>JAOXNO010000078.1:21463356-21498378 GCA_028565335.1 Limnodromus scolopaceus | reverse complement strand
CATTACCTGCTAACAAGCCCGGTGCCGTATGGACCAACCCACTATCAAAGTATCCGAAGTTATGGTGGTGACACCAATATTCCAATAATAGATTACATCCAATCACTTCAGGATTTTAAAGCTAATCTGGAAAAACATCAGAAAATGTAATTTATCGTGCATTTTTAGTCAGCTGTAGAGAGGGAGTTGACAGGCATTTCTTCCTTCTACGAACTTTTGGATCCCTTTTACCATTTGGTCATGAATTTGGGAAGAGAGATGCCAGGCCACTTTACACTCTTCCCACAACTGTGCCAGCAAAGGAGGATAAAAAATGTTCATTTTTTCAATAATCAAAACTGAAGTCCTACTTTATCAAATTGCAACCTGGTTTTGTATCTCAAACCAATCAGAACTATGCTGGAGCAAAATTCACCCTTGCCATTGGTACCTGTTTCCTTTAAACCTGATAAAGAATTAATGACATTTCAGCATACAACATTATTTAAAGTCCAGGCTTGAGATGTAACTTCGTATTTTTAAAGTCTTTGTCTTCCTCTTCAGGGCTAGGCAATTTCGCAGGATGGAGAAAAAGGAGGGTATGGCTATGTAGTTCATTGTTTTTACTTTCTAACTTGCTAGTAAGAAAGTGTCATTGCTTTTCAGAATATAAAACTATGCTTGTTTTTTTGGCACAGGCTTCAAAGTTGGAGGTATGTGGAAGCCGTGGAGTATGTTTATTTAGTGTTTCTCAGACATACCTGGACTTCCTCTGTTTCCTCTTCGTGGCCAGCCACAATCATGTGGCTCCAACACAGAGGGTGGGCAGGGAAAGCTTAATGTCTGCCAGCAAAATGCTCTTGCTCTAACCAATCGAGGTTGTGTCCGCCAGTTGACTTACCCTTGCTGTGACCTGTGCCCTCTGATTCTTTCTGAGGAAAATGGGTCTAAATTCTGCATGTATTATCTAAAGCACTTTGAATGTTTGTTTCACATTATCATTGGAGCCTTACTTATCAGCTGCTTTTAATCCTCTGCAAACATGGTTTAATCGAAAGCATAGGGAAGAGAACAAAGTAATCTAAATCTCCACATGGATTTGCATCAGCCATGTAGTACAGGCAAAGGACAAATCCCCCAAAGCTGTGGTTCCCCAATTACAGGGCTTGCCTTGTGCATGCTGGAGCAGCAGGAGCTGTCAAGTCTGCAGCTCCCCTCTGCACCACTGCCATTGGCCCACGGAGCAGAAATTACCTTTGCTTTGAGCCTCTCCTAAAGTTTGATTCCCCAAGAGGTCTTCACCCTGCAATGACTGAGAAGCCTGGTGGGTGGATCAACTCGTTCCTTGTTTCTCCTCACTCTCAGGCTTTGCTCTCCTGTGCCCTTGTTGTAGAGCACCAGCTAAATCAATGTCTGTGTGGGGAAGGGAAAGGGATGTTCCCTGTTCATGGCTTTTTTCAGATTTCCTATCACTAAAGCCTGACAGAGACTTCATTATTTATAATTACTGTATTTTTGTGTTGCCAAGTTGTAATGCAAAATACCTATGCAGATATTTTTACGCATTTACAGTATTGTCTGGCAACTGGGGACTTTGTAAAGATGGAACTTGTGAATTCTGGGTGATTTTATGAAAGCTTTGTATCGTGAATGCTTTGATATGGATGCGATCCACAATATGCTGTTAGGGCAGTGTTGTGCCTCTCAGAGCAGGACTGAGGGCTGGGTGAGGAAGAGGTGGAGTGGCTGTGCTTCTGGGCATGGTCTTCAAAACATGGGTGGGGGGATGAGAAAATTCAACCTCTAAAGATTCTCTGCTGAGCTTGAAGCAGGTATATCCTTTCACTGGAGTTGTAGCAAACCCAAATGTCACTTATTATTTAGTATTCTAACATTTGCTCTGAAACACAGCTTTATTAGTTAATTATATAGCATGTCTTGTACGTTCTCTATCTACAGAAAGTTTTTCCAAAAAAGGTCATAACATTTCCTTTTATGTTACCTTATTTAAATTAAACAGCAGAAACATAACATTCTGTAGCCATCTTTTAACCTAAAGCACAGCACTATGGTAGTATATTATTATTTTTTGTTAACTTGAGAGTTCGGTGAGTACAAAATGGAAATGATAATAAATGAAATACACTAAAGCAGAACTCAGTTACACTCAATATATTATTCCTGTTCCTTTCAATAAATTTATGCTCTAATATAATAGGATCAGCTTTTGCCTTTCGCTTCAAAATATTGTCACTGTATTGTAAATAGCAAGTATAGTGTTCTATATACATATTATAATTGCAGTTAGACTTGACTTGGTGGCTTGTTTCACTGAAGTCAAAGAAGTTATGTGGTTAAACAAGAAGAAAATGTACTCCTTCCATTAAATTACAACTCTAAGTGCTTCTGGGAACATAGTGAAAGTCGCCATAAAATTAAATTATAATTTATGCATTGATGTGAAACAGGAAACTTTGAGCACCCAGGAATATTACAGAAAATTGCAGCTACTAGTGTTGAAATTTTGGGCCTGTTTCTTCATTGCAACTTCATCACCTCTTTACAGCTCATTACAGAACTTGAGATCTGGTACTGCTTCTCACACAAGAAGAAAGCAGTTTTTGTCTAATGACCAAAGTAAAAGAGTTTCGAACTAATTTTTACCAGAGCGAAGTAAAAAAAAAATAGTTGAAAGGAGTAAAATTATTTCTGTAACATTGTTTCTTTTTGAACACAGATACGGGCTGAAGTTAACAAAATATTATAATGAAATACCAGAACAGTGACATTATCATCATCATTATTTTACCTCAGAATGGAGAGGGTTGTGATTTACACAAGTCAGTACGTGTTCATCTGCATTAGATGAGCACACAAGACTTGGCTTTTTCCTGTCTCAGCTTTTTGTGTTCATGCTATGGCACTCTCTGGTGTCATACATTGAAAAAAATGGAAGATTATATCCTCAGATTCTAACACCCTATCCAAGTGTGAAAAATGACCTGCGTGTACGTTTTAAAGACCAGCTTCTAGGGTATCTAATATTGTTTATTTCCAGAAGTACAGAGCACCAGAAGCAGTTGTGATTTATCAGGCATTCCAAAGAAGGGGCTAGTTTCTTAAACCCACAAGACCTGTCTGTCCTGGATCAGAGCTGGATCTTAGACTATTGCTGAAGTTTTAATTTAGTGGGGTAGATGCTGCCTCCTGCAGCGGGGCAGTGGAGAAAATATCCTTATGATAAAGTGAAGAAGGCTTAGAAAGCCTCTAAGAAGTGGTCCTTGGCAATAGTATGGAGGTGGCAACCTCCAAGGAACAGATAATGCTCTGGGGCATATGTGAGGTATAGAAAGTGAGAGAAGTGGTGAGACAAGGATTTTGTGCAGATCCCTGAAACTCAGAGAATTTGGTCCAAGGTATAACTTCTTTAAAAAATCTGAGATGAAGATGGATTGGTGGTGTGCCAAAAGTTACTGTCATAAATGTCGATTCTCAATAGAAACGCATGATTATTTCTTCTTCTTCATGAATTTAGTTTTATGTAGGAAAAAAAAAATCTAGTTTTAAATATCAGTGTAGTGTTTCTGCAGAATTGTGTATTATGCATAGAAAAAACTTGGACAAATATCTGCACTGACTCACTTCTCCATAAGCAACTACTACTAATACCACACTGTGGGACCTTTCAGTGAGCGGGTGGGTGTGTGGCATTCCCCCAAGTTGTGCATATACCAAAAGTGGAACATGGTGCCCTTTTGCTCCAATCACTTTCTCCTGCACTCTGAGAGGCTGCATGAGCCTTTCTGAATGCATGCTAGAGAAATACGGCTTTAGACTGGCAACTTATTTTCTTCCAAGGAGTCATAGAGCAAATAAATGCCTCCAGCTATGGCTCGTGCTTTTCACCTCACAGAGAGCAAATGTGCACTGGTTAAATAGATCAAAGGAAAAATGCAGCTTGGCCACAAGAAAAATAAGTTCTATAATTGATTGGGTCAAGAGGAGCTCAGGGACACCTACTCGAATGAAAATGGTGTGGCATTCACAGCAGAGACAGGAAATCTGATCTAACATAGCTAAAACAACTCAGGAGCTTCAGAGATGTGATTTGAAACTAAAGTTAGAGGCAAATGTGAATAGCTTAAGCTGTGGAGGGCCAACATTTGTGTGCTTGGGGACCAATGTTCATTCCAAGGCAGGTAGATAGCCCAAACCACCATAGTTACAATTCCCGTGAATAAAAGCTTTCCTAGAAACCCCTCTCAATGCAACCAAATTCTCTGTTTCTCTGGCTGTCTTTTTTAGCTGACCCTTCCATCCAGCAGCCACATCTGGCTGGCTCATTGGTCAGATCAGGCTCCTGGACTCATCTGTTGGCCACTGTTAATTGAAATGAATGTGAATTTGTGAGGACATGTGAAGCAACGACAAAAAAAACAGTCCTACCCTCCTCTACATTAGAAATGTAGGAAATAATGGGTTAAATTTGCAGTTTTCAGGGAAAGCTCTTACAGTCTTCCAGCTGCATTCTGCAAAGGTAACTGAACAAATATATTCTTTACGCACTAAGAGTACTGTAGAGCACTGATGATAAAAGGAAAAATCTAAGATCAGTTACTATGCCCATAATACCAAATATGCCCTTTATGTCCCTCCCCCCCATACTAACATTTATATCTTTTCCTACAAGTGCTCAGATTCAACTCCCCAGTAGGATTCTCCTGGCAGGCAGAAATCGATGCAGCTGCCTCTTGCAGGTGCTAGTAAACAAGTCGTATTGGTCACAGGACACTGGCAGGTGATCAGGGTTGTTATGTGTATGGTGAGTTATAGTCCCCATTTATGACCTCGCGGGAGGACCACAGCCACCGGGAACAAATTAGACTGAATGTCTTTGATGTGTTCAAGAGATGGGGCAGAAAATCAGGGCCCACCCAATGGTGGTGTAGCTGCAGGGAAACCTCAGGGGTGTCAGCAGCCTCAGATTTCATCTAACAGGTAGCTGCTTTGCACAGCGATAAATTAGTAATGCAAGGGAGGAAAGAACCAGCTATACCAACCCCAGCTTGTGAGTTGCACGAGTATAAAAGAGAGTAAAAGATTAGCCCGTGCATGTTAATTACCCCCACGTATGTGTGGGAGGGCAACATGAATCACTAAACCTATGGTTAATTACCTGTATAGCATATTTGAGTGTGAATGAGTATGTATGTACCTATATAGAGAAATTTCTCTATATGTAAGTACATAAATATACATAGTTAGCTATGGCTGAATGTTACACTTTATTTTGAACTTTGAAATTGATTTTTTTTTCTAACTAGGATTTTAATGAGCCCACAGAAAATGCTCACTTTTCAGAAAGTCTGTGATTATTACAACAGTTTTCTCTGAATTAATGTGCAGAAACCAATCTTGACCTCATTTTCCAGACCTTGGAAAAAATGAAACTGAAGCAGTTGACAGCTGTGTATTAAATGACAGCTTTGCACAATAATTTATTAGTTAATTTTGCCTACTTGGCAACGACTGTCCTTGTACCTTAGAGTCATTTGTGTTTTTCTGTTATCTGTATTTTCCATTTAATTGTTATAAACATGCTAATAGTAGTCTATACATGAAGTCATATAAAATTTAGATTTATTTTATTTTTGTGAAGCTGTTGATTATTTTTCTATCCAGGTTTTTAGTGAGCCTGCAGGAAAGAATGGTTCTGGTTTTGATTTATTTCAAAGTAAGATTCCTGAGGGCTGGATTCAATAATACAATCCATTTGTCTTAAGCACTGCAAAGGCTCATGGCAAAGCCCTGAAAATCAATTTTTTGAAAGACAGTGAGAAGTTGAGTAGCTGTACAGAGGTTTTAGCAGTCCAGAACAATGAGGATTATTTTTTTTTTCAACTGGTCTTAAATGATTATAGATGTGTTTGTTTTAATAGGATGATAATAAAGTATTTAAGGCTCTAAATATAGACCCTGTAGGTAGAAAAAAGTGGAAGATGTTTATAAGACCAAACAAGAACATATTCCTGAATTTAAAATTAATTCCCATCAAAGCAGATTTATTAGAATTTAAGATCTCTCCAACAGAGCCGGAAATAAAATCAGAACTAGAATGTGACATTAAGTAGAAATCATTTAATGCTGTGCTTCCGTGCTGGCTAAATGCGAAATATGAGTGGCATTCCTGTCAAAGAGTGAATCTGTAAGGGCATTGAGGGATAATTTACAAGGCTGAGAGCACAGCACACACGCAAAGATGGGAGGGGAAGGAAAAAAAAAACGAAGATACTTCATTCTCGATGGCCTTGAATTCAGGCAGCTGCCCAGCGGCGAGCAGCTCTCTGGAAAAGCCCAGCTCATGGCAGGGTCAGAGCAGCCTCTGCTCCCATCACAGCCGCCTTGCCAGGGGAGGCGCCGCCAGCCAATCTGGGGCAGCTATGCATCCACCTGGCAGCTGGAGAGCCAATCAGAGCACACCTGGCAGTCTGTGTCACACCATTGGCTGGTGAGGTGGAAGGCATGCGCTGACAGGCGCTGGTGGCAGCGGCCATCTTAGGAGCCGAGGGAAGCGCTGGTGCCTTGTGGTTGTTGGGGCCGGGGCAGCATTTTGGTGCACAAGTGGCCTCACTTGGTTGTTGGCACAGCAAATCCCATCCAGCCAGGTTTTATCAAGTTATAAAAGTTTATGAAATTACTCGTGTGTGAAATCGTTCCCAGATTTGTGAAGCAGGTTAAGGAATGAAAATGAGGCCTGGTGTCCTTTTGAGTTATTCAGCCCTTTCCATAGCCAGAGAAACTAGTGTCCTGTGAGACGGGTGGATTGTAGATTTGAGTAAGGCCTGACTGTAATAATCATGAAAAGTAAACAAGGGAAGTGTTATGGATAATGTTATGCAAAACACAATGAAGGAATTGAAGTATGGTTTTGATTCACAATACAACAGGGAATATACCAAAGGATCCCGTTTCATTTTGCTTCTGTGGAGCAAAGTCCGGGTGTTCAGAGTATGTATTGTTTATATTGTAAATAAGTCCTTAAAATGTTAAGATTGAAGTGGATTTGTTTGAACAGAATAGTTACGTTCAGCTCATTGGAAGACTTCACAATATTCAGTGGTAACAAAGCTGATTTAGAGCAGAAGAAGAGCAGGTGAGGTGACAGACCACAGTGCCATTTGAAGGCAAGGAAAACTTAGATGATTCAGAAGAAATAGTGCAACACTTTAAAACCATGAATTTACGTGCAAGAAAGCATCCTTCTCTATTTTCACACTCCCACCCCACCCCCCCACCCTGGCCCTGCTCAGCTCCTCAGCCCTGGCACAGCAAATCTGTTTCTGGACGTGTGAGATGGAAGGATAACTGTGAGCTCTGCCACCCTGCACATGGCTGTGTGTAGGGAGATCTGCCTGGCAGGTGTAGAAAGCCTTTTGCTGCCCCACAGGTATAACAATGATACGATTATTCGCCAGAGTGTCTTCTGAGCTTTTGTCTCGGAGAAGGACTGCAAATTTAAAAATTTTATGCTGTGCTACTTAGTTGAACCTGTTCAGATAAGCAAAAGATTTGAGCTTTATTTTATTCATTGGATAATTTTGCAAGTATTTCTGGAACATGTCTGTATGTGTGAATTTACCATTGTATTTCTAGGTATTCTTATATACTCAGTTTTGAAATTCATTTTCTATTTGTGCAACAAAATTCAAGTACCTAAATATGCTAAAAAGAATAAAATGCTAAGGAATCTGGAGAAAATCAAATAGCTGATTTAGAATCTAAAAGAACTGGTCCTTCTTCTGAAATTAAGGAAAAAAAAGGGCAATAAACGTAATAATGGAGACTGAGCATTTATTTAGTCATTTCCTAATTAGCATTAATAGTGAAGAGCTTCTGGAGACATAATACAGAAAATATGAATTGAAAAAAGGATGAATTACTGTAACCCTTACAAATTCAACAGAGTATTGAGTGCATTTTATAAATTGATTTTAAATTCTCTCTTGAGTACTAGGGTGATTCTGCTGCTGTTTCTGCCTTGTCTGGTGGCTTTTCTTCTTTTTAGAAGAGGAGAGTTTTGTGTTATTTTTCCCTTGTGTAATTTAGCAGTTGGGTCGGTGACACAATTCTGATAAACTTAAAAAACTTCACAATATGGCACCAATAATAATATATTTAACAGTTTCAGAAGTAGAATGAGTTTAGGAGTGTTTATTGTTGGTTGGTTGGTTTTGTTTGTTTGTGGGTTTTTTTTTTCAGTTAGGAGTCCTTAACTAAATTTGATGTGAAAGGAAAAAACCAAAAGGCTATTATAACCTAGGCCCTGCAATATCTGTTCTTACAGATAACAGGTTTTTTGTTGTTGCTGTTGCAGAGGGTCCACATTACAGTGGATCTTGCAGTGATGCTTGACAACAGCTTGAAAATGGATCTGCTGGGACATTTTTGATCTGGAACTGTGTTGACTTATGGATAGACCTACAGGTGGCTCTACTTGTGAGATTTTACACTGTGTTTTTAAACCACAGAATCACAGAATCACCATGGTTAGAAGGGACATCTGAGATCATCGAGTCCAACTACAAAAAAAAGAACAAAACAAAAAAAACCCCAAAAAAACACACCCCACAAAAAACACAACACCTCACCACATCACACCCACCCACAAACCAATAATCTTGGGCACTAGAGCATGCCCTGAAGAGCCATGTCTATACATTTCTTAAATACCTCCAGGGATGGTGACTCCACCACCTCCGTGGGCAGGCTGTTCCAGTGCCTGACCACTCTCTCAGTGAAGTAATTCTTCCTAATATCTAATCTAAACCGCCCCTGCCGCAACTTCAGACCATTTCCTCTGGTCCTGTCATTATTCCTTTGGGAGAAGAGACCAACCCCCACCTCTCTACAACCTCCTTTCAGGTAGTTGTAGAGGGCAATGAGGTCTCCCCTCAGCCTCCTCCAAAGTAAACATGCCCAGTTCCCTCAGCCTCTCCTCATAGGACTTGTTCTCTAAAAACTCTTCTATCTGTTTTAGAAATTTCTGATGCTTCTTGCATAAATATTTCATTGAATATTTATTCACCATGCAAAAATTCAAGGAAGTTAACTTTTTTTTTTTTATTCACTCAGGTGTAATATGGATCGGCAATTCTACATGTCTCACATGGAGTCATGTGACACAATGGTCATTGACCTCCTACTTTTCCTATGTATGCTACCTAAAGGAGACAGTGAGGAGAAGGACACTTGACAGACAGGATGGCTTTGGTTTCCTGAGGCCCTCCTTCATATGGGAAAATATTAAGCATCAGGTGAGTCTGACTGACTATTATATTATCAGAGAGATATATCACAATTAGGAAGCCCAGAAATGCAACTGTTACCTGGTCAATGAAGCATGAGATTAAAGGCTGATGTCCAAATGTGAGAATCCAATTAGCAAGTGACTTGTATCTATGGTACAAAAATAGAATACTGCTATTTATGTTACATGTTCTAGCACAGTGTGGTTCCTCTCCATGTAAATTATAGAAGAATTTATTATGAGTAATTAAATATGTATCTGGAATAACAATATACAGTGTTAAAGAAATGGCACGTGAGAAATACACCATAGAGGTGGTGTTTTTTATTTCACTTCATGTTGTTTTCCACACTGAACAATACACACCAAAGCCTTTAGTGATGTAAGTTATTATGGATACTGACTGCAGTTTCGTAACTTCTGATGAGTTTGGAAATAAGCTGACTTGGTAGTTACACAATGAAAAAAGAGAACAGAAAAGTCAATTTACATAAAGAATATAGGGTAGGAGAAACATGTTCTTGAGAAGATGTTTGCAGTATCAGACTGCTGCATTTTGCAATGGTAACCAATTCTCCAGAGTCTAATGATGCTTTGGACATTCCTGTGATGTATTTCCTAGAACTAAGGCAAATAAAGGGGAAATGGTACTGTTCCTTTGTAATATGTTCTTTGAGAATAAACCTCTGAAGCTTAAAGGTTGCTTTATAAGTGAGATGTGGTCCTCTTAAAGACTCAAGAGATTTTGGTTGGGGAAAGACTTGAAGGTTACAGACTAATTTAGATAGAAGTTTATTTCACAGGTCATTTATTTGGATGATTGGGATTTTACAAAAGGAGTCTGGGGAAATGCATTAGTTTCTTTAAAGTGACTAAATGTGTATGGTTTTATGGTAGTTTTTACTTTGTTGGGCAATGCACGTTTATGATTTCCTCTTGATGACTCCCCAGAATGTATTTATAATTCATTAGGATCATGCCTAAGCTATGCAGGTCAGTATCTGAACATGTGTGTCCATTCTCTGCATGTAATAATAAAAGATAATGAGAGAGGACTGTGTGGTTAGTTGTAGGGACTAGAGACCCTTTTTGGATGATCGTGAAGAAATACAGCTAGTGGAAGATAGTTGGATTCACCCATCTATCCATTTTGGTAGAAACATGGGGCATATATTATGATGCATGCATATAGAGAGGGGGAAATTGAGGACATATGCTGGCCTTTCAAACAATGTTGAGAACGTGCATTTATTTGTACTTATGTGTAGGTCTACAAAGGTGACATAGACACCAAAAAAAAAAAAAAAAAATCAAACTGATGTGACCCAGAAGTCCTGTATGGCTGGTAAACCCTACTGAATAATTAACTGCTCTTACTACTTTGAACACAATACCTTGCTAAATGTGATTACAGAGATCTTAAATCCACATTGGTTCAGGGTGACGTGAAAAGAGGTCTGTCAAAAATGAGCATGGAAATATATCCCATGTTAGTAGAATCTATGTTGTCTAAGCTTGGCCTTGTGGTTCCTTTTATCATGGTTGCCCTCATCTTACAATCGTATAATTATAATGTTCCTAATTACCATCTTGTAAGAAGGGCCTTTGAATGAAACTGTTGAGAAACTTGGATGAGGAAATAGTATAATTTTATGGTTTCATTGTTCTTTGTTCTTAGCAATGCTTGCTTCATCCTCACAAGCTGTCACTGTGTGTGGTCACTTTCCTTTGTTGCAAGACTGTTCTCATCTTGTCATGACATCTACTCACAGTCTGTGTTATGGATTTCACTGCAGTATCATTCCTCCAGCTGCTGCCAAAAGCTATTATTCTGGGGGGAAAGTCTCCTTTTTAAAAATCCAATTCAAAAGGTGTAAACATGAAAGTGAGAGTTAGTGATCATAGTCTTTTTTTGTGAGTTCTTTGCCAGACTCCCTGGTTTTATAGCATGAAACAAAGCTTCATTAGAGAGCATGTGGTTACTGTGACCTCTCCTGACACTGTTTGCTGTTTTCCAGTATTGCTGCAAGATTTTACAGTGAACAAGAACCTCCTGAAAGTATTCATAGTGTCAGTACTAGTTGCCACAGTACTGTTGGCTCTATAAAGCTGAGGAAGCAAGGACAGGTAGCCTGGGAGGGATACAGAGAAATTGTCCGAGCAGTTGGGGATCAGGTTAGGAAAGCTAAAACCTGGATAGAGTTAAATCTGGTCAGGGATGTTAAGGGAGATCCTCCTGAAAACTATACAAAGGCACATAATAAATTACGAGTTGATTGGTGACAGCCAACATGGCTTCACTAAAGGCAAATTGTGCCTGACAAATTTGGTGGCTGCCTATGATTGGGTTATAGTGTTCATGGATAAGGGAAGAGCAACTGACGTCATCTACCTGGACTTGTGCAAAGCATTTGACACTGTCCTGCACAACATCCCTGTCTCTAAATTTCATTAACTTCTCCTTCAAAGGAAGACAAATAAAGAAAAGATTGGGAGGGAGCACAGAGGACAGATGTTCTTGATTTAACCACCCAAAATACAGAAGTCTTTGCAATATATGTTTTTTTAATTATTTTTTTTTCTCCAGAGATTCAGTTTGTTCCAAAATACCTGGTGTTGTAATATCTATGGTGGGACCATTTTCTTAATTTCCTAAGATCTCTGCTGTTTCTTGAGATGCAGAAAAAATCAGTGCATTTTTAAATTTATATACTCTCTTTTTATTGAATAAATCATTCTGACAGGAAAGGAAATAGCAATCCCCCTGTTGTGGATATAAAAGATACACTCATCTTTGTACTAAACTTCTAGATCTCATGCATGTTATTGTAATAGACTTTGTTACAACTGAGACATGGAAGAAGGCTTTCAGCAAAGGTTTATTTTAAATGTACTGGTTTTTGAAGCCTAAAGTGAGTGTTAAAGTAATGAAATGGTTTATATTCAGCTTTAACATTGGGCAGTAATAACAAAAAAGAAATATTTCTGCATTCAACCAGGCATTTTGTATTTAATATTATTTATAGTAGGTAGGGAGAATAAGAGATACAGAGGTAGTTTAGAGATAGCTCAGATTTTCAGTTGCTAGAATTTTGCTTTTCAGGGTTGTTTATAGAAGCTAATGTGATGTTAAGGTTTTTTTAAAACTATTGCAAACCATCATTCTGTAAAATATAAATTGTGAAGGTTCATCTCATTCTAGCTTCATTGTAACTTAGGGTCAGACTCCAAGCTCTGCATAAAGTGCACATCCTTTTAACAGAACGTATCAGCCTTGAAAAGTCCTTAACATCAAAGTAGCTTCTATAAATAGCAACATAACTAGTTTGAACTGATAGACAATGTCTGCCGTTCCCTGGAAGTTCACAGTAATTTCTTTCATTTATTGAGATGTTTTACCACTTCTCTGTCCTCTAGGAAAAGCATGCCTCTATTCCGTCAGCTTGACAACCAAAGAATGTGATTGTGGACAGATATAAGTGAACCTTTGGCTTAAGGGGAGACATTAGGCAGACTGAGAAGTTCAGTCCCATTGAACCATCTGCCACATAGAAACAGAGCTGAATTAATGTAGGTTTGAGTAGCTGGACTTGTGAAAGCATGATTTATGAAAACTAAAATATAAGCATTTAATTTTATGGGGCTTTTACATCTGGTAATACACAGATTACCAGGAAATGACAGTTCCCAGAGGGACTCGTACCCAGTAAGGATTGGAGATTCATTTGTATGACTTAGATTTTAATAAAAATCAGCAGGCATTTTACCACTCGTATCTACTACACTGATGTCCACTGTGCTGGATATCAGTGTAGCTCTCAGACAAGTACAGAGCACTTGCCAAATCTCACCATAAATTGTACATTTCTATGAGCTTGTTGGGGCACACAGTTTCTTCAAAATTTCAGTCATCCGTAGCAAACCGAAGCATGTTATCAAACTTCTTGTCAAATGAATATGCAGTGATGCACAAAACATGTATTTTAGATCCCAGATTGTTAGGAGATTATGTAGGCTTACATAGACTAATATGAAAGTAAGCTCTTTCACATCTGTCCAGAAACTGATGTTATTTTAAAGTGACACTTCAGTATTCCTGTATGCTTTTTGCCGAAGAACACATGGTAGCAGAGCCTTTCCTACTGTTGCAGATATTTATAATGCATTGTTTAGATGACTGCAGCAACTGACTACTGGAAAATCTAAGAAGAGGTGTGTAAAAGAAATTAGAGTCTTCAGTTATAGTAGAAAACCATCACAAGTTATAATATTAGAAGTGATATATAAAAAGAAATAGAAGTTTAAAATTTCACATGCCATTGTTCCTGAAAATGCTGCACTATAGACATAAATTGCAAAGACAAAACAAGATCAGAAACCCAGCAAAAAAGCCAAGAAAGAAGAGAGTCCTAAATGTTTAGATCCTATGGGAAGGAAGTTGATTTTTATGTCACAAATTACGTCAAAATATATTTTTAAATTCCTCAATAAATTCTCCTTTTGTATGAAGCTCAAGGCTTCTTCAGTCTCAGCTTTAGTTGAAGTCTTAACTTTGATTCCGTAGATTCAGTAAAAGGGTGTAGGCAGCTACAAATAAAGAATGTCTCAGTCTATTTCTGTGCAGTCTGGCACCCCAAATTGCTATCACCTTGCGGGCACGTGCATTGAATTCAGTGTCACAGCAGGGGTCGGGGTCCCGTCTCAAACTGGTACAGTAGGAGACACTGCACAAAAGGAAAGTTGCAGATCTCATAGCTATTCTATGTTTGAGCCCTTCCAAGTTAAGGTACTCATCTGATCCTTGCTATTTTGAATACAAAAGAAAGAAATAGTCCTGAAAGTAAAAATGAGAGCTCCCCATTAGGGCTGCAAAACTCCTCCTCACCATTTTCCAGATCCATAAATCTCTCTGGAGAGTGCAAGAGTTTCAACTGCCTAGGTGAAATGGACATTAGGGCACTGTGACCATGGGATAATGGGTACAGGTCTGGATGTAGGGTCCCTCCAACACAATTTCAGGTGGGGCCAGCCAAAGATTGCTGATCAAGGAGGGCAGGAGTGCGGGCCCAGCAGCATGTGTGCCTGACAGCTGCCAACCATGGTGTGCCTGCTGGCTACTCTGGCCTATCTCAGGCACGGTACCTAGCCTTTCTCTGCTCTGAGGAGCATGTTCCTCATGCAGCTAGTTAAGGTAAAAAGCCATATGGCTGCAGTTCATCATGTGAGGAGCAGTGAAAGTATGGGAGTAGGAAGAGATGCAATAAACTTGTGAGTCTCATTAAAGCTGCATGCTGGATTCTTGGGCGCTGGGCACAGTGTCTGAAGTGCCTTCATGGCCTGTTGTTACTAGCTATTGAAGATTTTCTCTTAGTGGTTGAACCAGAACCCTGCTTGTTAGCATACGCTCGTGCTGTGTTTTCTCAGGGGAGACCCAGCTTTTCCTTTTACAAAAAGTCCAGATAGATCCTGCTCAAGATGGTCTCACCAAAGCTCTTTATTAAATAGTAAAATGACCCCTTCATAACCAGAGTTGCCAGAGTCTGTCAGAAATAAGACTCGCTTGAATTATTTAGAAAAAGGGAGGTAGTTGCTGCTTTAACAAATGTTCTCCTCTGGTAAAACATGTCCTAGAAGTTAAAACAGGAGCATATT
This sequence comes from Limnodromus scolopaceus, assembly GCA_028565335.1. Lineage (NCBI taxonomy): Eukaryota > Metazoa > Chordata > Aves > Charadriiformes > Scolopacidae > Limnodromus > Limnodromus scolopaceus. The sequence continues at coordinate 21,483,440 of JAOXNO010000078.1, read as the reverse complement.
CTAGGAGATATTAATTGTGCTGTAAGGTTTCCTGCTGATTTGGTCTACAGCCTCTGCTGTTTAGCTGTTCTCTATAAAACTTACATGGTCTCATATTATTCAATGGTTCAGTGATGCTTATGCCACTAATAATTCTCAGATGCTCTTCTGGAAAGTCGCAGATTAGGATAAATCTTGAATGTGTTACTATACAGTTTGTCAATAGATGGGGAATTTCAGGCTTTTTGAAAAAGTATGTCTCTATTAAAATGAAGATTTAATTCATGCTGTGTCAGGAACACTGGTTTTATGATGATGGATGCCGAATGAAAAACTTCAGAATAGATAAGAATGTAACTTATGGGCTATTATCAGTTTTCTTTTGAGTTTTTTTTCCTCATAATTCTGGATGGGTCTCTTTCTTTGGCAGACTCCCAGAACAGCAAGTAACCATACTAGGCTGTTGGACGTACACTATTAAAACTGATTGTCCATGGCAGTGTTCCGACAATTTATATATTCCCTAAAACTTATTTTAAAAGGTCTTTTTGTTCACCTTCTGTCTTGAAAGCCAGTTTTAACATGCAACACTGAGAGATTTTGATTTACTGTTATGAGTGATTGTTTTGAATGTGCTGACACTTTCACAGGAAGATGAAAAATACACTCTTGTGTTACATTTTTTCAACCCTGCCTGGGATTCCAGGTATGAAAGGCAGATTGTGCTTTTGCTGTTCAAAGGCTTCTTTGACATTCCCAATGATATTTTGATATGGATTAATATTTTGTTGATTACTTTTAGGCTAAGCATTACTAAATACAAAATCTGCCTATGTTGCAAATCTGTTAATAAAAATGAATAATTCTCTGAACATCTGTAAAAAGATCTGTCATTCTGTGATTTCATTACAATCAAATAATCAGCAGTTATATACCTGACTGGGAGTAAAAAATACTGAGAGCCTATGAAAGCTATGTCTTATGTTAATAACAAGATTACTAAGATTTTGAGGATCAAATTGTCATCAATTGTCCTATAGAAAACAACAGAGGTGACAAATCTGGGGAATGCTGAATCAGTGCTGAAATAATTGCACTAGGAAAATACCAAACTGAGTTTATAAATATTTTGGGTATATATTAATACTGGGGATATAGAAATACAATACTACTCATCATACAATACTACCTCTCTGTCCTTTTACTCAGAAAGGAGTGTTGTATGGAGCTACCAAAAATTTAATCACTTTTATCTCACTAAAAATACTACAATCTGAAATAGATTAATTTTTTTTCTGAAAAAATATTACATTTTAAACTGTGTTTTATTTACATGTGCAACACTTATTTTTCTTACAATGATTTGGCTCTAATTTAAAATTCTTCGCTTGTGATATTCTGGTTTCCAGGTTCAAAATTTGATCCTTACAGTAGAAAATGAGCTTTTTTTTATTGATTTTTTAAAAAATTCATCCCTCAGCATGAAAGAGTAAGTGCTCTAACTAAACATTTGGAATAACTTGAATTTTGACTTTTTGTTAGTAGAAATATAGAATCATAGAATAGTTTGGGTTGGAAGGGACCTTTAAAGATCATCTAGTCCCACCTCCCCTGCAATGAGCAGGGACATCTTCAACTGGACCAGGTTGCTCAGAGTCCCCTCCAGCCTGACCTTGAATGTTTCCAGGGATGGGGCATCGACCACCTCTCTGGGCAACCTGTTCTGGTGTTTCACCACCCTCATTGTAAAAAATTTCTTTCTTATATATAGTCTAAATATACCCTCTTTTAGTTTAAAACCATTACCCCTTGTCCTAACACCACAGGCCTTGCCAAATAGTTTGTCCCTGTCTTTCTTATAAGGCCCCTTTATGTACTGAAAGGCCTCAATAATGGCCACCTCTCCAGAGCCATCTATTATAGGGTGAACAACCCCAGTTCTCTCAGCTTGTACTTATAGGAGAGGAGCTCCAGCTCTCTGATCATTTTTGTGGCCCTCCTCTGGACCCAGAGCAACAGGTTGCTATGTGAGGTTCAATTTTATTTAGGATAATATTTTCAATTTCTCAAAAATAAACAATAGTTTCCTGCCCAGTTGTATATAAATTCTGTTTTACACTGAGCTGCTTCCAGCTATACACAACCATTAGTGAAGGAGACTTCTAGAAAATTAAAGTCTGACTTTTGGATGGCCTAATTTTGTGGTGACTAGTGTGAAAAACTTCAGAAGAGCTTAATTACAGAGTACCATGATTGTTACTATCTTCAGTTGAGTGATTGATGCTTTAGGCATCTAAAAATTAGATTCTTAGTTTTTATTTTTATTATTGTCAGTGGTCTTTTAAAAATCTGGGTTTCTCCATGCAATGAATACTGTAGCTGCTCTAAGGCTGGGATGTCACAGAGGACGTCTGTTTCTGGTTCAGTGATTGCAACAGATGTTCTTTACCTCTTCTTATTCTACAACTTGCAGTGAACTGGAAGATGCATTTGCTTTTAGTTCAAGCCTTAGCACTACTGATGTTTAAGCAGTAGCATTGGTTACAGAAATATCTGCTTGTCAAATTTTAATTTGTGCGTAGTTTGAGTAATCTGAGCTGACTTGTCTTTTCATCCTACTACACGTATATGGTTATGTCACATGGCATTTCAAGGCATGTCAAGGAATTTCCCAACTCCTTTTTTAACAGGATAGTGATTGTTTCAGATTACTGTCATAGAAGTGGTGGTGAGGTTTTAGGTGCTTTAGGGTGCTGAGTTCTCTGTGGGAAGTAAAAATCTATTTCCATACTTTTTATCAAAGTCTTTCTATCTTTGGTGAGATTAGATGATTAATAGCTTTTGAATGTTATGGTTACAGACAAATAGCTTTGTATTTACATGAACTATCAGACAACCATTAACCTGGTTAACCATTAACCATTATCTAATATCTAACAGAGCTTTCCACTTATCAGAAGTTTTGCTAAGGTACTCCTAATCTGCAAAATTGGACAGTTGGGTTACAGATGATGTCCAGAAAACTCCATGTTTGTCAGTTTCAGCGTAGATACTTATTTAAACATCCAAGACATCTCTTATCTTGGCATGCATGATTCTTCAGACCAGTGAGAAGAATCCTCATAGATGGAAAAGCACAATTCTAACAAAGCTATTTTATTCTTTGCATGTTGTTAGAAACATACTGACATGTTATTGTGTGAAAATTAAAGCTTCTACATATGTACATACTTGCAAGGATCTGAGAAATGTTTAGCTATACATTGAGAGCAGGAGAGAATAGATGACTTGTGTTTGGTTTTTCTATTTTTAAATTCTAAGTAAATAAACAATTGGGTTTGTAATGACAGCAAAAATAGTGCTCTGTCCTGGTTTGAGATACTCCAGTATCTTAAGGATAATGTTATAAAGACCATTTAAATGTTTTGATTTAACTAAATAAATGGCTTTAATTAAGTAAAAACCAAGAAGAGGAACAATAAAGGTAAGCCAACATCTTACAGTAGGCTGTAAAATGCTATAAAATTCCAGAAGGAACATGGCTCAAAGTGAAACCATTGAAGTCAGTAGGAATCTTGTACAGCTTAGTGTAGCTCAGAAACAGGAGGAAAAAAGAGGAAGCTGGGGCACTTCTCACGGTGTTTGCTGTCACAGAAACCAGAATTTAAAAGAATTATCTATTCCGTTGCTTGAGGTCCCTCACTGCTCCCTTGAAAAAGCAATCTGCATCCTGAATGCTCAGCTACTGTGGGTATGAAACCACAGATGAAGAAAAGAAAGTGCAATGTTGCTTTTCTTCTCTTACTCCAGGGTTTCCTAATATTTTTATTATATTTATTATATATTATATTATTTATTTATAATTTATATATTATATTGTTTATTTATAATTTTTATTGTGTCTTTTGGCTATGCAGTGTTAACAATTGTCCATAGCCTTTTCCTCCTTCTTTCTTTCTCACTTACGCATTATAAATCAGATACGCCACTCACTCCTCTTGAAAGTCTCAATTTATAGTTGAGCTAGAGTTTCCCAGCTATGGCTAGTCATTGTTCTCAACTACAGGGTGTATGAAGCCAAATTGTGCTTTTCATGGACTTCTTAAGGAGGTTAGAACAGACTATTACTTTGCATTATGATCCATCCTGTTACATGGAGTTAGACAGTCTTGACCAGCTACAAAAGCAACCTCATTATGCCTTTGCCGTGTTTGCTAAGTCAACAAAAAGTTCTGAAGTAAATGTAAAGATGATTATCACTAGAAGTATTAGCCAATGTGTGTTTAAGTAGCTTGCAGCATGACATTTCTCTGAATAGATAATTCTAATGGGTTTATATTCCTTTAGATTTAGAAAGAATTTTCCCTCATCTCTTTTCCTAGTCTGTTTGTAAAATATAGATATATCTAAATATAAAAATGATAACTTTTATAGTATGCATGACCAAGTATATGTCAGAAGCTACTTGCCCTGACGAAGGACATATAAATTATGGTTAACCACAATGTTATCAAACTGTTTTTACTCAATACTATTCTGCGTCACTTTTCCATTAGTGACTTGTGTATAGGTTCCAAAATAATATGTAAAAGGTTCCAAACACCTTTCTGAATATTTAATAATCTGTGCAGAACAGGAACATTGGTTCTGTGAAAACATGAAGTAGCAACTGCAAGTTTAAAATTACTAGAAAATACCTAACAAAATAAAATATTATACCAAGGCAATAATCAGGCATACCTTGATGAATCCTTATTAAATTAGAGCATTGAAATACTTTGGTTTTTTGGCATTCTAGTTCCACTTATCTGCTGTATGAAAGCCCATACTGGGCAAGGTTTACAGCTGGAACGTGAAGTGGAAATGAATTACAGCAGAACATGGAGGAGAAAAAAAGAAAAATCTCCTTCCTAACAGAAATATGGCACTTTATATATGTGCAGTGTACACTTTCTTGCAGTGACTCGCTGTTACTGGGGAAGAAAGATGAGACACGTGTAATGCTTCCCATTCCTAATCTTCCTCCTTGCAAAGGTCAGTGGCTCAACAGCACCCTCAGCATGTTCAGTCACTGTAGTGGGAAATGTTTCCCTTCCTTGCCTGTCATGCCCTGATGCAATTTTAATTCTATGGTTGTAGTGTGTCCCTTTAAAGCTAGTATGTCAGCATCTGTTTTCTTCTTCAGAAATATTCAGAACTGCGACATGAACTTAAAGCTTTTACATATTTTGGCAAGAAGAGCTCATAATAGTACAACGTATCTGCTTGGTAGCTTTGGTGCTTTGAATAGTGATTGAAACATGGTAACTCTCATACCAAACTGGGAATAGGCAAGGTTTGTGCTTTGAATGTTATTTAATTATTAATTTAAGGTAGCTTGAAACTAAGCACATAATCGGTGAATGGTGGTACCCATCCTTGGCCACTGTATATATCAGTGTGCTGCCTGGGTGGGAGCTTGAAGAAGGATTCTGCTTGAGCAACTCAGTGAGTTTGTCATTGTTCTGCCCTTTTGGTTATTTCATCCAGAGATGCTATATATAGGTTGTGCATTCAGAACTACACCAGATGCACAGAGCAGAAAAAACTGAATTGCTAAACACTTTTCTCTTATGAAACACTTTTCATTTCCCAGAATGTTTGATGATATTCTGGGGGAGGAGATATCTTCTGGTGGTATTTCACAAAGATTGTTGTGTAACTGGGCAGGTATTAATCCAAAGTCGGTTTATTTTTGTGTTTCAGCATCCCTGTTTTGCACTGTCCACGTTACGTAGGCTTCCAACTTCAGCTTTGAACTTACATAGGAGGAGACATTCAGAACACTGCAATTAAGGTTAATTTCATACCTTTCACTAGAATTCATAAGCAATGGTGTCACTCCTTTTACAACACATAGAAAATTATAGGATAAACCAGAAGATACTAGTTCTGTGACAGTTTACACCAGTTTTGTGCTAGCTTTACAGGATTAAAAATAACTGTCTTAATGTATTAATTAATTTAGAATTAATAATATTAAATTACACTCTTATCTATAAATCTGAAATCTTGAAGGGTGTGCAGTTATTAGCGAATCTAAAACATGCCTTTGTCTGTCAGTGTTGAATGGGTTTAAATTTCCTCTTTTTTTCCCTAGAATTCTTCTGCAAATAAGATTTTTGTCATGTGTGTTAGGAAATAGTTGGTTTTCATATAAAGTCCCTGTGTTCGTATTTGAGAATATTTAATGGTGGTAGTAGAAATGCTCGTGCTTTACTAATTTATTACACCATAGTACTTTGTCCAAGATAAAGAAAAATTAGTCATGTATCCAACTTTTGCTTCAATTATTTTTCCTCAAAGGTGTTGTTATCAGATATTTCTGATGTATATTCTTCTCAGTGAAAACAGTTAATAGTTCAACATATCTCAGCCTGAAAATATTCTACAGGGTGCCATATACACAAGGCACCTGGAAGGAATGTCAGCTAGTTTGTATCTGAGCTGATGCATAGCTGATTTTAATTTTTGACCAGAATATTTCCTTTGTGTCACTTTACTCTCGCCAAAATCACTTTTGTGTGGAAATTGTTTTGCAGCTTGTGTGGAATGAGCTTATGGTTTTCATTTGTTTCCTAATGAGACAGTCTAGCATAGTAACTGTGAAAACTGACTTTACCTGATGTCTTTTATGGTCCTTTTGTCAAAATTAAAGAGATAAGAAAGGCAAATCCTCAGGCAACTAACCATGTGGAGTTTTTTAGATTCCCTGTGAGAGATGAAATGGATAAGTTTGATCCTCGTGATGCAGCGTCTGTTCTGTGAGCAAATAAAAAAAACTCTCATCCACAGATGTTTGTTTGGACACTTTCCCAAAAAGCTGTTTTCATATATGAAAACTCAAAAGGTTTGAATGTATTTTGTAGCTTGGCAACCAGAAGATGTGCAAATGCTGTCAGGGAAATGCTGATCCTACATTTCATTAACCTGTATGTCCTCTTTAATGTAGAGGACACAGCTACGCTGTGTAGTATCTTTTATAGAGATACCAAGGTGCCTGTTTTTACAATGTGGAAAGAAGAAGTGGAAGATACAGCAGGACAGGAACATTTCTGTGTTAGCAGCCAAAACAATAAAATCTGCCTTAGAATTACTGCTTTCCAGCAGCGGTAATTCCAACAAAGACATAAAAGTACTGTTGAGCAGCTTATACATGAATAGAAAGGAATAATCACTGATTGACATGTTACTAGGATTTTATTTCATCTGCTTCCTTAAGTTTGGTCTAAATGTGGAACTTTTTGAACACCACATGTAAGTGGTGTATATACTAATCCTGTTATTCATCAATGGGATTAATGAGTGTACCTCCTGTATAGAGCTTTGAAAATATACCCTCTAGGTCCCGAGTTTCCCTTTTTTTGTGAATTGAATGTCAAGATAATCCACATATATGCAAGAACATTCTAACATACGAATTGTGTATCTCTTCATGGACCTGAATTTTGCTCTGCATTTATCATTAGTAAGCATTGTTTCTGTACCTAAGGGCATTCTAGCAAAACAGTGAAAGTGAGCAATATGTTATGCTGATGCTTTTAATGGTTATCAGTTCTGTTTAGGCAAGACATCTTGGATGAAAGAATTAAAGTTATCATTTTAAAAATTCATAAATCCACTCATCTGTAATTTCAACAAATAGACAAATTAATGTATTATAAAGTTCAAAGTGAATAGGTATTAACTGAAATAGAAGTACTAGTGCACTATTAAAGCTGCAAACAACTTTCTTAGCTCATGATGTCCTGGCTACTGTTTTTTCCTAGGCTGAGCAGACACTGATCTGAAAGACACAAATTGTGTTTCTCAGTTTAAAGATCCAAATTCATCTTGTAGGCAGGCACATTTTCAGAAATATCATTGATATTCCTATAGAAATAAAGGCAGTTGTTTTTTTTTCTGTTGGAACACAAAAATCTACTGGAATTGCTTAACAAAACTCAAGAGCTATCAATTAAAAAAACCAAGAAACTACCTAATATTATCACGTATTTTTCTTGCTGATACGTATTTGACGCCCACTTCATCGTCTTCACAGGCAAGGTACTTATGTCTGCCATTCTGTGGCTGAAAGCAGTTTTCCAGCTGGGGTGTTGCTTAGTTGGTGAGTTTGAGTTGGTTTTTTTATTTCTTTTTCCCCAGAATGACTCTTGAGTCTTACCCACATCCCTATGCTATGATCAATGAATAAAAAAGAGGACAGTAAATGAAGCTCTTAGCTGATGTGCCATCTAGTAAGAAATTATAATGGCAGTATTATACATAGCGAGACAAAAAGCATGGTGCCTTTGCACTCAGGAGCGCCTTTGTTTCTTTGATAGAAGAGATTCTATTTTGAATCTGATATCCTATTTATTGATCAGTCATTACAACCTTAATTTGGCAGAACTGAACCCCTTCTTAAATCTCTTTCATGAAAAAATTCTGAAGAGGAGGAACTAAAGATGAGATTCAGGCCTCATCGTGAGATAACTTTTATTCATCTGTATTTTGAAAAAAAACACTTGACTGATTTTAGTCACTGCAAAAGCAATTAAATGAGTAAAACGTCTGCTAAATACTTGTTGGAGAAAAAAAATCCTTAAAATCATTCATTTTTGTTGATGCTGGAGGAAAGTGGTTTGTTGCAAATATTTGTGTAATACAATTTTTGTTTTTGTAAACAGACCTGTTTTCTTACACAGAATTTAGTAAATTCAAATTCATCTGCATGATCGTGTTAGAATTGTATTCAAGATGGAAATGGAAATTTAGACTAGACTGCCTAAATATTGTTCTTCCCAAGATTTCCTTCAGGCTCTGCCCCCCCACCTTGGGTACTAAAATCCATCTTGCTCTGTAATGCTTAAAACTGGAGTTGCTGTAAACTTTTTTGATCAGGAGTACAATGCTATAAGCTCTTCTTTGTGAAAACTTATCAAATTCCTTGGGCTCTGGGTATACAAATATGTACAATGCTTAGTCCTGGCCCTTTGTTCTGACTAGTGTTAGAAAGAGGGTTAGAAGCCATATGCCACAAAAGACTTTTCTTATGTTTTGTTTTGTGTCTTCTAGCTATGACAAGTATATTTGTATGCTCTAGCTTTCTATTTCTGAAAGAAAGACCAGTGTAGTCAATGCTTTCACTAGAGTTATCAGGATGGAGAAGACAGGAAACCAGATGTTTGTGAAGAAACGAGATGGAAATTAGAGTGCTGTGTTTTAGTCCATAGTCTCTGGAATCGATGCTTAAGTATGATTAAGGGTAAGATTGCAAAACAATCTGTTCTATTTCTGGGTGACAAGTATAATGCTATACTAGCTCTATCCTGCAGCACCCTGGGTCATTTGTCTGGGTACAAGGCAAAAATACTTATTAGAGAAGTCTCCGATGAAGAAACTAGAGTTTTCAAGTAGAGATTTAAAGCTTACCAACTTTGTGTTGTTAAGAAGGGTATATTACTTAGATACAAGATTAGTACCATTAAAATCAGAAACAAACCTCATTCTGCTTACTGTGATATTCGGCACAGTATGGCAATGAAAGGTTGAAATTTTTTATTGGCGGCTACTTTTTGAAGCACTTGGTGGAAAAAATGTGTTACGTTCCTATGACTACAAATTCTAGGTTAAGATAATGATTGTTCAGTGGCTGAGGATTTTTGGGAAATTGGGAAATTACATAATAATAAGGTGACTCAAGGTTAAACAACAAGATTTGAAAAGATTCATGGATGTGTAAGAAAAAAAATTTAGATCATGTTAAGGCAAATGGTGAGCATAGGAGACTATCAGGATGTGTGTATTAGCAGCAGAAAAAAAATGGCGGTGAAAGAAACGTCACTGGCGTGTTGAATACCCAGCATTAAAAATCTTCATACTTGTTTTGGTGTTTATGAATGTTCAAACTGCTACCATGTTGTGAGGGAAAGTGGCACTATGCACGTACAGTGATGCTGCATAATATCATTGCTACCCAAATTAAATTCATGTTATAGGAACCCCCTGGTGCTTTCAGTGCAGCTGAACAACTAAGAGCATTCTGAAGCACAGAGTGTATTTTTCATATCTTTCTGATGACAAGCCCTCTGGGCTCAGATAAGAGGAGGCTGAGAACGGTCATTTGGTCCATAATAATATCTGAGTAGCAATGTCCACATAGTTTTTAAATCAGCTCTGATGACTAACTAAAAAAAAATTATATCCAGGCTGTGTGCTCTTTATAGACACAAGGATTATATACACAAGGATTCATTTCCCAGATTGCTTTTGAAGGAGGGGCAAATGTTATTTTTGGTTGATAAATGGGATTAGCGTTCTTTGAGAGATAGTGGTATCAGGTAAAAATCTGTATCTTTTTTGCTGTGATAGCAATATAATTCCAAAATATTTCTCTTCTTTTCCCCTGATATTCTATATTGACATTGTGCCAGATGTGTTATCTAGTCAGTTTGCCTGCTTTGCCTCTGAAGAAGTCACACCTATGTCATATTATTTTACATAGGACAGATTGTTTTTTACTAGCATGTTTTACTCTTCAAAGATTTAAATTCCTTTTGTGAAGTGTTTTTTAAGCCTGGAGGAAAAATAAATTGACAGAAATATAAAACATTTGCTACCTCATTCTCAATCTCATTTTGCTTCAGTATTTTAATCATTCATTAAATGATTATTCTCTGCAAAATTATATCAGTACAGAACACAGTCCACCATCTACGAAGATACATTCCAGAGGTCTTACATTGCCTTAATGAAAATTCTAATAGTAGACATGGATGTTAAGATACTTGGTTTTGGTTTTTTTAAATTTTGCAATCAATAATACATTATTGATCTTTCCCTGAGCTTAACTCTTGTTGTATTACCAAAATGCACTTCTAGCAAAAAAATGGTTTTCAGTCTACCCAAAATGTTTGTTATTCACTAATATGGCAGTTATTGTTAACTGAGTAAGTTGAACAACAGTATATATTTATTTTTGCACATATTTTCCTGATGTTCTATAACAGTCTTTTAGACAGAAAGTTATCCTGACCTTATGAAAATAAAGTTAGGGATTCAAAAGCCATTTTGCAAAATACTTTATTTCACATAGATTTATATTTTCAGAGAAAAGACAAGTACAAAACCCCACAACTTCAAATGGAAGTCAGTGGGGATTCTGACCTACTTAAACTTATACAATTTTAACCGTTGTATTTCTGTGTCAAACTATGTAATGTAATTTATTTTTTGATTTGGGTTTGGTCTGCATATGAAATATTATTTGAGAGGATTTTTATTGTATATGTGAATCTAAACCAATCTTGTTTTATCAGTGCAGTGGATTAGTTTATGTCTCTTAGGACAGGATTTAAAGTAAGAGTAATCTTCTTCTGTGAAAGTCTTTTGTTTTGTTAGTAACAGATAAAAAAAGCAGAACTAATACTCCTGGCTACAGAACTGAGTTTCAATAAACTTGTAAAACAAAGACTAATTAGATGACATAGTCCATAGGAATGAAATGGAAGCAGAAGTGTAAATGAAGTACTGATAAAATTAGACAGATAATGCAGTCCTGACCTCTTCCATTCATGGTACTTTCTCTCTACACAAACTTGCCAGAGTTAAACACCAGTATTTTGTGACCTTGTAAAAGCCTGACATTTGTATTCTTTTCGTTCTAGTTCTTAGTAAATGTATTCAGATTTCTGTTAATGACTGAAGAAAAAAGAGGTGCAAAGAGGACAATAGAGGAATACATTGCTATTTTGCTACTAATTAAAATAACTGGGTATTTTGTGTCAGTTGTGGGTGCACATGGGTAGGCAGCTATTTATTCATTTCCAGGAAAGTAGGGCATCATTGTGCAAACACCCTAACTCCGAATGTCCCCACTTTCTCCTTTTCCCCAGCTTTAGTGCTAAGCACAATGTAATACAGTACGGAATGTCCCTCTGGTGATTTGGGGTCAGCTGTCCTGGCTGTGTCCCCTTCCAACTTCTTGGTGGTGGGGTGGCGTGAGGAACAGAGATGGCCTTGGCGCTGTGCAAGCACTGTTCAGCAGTAGCTCAAGCATGTGTTATCATCACTGTTCTGGACAGAAGTCCAAAGCACAGCACCATATGAACTGCTGTGAAGAAAATTAGCTCTATTCCAGCCAGAACTTGTAGAGCATCTGAAAGGAAGAGATGATGTGAACATGAAACTATAAATGCAAGAAATAGAAAATAGGTGTTTGTAATAGCCTGACCAGAAGAGATCAAAAGTTCCTGTGTGAGCTACCAAGCAGTTGTGACTTACCTATAAATGCTTTGGCACAATAAAGCAAGTAATACACTGGCCACTAGTATGATGTGTTTTGGTGTATGCTCAGTGGTTATCATGGACATATATGCAACCTTGATATTCTTGAGGACTGGGCCTATGTTTGGTTCTCCTTCATGTCTTTCTTCTGCAGTTCTCCTGTAGCACATAACAGAACTGCATTCAGTGCTCCTTTTTATATGTATGTGAGTCAGTGTCCTCTAAACTTGAATAAATAAAGCAAGCAAATGCTGTTTCTTTCTGTGAGATAGGATTGCTTGAGGAAAGTGAAATGTCGCCTCTTTGCTTTGTAGCCTAGATATCACCGTTGTGGTGAGCTGAACATCAGTGCAGTCTGCCTATCAAGCTGAAGAGCAATTTCATGCCAAGCCTGAGGTCCTCTACAGAGACCTAAACCCAGCATATACATATAGAATTAACTGTAATTTTAGTATAGCTTCTCAGGTTGTTGAGAAAACTGTATTGGGTTTATTCTTTAATACACTGATTACAATAGGATATTCAGTAGCAGAGAGAACCAGATACAGCTGAGCAACTTTTGCCATGCTCATGGCGTCAGGACTGCTGTTCATAACTATCTGAGAAGGTGAAAAATCTTCTACTGATAGTGCTGAACTTGATGCAGAAGGGGAGGGGAAAAAAGAAAGAGGCATATCCCTCTGATGATTGATAAATCCTATTTAATCCTTCCAATTTGTTTCTCTCTCTTTCAAAAGGCTATATGAACACATTGTCAACATTTTTCTTTTTTTCTTTAAATTAATGCAGATAGTTATTTTGTTGTATCTCCTGCCTTGAGGATTCTCTCCTTTTTCTTTGCTGGACTCCTGCAGCCATCATTCCTTCAGCTTGCTTTATGTAACCCCTGCTCTATTCTCACCTCCAAGATCCCATTCAATTTGAGTTTGTACAGGGAATTTTACTCTCAGTAATGCAACCTAAGGTTTGTTTCTAGTGTGCTTCCTTCTTGCCACTCTTCCCCTCCAAAATTTGTGTTTTTGAAGTCAGCCTTCTGGAAGGACGTGAAACACTAGAGGCAGTCATAATTTTGTGTTACTGAAGTTATTTTTCAGTAAATTAAACTTCAGAATTTAAGTTTTCAGTTAATTAAATATGAAAAATAACCCCAAAGTGCAACAGGCCCTGTTATTTTGATATTAAGTTCCATTTACTTGACAATACACTTTCAGCTTTCATTATTATGCAGATTTTCTGCATTAACAATGAAGTCTAAAAAAGAAGAATGAATGAAAAGCATGTTCTGATCAGTTAACCATGGAAAGCTAAAATCCTGTAGTTTAGCACTTGTCTACAAACCAAAAGTCATTGACTAAATTTTCAGGTTATGGTCTCATAGTCTCAAGTAGCTGGAAATGAAAGAATTGCTGCTGTATCTATTTAAATACATTCCCTGTGATCTAATTGCTTCTGCTTTAAATGATTATGCCCGTTCCTCATGTAGCATGCCCAGTGTATTCCCATAGATTTACATGATTCATTTGGTCCTCACTTTAGGATAAATTAAAATGTTGTTGCACTCTGAAACAGGAAGTTAGGACTAAGAATGTGCAATTTATTTGGAACTCAAGTAAATTTAGGTTAACGTCCAACTGGTTTGAAATAGGTCTCTGAAGGCACAGGCCAGGCCTGGTGTAGTCTACAAGTGCTGCCTCCTGCTGCCATTGAGAGTTTACTATATTAGTGCAAATATTCTGCACTTCAGGGTAGCAGTATATGGCAAATGGAGAGCATGTGCACTGGGTTGTATTGCACCCTAGACTGTGCTTTTTTGCTCACAGTTGCTTTGGCTTATTTTCTTCACAGAAGATGTATATGCCATGACTGAAGGGATACAGAATAGTCCCTTTTAAGGTGGAGGGTGGGAGAAAGGAATAATGCTTAATGGCTGCTATGGGCTGGCAAAATGTGGTATGCGAGTTAACGTATTTTGACTTTTTGTGTGGACAGATGGTAGGTTAAGGCGAACCTAAAGATATTTCCTCCCGTGATGATTTTGTAAAGCAGCATAGCAGATTGTCAGTTTGTACACTGTTCTAATGAGGCAAATTTTTTGACTGCTGGGTTGTGTGGCACTAAAACTACGTGAATTGTAGCTCAGTGCTTTATCCTGGTGAATCAATGATTGCAAGTATCTGCAATATACAGATCGGATTCCTGAGTGACTCTGCCTGTGAAGGATAATCATTTCTGGCATCTTAATCTCCCTTCTCTTAGTGCAGATGTCTAAAAATAAAGGCCATGGTTGTATTTAATATTGAGAAGTCCAGCATGCAGCTTTTAACTTGGCTGAGTTCTGTGGCTCCATCCAGCCACCTTTTCTCCCCAGCTCCCAGGGAAGATAACTTTCCCCAGTTGGTTCCATTTTAGTCCCTCTAATGGTGGTCTCTAGCTCTGAGTGGCTGAAGTGCCTTCTATTTTGTCCTTCGCCGGACTCCTTTTGCTGATATATAAGCAGGTTGCTATTTGCTCTAAGAAACAGCTTGATATACACTTCTGCAGTGAGTCTGGGAAACATTACTGTCTAAAGACAGCCGCTGAGGTACTCATTGAAACTGAGAAACCCTAACACCCACCTCGACAGGATTGACTCAGCTATTAATCTGAAATTGCAACCCCACTGCTGCCCTATATTGTGTCAGCTTTTAGTTTGGAATTTAGCCTTGGCTCATACTTGTTTCTGAAGTTATATTTATAACCAAGGCAGGAGAATAAAGTTATTTTAAAAGAAAACTTAGATCAAATTCCTGGGAAGGGATGGATTCTGTTACTAAGCACTCCCCAAGCCTCTGGTTTTTGATTATGAGTAACAAAGCGATATGAACAGCAGCTGACTTGCTGATCTCTGTCTTCCTTAAAAGTCAGAGCTCGGGTGTTCAGTTAGAGGACTGAATACTTTTTTTTCACTGGAGCCTGTACAGTTCTTCTGACATTCACAGTTAATATTGATATTCCGTAGGCCAGAAAATATTAGTAGAGAAAGAATGCATCAAGGTTGATTCTGCTTTGAATGGAGTTAGTGGAAGTTTAACCCTTGCTAGTAGGAGGAAGACTAGACTTGAAAAAGATTTATTATTCCAATGTGTTTAATGATTGTGTATCTGTATGATATAGATTTACTCACACTATTTTGAGTATATTTTAAAAAGACAGTCTCTCTTATTTTCAGGGGGCATTGTTTTGGTTTTAGTCTCTCCATAATTAGTTTCCGTTTTTAGGACAGATCAAGAGAAGTAGCTCGCAGATGTCTGAAAGATGCATGCTTTCTCACATATAAGTGTTTTCTTTGCTTTATGCAAATAATTTATTATTAATGCTTTTTAAAAGACGACAGGATGTATATAGACTTTAATTTTTTTCTATGTGATTAATACCAGCCGTTCATTTTTTTTGCTTTCATTTATAAGTACTTCAAACTCTGCTATAGAAAGGAGAAATGGTCTATATGTATTTAAACGTACACCTAAAGATTAAAATAATTGCAATCCTCATTATTTTTAGTCACCTATATCACTATAATAGATATCTAATATGAAAGTTCCATTTTACAAAGTGCTATTACCAGTGCTTGTTTCCATTTTTAATCTTGGAAAAACATTTAATTTCCAACTTAAGTTCTTACTACATATTTTTAAATTCCCTTAAATTTTAAATGCTCCTTCTTGCCTGAAGAGGCAAGTGATTTACTGCTTTTGACTCAAAATTCTTACAGGCAGTTATGCTACTGAAATTTTGGTAAAATAACATGTGGGATTAGAGAAAAAAAACAAAAAAAACTAGTGATGAGGACATCACACCAGTCACAAAGTTGTGTGTTTAAATGCATGTTCCTGTGAACTGTATTCTGTATGCTAGTACTCTTGTATATTCTATTTTGTATATATTCAGTATCAGGCAAAAGTCCTTTGTAGCTGCAAATAAAATATAACTGTTCCCTTTTAATATGATGCTAATAATGAAGTGCATAAATCAAAGTATTTAAGGCATGTAGGTACTCTAGCTACTGTGTTTAGAAAAGAAAGACACTATGTGAGGAACTTGATGTGTGAGCCCCTTTATAAAGCAACAGCAACCCCCCCCTTTTGACCTTCGAATGACCTCACTTACCACTGTGCCTTAAGGATGAGACAATAATAGAAGTATCCTTTGTTCATAGTATCCCACAGAACAAATGTTTTCAGCAGTGGCTTTTGTATTTTTGTTGCACACAATTGCTCAAAAAATTAATTTCAGCCTTCTTATTGTATATCTTCTATCTTGCATTGTAAAGGGGGGAAGGGTTTCTTAGGTTTTCTTTTCCTGTTAAACACTTACATTTAGAGTAAAGAGTCAAATCAAAATACTTAATCATTAACAGGCCAAAGAACTATTAAAGTGTAAAAAAAAAGTCAGTCAACACAGTTTAAGAAAGGTTGTACTATCCAATGAAATTATATAATACTGTGCATTTACAGTGTTGTATTAGTGTAAAAATATAAACCAGTTTATAATATCACACAGTTATCTAGGTACTTACCATTTTAAAAGCAGCATCAAGTGGAATCGGTGGAAAGTCCCCAAGGTGTAATCAATAATTGATTGAAATGATGAGCCTTTATGGTATTATTTTGAAGGGCACAGTCTGAAATTAGAGGAAATTTACTGAGAGTTGTATATTTTGTTGAAAGAAGGATTGCTCAGACATATATTAACAACAAAATGATGTCTGTTACCTTCTACAGAGTACAAGGAGAGTGATTTAATTTTAAAATGTCTTTCAGCTGGGTAGCTAGGTAACTTACACTGTGCTACACGAAAGAGCTTGGATCCCATTTCATGAAGCAGGATTCCAGTGCAATGAGTGAAGGAAACAGATGGAGTAAGAGGAGGACAGATGGGTACCAAAAAATTATAGCCTTTTTTTTCAGTACCTGTGTATTAACTGCCATGAATCAATTTATTTCAATTTATTGCAACAGGAAAATTATAGACTATGAAGCCAAAGTATTACAGTGCCCCAAACCACTCTATGTTGAAAGGATGTATTTGTAGTGGTTAGTAAGAGTTCTAGGTGGTCTACATCTGAGAGCAAAATTTTCTGCGGGTGAGAACCTCACCCCCAGTTAAATCACTTCATTCTGTTAGGGACATTTAAACATCTTTCTTATTTGGTGGGTAAAAGATTTTTTGGTTATTTTTCAATATTGGACAGCTGTAAAGCTTTCCTTGTAGACCAGAGATGCAGTGACTGCTAGGGAGCTGCTGCACCACAAAGGCTTCAAGCAGCCTGGGAAGGAGCTGAACATAGAGAGTCCAAAATAAAGGCTGAGAGTGCAGGAGGCCACTTTGTCTCCTGAAGCAGCCTTCAATTGCAAGACACGAACGGTGGAGTAGAAAATCAAAACAAATTTACTATATATATATATATATATACCAGCAGTTCTTATCTGCTCCATGGCACAGCTGCTCTGGGACATACTTGACCTTGACTTAATTTGATCATCCCTGTGGTTAAATAGGAAGTTCAGCTGTGAGCCAAATAATTTCTTAACACTCCTCACCCCACCAGTAACTTTCCGCTTGTTGCTGATACTGTTGAATTTTTATATGAACACCTGTCCATTAAAAATTGGATGGTGCCCATCCAGGCAATTTACATTTATTTTAGAAAGTCTTGAAATTAGTGGACTTTTAAAATCGTAGAATGCAAATAGAAATCACCCTTATGTTCAAAATATTTGAGAAATAAAGAAATATAGGTCAGAATATGTAATTACTGTCATTCTTGTTTAATTTCTATCAGCAAGTTTTCTTGCATAGAGGCATCACATGATTAGCCACTATAGTTTGTGCAGCAACGGCAAAAGTATGAAAAAGTTTGCAACTCAAATATCTTGAAATTGGCTTTCTGTCATGCGAGTTACTTTTAAATTTTCCTATGAATAGTTTGAAGTAAAAAATCAGAATTTTATTAGAATTTTCAAAATAATTTTCTAATGAAAAAATAATAATTAGAGGGGTTAGGCTCACTACTTTTGTAATAAAAGTAAATCAAATATGGTGTTTTGTATTCGTATGAAAAAGATTGATTAGACTTTATCCCTCAATCTATTAAATGCAATTTGGAGCTTAATGTGAAAATCCTGATTTTTTTAACTTTGTTAGCTAACTGTAGATTACCTTTCCTATATTATCTCGTTCGAGGTGAGCATTGTAGTGCTGGTTATCATGAGTGCTAGAGGCTGGATTACAATCTTCAGCCATAAACAAGTCCTCCAAAACTCTTAATTTTCTCCCACCTTTAAACAAATATCTGTTGGATTAGGATGTAGCCTACAAATTAGGCAAATAATTCAGAAGGGGTGCAATGGGATAAATAGGGAGGAAGATGGTTTGGATCGGTTTCGTAACTGAAGTGGAAGAGAAATCATTGTTTGGTTTCCTTCAATTAGAAAACATTAGTGATCTGAATCCTACTTCAGAATGGCTCTATTAATTCAGATTCAAATATACTAGTTTTCGTATCTTTTTTCATTAAAAGTTTTTGAGTTGCAGAAACATTAATGCCATTGCCTTTATTTTTTGTCACTGGGACTTCTTACAAAATTCAATATCTCCACAGTGATTGAGCTTCTTTCCCTCCCTCACCAATCATTTGTTTTCCAGTTTGAGTTTGAAATAAAATAGATAGGAAATAATGTTTCCTTTAAGCAGGTAGAAGATAAAATACACAGCTTTCTTAAGCCATCTATCTGAAAGAGTTTAAAATCTGAACCAGGGTCAAAACAGTGAGGAACTCTTTCTGATTTTTGTAGTTTAAAGATGGAAAATAATTATAACTTAGTCATTTTGAAAGCGTAGAATTGCTTTGGAACTTAAACTCAGACTGGAATTTACTATTTACTACTACAATTGTTTTGAAAACAAACAAGTTTGCAACACACAAAGTAGGCACTCTTAAATCTGTATTAAAAGTGACGTCCACTAAAAAGTCTGCCCTAATAGATAACCCTTCAGCCCATTGAAACCTGGCAGCATGTAGTGTCAGGAGCATCTTGATACTAGTATGGAAGAGCAGTATAATTATTTTGATCTATGTAAGTTCAACTTGAGGAGAAGATGGTCCAAGGAAACGGAAGAGGCCATGCTGCTGTCAGTACTTATCAGCAGTAAGTCTAAGTGATGTGCAGCTTTGTTTATGTATTTGATTTGTATTCAGCCCAGACTGAGATTGCCCTTTCTCAAACTGCTTGATCACTTTTAATTCCCTAGTGGAATGCTTTTAGAAAAGAGAGCAATCTTGTACAAGGCTCTTGCTGGTCGCTAAATTTGGGGCTTCTTTTCCTGATGTGGAGAGAGAAAGAACGTGTATGCACTGCAGAAGAGAGGGCTCTTTGTTAAAAATCTCCTGGCAGTCCTCAGCTATTATGAGCTGAAGACTGTTGCCCAAGTGCTAAGGCTAATCTAAGTTGCAGCAAAGAGGAAATCTCTCTCAAGTGGTGAAAACTCAAGTGCTAGGTCTTGTTTCTGCCCACTGCAAAAGATGGTATGCTAGTTTAAATGCTTCCTTGAGCTATCAGCCCAGTGGTTTTAGTTCCACTGTTCTGCTTGGGGAGTCCAATATTTGCAAATGAGCTTCATCATCTAGGATGCAAGTTAAAACAAATGTATTCTGTTCTGTATGTATTTTTCACAGAAAGAGTAGTCGGGCATTGGAATAGGTTGCCCAGGGAGGTGGTTGAGTCACCATCCCTGGACGTGTTTAAGAGTTGTTTAGATGT
>JAOXNO010000078.1:21437491-21458489 GCA_028565335.1 Limnodromus scolopaceus | reverse complement strand
CATCCCTGGAAGTGTTGAAGGCCAGGCTGGATGGGGCTTTGAGCAACCTGCTCTAGTGGGAGGTGTCCCTGCCCATGACATGGGGGTTGGAACTTAATGATCTTTAAGTTCCCTTCCAACACAAACCATTCTATGATGATTCTATGATACAAATATGACACATGTATTCTGAGACAATGTTTCTGGACTCTGATACCTTTATGGTGTAATTTGGGAGCAGAAATTAACTGGTAGTTCTTCTGGACTTCACAAGCAGTTCTGTTTGTGTTGTATCTTTTCTGTAGTGTGTAGAAAAGATTGATCTTTGAGAGGACTTCCATTCAGGAAATAATTTTTGATTAGGATATCAGACCACTTCTTTGGATAGGTCTGTGTATGGTGTAGCTTTTGCTATTACGTATTTTGCAGTCTTACACTTTTTTTTTTTAATATAAGGCTTATCTGCTTATCACTCATTCTCATCTGAGCACCCTACATTGTACAGTGACACCCTAGGCCTCATTAGCAAGATATGTAATATTTCTTCAGAATAATTCATTGCATAGTTATTGCAAAGACCAGAGGATAAAGTGGTTCCTATTCCCCAATAATTTAGTTCATTCTAATATTCTCTTCATACCAATTCTGATTTCACATCTCTACTGCTTGAGCTATCTGCATCAATTTAATTTTTGTATGACAAAGCACTGTACACATCTGGGCATGTCTATAAATAAAAAGCAATAAGCTGACATCTCTCACCTGTATCAAATGTATTTCATGCCCTTTTTTCTGGCATACTTGCTATTAAACTTCTGTCTCTTTATATCTATTGCCTGTCTGTATTTCCCATGCCCCTCTTCCCCTTTTCTGGCAATTGACAGAGTTCTCGGCTGCAGATGAAGTGTAATACACCATTACTCTATTCACTATATCTACCTCTGTGCTGATGGGTTCATACAGGCATTGCAGCCACTTTTTCTTTTATAGCATACAAAATAAACTGTCTACAGCCATGTACGTTTGCTTCCACACCTACCAAGTACTGCTTATTTCAAGCAATGTATCTAGAAAGTTGTAGATCTCATCTACAACCATCAGGCCACTTATTAAATACTGGCTGCAGCAGTATCTAATATATTTTAAGCGTTCATGTTATACTTGTGCATGAAAATTGTCCTATGTTTATAAAATTCAGGTGGACATTTGTGTTGTCTTTTTTCAAGACTGAACTGCACTGGTCTCTGAGTCTGACCAATAGCTGCCTCCCTATGGAGGCAGATCGCACTAATTGCTCTAGGACACTCAAGCAAGTTGCTTTTGTTTTTGCTCGTGCTGCATATTACTGTACCTCATCCTTGTCTTGTGGCTTGTTTGTTAGCCCTGCTCTTTAGTCCCTGATGCCTGCTCTTACTCCTAGGTCTCCCACTTGCAGTACAATTCTCACTTCCTTATTGGTAATACTCCTGTTTCTCAAGCTCTTGCATAACACGATTTCTTCAGACTTAGGATCATCTTAACTACATATTTCACTTATTAAACAAAATGGGAAGTTGAGCAGAGACTTTGATGACAATTTCAGTATGAGGCTAGACTTAATGCTTATCTCAGGTTATGGTTGTGAAGTCTGTCAATCTCGGCTGCTCCCTGTTAATGTTGTTTATTCATGCAGGTTTTTTTATAATTTTAGGTATCTGGGGCTTTAAAAAAATTTTTTTAAGCCCTGTAACACCTAAAAGTGCAGTTTCAATTTACAACCAGAAGAGATTAAGACTTCCTTGGAAACACTTTTGATTGAAGGACCTGAAAACCGAAGACAAATACCTCATAAAATATTGTGAGATTTTAAACAGAATCACAAATTATGGTGACAATACAGTCTGCTCCACCAAACAAGCTACAGGATTTATAGGTCCAAGAAAAGAGTTATGGAGAAGTCAGGAAAAGGAATAGATGCTTTGTGTGCTGGCAGAAATAGTTGATGCATTTCAGTTTGAATTTTATTCACATTTAGCAAGCTATACAAGAAAAGCTGGGTCTCTGGGCTGTTTTAAAATGTAAATGTGTCAACATTTAAAATAGATAGTGTCATATGAGAGGATGAAGAAAAAGCCAACGAACAAAACTCCAGCAGTGAGGTAAATCAATATGCCCTAAAGTGGTAACAATCAGATATTTAGGGGCGCTAGATCACTTCTTATGTGTTCATAATTTTTTATTTCCTTTTCCAGCATGTTAGGCAAAATTCTATGGAATTTTGTACTACAGCAATACCACTGATGTATGCTGTAGTTACGATCTGTTCAAAGAACCAATTAAATGACATAGGGCTTTTAATTCAACTGCAGTGCTCACTGATTTTCTGGTTGTACGATAACAAAATAGTCAATGGATAACTAAATTAAAACACAAAATTCTGGGTCAGAAGCCCTAAATAGGGAAATGTTCTAAGTAAAGAACAGCGTAGTCTGATCTTGTATTCATTTCTAACACACAGGAGTGTAATCCTGTCAGCAAAGGGAGTAATTTAAATAGATGAACATAAAAGGCCTTCGTGTACATAGACTAAGTCAAGATTTTCATATTACTGAGCTGTGCTGTGATTTTAGTACTAGTGTTGCATGTGAAAACGTTAACTTTTGGCTGTTTAGATCCATGAACTGAACTAATTTTCCACCTTTGTTTAATTTTCCCACTTTCTGCCCCTATAAATCCTTTTCACATAGTTCCATATATGCAGCAGTAACCTTGGTCAATTAAAAAGCTGAAATCTATCTGGAACATATAATTTCAGTATATGGCTTTTATACTCATGTGCATTTGTCACTTACCTTTGTACACTTGATTTTGAAACTACACTAGGTTTAGCAGCTGGTGCTTTTAAAGCTAGGAAGTGCTGGTCAACAGAAGGACTCCTGACAATGTGTTTATTTCTGTGCATTGTTATTGTTTATACTACATTTAATAAGTTTGAAAATATAACATCCTTCCCTACCAGACTGTTCCTTCCCATTTTGCAACCTGTACCTCTGTCTCAGTCTACCACATTGCTTTTGTTGCTTACAGAACTGATCCCATATTTTCCTCACATTCCTTCCTAATGATTATGCACAACAGCAGAATTCAGCCTTCAATTTTTATCTATCCTTTCAAAGAAATTAGTCATATGCAATCACATCTCTTTTTAACTTATAATTGCATGCTTAAAAAATATTTAACCATATTTTTTGGCTGGTGAATTCAGCCAAATCTAGAAGAATGATAGATTTCCTAAAGATGCCACAGACACTTTGTGAAAATCATCAGAATGAATAGAAGAGACCAAAATTACTTTCCCTGCTAAGAGAATGAACAATTTAGTGTCTATACGTTCTGTTTGCTAGCAGCTAGCTGGTAAATTTTAATACATGTACTGAACACTGTACTGGCACAGATGGGGAGAGTCTCTCAGGGCAGTGAGACAACTAACTGTAGTTGTTAGTTGCTTTGAAGATATTTTTGTGATATTTCTACAGGGTGCAGGAGCATTACCTATTATATCAGCATATCTCTGGAAATGTTGGTCTTTAGTTGTCTTTATTACAATGTGCTTCAAGTTATTATTTCACTTAACAAACTATTTCTTAAAGGTATTTAGGAAACTTAGCTTGAAGCACAGTTTCACACGAGAAAAAATTTAGCAGTCTTTACTATGGACTATTTGTACTTTTTTTTTTTCCCTACTGGTCCCTGTGTGGACAAAACAAAGAGTGTTTGGAGGAACTGGGGAGACATCTTTGAAAATTGGAAAAATATATGTATATTAAGTTGGAGATAAGAATAACTCAACTGTAGTGTTAGTTTTTAATTGCAAACATCACTGTCCCTGTCTGATACCAGCTGTATCCATGGCATTCATCAACTTTACAAATGGAGGCAATAATACCATAGTATTACAAAGCCTGACAAAATATAGTGTAAGGTGTAGATAGCATCAGTATGGATGCTCAGGTTTATCCTTAGAAATATATATCTGAAGATTCTGATTCTTCAGATTTATCTGTGATATTAGGGTCTTGTGGACACCACCATACCAGCTCATAATCTGTAGGACTGAAATGTGAGATCAGAATCTAAACAGAAAAAACATAAAACACTACTGGAGAAAAAAGATAAAACCTTAGTTTAGGGCCTTCTTTTGCTTTAATACTTCAATAATGATTTGGTGACTAATTTTTTTTGGTGTGTAATCTAGCATTTATTGTAGGCTTGTTTTGTGTACCAGCAAGCTGCATTGCTAATTGTTATTCGTATTAGGTTCTACACTTCCTATTTTTTGGAAGCTGTTTGAATGCCAAATAGTAGCAATCATCTGTCAGATAATAGCTAGGATTTTGGGATTGTAATTAAATGTAGCTACAGTACATGTACTTAAATACTAATTAAATGGCACTGACTCTGAGATCATAATCTGAGTGATTATAACTAGACTAAATTCATGAACAGATCATATCCAAATAAGATTTTGTTGCATTCCTAATTCTTGTCTTGCATAAAAATAGCTAAGAAACCTACTCTTTCCAAAGAGGATTTCTGTCTTGATGTTCTTGCAACATAAAACAAAGCCTTGTGAAAGATTTGATATTCCAGCATTGGAATGCTATTCCAAATTGTTCTTGTGTTAGTTTGGCAAGTGTTTCATTAGTTTCATGAGGACCTTGCTAATAAGTATATGTTAGATGTGACACAGGAAACAAGACTATATTTAAGCTTCCCAGAACTTCTCATTATAAGAGTTTGCATTCAGTTGCTAGGAGCTTAGCCAAACTTTTAAAGTATTTGGGCTGAAATGTGGGTTTGCATTATGATACAGCCCTTAATTATGTGAGAGCACACTATTCTTCTCCAACTCATTCCCTGCCTGCCTCATTCAGGTCACAAGATGGATAGTACTCATTTAACAGGCAGTTTTCCAATACGTCATTTAAAAATGAACTTCATTCAGTTTGTGGCCCCCTTGCTTGCTGCAACATTCAGATCTTTCTCGGAATATGACACTATTGATTTCCTCATAGTGATGGGCTCCATTGAAACTACAGTACCTCAAGAGTTCACAGTGTTACTGTCCCCATTTTATAATACACTTTTGAAATGAGTGGTTATAATTATTTTTGTTTTACAACGTGGTATTATCTCACATCAACATATCCTCCAAAGCGCAGACCAGTTTGGGTGTCTAAAGTGAAATGATCATTACTTTATTTCTCAAAGTACATAGTTTTTAATATTTGTCCAGAGCTGGACTTTTTAAAACTATCAAGTGAATTCACTTGTAGCTATGAATTCTTAAAGATTCTGCAAACCAAATCCTTTGTGTGTCAGATTGAGTGCTCAGAATACACTGCAGCTGCTTGTGCGAGTTTTGACTGAAGCAATTTGCCTGGGATCATGCAGAAGTCAGTGGCGGAACTAGGAAGAAAATTCAGTTTTCCGTTCTACTTTCTTTTGCATAGGACCTTACCTCCTTTCAATTTCTGTAAGAAAGGAAAGTGAGTTTACAAACATCAAGGTCATTCTCTACACAGCTGGCTTTCATCCTCTGAATGTCATCTTTCCTGTGCACTGCAGTGACAAGATTTTCTTTTTAAATTGAAAAAATGCTGATGCTTAATATTTTGCAGATAAGTAGGAGCTAGCAAGACATATATTACATTATGTTTCATTTTCCCTCTTATATCCATAAATGAAGTAGTCTTATTTAAGTAATATTTAAATTTCTCTCACGATCTTTGTTCTTGAGCTTAGCTTAAAACGCCCATTAGCGTTATTACTCCTGTCCCTTGCAAAATGCACATACTTGGGATCTACATCATGTAGCCCATAAATTGTTTATTTTAAAATTATATCAGTATTTCAGGTCCACAATGGGCTGAGCTAGTGACACGTTTCAGAATTCTTCTCTGACAATATCTTCAACACAGCTTTACTGGAAAAGTGGTTTGATAGTAGAAGCTGTGAATTCCTGAGTAAATTTACTTTTTTGTGCCATTCTTTTAAGGCCAGATTTTCAAACGGGCATCTTCTTTAATGTTATTATATTAGAAGTTGTTTTCAGAGATAACTACCTACAGAGATCGCTGGGAAGAGGGTGAAGATTGTAAATACATCTGTTTTGAAAAAAAAAAAAAAAAAAGTAATGCGAGAAACCCTCTTTGGAAATTTTGGAAATACAGGGCCAGGAGTGTCTCTTACAAGGTGGTGAAATGGTTAAGCCTGCTCTGGCGGCTAAAAGTCAGGACACGGTGGCTTTGGTGCTAAGCCTCATTTAAGCACCCCTGAGCATGTGGTCCTGCCCTCGTGTGGTGAAAGATAGCGTTCGCAGCTGTATGGGCTGAACTTCATATTATTATGAAGCAGGCATACTAACTTGGAAAATAGTCTTTTCTGGAGAGCTGGTTTTTTTTAACCCAGATCAGTTCACGGCATGGTTTATAGTAGAATTTCACAAGCAGTTATGGTGCTAGAAAGGAAGGTCAGAAACTTCTTAAGCCAGCTTTTCACTGACACCCATTGATCATGGAATTAAGAGTTAAGCATTGCTTATGACACCTAATTAACATCCTAAATCCTGTCTACCTGTGTGGTTAGTTATAAATACCATCAGTTCAGGTCAGGATTAACATTTTGTCTAATCCAAATCCACTTAGATGGCATCTGTGTTTATGGCAGCAAAACTGAGCTACCTTGCTCAGCTTTTACGTATAGAATGGGAGAGGATGGAGATCAGGTAGTGAAACAATTCACAGGCAGTATGCTGGATTTTTTTTTCTAGTTGAACAGTGTAGTAGATTAAAGACATGTAGATTTGGGGACATAAAACTGTATACTCAAGATATTACATTAACCTAAATTAAGCAGAAGTAAGCACTTGAGAATGAGTGTCAAGAACAGAATGAAGAATTTTTTATGGGGAATTTTTATTGGGACCATATGGATATGTGGTCAGCTGTGATCCAAATGAAGAGAAATCTGATCCAGGAGATAAAAGTGAGCAAACTAGTTCTGCGTGCGTTTTAGTTTTTTAGAAATCTTCATAGTGTATGTCTAATTCATCTTTGAAAGTGTCCCACAAGAGTCAGGAATAAGGCTGCATCCTATGCTTACTTCCTTATGAACCACAGTACCACAGGGAGGCACAACCATGGTCATGAACAGATTGTTTGGTACTCTGTGGGTAAATTGAGCCGTATCTCCTTAAAACCTGACATTTCGTTATTAATTGGTGGGCGCTTTGGATGGATGCAAAGACTTCAAATTTACCTTTTTTTAAGAGAAAAAATAATTATTTTGCAGAATCCGAGTGGCTAATTTGTTTTGTTCATTTATACTTCATATGGCCTTTGCCATCTTCCAGGGCTGATTCATTCAACTCTAGGTCACCAGGGGAAGGGACTACATTAAATAAATACAAAGGATGTTCTAAACATTAAATATCACTAGGAAGCAATGATTGGAGAAGCCTCAACTGTTAGGCAGAACAAACAGTTTTCCCTTATTCTTTAAACAGTAAAATTATAGTTTGTGGATGATTATAGCTAAATGCAGACAGTGATCTAGAAAATAAATCATAAAGTCATACCAAACTACACCCTTAAGAAGCTATTTTACTAAAATTGTCTTTCAGTCCTTCATTTAAAATTTCTACTAATTTTCAATTTTATGCAACTTCTTAGTTTTATAAAACATTGCCTTTTTGTTTTGTATTCATCCTTAGTCGGCTTTTATATGAGTATAACCATACTCTTAATTTAAAAAAATTAAAAGGAAACCTCCTTGCACATTTAGATATGCCCATAACTGAAGGTGAAAAAGAGGGATAACCCTAATGACTCTTTCTCAGTAATAACCTTCATGAGACTGCCTCAAGACTCTAATCAAATGAAAAGATTTTGTCCTGCTGAGCAGCTGTCAGTAAGAAGTTTCTAAATTAATATTAAATGTCTTTCAGCAAATGCTGTCTACATCTGAATAAGAAATTGTATTTTCTCTATGATATTTTAATAAGAAATATTTGTGTAGAAGTAATCCTTCATCAGCGGTGTTTGGAATTACTCGGGGTCGAAAGGAAAAAGAAATCATTTAGACAATGTAGTGTTACAAGGTGACATGCAATTATAGACCTGCAGCAGTGTCAGCTAGTTAGATATTATTAAATTTTGTTAAGTTCATGGAAGCTTGCTTTAATGCTGAGGAAGACTGCAAAATTGAAAACATATAACTGGTTACAAAATTATTCTGTATTTTGATAAGCCAAGGAAAAAAATAACCCTGTCCTGTAAGACTAACATTCCAAATTGTCTTTGAGATTCTTAATAAATAAAATGTAATTCTTCTTTCTCCCAATGAAAAGTGCACCTGCATTCTGTGTGTATTCTTGGCCAGCAATTAGAAGTAAGCTCTGTAGAATTTTCTATGATCAGTGTCACTTATCTACATCTCTATGGCAGTTTTATTGCAGGCTTGCTAAAAGGTTTTTGAAGGACTATTGACAGATTTAGATTGTCCTGATGAACCTGTCCTGGCAACACAGAGAAAAACGCACCACAACGAAGTTCAATTCACTGGACGTCTAGAATTTATTTCAAAGATATTAGTGTCAGTGTTCACAGCTAACTCCTATATTTCTGAAGGGAACTGTAAATGGGAGCAAAAGGAAGAATCCAAGAATATGTAGTTAGTTTTTAGTATGTTTTTATCTGCACTGCCTGATGACATGAAGTGGCCAGCAAACACATCTGAAGAAATCTGAGCTAGTAGGCCATCAGGTACACATAGTGTATAATTTATTTGGGAAGGAGATGCAAATTCTGACATCTTGTGCTAATCGAGAGCTAATTTACTGTCGTCAGTTCTAGCTGTCGCACATTGCTATAACTTGGGAGATAACATTAAAATAGAGGTAAAAACACCCATGCTAGGCAAGCGAGCTTGTCTTCCTTGATGGGCAGTAAAAATTTTGAATTTTCAGAAAATTTTCCAATGCTTGGAATAGTTTATAATGTAGCTGGCAGCATATAGTTTCTTAACTGTGGCTGGCCCTGTGACAGGAAATGTATTACACTGCCCTATGGGAGTGCTGTATGTGGATTCATCCACAGCAAGATCCTGCATAATAAAGAGAAAATCTTAATTCCTAACCTGGAAGGAGAAAGACCCACAATTGTCTACACACAATATATCTCTGAAGAGATAATCAGAAATGTAACCTGGGAATAGATTTCCAGCTGGAAAAAAGCATTAACCTTTAGGAGACTTGTGAGGAGTAATGATCCTAGAATAATTATCCTTATTATTTGGGACAATAAATTGGAGATATAATAGCTAGAGAATATGTAAAATTTGTAAAAGGAGTACAGAAAGCTCTCAAAAGATTTTTTGATGAGTGTCCTGGTTTGAGGTAAAACAGAACTAATTTTCTGTTCAGTGATTTTACTTTTTCAGCTGGGCCTCTTCTAACTAAACCCTGAAATTAACAGCGTATTGTTCAGAAACTCTTATGGTGATAAGACCTGATTATACCAAGGAATGGTATGTAGACAGGCCCTAGCTTATACTTATTGCTATAACAACCAAGGTCAGGCAAATTTGTTATTTGCCCCATTGGAGGGTCGGAAGCGGAAAAACGTGGAGTGGTCCCACCTGTAGGAGGGAGCAAACAGAACAGGTGACCCAAAACTGACCAACACGGTATTCCATCCCATCCACATCATGCTCAGTATAAAAGCTGAGGGATCAAAGGGTCAACTATCTTCCTTCAATGGCCGATGTCCGAGTAGGACCCTGTCTGTTCATCTGCCTTTGATCCCGATCCGAGCATTCCTGACTCCAGATCCGGAATCAGGCTCCTGCCCATTACCGAGTCCAGCCTGGGACTTTCCCCTATGCCTGCTGGTGACGTGATGATCATCCTGGGAGCTTGATACAGTTTTGTATATACTGTATACTTTTTTTTCCCTTTCTTTTCTTATTATTATTTATTATTTATTTATTTATTTATATTTTCATTAAAGTAGTTTAGCTTTTTCTAAACTCATAAAACTCTTTTTACCTCTTCCTCTCCTCTCTTTTCCTTGGGGGAGGGAGGAAGGGGTCATCTGTTCTTCTGGTTGGTCAATTCGGTCAAAACCACGACAATGAGTCAAGAAAAAAATCCAACCCTTCCCTCCTGATATTTTTTCTGATTAAAATACATCCTAATTACTGTATTTTTCTACTATTCTAAAACCATCTTGTGCTCAAAATGGTTTTTAATTTTGAAGCGCACTTCCCATTGCACCATTCCGGTTTTGTGGACAGAGGTGACACCAGCAGAAAGACCAAAGCACACTGGTAAGAGAATGTAAGTTGCAATTCCATGAGTAAAATGAGATATTTCTTTGAAAGAAAGATATAGGTGAGTTGTCTTGGTACCCACTAGTGGAAACAGAGCAAATTTGAAAAAATTGATTTGTAGCTGTACCATGTTCTAGAGTTGTTTCCTGAAGACTCAATTTCTAAATGATTCCATGATAATCCAGTGGAACTACTAATGTTAGCAATCGTTGAATATTGAATCAAATCGTTGCTAGTATTAATAGTATTAGTGCCTCTGAGTTCAGATGAAATTAATAACTATTGACAGAGGAGTTAGTGTAAAATTCATCCCTCTGCAGAAAGGCCTTTGTGAGTTTGTGTGTCACTTAAATCTTAATTCAGTTGTAATTCTTAATGCTATTGTGTTGAACAGTAGTTTGATCTGTGTTGCTGGGTAGCTGTGTGAAGTTGGGCAAATATTTTACCCCTTTCATATTTGTAAAGACACTCTGCAACACTAGTGCCTTTCAATAATAGTAGGTCTCTGAGATTTATTACATACCTTCCATTAGCTGGTGTTTTCCTTAAAGTCCCAGCTACTAAATTAGAGGCTCAAAAAATTGTTGGGTCATAATGGTTACTGAAATATGCCTAGTCTCAAAAATCTGAAATCATATAAAACCAGATATGCAAAAAGAAAAGTTTTTAAGTTCTTGACATGTAAGGGAAATCTCTGCAAGCACTTGGAGGTCAGTTGTGTGAAATTTCCAGGGCTATAGGAGAGGTGTGTGAGGTATGCACTTTCATTTTGTGTATTTCCCTTTCACCCTTCTCCTTCCCAGTTAAAGAGTCACCCTTCAATGAGGTAGGACTCAGATGATTACCATATTGCTTTAAGCAGTGCTTGGAGTATTTGGAAAAACTGGGTCAAGAAATCAGCAAACACAAAGGGATCTACCTTTGATGCCACAATATTCCCTGTTTTCACTATGAGAAGAACGGCATCTTCATATTTGGTCATTTGAGTTACAGCTCAGTAACTGAGATTGTGCTATCTTTTATTGGTAGACTTAGTTGGTCCTGAAGAAAAAAAAATCCCCAATATTTGTACAGATTTTAAAATTCAATTGTTTCGTGATGTTTTCTTTTCTTTTTATGAACATTCTAGCAAATAAACTTTACAGAGGGAGTGCTCACAGAAGAATACAATTTAAGTTTATACTGGAAGAGAGAGTATTTGGAGAACATATTCTGTTTAAAAGAACAATGTTCAGGCAAACACTGAACAAAATCTAATAGGCTTAGGTAATTAGTTTCACAGACTAAATTTTGAATAATAAACATAATGGGAGTGAGCTACAAAAGAGGAACTGTTTGCAAAAATTATTCAGCAAATAGTTGTAATGAATAATAAATATGAGAAAATTGTGATCCACTCATAGGCATTTCATTAGTAAGTGAAAAAGGCAAAAATTGTCAACTAAATTATGAATGGCAAGTAAATTATTAAACATTTCCACAAATTTACTGTTGAGAGATCATGTGTTGACTTTGAAATGATTCAGAGTAGGTATGTGATTTCCTCTCACTGTTTTTTTTGTTATTTTGACATGACAGGTTCTGAGTACAGAATACAGATACTGCTCACAGGAGTAATAAACACTAGTAAATCATAAATCCTAAACACCATATTACCCTACTAAAGGCAACCTTATATAAAGGCATTTATCTAACATAATTTAATGAGCTTTTTTGCCTTCAAGTGTATAACAGAGCTGGTTGAGTGTGCTAGACTGTTTATGTATCTGAAGGTGGGCATATCACCAAGGGTTTGCTGGGTCCTGGGTTAGACCTAGATAGTTAGCTGGGACAGGCTGGATAGTCACAGCTAATGAATGGGAAGAGCATGGGCTGGGTGTTTATTTTTGAAGTACCACATAGCATGATATATTAGTTTCTGGTAATAATAGCGTGCATAGCTGCATGTTTCACTGTGCTTTATCAACACGGGCTTACAGCACCCATTTTCACAGAATCATAGAATAGTTGAGGTTGGAAGGGACCCCTGGATGTCATCTGGTCCAACCTCCCTTCGCAAGCAGGGCCACCTTGAGCTGTTTGCCCAGGACTCTGTCCAGATGGCTTTTGGGTATGGAGATTGTATTTCAAATGCAGTTGGGCTTTCATGCCAGAAGGGTAAATGCTGCTGCTGGATTACCATGCTGATAATAGGGATCCTTGGTGGATCCCTAACCATCCTAGGTGGTTATATCCTACTTACATGCTACAGAGTAAATCTGGTGATATTTATTGTTTGAAGACCATTGCAGGGAAATCAGAACTTTTGTGTTATAAGGAAAATTGCTTTAGGCCTTCTGGGCTTAGTTATCATTAAATGCAGTGAGTACACATCTGTATTATAATGGTTTTTCTTTATTTCTAAAGTTTTTGTGAGGAATCATTCTGGAAATTAGGAAGCTATGTATTAGCATTTATTACACAAAACCACACTTTTAAGCAGAACAGTAAAAGAATTCCATTATTTGAGTCACACATAACGAATGTAAGCTCACTGAGGCAGAAATCCCATCTACCTGATTATAATTTTTCCAGTATCTTACATAGCCTCCTGATCAGGGTACCAGATCCAAGTAAGGGTTTGAAAACCACTGCACATATATAACTAAAAATGCTGGTTTTTCCATGACAATGTTTATCAGAAGAACTTATTTCCGAAATGTCTTACTGGAGTAAACTGTCCAGGAATTGAAGCTTTACAAAAATGAATAAATAGTAAAATAACATTCCTTTGGAAACTTACAGAATATTTGGTTTGTGCAAGACTCTATAAATTTGTCTGTGCTTATCAACAGCTGGCAGATTTTAGGGGTTTTCTCACAGTTTTATATCCAATAAAGCAAAAATGCAGTTTTGAGAGGATATTCCTTTCCACATATCACAAGAACATATGCTGTTTTTACAAATGACTATATTAGTTTCAGACCCTAGTTCGTACACTATTGAGAATAAAATGTGACCGTTGTTAACCATATATCTATATCACACATTTAGAGAGATTGATAAACTATAGTTTACCACATCCTTGAGAACTATTTTTTTCTCAACTGCCAGAAGCATTTATTCCATTCCAGTCCCCAAAAGGCTTTTGTGAAAGGTTTTCTTTATTATGCTTTTTATTTTTATATTTTCCCATTTTTAAGATACAAATATTTTTGATTCCTAGATGAATGTGTTCCATGTCAAATGCTTTGGGTTTCATATTTCCACAAGGTTTAAGAAGGAAATAGAAATATTACTTGAGATCTTATTGTACATTCTTCCTGCTGTTATGCCAGTGAGTGGGAGGTTAGGGCTGGTTGAGTTCGGTGTTCAATAGGAAGGATGCATGTTGTTATTAGCAAACTAGATTTCTATCCCTGAAAAACTCTTCAATTATTTTTCAGCTGTTATAATGGACTGTGATCAAAATTCCTTTCTTCTAGTGGAAAAGTTTGTGCATGAAAAAATAGTACATGTAATGTTCATTACAAGACTGGGTTCTGCAATATAGAATGTATGAACAGACAATTGTAAATTGTTTGCTTTTAAATATGTGAGGCCAGGAAAAAAATGTATTTTTGTATTTAATGTATTTTTAACTAGTTCCTGGAGCCACTGCAGTGTTAGTAAGCAGGAGAAGCAATCGCCTCTTTTGACCGCAACACAGAATGAGATAAAAGCTTTGTGGCTCTGGGTTACAGAAACTGATGTGTAGAGTACCTGGCAAGTTTTCACTTTTTATCTGATAATTCCTGAATGCTGATCTTTTCGTCATTGAACCATAACATTCCTACACTGAACAGAGAGAAGGTGGTTGAACTTTGCATCTTTTTCTCCTCAGTCACCAAACATACAGTAGATGTGAAGTTAAATGCACATCTGTTGGTGGTTTGTCAGTAAATCTTGAGATAAGATCTTAAATTTCTGGCACTGATCTTGGCAGCTAGAGAACAGTTTCCTGCTTTGAGACAGTCATCCCTGCTTCTGGATAAATTGAACAGTTTACCTGCCTTTGAGGATAATAGTAAGCACCATTTTAGACCAAGAGTAAGATGGTTTCCAATATCGAAGATTAAAATGCCAAGTATCTTGAATTGTAAAGTTATAGAAACTATATGATCTCTCCATTCTGAGTATTGGTAATTACCTGTTTCCATTTTTATGTCTGGGTACATAAGGTCCAGCTCCCTAATAGCAGTTACTTGCCAGGTGAAAAGGCGATGCCACTCGCACTGTTACCACTGACATTTAGCCATTGTACCCAATGAAACTGTAAGAATATATGATGATTTTAATTTTGGAAATGGGTTTCCATTTGCCTAACTCAACTTAAACCTCGCCTAATGGACAATGTGAGAAATCTGAAGAACTTCTTTCATTTTGGAAATATTATACTTTGGGCATTTTCAATTGCAATACTGTGGGAACTAAGTTATTCAGGCTTGTGCTTGATAAACTGTTTGAATATGGTAAATGCAACACCTGCATGTTTCAGACTATGCTAGTTTCTACATTTTAGCCTTCAGCAAATTGCCAGCTAAGTGGATAAATATGCTGACAGAAAGGCAGACAGACTTTCTTTTGAGAGGCTGCTTCTCTTAGCTTCCACTGGAGATCTTCTTTGAGTTCTGCTATAATTTTATTGAAATTATTCAGTGCTCTACATAATGGTTTGATTTTGAAAAATTGTCAAATTCTCATGTGAAAAAAAATTATTAAAATTACTTGCGGTGCTCTTCCTCTTTTCTTTCTTTGGTGCACTTTCATGGGACAACATGGTTATGGCATTCTGGAGTCCTGCATCCTACTGCTTCTACTCTATGCAGAAGTAAATATGCAGGTGGTACTTATTTCCATTTGTGCACACCTGACAAGGCCTTTTTTTGAAAAAACTATTGTCAGAAATGGGGTATAAATATTTCCAGGCTTATAGTTGCTGCCTGAAAAGTATCAAATCCCTGGCCAGCCAAGGTGTCAATTGGATGAATAACATATGGGGCTACAACTGACACTTTTTCAAGGTTCCATTAAAAGGAAAATGCTGTGACTTGACTTCATAGGATGTGGTATTTAATCTTATAGCTGTATCCTTATATATTTAATCTTATAATTTAATAACATATCTAATGGAAGTCCTTGTGAATGTTTTATTTCCTAACATAATCAATTCCCAGCCTAGCTCTTCCCGTTCATGAATGACTGCATTGGGTTTCTGCTGTTGAGACTATGAGAGCAGCTAGAGAAGGGATTGCCTGAATACCTAGCGTTTAATTCTGAACCCTGTACACAGGACAAGACAGGAGGATGAGGGTTTAGTTACTCTTTGCAAATACTTTTGGAATGCAGACATCTCAAAAGGTTAGTGTTGTAAGATCTCACTGTTGCATCTCTCTACTTTAATTTAAGGCGTTTCCACTGGGAATGCAGCAGTCAGCTTTTCTCTTTTGATATTTACTTTATTTCCTCTGTGATTTAAACCTGCTAACATGTCATTTTCCTCACCTCTTTAAAAACTTCAGTGATGGCTTTTTCCTTTCCAGTAAAACTTGTTTCTAGGATTTTTTTTTTCTCTTGTATAAATTGGCATTTTTCTAGTGAACTTCTTGGAAGATTCATTGGTTCTTTACTCATTAAATTCTCAAGGTTTAATTGCGAGACTGACTTGTCACAGTTCTTGTGTTCTGAAAGAATCATCAATGCTGGAACAATATTCACTGTCAACTCCCAGATTTCTGTGGTGATACATATCTTGAGAATGTTAGATAAATGAGAAACATTACAATTGCAGTAAATAATAGAGTATTAGCAAAATAAGTTAAAATTATGTATAGACCTCTTTTGTATAGGAAGGCCAGGCTACAATATTATCCTTTCAGCTTGCTGTAAGAGACATTGTGAGCTATCCTAAGATTCCTATAAAACAGTTAAAATAATGACATTGTTAATCAAAAGATGTATTTTGAATACTATACTTTCTTAAAAAGAGCTACAATTGCTGAGAATTACTTATTATCTAGGTGTTGGCTCATGATATATTTTTTTGTCTTTGCTTAAGTTGTCTAATTTGCAAACTTTTCAAAGTTTTCAAACATCTCTCCATTTTGCTGTTCAAATGGCATTAAAAATTTCCAGTTAATAAGGAATTGCTGATGAAAGTGTAGGTGACCAAGCTGCTGAGTTCTGGATGCTTTTGCCTTCTGGCTTTTGTATTTATCAATTCACCAGAGTAACTTTCAAGACCTTATGTTGATTACATGCTGGTTGGTATTGAGAAGGAAAATAGGTACTGCCATGGTTACTGGAACTTAATATAAGTACTAGTTTTGTTTTGTTAGTGGTGTTGTGCACTTCTATTGGTTGCATCTGATAATTTCACATCTGATTTTTATGTTTCCTTTAGGCATCAGAGCCCGTTTCCTTTCCCATTACGAGTATGTTTCATACATGGGATTTGGGCAGATCTGTGTTCTGACTTTCTCAGTCTTCCAGACTGGATGTTTTCTCTCTGAAATGGCATTATGATCTTAGATCTTCTACACTCAGAGAGGAAGACATGTAGAAAAACTGTTCCTGGACATGCACAAGTGACCAAGAGATTACTTGGGCTGTGAAGTCACTTTGCTGACCAAAATGTACTGTCACCAGTGCTTCAACTAATAGGCTGCTGATCAAGTTCAACGGGTTAATTTTTATCAGTGGAGGAGACAGGTTACTGGTAAGCCTTATCAGTCACCAAACTTGGAAGGAGTTTGGGGATATGCGGTTGTTACATGACTGTTGATAACATTTTACTGCTAGACAATGCAAGTACCTTTTTATTATAAAGACAATCTAGGTGAGAATCCCTGTTTTGCCTTAGCCCTACAGGATTTAGAGGGGTATGGCCCATTCCCCTCCTCTCACAGCTGAAGTGAAGGCTCCAAGGCTGTGGAGATGAGCCTTTCTTCTCTGTTTCTTGCTGAAGGATGAGCCATAGCCAGCATCAGCTTTTTTTGGTGGGAGGAGGGTTTTATTTTGTTTTGTTTTAATCTCAACAACTATCTATCCATCAAAACAGTTTTATGCATTAGGATGGTTGTAAAAATAATACATGCCATTTCTCTGTGGGCTTCTGCCCCTCCCGTAGTTTTTGCTTTCCCCACATCTAGGTCCATGCCTTGTTTATTATTGGTTAAATAATTAAAACTGCCTGTACCAAAATACTTCATTGCTGCAAACTGCTACATGTCATAGTGATGGATTGGCAAACAAATATTTCAATCATGTAGTAATAATTTTAAAAAATACAAATGGGCATTAAATGAATAGCTAGCAAAGTTAAATGATTGTACAGTCAAAGGTCAGAATAATTGTGGTGCTGTGAGTACTTCTCAAAAGGTTAACTCATCCATTTTAACTTCAGTGGCATTTTGGTGGCCTTTTAGAGAAGCAAGTAGGTCTGTGCCAGTGCAACATTAAAATACACTTGACTCAGATTTTAGAATACTTTGGAAGAAGATGATGAAGGAGTTTGTATATTCAGATTTCCATGTAATTTAATAACAGTGTCCTTACATATTTCTGAATTTCATTGGACTTTCTTGGCAAGCTTTTTGTAGAAAAGGGAGAAACTGTAGTTTTCATGATTGCAACTTGAGATTTATTTTCCAGTCAGGGTCCGGCCTTATGCCTTTGGGAAACAGGTTTTGGTACAGCAGACACTAAATCCTTTAAAACTGTTAAAAATCATTAACTGGTTGCTCAACTGGGCCCCATGAGCCTTAATAAAACTACTGAGATTTATTTTTTAAAACAAAGCCACGTGAGTCATTTCAAGCTGGATCATTAGAAACAATCATAGATACTTCTGTTTTGGCTTTTCAGAAGAAAAGCATCAATTAAATTATAGAAAAATGGTCATATTAAACAATGTATTCATCCAAAGAAATCTTAAAAAGTGTATGTGTGTATCTGTTTATAAAGAACAAATGAAGCAACAGGACCAAGAAAAGCCAAGAAGTCCCTTAAAAATATATGTATTCTCCTTTCTAGTAGAACAGTTGAATTAGACTTCTACAGTCATACAAGTCATGGTCTGGACTATATGCAGGAATGAAGACTCTTTATTGTTAAGATTTAAAGAATCATAGCAGTTGTGTTGACACATTTCCCCAATATTGACATTTTGTTAAAAGGAACAGATGGTGCACCCAGCTGCAGGGATCTCACTTAGGCCTGAAGGAGAACAAGACAGAAAAGAAGTGAGACCGACACTTTTCTTAGGTCACAGAATTCCTTGTAATCTCACTGTTGTCTTGAATGATATTTAGAAGACCTTTCTAAACTCTTTTTCTGAGCTGTCCTCATTACTTGTGTAATTCGAGTTGTGGTCTGCCTTAAATGTTGCTGATATTGCAAGGCTTGGAATGGATTAGCACTGATTACACATTAAATCCAGTACGCCTGTCATACTATCAGTAGCAAATAAATTTCAGTGCTTGCTGAGACATTTTAATTAGAATTTTGTGTATCATTAAGAATATCTTTGCTCTTGCTCCTTTTTTTCCTAGCTGATAATATTTCTGCCTCGCGTGTCACTAGGGACCCAAAATTTTAATCCTTTTCCTGGATAAACGTTGCACTTATTTTAGGGCAAATTTTGAAAGCCTATTCATTCTCATTCCTTGGATGAATGCTGTATCTACACTACATGGTGGAAAAAGGCAGTGACTACCTGAATATATCTGTTGTGTTAGGTGCACTCTGATCTTATTTCATCCTCACGATGAGTGAGGGAACAGACCATTGGGAAGCTGAGAATGATAAGAGCTTTTCTATGTGTCTGATGGCCGCCCCCCATATTTAGCTATGGTTTCAGGAAGTTGAATTTTCCTGGGGTACAAGCATGAGTGCAGCATATGGAGGCACAGAAGCCTGTGTGCAACCTCAGCAAACAGGAAAAGTATTTTTTAGTGCTAAACCAACAGATAAATAAACAGCCTCTATAAGCACCAGGGAAAAGGAGACGTGGGAGGAGCCTCTTAGGGCATCTTAGTCTTCCTAGCTGGGAGGAATCTTTTCTATCTAAGTAGCTGTAGTTTGTCAAGTTTGTCCCCATGAGATTATGCTGACGATGTCCAAATCAGCAAATAGAAAGGCAGGTCAGTTTATCCTGGGCAGCAACAAATGGTAAGAAATCTGATTCTTTAATTTCATATGGTGACTGAGAATGCTCTTTGCACCTGTTGGCAAGCAAGCTCTAGTTTGAATGTGAAGCTCGTTTGCTTTCTTTTCTGTCTTGTATTTCATATTCAATTAGTGTGTTCCTGAGTTCAACCTAAGGTTAAACTCAGACTATCCATTAAAATGCATGTCCAAATGGACATGGCTACCTATAGTGTAATCCAGTTTTTCTGTGAATCGTCATTACAGTAGCAGAACAAGAAATGACTTGTTGAAGGACACCAATTGACTTGAGAAATGAGATTTGAGAGGGTGGACTATCAAAGGTGACTAGGATTACAAGAACAGTTTCTTCAGTAAATGAAAGATATTGATTGCATGGGGTGCAGAAAGTTATATCTGTATGGTGTAAAGTGCAAAGCATCCCCACAACCCTGGCAGGATACTATGTCCAGCTCAGCTTCAGAAAACACTGCTTTATCCCACATGAGGTTGACATCTTAATTACAATGTTGCAATGAAGAGTGATGACATCCAGCTTCCCAACACTTCATCAACACCCTCACTCAGGTTCAGTACGCAGATATTTTCCCTGCACAGTTTTTCTCTATGTCCTACTATCATCACAAAACTGGCACATTGCAAAGTAAACTTCATTCTCCCTCCCTCCTGCTTCACTGCCAGTTCTTATTTCCAGGTCTGCTGCTGGCTGTCCTGTCCTTTCTTCTGACAGGGCAGATTCCATAATGTTTACTTTTTTCTTTTTTTCCTATTGCTGTAACTTCTTTTTCTTATTGTTCTTGCTTTTGTCCTCTCTGACTTCTTGAGGACCAAGCTCTTTTCTAACTCCCTCCCCTCACTGTGTCATACCTGTCTTCAACAGTTGTATTTGCCTTAGTTTTCCTCTTCTGCCCTTCTCGCTGCTTGGCAGTTCTCTCTTCTTCCTGCTTCCTTGATTTTTCTTTTTTCTTTTGTTTTAGAATAGCACAGCATAGCATAGAATAGAATAAAGTAGAATAGACTATTTCAGTTGGAAGGGACCTACAATGATCACCTAGTCCAACTGCCTGGTCAATTCAGGGCTTACGATGTTACCTTGCCACCAACAAAATTTTGGGTTTTTTGATCTTGGGGCACCTTATGTGGCACCTGATCTGCTAGCAACAGATGGAGTACATCTGCCTCAGAGGGAGAGAAAGATCCTTGCACGTGAGTTGGCGGGGCTTGTCAATAGGGCTTTAAACTAGGCTCGAAGTGGGGAGGGGAGGCAAAAGATGATGATAATATCAGAATGGCCTGTGGCAAGTGGCAGGACAATACATCAGGGTTGGAAGGAAGGGGTGACAGCAAGGACCTCCAACCTGTTGTACTGACGCATGCTGTGAACGCTTCAGCAAAGGCAAGGTCTTGCAGAGCTGGACCAAGAACTCCTGAGGTAATAGGAGACAGGAGGGTAGCTGCCACA
>JAOXNO010000078.1:21354930-21437391 GCA_028565335.1 Limnodromus scolopaceus | reverse complement strand
TGGTGGAGCACTGGAACAGGTTGCTCAGGGAGGTGGTTGAGGCCCCTTCCCTGGAGACATTCAAGGTGAGGCTCGACGAGGCCCTGAGCAACCTGGTCTAGTTGGGGGTGTCCCTGCTGACAGGAGGGACTGACGGGACGCCGGACTAGATGACCATTAGAGGTCCCTTCCCGCCTGGACGATTCTATGGTTCTATGATGTTATTAGCATGTTATTAAAGGCATTGTCCAAATGTCTCTTGAACACTGACAGGCTTGGAGCATCAACCATCTCTCTAGAAAGCCTTTTTCAGTGTTTGTCCACCCTCTTGGTAAATAAATGCTTCCTAATGTCCAGTCTAAATCTCCCTGGTGCAGCTTTGAGCCATTCCACGCATCCTGTCACTGGATACCAGAAAGAAGAGATCATCAGCACCTACCTCTCCACTTACCCTCCTCAGGAAGCTGTAGAGAGCAATGAGATCACCTCTCAGCCTTCTTTTCTCCAAACTATACAAATGTATTCATTAATGCTTCTCCCTATATTGTGTCGGAATTAAATTTCCTGTCTACTAACTACTTATCTCCTGTGCCCCTATTTTCCTTCTTTATATCTATCCTAAAAATATTCTTCTGGGAATTCTTCTTCTGTTCCCCTCCCAGTATTGTTCTTTTTTGCTGTATTCTTTTTCCATTTTATAGACTCTGAGTTATTGCATCTCTTTTACATTGTTTAAGTCTTTGTTACTCAGCACCAGAATATACAAACAACTTTTTGCTAGTACAAGTAAATAAAAATGCTTTGTAGTAGCTAGTATCAACACAGAAATGCAACACGTTGGTGATAAAGCTGTATTTGTCATCTATGTAGCTACTATTTATTTAGAAAACACTTGCAAAAAAGTTGCTGAATAATAGATTTTTTTTCTTGGCCAAGTGTACAGTTTTGGAACCCTAGATATTATCATAAAAACATATTTATATGAAATGGTTTAGATTTTGTTTATCCTGAAGATTTTAGAATTTAAATGTAGAATTTTTAAACTACACCTTTAAATGCTATTAAAATGTCTTCCTGTCAGCTAAAATAAATCATGTTTTAAAAGTATCACCACAAGAGAAGACAACATATGTATGCCTCTTTACATATCATGGGGGAAATTTAAATATTGTTGCGTGGTATTTGCACTCCATTCGTATATGCATCATAAAGTACTGCATAGCAAGTGTTAATGTAACCCACAGAGGCCTGTAATTAATAAATTATTTTAGTCAGGACAGCAAAATTTGCCTCTTACAAGGCAATGCATTATAACACCCCAGCCCAGTGAAACAAAACCCCATACAATACCAAGGAAAGATGCTGGAGCTGGTTGGATGCGGTGGCTTGCACATCCTGTTGCTGTGTATCGTGGACTAAGCCTCACACAAGCATGGCTAACCACGTTACTCTTGTATTTGCTTAAAAACGGCAGGCTCATGGAAGAGCCACAGCCTTCAAAGTGTTCCTCAATATAGGACAAAAAAAAATGTCCATGTATTCAAATGACTTTTCAGTCTCTTAAAATAGAAATTCCTAGATACTTAATAACCCGCTCAGATCATGACTATACCTCAGGTCAGATGGGCCTAAGCAGGAGGGAGAGAAGGAAAAAGGAAGTTTCTTAATTGGTATCTTGGATGTGTGACTGCACTGATACAACTGTAATGCTTCTGGTCTCTGAGACAGGTACAATTACTTCACGTCTTTCTGCTACAGCGCTGTGCTACATGAACACACCTGCATTCCACACAACATTCAGACTCATTTGATACTTGGCTTACTATGTACCTACTAGCTTAAGGTAGTGACCAGCTGTGACACATCTGTTTAATATCTTGTTGGGGGTCATGGGTTATCATACTGGAACATAATTTCACTTCACTGTGCAAATTAGTCTGTGACAGAAGTAGTAGTGTCATTGCCCTTCCTCAAATGCCAGTAATGAACATTTTCTGTGTCATTCAAGTGCAAGTCACTTTTTACATTAGCAGTCTCAGCTCCCTCTCAGTAGTATTCTTCTATGTGATCACTTTTCATTTTTTTCAAAGGGACAATGGAAAGGGTGATTCTGTGACAATGTGATTCTTGACACCCTTTGAAGGGAGGAATGGAAATGCTAATGTTTACTGTAGGTGAAGATGTGCCTAAGTTTTACTCTCTTAGCGCAAGACAAAGTTTTGTGTTTGCCACAGAATACTTGGATATAGCATGTTCTGGCAATAACTTCATTGAAAGATCATCTCTAAAGAAACTGATACAAAACAGAGAATGTGTCGGGTTCTTTACCTGATACTTATGCATCATTCTGTGTATTTGAATGCAGGGGACAAATGGATACACCTTTTTTTGTTGTGAGCTAAAAAAAGCACAGTGAAGTATCTGAAAACTAAAGCTGTGTGAAAAATTATTTTTTCACAGCTGTAAGTGGATGTCTGAAGGAGAGAACAACTTGGTTTAGATTAAATGCTTTTATTCCTAACAAAATAGAAAATCAAAACTTTTGATACAAGATGGGTATTTATTAGAAACTTGTAGACATGACAGACAGCACTTTAAAAATACTTGCAATAAGATTTTGGAAGGGAGGGACCAGGAGAGATAATTTCAACCCCTCTTTTAGCATTTTACTTTGTTTGAAATACTTTCACAGTCGTAGAGGGCAGGAGACAGAGGATGTCTGTCAGACCAGGGAACAGGCATGAGTGGGCAGAAAATTACCCCTTTAAAATGAAATTAGTATTAACAGACAAAAAAGAGAGATCCTGCTTTAAAACAGTCAGTAGCATTGTGGCTAAGGTGATGTCAGTGAGGGAAAGAGGTGAGGCCAAATTAAGGTGGTGGAGAGAACTGAACCTTTTTTTCCTATAGTTTGGCTGTCATCTAACTAATGAGTTGCCCAGTTCAAAGACATACAGGTATTTGTTTGGGCGGGGTGGTGTGCAATCATGAAGCTGACATACCAGTAGTTCGTTTTCCTTGCAAAAAAAAGAGATGATTTTTAGGTTGTAATTCAGATGTGGTCAAATAGACCAGAATTTTCCAATTTGTTTGAAACTTCTTACCCAGCTGTATTGAGGACTCACTGAATGTTCAACATGTCAGTGTTTTTCATAGTTTGTCTGTGTAGATCCTTTCAAAATTTTCGTCTTTGCCTTGACATTTTTTATCAACTACTCCAACAGATATACGCCATGTTTTTCTTTTCTAAATGTATATATTCTTTCCCCATATTAATAATGTGGTTCAGCCTCAGCTCCCTGGTTAAATCTGTTTGTTGAAAGAGCACTACCATTAAACCTTATTAGAGAATATTATTAAACTGGAGATTAGTGAAGTTAGATGGTGCTTTGAATGTGTTATATCCTTCAGAAATCCTTTCTAGTTGGCCTAACAGCATATGTTGTGCTACTAATTGATTACAGTCATGGAACTGAAACTACAGTTATTGTTGAGAAGGTACTTTGTGTTAAAAGATCATCTCCTTTCAAGGACTTAAAATCTTTCTGTCTGTAAAATGTTACTCTGAAATTTTTAATTTTCCATCTTTCAGCTCACAAGCAGGATTCTTTATGTTTTTGGGTGGGTTACGGCTTCTTAACTCCATCTCCTCCCCTCAGATAGCATAGGAATAGACAAAATCCATTTCTTCTCATTCCATTCACTACATACACTTCTAGGTATTTTAATTGGTTTTCAG
The DNA here is from genome assembly GCA_028565335.1 of Limnodromus scolopaceus. Lineage (NCBI taxonomy): Eukaryota > Metazoa > Chordata > Aves > Charadriiformes > Scolopacidae > Limnodromus > Limnodromus scolopaceus. The sequence continues at coordinate 21,433,673 of JAOXNO010000078.1, read as the reverse complement.
ATAAAACAAATTTGACAGAAGAATAAGGATTTTTTTTATGAGTCTGAAGAAATGTATTTTAGAATAAAAGCCAGGAAATTCAGCATGGCACTCAAAGAGGTAGGTTAGGCAATTATTCAATGGATAGACAGTCATAAGTGAGATAATGGGTTTTCTGTGACCATGTAGATCTGTTAAATTGAACGTTTGGAATATAACTTCACATAAATGTGTACCTGCTGCAGGCTGATTTAGAATGAGATGTAAAAAGTCATACGTATTGAGCTTAATGCAGAATTCCAGGAAATGATCAAATGGAGATTATCTATAGAGACAAATTATTTCTCCAGCTCCCAACTCCTAACTGTCCACTTAGGAAAGCCAAGATACCACTACAGTTGCATCCTGAAAAAAGTTTGTTCTTGAGATGTTCTGTAGGGCCAGCCTGTTCAGTCTTTCCTCTGGAGGACCCTGAGTGCAAAGGAGTCCAAAGATAGCTATTTTTAGTCAGTACAAGGTCTTACTTAAACTGTGGGGGCACGTAAAGGAGGCCAACATGTCAGGAACTCCTGACTTATTTATGATCTACAAAGTAGCTTCTATAGGTATATTGCTATATTTCTTCTCTAAAGTCTTAGTGGTTTAGTTCTGGTCAAGTTCTGTCAGAATCTACAAGTTGGCTGGATTTTTAAGAGTTGGATTTGTTAATTCTCTTTGTAGAGACAAAAAATTAATCCTTCTCTGAGGTACAGAGCTGCTCTGTTTACCATTTTCGTACTGAAGTAGTTAGTCTGCATCTCTTGCCTCCCTCCCAGACACAGCTAATCAGTCCTGTATAACTTACAGTTCACTGGTCCTTCGATTCCTTGATGTGTTAAGCACAAGAAACTCTTGTAAAGATGAAGAGTCCTTGTGCTTCATTTGCACAAATTACCTGTGGTGGTGTTAACTGGACAATGTGGGCATTTAGGAGCTCAGCAGAGTCAGTCCCTCTAGGCTGAAGGACGTACAAGTCTGTTGAGAGGCTCTCTCATCGCATGAAGGTTCGACTGCTGGGAGGGATATAATTCACCCTTAGAAGTGGTGGCAGTTTTTGAGGTTAATTGTGTTTAATTGAATCTGACTCTGCATTTTCAGATAAACCATGTAATATGTTCATTTGAATTTGCTATCAAACTTCTGATTCTTGGTTTTAAAAAGCCAAAGAAATGGCATGAGAGAAAGTCCTGCATTGTAATTACTGCTGGCATTTAAATAGAGTAAAGAAATTCAAATCCTATTTCAAAGATAAGAGTTTTTTTAACAGAAACTTGGCCATAATGTATATGTATAAATTTAACTCACAGCAGAAATAGAGGAGCTTGAAGATACTATTACTGGTGTTTTTAGACATAAAAGAAAGCTTATGAGAAACTTGAAGACATGATACTAAAATATATCATAAGAATGTAAGAACATAAAATTAGGCTAAGGACAAGGTTGGTTGGTGTTTTTTTTTTCAAGTACCTTGACTTTGAAAAAAGGGAATGTACTTAGCTATAATATCTGTATGCATATGTATAAGCATTCATGCAGTCATACATATGAATTACTTCTGCCTTCCCTAGTAAATACATTTTTATGAACGGCTACCATGGAAGCTAGTGGTAAAATTCCCATCAATTTTAATGACAGTGGAATCAGACATTAGCTGTACTTTGTCATAAATATTTCCCAATTTCAGTCATTAGGATCAGGGATGTATGTTTATAGTGAATTATTTCTGCATTGTCATAGCCTCGGAACTCTGTTTAGCATTATCTTGAAGTATTTGATAATTATTTTCACTGTTGCTTCATTTGAAGCTTTAAGGAACCCGTTTTCGAAGTCTAAAGTCAGTGTGACTCCAGGCACTTGCAGCTCCCTGCCTGTTCCACACAAACAGTCCCTCCTGCATGTGACAAGTAACCGCTTGCACAGCTGAAGGCTATTGAAAAGGAATCACCTGCACCTCCCTTCATATGTGAATACACTTATCAATGTTTATGGAAACAGTAAGCCTATGGCAAGTTCTACTGCTGTAGGAAGGGGAACAGTAAACCTATAGGAAAGGACTGTGGAAAGTTGTACTGCAGTGCTTTTGGTAGTCTATTTTACTATCTAGGAAAGAAGGCTACTTAAAGGAAACTCCAATTAAAATAAAAGCTGGAAATGTGTACCCTTTCTATTATTTCAGTTGCAATATACTAGTCTAGCCATTTTAAGCGTTTCCTTATATTCTTCACATCACCTTCACACAGGGAAGTCTCATATTATGTCCACCATCTAGGATTAGAATAGTTGAATGGCGTCAAAGTGGGTTTGTTTTCTGTAAGCAGTTGACAGCACTTAGCTTACCTTATTTTCCTGTTTTCTTGTATGCTGAATAGAACCTTTTTTATTTGTGTTAGACAAGAGATCAAACTTTAATTAAAATTTTTACATAAAAAATTTTGCAGGAGGACTTGAGCAGGGGACTAATATTTGCAGGATCTGTTTTTCTTGCAGAATACTCTCTCTTAGCCTTCCCAGCAGATGTATGTTGCCTGAGTACAGGCAAAAAATAATATTTATGCATGTTACCATGGCATCGTCACTACTTTAAAATGTTTGTAGTGGTTGCATTTTATCTGCAACAATCCAAGAAGGTGAGGTTGTAGGAAGAGAGAGCGTATTTTGCTAAAACCAGCTGATAGGGCTGGCTAAAATAGGTGTGCTTTTGGGAATAGAGAATTTTCTAAGTTTCTTGATTTTAAAACACATTCTCTCTGCCTACAAACTTTGCCTCACTTGGAACAATTATGTCACTCAGAACTCAATGTTTGATAAGGGAAAGTCCCAACAGTGTACGTTAATTTATAGCAAAGGGTAGAGTTTTGCCTCTCTGAGCATGCCTTATGTCATGTTGTTGGATTGATAACCGTAGGGATATATTAAAACGTACTGTGCTAGATACCACAAGGAAGGTTTTCTAGGGATTAGAATTTAAATGAAAGCTGACAAACCGTCATAGACTTTTTAAGAAGCAAAATCATACCGATAATGTCCATTAATTTAATTCAGCTACAATGAGGACAAAATAGACTTACTCCAAGTTATTTATCAATAATTAGGTTTTAGTTCACAGAAGAGCAATGCAAGGCTACTCAAAGTAATTACAATTATTTTCTAATCAAGATCTATCATTTTATTTTATGCTGTGCATGCCAGAACTATGGAATTTTTTTGAATTTTTGTGGCACCTACCTGAAGGGAACCATTCTTTATCTCCAGCACAAATTACAATAAATTTTACATTTGCAGGTCAGTGCATGACGGAGATTGAATTTTGTTTTTTGATCCACAGGAAATCATCATCCCCTTCAAAAATTGCATTGTTGATGGATACATATCAAGAAAGTTTTATTACTGTCTCCCTGTCATGTTGATAGTTGAAGCAATTAATCAACACTGTTCTTATGCACTCTTTCAAATTAAAGAGTCTGTTACATTAATTTCCATTCAGTGCAGGAAAAATGGCAGATTTTATTTTCCAGTTTTGCAAATTATTCTAGGATCTTGGTGTGAAAAGCATTTATGATCACAGTGGAAGAATAACTTTTGAAAAGAAAGCAGAATTTTACATAAGCTTGCATCTGGAGACTTCTGTTATAATTCTGGAATATAATTAAGGAACCAGTTTTGGATATTTAGAAGCCAAAATAGAAATCAGAACTATAATTGCAAAACATATAAATTGCAGGGAAATTTCACAGGGGCTTGTATAGAGGTAGAGCAAACCTTGAATTCTCATTTTAATTGAATATTTGCTCAATGCGCATTCAAAAATCAAAATATTTTTCTGCCCTTGTTCAAAGGCCATGCCAACAACAGCCCACAAACTGAAGCCCTTCGATGTAAGCACTGATATTTCTCAAGAAAGGTTGCTGTTATCTGGCAGAGATTCAAATATACTACACCAAGGCTCCAAACTTTCTCTTATTTTCTGAAGTGAAATTATAAAAGCAGTACCTTTTTGGTATGATATTCTGTTGCATCTCTAGCTGCATGAACAAGAAGCAGCTAATCCTTATGCCCTGTTCTCCTATGTAATAGGAAAAAGGTTGGTGATGTAAAGAGGTGTCTACATGATTTTTTAGAGTAATAATGCACAAGGAAAAAAAAAAGAAAAAAAACACCCCAAAACCCAGCTAAGTGGTTTTCATTTTGTCATTTGTGTTGCTGATGCAGTTCTGAAAATAGTTCTGTAATGTATACATATGGTTAGAGAATGATGGAGAAATAACAGCCAAAACCAACTCTAGGCCCTTCAGCAATGGAGGAAAACAGGTTGTTGTCTTGGGATGGCAAAGCTCAGTTTTGCACCACTGGCAGAGCAGGGCTCAGTCAGTGAGGAGAGAGGGGAAGGCTTGGAAGGGAAATGAAGATTTTGGGAACTGTCTGGGAGAGGCTGGTGAGTGTCAGGACAAGCGAAAGGAGGCTGATGGGTAGGGCTCCCCCTTCTCCTGTGCTCTGTACAGAGACTCTAGCCTGCCCTGTTTCTGAGAACCTCTTCTTCCTTCCTCCCAAGCAGGCTGGATCTCACCCTGTAGCAGTTACCATGAGTCAGGCTTGGTTACTATAGCTGTTAGCATGAGCCGCCCATGACCTCTAATCAACTTTCTGCTGTAGCAGGTGACGAAATGACATGATGAAATGCATTCCTATGGAGCCCATTCTCAGTGCCCAGACTGCCCCTGTGAGGTGTGGGGGTGAAGGGACCACAGAGCATGGCAAGAAAGTCCCAGGAAGCAGGGCTTTCTGCTTCTGCCACCAACCCCAAGAGGAGAGGGAGGTAGGGACAGTACCTGTGTGCCACCACCATGGGTAACACTGGCTTCTCCTTGCTGAAAGGACATAAGGGCCCAGAATGTCAACAGAGGAGGGTTGAGCAAGTGTTCAAAGCCAGTATCCATTTCACCCAGCACATGCAAAGGCAACAGGCTTACAAGTGAGCAGCTGACTGCTCTGTGCCAACAGCTAGCCCTGTCCCTGTGGCTTTTTTACACTGGGAAGGTTTGCAGATCTATTCATCCTGTCATTAAAATGCTCACGAGTGTTAGCTATGTATTTTTTTTCTAAAGAAATCAGAGCTGTGCCAAAGAAATTTTTGTGGCATTTAGCTTCAGTACTCTACGTGCGGTAAAATCTGACTCTTCCTGTAAACATAAATTTATCCCTAAGAAATGGAAATGAAAAGAGAAAAATGGGCTTGGGCTTTAGAATATTTCTCATCGTTCTTTCTTGTCTGTAGAACTACCACGATTAAGAGGCAGACCTTAGTTTAATTGTTTTGGTGTTGTCCATCCCCTTTCCTTCCCCCCCTCCCCCCTCCAATTTTTATTTGGTTAGTGTGTTTTGCTGGTTGTGGTTTCCTAGGATTTTATCTACTCCTGCCACACATGTAAACACTTTGTCTTTTTCTGTATTAGGCATGAATGATTTATAGAGATATTACACAAAAAGGTGCATGAAATCTGATATTGGCATAAAGTCCTTGCCAGGGGCATCTTGAGTGAAAGCACTGTGTTTTCTATAATGCATATTTTCAGAGCATTTTGTACAATGTTTATTCCTGCACAGGCATTTTCTACAAAAAAAAAAAAAAAAATTATAACTTGGTACCAAAAATAACTATAATTTTCAAAGAAGGATGAATATCATGGCTCACTGATTCATTCATTTATCCATCCTGCACAGCAGTTTGTGGTATGCCCTGAAGTTGGAGCAGCTGGATTAACTTTTGCCAATATACATGAAGGCACACAGTTCTCTCCATCCACAAATCTGTAAAAGCATGTGGTTTTCATAGCATGAAGCAGTTAAAATTTAGCTGCTTTTTTCAGAAATAGAATAGAGCCATATTCAGACAGAATAGAGCCATAGAAATAAAAAAAACTTTTCTACCATGAGCGTGAACCTGAGTTAGTTTATCCAGTCTTAATCAGGCAGGATGCAATCCTTTAGTCCTTGTGACTTTCACAGAGGTTTTACCTGCAGCAAATAGCCTGCTTCTCAATGCTTGGATATTTGATTTGAAACATCTGTCCTACCTAAACAATAGACCAGATGCGCCATGTTAACATAAAATTCTGTTTCATAATGGAGTAAAATAAATTGCTGTAAGAACTCAGTCTTTTTGAAAGCCAAGCCATTTACTGAAGTGTGTGACTCCATAGTTATCTGAAAATATGGAAATGATGGTCTTATATACACCTGACTTAATATACTTGTAACTTTTAGAGGTAGAAATTAATCGAATGGTTTGAGAATTGTTTTGCACCATGCAGTGGGACTTGCTGCAAAAATCCTCATGACATCTATAGAGCCAGCTGATACATTCATATAGCATTGCTTGGTGCTGCGTGGAGATTCTATCTCACATCCTGGAGCCAGTTGCCTATCAGCAAGGCTAGTTATTTCATATACAGACCAAGCTATATGTATTCCAGCTTTGGAGCCAGATGAGCAGCTCGCTGAGATTTCTTTGCTTATAATCTATGATAAGGACTGTGTATACTTGTTGTCCTGGAAAGTATCTTGAGCTGGTCCTAAAGGTTGTCACTGGCTTCTACCTTGAGGAAGACAATACTAGGTTCATTCCAGTGGCTTATTTAGTAGTGTCATTAAAAGTTTTGTATAATGGCAGTTTTTAAATAAAAAAATTGAAGATGTTTAAACCTGTGAATTCATATTCACAAATGTGAAACACGCTAAAGAAATGAGAGATATCTACATGCAAATATTTTTCTGTTTTGTACCCTGGTTCTTTCTTATTTAAGTCCATTAACACGATTCTAATCACAACAAGAATTTATGCCAGCCTTGTTAATTCTTCTTTCTGTACTCAAAGGCATCAGATAATCGTAAGATGAAAAATGTTATATATTTTGCTGCATCTTATTTAATTTACAGGGGCAGTTAGAGATATCTGCATGTGAGAAAGCTGCCTTGTAGAGTAGTTTCTTAGGAGGGAACACTGTTGCATGAATTGTCAGCAGTTGAGGCAGCCATGGGTGAAATGGCCTTTCTTATTAAATGTCACAAGATTTAATGTCACAGTATAATTGGGATGGAAGGATAATTGAGCTGAGCTCAACATGTCTTTTTCTGCTAACACATTATTAATCTACAGAAGTATTAAAATATGTTTTATAAAGGCCCTGTTCACTTGAAAATTGTTCACTCATAAAAAAATAAACAATTTTATTGCAGAGCTCATGAACAACAATTTTGGATTTCCTTCACAGAGAATTTAACTTATAAGTAAAATATACTGCAGAATGAAGGATAATAACGATTTCATGAAACACGTGGCTTTAAAGATTATTCATTTAAAACCAGCAAAAACCTACAAATATAGCACCCAAACACCATAACACAAGTAGTAACTAAGCACTGATTTATGTTTGAAGTCCCAGCATTTAGCCCTCATTTGAAAATTTTCTTTCAGTAATTTGACTTGATTTAATTTAACAAATAATTTATTGATATAATAATTTCATACAGAGTGATTAGTTAAATACATCTAACCAAGTCACTGAAGAAGGACTTTCTGTCTTAGTGAAAGTGCAGTGTAGGATATTAAACACACTATTGTATCTGGAAATTTTAGAGTTTTCCATTACCTTTCAAGTAAAATACAATAGCAGCAGAGAATCCTTTTGCAGACACCATTACATTTCTGATAGTTTAATTTTGAAATGTAAAAGCATTTTTTTATGGCAAGGATTATTTATGTCATTTTTTTTAAGGAGCTGATTTAAGGTGACCAAAAGTCTGAATTAGTGTTCCAGTTATTTATTTTGAAATCGTATTTTGCAGTAGGTTCTTTCCCAAATTTTTTTAACTGTTTTTCTAACTGGAAGATGTAAAATGAGTAAATGAGACTATGATACACACAAAAAAAATACACTGTAAGCATTCAGCTCCACCTTGACATTTTCTAGGGAAGCATTCTGTCTTTCATCACATACGTTGTCTATCATCTTCTACCACTAGCAATTAGAAAGTTGAAAAAAATCTTCCCATAGCTCTTTGTTACTTTGAAAAAAATGTTGGGAAACAGTTAAAGCATATATGTCTTGTACTTTTCAGCTTACTTTTTTCCAAATGGAAAACAGTTACTGTATTTATCATCTTTTCGCTTAGGAAGAATTCTTACCAAAGAATGATTTTCCAGCACAAATGCTACAACTTCTATACTAAAAAGGCAGAAATGTTTCTAGCCAGAACTATTTTCCAATGAAATTATACTCTCCAAACAAAACAAAAAAAGCTACTTTCATTGAAAATTTAAGAGGAGTGCCACTTTGCTGTGATTCAGAGGGTTACAAAGTCTGCATGAGTTGAGGCCCAGAATTGTGGTTGTTTTCTTTAATGGTAGGAATATATAAAGTTTTTTATAGCAAATAACTTGAAGTACATAGGAAGCTAAATCTTTACAAATGTTCTAAAAAGTGACATCTTACTATTTGAGAGCAGTGACTCTAGTTTTAAATGTAAAATAAGACAAGGTTATCCAAGCAATATATGCTCTGTCTTCTTCCCCCTCAAGCAAAATAAACAATAGGCGCTTACATTAATTAAGGAAAATAATAATAGACAGTAGAAATGTTTAGAATTTGGTGCAAATTCACTCAGTTTCCAGATCTTTTTGCCCATTTAACCATTTCTTCATGAATTGTGTTCTGCATAATTTATCACATCACCTTAATCTATATTCAAGCTCTGAGTTTACAAAATCTCTTAGTCATGCAGGATGGATGAAATAAATTGCAGAGAAATTCAGAATACTGCCCTTGCTAAAGCAGCCACAGTACAAAAATTTGAAAAACATAGGTCTATTTGATAGTATTTGCAGGAGAGGTTTAGCATGAAGAAATTCTTCTTTCCAAGTAAAAAGTTAGTAGTAAAGTTTAATGGCTTTTTTCTTATTCTAGCTTCCAAAAGGAAGTAATCAAAGACAAACAGCCATGTTGATAGCACTTAATTCTACAGTTTTTTTATATAGTATTGGTTCAAATCTGTTCACGCCCCGCAGGAAGGTGGGAGATCAGACAGAGCAGATAGTTAGGAGAATGGTATAACAAAAAGCTATGTGTTGTCCTGTTGAATTATAGTCAGCCTCCCCCTCTGTCAGTTGAGTAAGCTCAGTTCAGTTGTTTATAGGCTGAAAGAACTGAATGCAGCCAACCTTATTCTTAATTTAAAGGTGGTGATTCTGAGAAATGCATGTTTTAGAGGAATTCTGTCTTTCTCTCTGAGCTACCAGAGACTAGCCCAAAGTTTACATATATTTTGTCTAGGATGCCTAGTCCTACTAAAACTAGCTGAGAGGAAACCTCATATAGCACTGTAAAGTATTTAAATTGATGTACTTCACTCTGAAATGTTTCATAGCTGAAATTCAGAACTGTAACTGTCTATAGAAGAACCATATGGCAAACTCAGGTGTTTCCAGGCACTGATAAATTACTGTGCAGTTCTTCTACTGGTATTTGCAACATAGCATTAGAGAAGATAAAGAACTTCAAAGAAAGAGAAAAATATTAGGTCAGCTCTTTTATTACAGCTGGCTAAAAATTCCTTAAAATATTTCAGAATTTGTCTGTTTCTCTCAAACATATTTCTCTTCTTAATTGAGAAAAAAACCAAATGTCCTTTGATTTGTTTAATTTATTTTTCATTTTCCGGTTTGAGGGTTGCTGTTTGCTTGCTTATTTTATAAGGGAAATAAGTTTTGGGCCAGCTTGTCTCTTTGTGAGTTCAAGAGGAAGAACCCTCATCAAAGTAAAATCCAAATGAATTATAGAGAAGGTATTTTTGGTTGGTTTTTTTTTAACCTGAGAACAATATAAATACTTCATACAAATTGTTTGTACTGAAAAAGAGAGGAGAAGAAGGTCAAGGTGCATTTGTCCTTTTGGAAGGAAAAAGATGGCAAAATATCTCAGTAGCAGCTTCTATGAAATAAGGAAGACAAAGTAAGAGTTGCTCTCAGGATTAAATTAATGCTAATTAAGCTCCCTATCTAACATAAGAGAAAAAGCCTTTTATTCTGCTGGGGTTTTATCACTACTGATAGTCATACAAATCATAAGATAAAGCCTACTCTCTAGTAGAAACAATTTATGACTGACATAGGCATATCAGGTAAAGTTACCAAAGCAGACAAAACACTCTGGCAAAAATTATTTCTTGAAAGTTGCACTAGTTTTCTGTCTGAAAAAGCATCTGGGACTTCTTTTGTTTGGGGTGGTTGGTTTTTATGTTTTGGTTTGGGTTTTCTTTATTGTATGCTGACATAGCTGCAGTTGCCTGCCTTTTTATAAAGACCTTAAGTGGCCATCATCAGTTTTGACTCTTAAAGCTTGTTCTTGGAGTTACTTTAGGAACCAGATACGAAAAGAGAAAACAAGATGCCTTAAAAAGCTTATTATTTTGCAAGAATTGATCCCAATTTGCAGAACATTGTGTTTGCTCACAACTAAAAAAATCTGAAAAAGTTCTGGATCTTTTGGGGCAACCTGTCAGGAGTCCAGACAAGGGATCCTATGAATCTGGTTTCCATTCAGTGAGAATTATGAATTCCAACATGCTGCAGGAAAATACTTCAGGTTTACAAAAACAGATTTGCTTGAGAGAACCTTTTCACTGGAGTATTTCCAAACAGTTCTGTTTATCATGCTTTCCAAGATATCTGGGCATAATTTACACAATGTACACAGAGATCAGCAATATTTCTAGTGAAAATGAGCAAACCACAATTGTTCTCACAGTTGCACTCATTTAAATGCTATCTCTCTAGTTAAGTCTGGGCAAAGGATGACAATGCACCGCTTAACTTTCCAGGATGAATGAATTCAAGTGTTACATTCCTAGCACTGACAGTGCTCCGAGGCTGGTTAGTTGTCTCTTGCCAAGACTGTCAGTTTCAGTCAAATGTAAGCAAAATTCAGATAGAATGAGTAATTTATTGAATTACTGAATCATTTAGTTATAGAATCGTTTATCATTTAATACAGCCTCTTGCAGGAGTGAATAAACAGCCTTTCATTGAGAGGAAAGGGCACTTGCCAATGTTAGGTGCAAAGAAATAGTTCTGGCCATTGATGCAATCAGTGAACATCAAGTCAAGTGCCACCTGGAATAAAAATCAGGCCTGCAACCCCCTGTCCTGTGTGTCAAAGAACTGCTTTGACTAGTGTTCAGAAAAACTTTTAAGTGTGCATGTATTTTGAGTCCATGTTCTCCTAGGCTAAAACCGCATTTAATTTCACTCCTCAGGAGACTGAACTGCAAGTGCATAAAGTAATTAACCATTAGCAACTGATGTATGTTGCAGTGCTGGAGAGGAAACTGCAGAGAGTATAGAACAATTATCTCCTGCTAGTAAAGCTCGGAGGAGCTTTTGCCTGCTTATTAAAAATAAGTTATAGAAGGCAAGAAGAACGAGTCAGAGAAGGCAAATGTATGAAATCTATGCACCTCATAAGCATAACAATGTTGTGAATATAGAAACTCTGATATAGACCTCTGTAGGAAACTTGTTAGTATAATTGTGTGGTCTTTCGTACTGTGAAATTATAGCAAATACTGATGAGCATTCTATTGAAAATTGTAGCCAAACTCTTTTTTGAGTTTATTTTTTTATATTTAAGGTAGGAGCAGAAGAGAGAGAATTTATAACAAAGGCACTGTGGACTAAAACCATCCTGCTTATTGTGAAGTTCAGGAATGAAGCCACAAAGTGCAAGAGTAAACATAGCAGCAGTAAAATATTGAGGTTTTTATTTCCTCTATTAAGCAGATTAAACTCCCCAGAACTATAGTCATTACACATATATTTAGTAAATAAGCAGAAAATCCCAAAATTCTAAAAAGACGTAGCTTTTAGAGTAAAGGTAAAAGATGACCTTTATCTCTGTTGTTAAACATAGTCTTTCTGAGCGCAGCACAGCATGTTGGGGGAATTTATTCCCACTTCATTCTATAATAATACAAGTATTTTTCTGGACAGAGACACTAGGGATACACAACATCCCCTGAAAAGATGGAGTAGCTTAAGTCAGAGCTTTTCCACCAGAAATTTTGTCTGAGTTTAGAAAACATAGTCAGACAACCTCAGTTTCACTCCAACAAAAGAGTATTTGCGTGTCCTATTCCTCCTTTCTGCTTATAGCTAATGTTCTGCTTGCCTTTGCTCATCTCAATACTTACAGGTGCTACTCATACTAAAAAAAAAAAAAGAAGAAACAGTTCTTCAAAGCAGCAAACAGCTGGGTTTTGACTTTAAATTTTTGCAAGCATGTTCTGATGAGTTTTATGCATATTTTAATTATCTAATGACCCAAGGCACGCTAAAACTGCTGGATACTTGAGAACTAGAAAGGCATGCAGAAGCTAGAATCTACATCCAAAAAAGAACAGCTAATGAGGCTCTGACATTTCCTGTTCTGCCCAGGCGTACTGACTTTCCCATTCCCATGGAGTTTTCTTAGAGGAATTGTATTGTTCCCATAGGTGTTTTGTAAAATACTACATTTTGGAAACAGTAATTGAATTACCGATGTGGATTTTGAAGCACACTTCTCTGTTAAAAACTGTTTGTACTCAAAACACAGAATCACAGAATCATCATGATTGGAAGGGACCTCTAAGATTGAGTCCAACCACAAAAAAACCCAACCAACCAAACAACAAAAAAAACAACAACAGAACACCCCACCACATCACACCCACCCACAAACCAATAATCTTGGGCACTGGAGCATGCCATGGAGCCGTGTCTACACGTTTCTTAAATACCTCCAGGGATGAGGACTCCACCACCTCCCTGGGACATCTGAACTAATAAGAACGTGTTCCTATGCATCATCATTCAGAAAATCGAAGTCTTCAAAATGTCTCTGTATCCAACATTTGAGAATCTATGAGAAAAGGATGGCAACAAAAAAGTAACGCTACAGCAATTGTAAGGCTATCAGAAAGTGAAGATGGAGTATCTCTGATGAATCCTAACCAAAAGACTCCTGTCCAACAACAGAATCATGGAACAGTAGCTTAAAACTATGATGACTCACTAACACAGGTTTTTCCAATATTTCCCCCCACACTCCAGCCACATACATCAGATACCATAACTGCAGACAGGAGAAAAAGTCCAAATTTAATATGGAGGTTGAAATACAATCCTGGTTTCACATCACGATGCCACATGCACAACCTTACTACGGTTAACAACTAGACAGAATGCAAAGTCTGAACCTGTTATATTCTGATTCCAAATGAGCATGAGAAACTGAATTTTCAAGGTGAAACTTTTGCTCGTAATGAAAAGTACCCTTCTAATGTACCAAGCTGTAGTAATAGCATCTCATTTAAAGAGATGCCTTTAAAGTCACAAAGCTATAAAGGTGTCTTCCACACCACTGAATACCCCCATTAATGTACTGTCTCAGCCACTGAAAGCTAACTGACATTGTCATTTGGAAATCAGGGTGTGCTCAGGTGGTGATCATAGCTGTGAAGCAGTATTAAGTAAGAAGATCTGCAGTTATATGGTGTTTCCAGAAAACTCTGGATAAACTTTTTTACCAGTTGCATCTTAACTACAAATTATTGCAATGAATGTAACTGAAATGACTCTGCACATAACTGTGATACTAAACTCTAGTAAAATTATTATTGCAGGTTTATCATGCATAAGAGTAGGGGGTTGGTAAGGAATCTGCAACTGAAATAGGCTGCATTTTTTAAGGGGAAACAGTTTGAGGACCACAGCAGAAATTCTGGCCTCATTTATGTCAATGGCAGAATTTCAGTTGACTCCAAGGCACTGGAGTATACTCACATATACTCGAGTATACTCACGATACTTATTTCAAGTTTCTCATTACTGTTTGGGTTCATTATCAAATACACTGAATGGCTGGAAGAAGCATAAAATTAGAGGAAATACCATTTAATCAAATAATCTGGATTTCTCTCCAGTGGTCAGGAGACTATGTAGTGTATGTGTACATGGAAATATGCATGTGTGTACTGGGAGGCCAATTTCCTCATATGATACAACACTGGGACAACTCGGGGAGGTGGTGTACAGCCCAAACTATTCCTTAAGCATGGGTTCATATCCATCATTTTGACATGGGATGGGATGAAGAAACATGCTTGTATAACCTGAAGAAAACAGAATATAAGCTTTCTGCCATTAGAGAAACTTCCAAGTTGATATTTCTGTTCTTGGAGCTCTTTCTTGCTATACGTGTTTTGAGGGTGACCATTCAGAAGTGTCTGAATTTATTAAGAAGCTTATAAATCGTTCACACTCTCATAATGGTAATACTGTGCTGAAGAAAATGAGGATACAGCCATTTTTTAGGATCTTAACTTATATTTAACTGACCTTGAGATCTTTGACCAGAGAATCTTGGCAACATTGAGTCTCCTCAGGTGCTGAGTAGCCACTACTTTTTCTGACTTCAAGTAACATTACCTTTGCATACATAAAGAAAACTAAGTCTATTCTTGACTTTATGGTTTATTGCTCAATTTTCCTGTATTGTAGCTGAGCTGAATTAAAAACAGAGTGCAAGTGAAAAGTTCTCTCTTCCAGGGAAGGCTGAATATCATTGTTTCTCCAAGACACTGAGCAGCATAATGTATTTTACCACTGCTGTTAAAAAATTATTAAGACTATCACAGAAGGAATGAGACTTATGGATTTTGGGAAAAAGAAATAAAAGTTCAATGTTTAAGCATTCAGAAAATAAAGAAGAGAAATCTCCATTTTTCTCTTGCAAAATAAATTCTTCACTCATAAAATAAGTAACCTTCAACTGATAAATTCAGTGCTGGTATGGGACTTACACTGTTGGAGTCTTTTTGTTGGTATTATCAAACCTGAGAGTTACTGAGGAGTTAAAATGATTTGTCTGAATAAGAAATTAGAATTGGATCTACAGGCATTACAATGCCTGAATTTGTGTTCTACAATAGAAAGATTAAAGGTTTATTAGATTAGATAGATCAAAGAATTGAGCCGTATTGCGTTTTTGAACTCCGTTGTCCTTTTGTATCAGATTCCTGACATACATACAGTATAATTTGTTCTCTTTAATCATGATGTTTTACATCATAGTTGTGAATTTATTCAATGGCTTTTTTTTGTTGTTGCTTTATTTTCCAAATAAACATTGGGAAAAGAAATTATTCGAAAAACAATTGTTCTAAAAGAGCACTGAACCTACACTTAGTCAAAATTCACCTTGGGAATTGCAAAGCTATTTATTTTTTGTATTTAGTCCCATAAGGTAGTAATTTTTTTTATTTAGTCCTACCTTATTCTGCACTAGGTTTCCCTGTGGTCTTTACAGCACCTGCCACAGTTGAACAAATATTAATTAGGGCTGTTAGGTGCTCATATACAACAAGTACTAATAGTAGTATCATGAAACAGTAAGAAAAAATATTTCTGAACAGATGGCTCTTGAAGGCCAGGATTAAAATAAATCAAAAAGGTTTACATATCTCTGTATAATCATCCAAACTTCTGCATTGTGATTTTTCCAATGAAATGAACAAATACACCTTTTGAGGTTGCCCTATAACCAGCAATAATCTTCTGCTTTTGCAAACTTGTACAAACTAATCAAATAGTAATAAGAAAGGTCTTGCTCCTGTTCTTATTGACTTCAATCAGAGTTCCCCATTGCCTTAGAAATGACCATTACTGGGTGGAGAATTATTGTATTAAATAGAACGTGTAATGGGCTGCAGTTTTGACATGGAATTTCATTAGAATTATCACAGTCATTTTTATTGTTGACTTCTGCCTTTACCTAGTTTGCTAAAATAATTCAGTGCTTCATGGGACAGATTCTCATCTTAAATTATTTTACACTAGGATAACTTTGTTGTCTGGAAGAATATTACAAGATTCAATTACTAGAATTTTCTTTATTTGGGACATTCATTAGATAATTTTTGTAAGTAAGATTATATTATAAAAATAATCCAAATTATTTGTAAATTTTAAGAGCATATTGGAATAAAAGAAAAAGCAGAAGAAACATTTATTTAGAATATTCCTCATAGAAATTGTATTCTCTGCATCAAAAAATTGAACTCAAGGAGAGTCCTAGGCAAAAGTACTTGTGCAAGTGAAATTAGTATGTGCCTTGCTAATTAAGAAGTTAACTTCATAAAGCTGTTTCTCCACACTGTTCTGTTTTCCGCTTTGTTGAACTTTATTAAATGATCTGTGACTCAGATCCTTACAATATAGATGTCAGAAATGCACTGAATTCCTGAGGGCCAGAATTTTCATTAGTATACTTACATTTTCAAGATTTATACTATAAGCATGTTAAACTTCAGAGCCTGCTGGTTTCTCAGTTAAGAAACGTAAAAATTTGCTATATGGAGTTTAATGTTGTCACAGGAAAGAACTAGACTCTTCCCAGTCTCTCTCTTCAAAATCTTTGTGCTGTTTTGTTCTGATTCAGATGATGTTTACAATCAACTTTATCTTGCACAACTCTCTCTCTCCTCTGCGGGCTCCTCTGTGCCCGTCCTTGATTCCTTTTCCCTTCCTGTTGTTTTTTGTTTATTGTTTTCCTTCTGACTGCAGGAAGTTATTTACTTCCTGGAGAAGAAGTAGGAGGAGAAAAGGCCAAAGGTGAGGCTGCTTCTCAGTGACTCTCCAAAATTAGTATTTTTCCCTTTGTTGAAGATTTCCCCTCCTCTTCCTACAGGTCTGGAAATGATCAAATGAGACAGTTACTGCCTTTTATCTACAGGCCAGCCAACTGTAGACAGGAGACTTGCAACTGGGTGGCTGTGCCACATGCCATACCAGCTGGTGCTTAGTACTGAAGAACTTAAACTTTTTTTGCATCCCTTAACCATTGCATCTTGCCTATCAAATACTGGGACAAAACCTACATAACTGACATTCAAAATTGTCTTTACTGATAAAGAACAAAACACTGTATACTTTTAAAGAAATAGTAACATGCAATTGACTATTTTTAATATGACAACTATAAAATTGTAATTCTCCAGATAAACATACATGTAATGAAAGTGATTACCATACAACAATAAACCATCACTGCTATTACAAAACCATAAACTGTTATTCAATGTGCTATAAAATTCAAAATCTAATTGAAAATGCTAGTTTAGCATAATTCCCACAAGCTATCATTTTTAATATTGTGGAATGAATGGGGGTTTTTGGAGCTATTAATTGTTACTGACAAGCAATAACCACTGGAATGAAACTCCAATTATCAGCAGCCATTAATCACATTTACTGTCATCTGTGATGTCAAAAAAATTCAATAATATTCTAAACAGTTAAAAGGAATTTATACCTCTTATATTTTAACTCGCTAGAAATCAGATGGTCTTTTGGTGGGGTAATCAAGGAATTACAAAAAGCTATTTTTATTCTAAACACAATGTTCAGTCTTGTATTTTCTAGTTTAGAAAAAGCTCTCCCACTTCATTCCATTTTGATGGAGACTGAGATACCTTGCAGGTTTATTTCTATACAGTTATGTACAATTTATAACATAATTTGTTGCTAGCATGATGTTATTGCAGTCATATGGCTTCAGAAATAAGAAATTATAGAGATCATCTGAGCATGTAGTTCAGTAGTCTGTTCAGGAAAGCACTTAACATTACTTTTAGGATGAAGGCTTGAGCAGGAGATGAAGTGTTGTTGGAGATGAGGGTGTAAATAAGGGTGGCAGAGCTTTCATTGTGGTACCTGCGCATTCAAATAAAATGAACTTGCTCAGAACACATCGTTCTATACTTCAGATCTTGTTCATTTTTCAGATTCTGTTGTTTACTTCAAATAATTGTTTTCTTTTTTGGGGAACCTACACAGTATATTAAAAACATACATGTACATCTTTGGGAACAAACAGACAGGAAACTGTTCAGTACAGTACTAGTGACTGGACTGGCTAAATGTGCAATGTGGGCATTGCAGTTAAAAAGCCATGCATGCAAAACAGAATCTGCTTCCTATACCCCTGAAAATTCCTGATATTACAAATAACATTGCCGGACAATTCAGGGCATATTGTGGTCCTTACTCTCAAATGATATTGAGGTTTCTTCTGCACTACAGCAAATACAGATCATGCTGGGTGACCAGGATGTGAGACTTTGCCAGTTATTTACCTAGAGACTGTCAGCTTTTTATGGCATAAAAAGACATAGATTTAGAATAGTGTGGAAACACTGGCCTATAATCTGCTGTGAATAATTTCACTTAGAAAAAGCAGTGATATCCTAAATATTTTGTTTACTATACTGTGTTGTTCACTTATGGTTTCACCCACTTTTCATAATCCGTCAAAGATACAAGTCCTTGAACAGGAATCAGCAGAGCAGGAATAACATCTGTTCATAAAATACTGCAGATATCCAGCAGAGTATCTTTTTGGAAGAAGCGTATGAGAATTGACAGTTGAATAGATATCAAAAGAAGCCCTAAAATAGATAACAGAAATTGTATTTAGCTATGTCTTAGGCACCTCCAAAGCACAGGGCTCTTCGTTTTTTTTCAAGTAGAGGTGTATTTATAAAATTGAGTATGTTATTGTCTCTGGAAGCGAGAGTCAAAAGTTGATGATACCAACAATTTTATTATTCCAATTTATATAGCCAGTGCTCCAAATTTTTTAATACTGCAATTTCACTAAAACCTGGGTGCATAGCTGAAACTATGGTTTTATAATGCAAAATGTACTGTGTAAATAGCTTATGTCTTTAAGATTCTGTCCTTTCTGAAATTCTCATAAGATATTGTCATCATTCACCCCTTGGTGACTTAAAAGCTGTGGTTAGATAAAAATACTTTACTTGTGATTTTCCTGCTGCATGTAATTGAATGTTCTTCCTCTGAAGCATAGCAGATTTTGGGCCTGTGTGCATTTTCTTAAATGAAATTAAGACTTTGAAAGTGTACACATCTAATATAATCAATATTATACTATAATACAGTCATGATCAATTAATCAAAAAAAATTAACTGCCTAAATGAATTGAACTCACAGAAAAAACTTTGTCTCTCATAAGGAAACGTCGGAACATGATTCTTTCCTTGAGTTGAACTCCTAAACTCTTCCATTTATAATTTTCTTCATGTTTTCCTGAGTTGCTCAATGTGAAACTTGAATACTTCATAAATTTATTAAAAAAATAACAGTAGTAATAATTACCATGTTATGGTAAGATTTTAGGTTGAAGAATTCATGCTGACATTCCATTTCTGATATTTAATTGAACATTTTTATCTTTTGAAAAGAAATTACTAACTACTTTTAAAAAAGTTGTTTCCATTACGAATTTGAAACTGCTGCACTAATAATTTATCATGAAATAATGCATTAATTTATGTTTGTTTTCAGGGTAACAGGGTTTATCAGAACAACAGAAATCAGATTATTTAAAATGTAGTTGTAAATTCTCAGTTTATTAGGGTAAGGTAAACACTAATTCTGTCAAATACTAGTTATAATTCATTAGTGTGGAATTGAATACATTCTTAGAAGAAAAAAATATACAATTATTATTCTTTCTTGGAATAATACATAGTTTTCCTTTAAAGAAGATAATAATAGACAAATGTTTGCTAATTCAGCAAGTGTGTTTACAACATGGAGCCTTTAAACTTGAGCTGTCAGTTAACACATATTGCAGATTCCTGCTAACTTGAAAGGGAAGAACATACTTGAGTACAATAGCAAGAACTGGCTTTTTCCTTCCCTTCCATCCTCCTTTCTTTCTTTCCTTCCTTCCCTCCCTCCCTCCATCCTTCCCTCTTCTTATCTCTCATTGAATAATAAGCCTCATTTAGTGACATCAGCCATTTTTGCATCTGCCTTTTTTATGGCTGGAACAGAAGATCATGTGTGGAATAAGCATGAGTGGCATTCAGACTGAAATGTGTGAAAACTTCATAGATTTTGATAATATAGTGGAAAATATGTCATGAGTTGCTGTTAACAGTAGCTGAGAAATGGAAATGGATGCAGTAATTTGCACAGCAATTGCAGTTCAGCCCCTCCTGCCATCGCTGGGCTGCAAGCATTTACAAATGTAAACCAGTGCGGCGTCAGACCTTGAGATTGGTAAACTGTACCCAGTGGGTTTTGGTAGTGAGTGCGAGGAGGGCGAAGCTTACAAGGACCATATAGCCATGATCCTCTACTCATTTTACTGTGAGGTTCTTCAAGTTATCTTTAAATGACATTCAGTCACTTGGATGTTGTATTCCTAATAGCAAGTAGAAAGTAACAGGAAAGCAAAATGCATAACCTGTAGTAGGAAATACTGACAGTTACTAGAATTTCTCTGATTTAGTCCTGCTAAAGACCTGGCTAAAGGCAATGATCTTCTACTTTTTGGCTCTTCAAACTGAACACTTGAATAGATGATAGCTTTGAAGATGTCATCTGAAGTATTGCACAATTAGCATGAATAATCTTTAAATATTCTGTTCCTGTAACAGATCTTGAAATGTCTCATCTAATGGATTATGGTGTTTAGAGCCAAACTACTTAAAAAAACAGCAAGTCTGTACATTTCCATTACTTGGTATCACAAAATTTATTATTTAAAATTTAAGTGGTGACTGAATAATAGCTCCCAAAGAATGATCTAAGCTTGGTTGGCTTTTGCTTCAGCATCAGACTACACCTCCAAAGATGGCACTGCAGGGTGGGAGGGGTAAAGCTCAATTTACCAGCATAGGAAGAATTGGATTTGCAGGAAAATATTGCCACATGAAACACAATCTTTTTTCATTGCACCTCTTTTCCTGAAATCTTGGCTAAGTTTTGGCCATGGTAATAACAACCTGCTTGTGAATTCTGATACTTTTAAAAGGAAAACCTTTTTAATTTTAGGATTTGGGGATGATGTTTGGTTTGGGGATTTCTTAGGTCCTGTGAACAGCTCATTTATCCTGATATCAAATTGGCACAATTATTTTAGGATTCTTTTACTTTGTTTTCAGCAAATACTCTCCCTCATTTTATTGTTCTAATCAGTCATTTGATCATTTTATTATAGCTGTGCATGTGGACTCTCATTTTTAGAGATTACTGATTTAATGTTTTCTCCAGCCTACCCATGTGAAACTGTATTTTTGATGTAAAACCATATTACAGTAATGTGTGTAGCACTGCAAATAGCATTTGCTGACTTTTGCATCAGCCTGCTTTGAGGTTGTCTCTAGGCTTTTACATATGGTGGCTGGCAATTTCTTCCTGTTTAAATATTCCTATAGAAGTTTATTACTTTTCAGTAGCTGGAGAGTAGTACAGCACAGATTCGACTCTTGTATTTAGTTCCATCTCCATTTCAGTTACAGATCTTATTGCTATAATTAAGAACTACACAATTTGTGCTTATTATTCTATATACCTTGAGTGTGTTCTGTTTTCCTTTCATTTTAAGTGCACTCCCTAAGGTAATACAAAATATTAAATGCCATATGGCAAATGGAATCAGCTGTAACACCACAGAGCATCTTTTACCATGTAGCTTTTACAATATGACATTCCCAAGTTTGTAACTGATGAATATTGCATGTCCTAGAGTAACTCTAGCTGTATTACGCTGCTTCTCCCATTAGAGGCATCCTTGCTGATACTCTGAGCCTCTTTTTTAACGTAAGTGCGGCAGCTGTCATTTTGCAAGAATCAACAACATGCAAAGGAATAGACAGAACATCTCAGTGTGTGGTAATGTTACCAAACTGCAAAAAGTTAGCATGAACACAATATTGCATTCATACAAATTGTGAAATATAAAATTGATATGATGTATCGGTAATAATGAGTTTTATGTAGTTGGGAGCCTTGGCTGAGAACTTTTGTTTGTTTGTTTTTAATGTCTGTAGAGCTCCTGGGAATTCATAAAATGTTTTATTTCACTAGTGAATTTCCATAGGTTTGAAGGCAGCCATCTGAAACATGCTGTCTGGAAGCATTAGATGCTGTTCTATGAAACTGTACATAGGCATAACATAGGCATTTTGTAGAAGGGTTAAAGCACTTCTACAAGGCCAGACTCTAAAGGGAATCCTATTTTGTGGCTACACTAGATGGATGTGATAAGCTGATGATGTTACTCAGGAATGTGAAACACTCTAAGTAACCGTTTCTTACTAGTTGACGTGTCTTGGTGTACCAGCACTCGTGTTAGCTTTAATTTTGTGAGTAGAAGAGAGAGGTGAGGATTAAGCAGATAGACAGGGGAATGATGGATGTGTAATCTTTAGTTATGAGTATTTTTTTCATCTTATGCTTGTGGCAAAAATGTGATTACAATCTATTCTAAAAGTAAGTATATCTAAGAAGTTAAGAGGATGTTTCTGTCACGAACAAATGCATCATGTAACATGCAGTTAGCTTAGCGTCCCAGCTTGTTTTAGGCTGTAGAGAATGTACAGTCTCCACCACACTTACTGCTCCCACTGTGTCACTACATGTGGCATAACAACTTTTCTCCAAAGCAGGGGAGAAAAGGATCAAAGGATGAATTATTGCTCACTGTTCCTCCAGCTTTGCTCTTTGGTAAATATATTTTTACTCCTCTTTGTCAAGCTTAGGAAATAGAAGCGTGCTCAAGCTCTAAATGAACTTTCCACGTCACAAGTATAAGAAGTGAGAGGTAGGTCATAATACATGTTGCTCTTCTGCAGTGCACACGTAATGCCCCAAGAGATCAGTACTAGGATAGGGTAATGTAAGGTTTGACAACTTTGAACTGATTTGTTGAGAAAGAACAGTAACACACATACCACAAATCTCTTTTTTGCCCTTTGTAAAAATATCACTTTTTCAGTTTTCTGTAGGAAATAGTACTTTGTTTTATTTAAACAAATTAAAATTAAATACAGAAAATGGATTTTATTGAAAGAAATGTCAAATGCCAGTATAGTAAATATTTGCACTCAGGTAATGCCAATTTTACTCAAAAAGGAAATTTGTTACGTGAAGGGGTGTATATAGAGTGTAAGTGTGTCCATATACACGTCCATAGCATATAGTGGTAATTCTCAGAAATACTAGGGAAGGCAAGATGCTTATATGCTTATGCTTATAAACTATTTGATATGATTCTTTATACAATTTATATAGAATCACTTCAATTCCTTACCTGAATTTTTAGAAACTGGTCTGTCTTTTTGTCCTTAATTTTTCTTTCTTGCTTATCTACATCGTATCTACTGCTGTTCTCCACTGTTTGCTTGCCTCCTTGTCACATATGAAACCAGCGTGGACTGTATATTGATAAACCTGCATTGACAAATATCCATGAATTACATATAGGTAAATGAAAGACCTTCTTTTTTTTATTACTCTTCTTTCTGTCTTCCACAAAAACAGAGATAGAACAACAAGAGACTTGGGGTCAAGTTCTGATGTAGTAAGTTTGCACACATGAATACTGCCATATGTTTATATTGTGAACCACTTAAGTCAATGCAAAAAATCTATTTATAGAATTATTATTTTTTAAAAAAAATGTGGCAACACAAACACATAGAAATAATATAAGCATCTTACAACACAAAACATGGCCTTATGAGAAACAGAAAGTACTAATGTTTGCAAGGTGTCCTTTGGAAGCCCAAGCAACACGTTCAGAGTGACCAGTCATATTTAGAAGTGCCACAGACTAGTTTAGTTGCAGCATTTATCTGTTTTCTTTTAGGCCTGATCTTGAAGTTTGCAACAAAGTGCCTATCCAAGACACCTCTGCAGGGCTCAGTGATTTTCACAGAATTCTGATCAGGCTTGCAAGAACAATCTTTATATTGTAAATGGCAATTTTCTAAATTGCAATTTAAAGGAGGTTTGTCTGTTTCCTTTTCTGTTTTTTCACTCTTTGGTGTTTTTGTTTGGTTTTTTGGTTTGTGTTTTTTTGGGTTTTTTTTCCCCAGAACTTATTTATTGGCTTTACCCTAATTTTTAACAATCCCTCCTCCATCTGTTGTGCCTCTTTTCCCCACCTTTGCTTTTGAACAATCATGCCTTTAGGCAAGATTTTGTAAATTAAAATTGTATCATCCTGTTCTATGAACTTAGCTTCCCAACATTTTCATTTTTCATCCTCTGACTTCCTTAATTAAGTCCAAGTTAGTTACAAACACCTGTATGAGGAATTTGATCATGATTATTTGAAATAACTTATTTTTGTCATACAAGCAGGTATGAAAAATAATTAAAATTTTGGAACATATAATGGTGCCAAGGAACTTTAATTGAAATAAACTGCAGACTCGTGGGACATCTTTTCTAAAATTGAAAACATCTATATCTATATACATATATCTACACTTACGGGGAACTTAATTTCTTGAGAAGGACAACTGTATTTGTTGTTCCTTTTTCAGTAGGATTTCTGTAAGAACGAAGACAAAAAGCATAGAAATACTTAAAATGGCTTTCTTTAAATGACAAAAATGGTTCTACCCTTGAATGCATGGAGACCTTGAGTGTCCCACCTCAAAGACTGCATAAGCCTCTGCATAAGCCTGCCTGCCACTGAGGCTCAACTGGCACCCTTCTGTGGCTCAGAGACACAGAAATATAGTATGATGAACAGAGCCCTGAACCAAAGATGAACTAAAAAGAGCAGAATTTGGCTCCATATTTCCCTTTGTCTCACTGCCAAAAAGCTTCACATATAATAAACACAGTCATCAAAATTCACTTATGACAAGTAACAGTTAGCTTGTGCATCATTTATCACAGGGTTGTGCGATTAATCACATCTTCATATACTTTAACATGTAATATGTGTTTCCTTAGAGCATGCCACATTTTATTAAGGTGTCCAGTTTTCCACAGAGACAATATTAAATAAAAAGCATTCTTATTAGTCTGGAAATTCTTGCCATACACCAAAAAACATGTTTTCTGTGATTAGTTAGCAAGAACCATCTGTCATGTCCCCACCCCCACAGTGCTGAGGAAGGCAGAGACTGAAGGTGAGAAGTATATTTACTTTTGACAACCAAACCAGCTGTTGCCATTGCTTTTAGCTGTAAGGCAAACATACTGGAAAAGGTGACTGTCTATTGTGATTGTAGTGCACTGGAACCAACTATGACTGTTGATGACAGCAAACCTCTTAAAATCTGGAGGAAAATTGCTTTATGGCTTATATCAGGAGGGCATGTACAGCTCCAGCTGGGAGCTGGAACCAAGAAGCAGAGACTTCAGGCTAGAAAAGTATCAGGATGAGTTCAAGTAAGAATCTCCCCCTTCTCCCACCTTCCTTTTGCTAGAAAATAATATTGGAAAAGTGAACTATTTTTCTCTAATGATAACACAAGATTCTGAAATGAAGCACAGCAGGTAGAAACATCCGGCACAGATTTAAAAAGATATTGCATATTCATATGCAGAAATGTTTTCCAGTGCTGACAGCTAACTATTCCAAGTGGAAAAGGTACATGCTCTGATGTTGTTCATTCTCTGCCAATTTCCCTTCTTAAAACTCTGGCACCATATTTTGGGGGCCGTGTACTCTAATCTCTGTTATTCTTACCATCATTCATCAAACTAAGAAAAATGTTAACAGAGCCAAATAAATTTGACTTTCGATAGGATTGCAGCAAATAGGTATATTTTCAAAATTTTTGAGAGGGGGAAAAGGGGTATTTCTTCACTAAAAACTAAAAACCTTGTTACTTTCTTTCATATTGTACAAGGGGAGCACTGTGCTATGGTGTGAATGTACCTAGAGCATGTTTCAGGAGCAAAATATAAACATTGGCAGCAAAGGGCATTTTATGCAAATGTGTTTCCTGAGTGATGGCTCTTCCTCCCTGATGATTCTGGCAAGACATAATAATTTGAGAAAATAAGCAGAGTGCCCTGCCCTTCAGCTCTTTTCTCTAGAGCACGTACATCCCCTTGCAAATAGGATTATGACAAAATAAAAGGTTCATTTGGGTGGGAGCTTCTTTTAAAATATGTTCAATATATCACTGTAGAAAATTGTAGAGATAAACCAGAGCTATAAAAGACACACTTTTAGGAAGCGAAAACGGACCATCATGCCTGACTCTACATTGCACTCATTTTCCTTTTGCAGCCCACCTGTCAGTCCTGTTATCCTTGTCTAGAAAAGAATTTACAGTAAGTCTCTGCTTCAAAGAGTTTCCATGGTAACTTGGTTCTGTTTTAAAACCTTTACATAAAAATGGCTTGGTTAAAATGATAATGAGTTGGAATGCTTGCCCATACCTGAACTACACCTTTCCATTGCTCAAAAATAATCAAATAGGGGTGTCACTCCATCTGCTGTAATTCCTTTAGCTTCTGCAACACTGTCTCACTAACCAAGTCAGAGCAGTTTCTTTGCCATCTGGAAATCTCAGTTTTCAGGTACATATAAGGTCCAGGGTACTGACTGGTGTTTGCACATTACATGCTGTGAAGCAGAGTAAAGCATGGTGGGTCTGGAGTCTTGAGTTCACTGGGAAAGGATCCCTCTGTGTGTACAGTACCTACAGGAGGGCTGAAAGCTCCAAGGACCATAGCATCTTTTAAGAAATGAACCAGAAGAGGCAGGCTGTTTCCCTTCTAGAAAATGTTTTTCACAAAGGCAGGAAAAAATTTCCCATCAGGCCAGATCAAGGGGAGATAAAAGTTCAGAAAAAACAAATGAAACTTTTAATTGATTTGATTCTAAAATTTTGTGATACTCTCCCATCACTGTGGGTATGTATGTTTTATCCAACCTTTAGTTATCCTAGTTTCAAGCTCATCTCTTGCACTAGTAATTTCTGATTCTCTAGCCCAGTTTGACTTTGACAGTCTTATTCATAATTCTGATTACTTCTTTATACTGTCTCAAATTTGGGAAAAAATCAATATTCTTTTTTATGTAACTTAAACACTTCAGTGTTAAGACAAGTTTCAGCTACAGGGAAATCTTAAAAGCACTTCTAATGTGGATCTGATAGAGCTCTTAAGCAATTACTCTGAAAACTTGTTGCATTTCATAGAAGATGACAGCTTCCCTGTAATATCAAAAACTTAACATTCTATATTAGATCTGCTCTTCTAAGTTGTATCCGGTAGCTTAATATTTCTATAGGAATTTTTTTTTTTGTTCTATAGCAAGCACTGATAGAATTTATGAAAAATAATTTTACACTCCTATATCTTCCAGGCAGGCATTCCAAAAGCTGCTGAATGTAGGTATACAGCAGTTAATTTACAACTGAGTTTGTCCAAACAAAATCTTGGTGAAGATCTCAGATTTTGGCATGGGACAAAGAAATACTATTTTCCTATGAGAAGTGGTTACCCAGCTAGTCCCTATTAAGCGTCTTAAGTAAGAGAAACAAGCCCCTGTTTGCATTGTGTTTCACAGTTTGGATAGTATGAGACACTGCTGCCTTGTCCTTGGCAATACACAGAAGGACACTGCTCAGTGATTTTTCATACTTTATTTCTGAAATGCAAGGTGTATGCATGCTATACCCTTTGTATGGGTTTACTTTTGTATAGACTAAACTCTGATTGTCATCTACTGATTCATCTAGACAATATGATCACCTTGAAATTCAGTTGCAATTTAAAAGGAGAGTCAGTATCCTTGTCCCAAACCAAATAATGTGAGTGTATTAGAAGTTCGATTTAGACTGCATAATTCCTCCCTAAACAACTTGGAAAAAAACAAGCTTTCAAATGCATTTTTTCCACCTCTCATTTTTAACTATCAGTCTCATTTACCCCCTGTGTCCTAACACTGTTCTATAGACATTAATTTCTGAGGGCAGGCTTTGTCAAATCAAGGTACCATAAATCTACTGAATTCCTTTCATCAGTCATGGCAATAACATCTTCACAGTACTCCTGCGCGTCAGTAAAGTATGACCTTCTCTGACTGATTTGTGCAGACTGTGCTTAATTGAACTTTGCTTTTCCAGTGGGCATTTTAACTTTCACACAATGATATTTTTCAATAGCTGATGTCCAACCAACTGGTCTCCAATTTCCAGATGAAAGAATAAATAACATCTCATGCTTTGTCAGTTTAAAAAAAAAAAAAAAGTGGTTTCTTATTTTTAATTCTTTTAACCTCCTTTAACTCAATTGAACAATTAAATATCCTTACGCTTTCCGTGGGTTTTTGTATTCCTTTCATAATCCTTTATATAAAAAGGAGGACTGAGTCTGGGCCTCTCTTCACCATTGTAGTGTTATTGATTCCATCCTAATGCTAATCTGTGGTCAGAAATACTATAGTTTGTTGTGAAAACTGATCATACTAGTTGGCCACTTGAGATGGGAAATTTCCTGTTAGGAATGGTCTTTAATATAGTTCTTATTGTATTGCATTAATCTGCTAATTACTGTGTAGTGCAACAGGCTATATTTTCTTTTGCCCTGAATATTGTTCATATGTACAGCAAATCAATTGTTAGCTGCAAAACTATCTCAAATATATAATTTGATGTTTCTGCCTCTTTTTAAGTAGATTAAAAACTACTGTTAAATTAAGAGGGTTTTATTTCTTAAATTTTAGCTCATTATACTGACATACTTAAATAAGAAGTCCTGTATTTCTTTTTCTTTTGAAATGTCTTATCATTTTGTATTAATTATTACCAAGTATTTGAGAAATTTCAATGTCTATTACTAATTTAGTTGCTTGCTGGTTTAATCTCCATGCTTTAAATAATTATGTGATTTTTTTTCCCTTTATGACTGCCCTTGTGCTGCTCTATGTGATTTATTTTTTAATTTTTCATACAATTAATAAGATTTTATTTGGTACCAATTTTACTCCCTCGCTGTCTTTTCTGAAGACATATATCATATTTTGAAAGATAGTTATATTGTGATTAAAGTAGAACAAACCTGTTTGGATAAAATAAGTTCAAATACTCATGCATCCATGAACCTTCACATTGCAAATTGTGGAGACCTCTTCTGATGAAGGCCAAATGGTCTATGTATAAACAAGTATGTAAAAAGAGAATCAGTATCTTGTAAGAAGTTAACTGTGCCTGCATTACCAGTTTGCTGCCATCTGTGGTTTATGTTTTTGAGTTGGATGAGCTTTGCAATGGTAATCTGAACCTCAAACTCCCTCTTTTTTGGTCCCTCTGGTGGCTCCTACATGATGTACGCGCCAAATTTCCACATTATGTCCTAAGCTTAGTTTCAACATATCTCTCTCTCTGATTTTATTCTCCTTATACAAAGTATCCCCTCTCCCTGGTTAGATGCAAGAAATCATGTTTTGAAGTGTGCTACACAGAAAGAGATCAACAGAGAAATACAATCGTGAAAGTTACAGGAGGTAACCAGTGTTTTGTTTCTTCTCTCTGACTGCTGCTCCTGTGAGTAGCACAGCCAAGACAGGAGTTGGAAAATAAATTTATCAGGATCATTAAGTTGCTTGCTGACCAAATTAACAAGGTAGACAGGCTCAGCACTTTCTCTTTGGTACATGTGGTTTGTTTGAGTCAGAACTACAGCACGTGAATAGTCTGCTGTTCTCTTCCCTCCAGGCCTCCTCCTGACAGAGTTACTGGCAATAAAACTTGTCACACTACATGCTCCTGATCTTTATTGTGATGAGTAGTAAATAAGAATTGCTTTATAGCGGTGTAGGATAGTAAAGAGCAAACATACGCAATGGGCAGAAGAGCTAAGAGCTCAAACCAAGCCTTCAGACATACTTCAGAGACCACCAAACCCCGTTCTGTTCTGGAAGGCCAAAAGGTTGTGAAGAAGTCAATTTCAAGCTAAGGTCATACCCTCTCAATTTAATTAAGAGCACTGAATAAGTAGGTAACTATATTTTCAAAATGAGTTTGCCGTCTCAAAGTGACAAAGACGTGGTCAGCCATTACTTCTAGATTTTAACAGGTCAGTGAGTAGGACTCAGGGAAACGGGTTCCTTGGATGGCTTCTGGGCTTCCCTCTGTTCAATAAAATGGAGACCATGAGACTTCCTTAATTTGTGCAATGGTGAGAAATACATTCCAGATTCTGTGATTCCAACTATTACAAGGAAGAATGAGAGATTTACAATGTATGTAAGTGCCTAAACAGGAAATAGGAAATAAATCATGCCTGTTTTCTGGTTAACTGTCATAATTTTACCTTGATTTATTCAAACATTTCCATCTTCCAATGGGAAGCTTTTCAATGACATTACATAAATGAATCTAACTAAACATATAATTCTTAGAAAATTTATATCGGTTCCCTTTCTAGAAAGAAATGCAAGCTTCCTGTGTTACATTAGGAAGTACTGAATAAACAATTTATTTTCATCTGTGTGCTGAGAATCTGGGGCTTGGGGGTTTATTCATAAAATCCAAACTAACTTGTTTAATTTCCCACCTTCCTTTCCTTCTTTAAAAAAGTGCAATTTGAAGGAAGCACAAAATCAGATGGAAGAACTCAACTGGGACTCTTGAGAATATATGGCAATTACATTTTCTTTTACAAAGAGAAAAGAATTAATCTTTTCTAAATTACAGGTGTGAAACGAATCAGCTATGGAGGCGTATTTCTTTAAGCTTTCAAAATACATCGGCTTTTGATTTTTAAAGATAATGTAAGGAATAAGGCAGCTAGAACAAAAAAGCAAGGTCAATCAATAAGATAACTTCATCAGTCTGGGTCTGGCATTGTTCTAGAAAAGGTGGCAAATATTAATCTAATATAGAGAATATTGTGAATTCCAAGGTTACGCATGCCATAGATATATGGCTGATTCACCAGCTTTGAAGTCCAGAGTGCCTTATAGATGAATGTGCTTAGACATAAAGCTCCAACGGGAAGCGGTTTTTTAATTTTTGCTAAGATGTCAGTTTAGTCAATCAGAACATTTCTTAGAAAAATAGTATTATGATGAAACACAAAGACTTTAACAAATCTTCCAAGAAAAACTTGCAGACTTCCCTAGCCACCTGTATTTCCCCCCACTATCCCCAAAACCACAAGTTTAAAATCAAAACATATATAAGACAGTGTAACCTGTAACATTTAAAGAAGTTCAGGTTTAAAAAGTAGAAAAAAGAAAAAATGAAATAAATGCCTGTGAGAAAGTTATGGTAAGGCTCTCCAGAAAAGCAGAATGCAAAACACATGCTGAGGAGCTGGCTGGCTGATCTGAGTCTAGCAAAAACCCTAGAAAAAAAAAGAAAAAACCTCGAAAGGAAGTAATAGTGATTTCCATAGGCAATGTTCTCATTTTCATGATGTTTAGGTGTTTTACTATTAGAACTTTACTAACCTACCTTCCTCTCTCCCCCTTTCCCCCCCAAAAAACACTGAAAATCTCTAACACTGCCTTTAATATATATAAAATTATCTTTTGAACATCTCTTTTATACTGTTAATCTGCCCAGTCCTTTATTCTCCGTATTCAGGAGCTTCAACAGCTAAGTAACTTCTTTATGTGTAACTTTCATTAGGAAGACACTATAGTTAAGTACTTAGTAGATCGACAGCCCTCTGAATTACTACCCAGACTTAATTGTTATGATGGGGGAATTCAAGTCTAATGGGCAAGTATAAAAATGTGGATTTTTTTTTTAGCAATTTTGTTTCAATAGCAGCATAGTGGTGGGAAATTTTGTTCAATTGTGATTACACTTTTGTCATTTTTCTTGAGTCTGATTTTGAGGAACAGAAGTTGCAAGACAAATATTTTGGCTCAAGAAGCTTAGTCACTCATGTGAGTTCAGTACCTTCATTACTACTATAAAATTTGTAAAACAGGTAATTTTTGAAGCCATGAAAATTAAGCAAAATTTTTTTTTTTATAAATAGGGTCTTTTTCATTTCCAAATGAAGGATGTAATATTTTCAGCAATGCAAAAGTTAGGTTTTTAAAAGTAAAGAGTGCTGGGGAGGGACAGTTGAGAGAGAACATTCACTCATCCTACAAGTATAATGCAAGAACTCAGTGTTTTTAAGATCACTTCTTATTTTTATGAATAGCCCTAATGGCTGCCTAGAATCAATTAGATTTAATGTAGTCTATTATTCCTCATTAAACTTCAGCTCCTCAGTCCTATAGTAATACATTTTATTAACAATTGTGAGAGGAAAAACTGGGTTTTGACATTTTTAAAATCTAGAATTAAAAAGAAAAATCATGAAAGCAAGTGCTGCTTTTCTATACATATGGTCATGGGTTGAATTATGGGATTTTTTTCCTCTTAGGTTTGCTTTTCATCACTACAAATATTACATTGGGTAATCATTTTGTAGCTATTTTTTTGTGGCAGATGCCCAGATGGTATAAATTAGCTACATTGATTTCACTGATGTAAGTATGGATTTATATCCCCATGGAATGGACAGCATATACATATAGCATAGCATAAAAGCTTTCTCATTTAGCAGAGATTATCTATCTGCATGAGAATTTCAGAGTACTTAGTTTCTTGGACCAAGGACTTAGAACTTGGTGGGAGCTTTACTGTTGCCTTCTCTGGAGATAATGGAGAATATTCACACTACTCAGTTTTAGGCTACGAGCTCAGATCAGATGATTACACAGAAATTTAGAAAAGGTAAATCTGATTTCTTTATGGTCCAAATCCTTATTTAACAGAAAAGAAAGATCTGTGTTCTGTTAAGCTCTTTTTTGAAATTCAAATTATGTTTATACCTTAGGGAAAAGACTAACCAGAGGCTAACATGGCCTGTGTGAGCTTCAGATGATTAACCTACTTTATATTGCTCTCACCACGCTGCATTGGTTAATCATTATCTTTTAGCAGTGTCTTTAACAATTAGGTAAAACAGCATCTATCTCCTTTCTATATTTAGAAGACCTTACACAAACTAATCTTATTTTTCCTTTATTTTCCATTATACTTGCCATGTGGAGTGTCTATATTAGAATTAATGAAGAAAAAATTCAATCTTTATCCTTGACTAGATTCAGATGAGTTTGTTTGTTCTTATCTTTGCTCTCCCTCTAGGCCCAGTGTCCATTACTGTTAAACAAGATACTACAGGTTTCTTGCTGGCAATGAACAGACTTTAAAATTCAGTTAGGCATTTTCCTCACTCAGACTCTGTTTTGTCAGCTAATGTTTTCCTCAAGCATTAGACAACTGATTGGGAAGTCTGGTAAAGAGAAGACATTCTTGACTATTCTATCCAGAATGAAACAGTCAGTTGTTATGGTTGTTTCGTGAGACAATCCTGAGTATGTGTGACTATTTCAGCTCATAAAACAATTAAAGGTGGGAGAACTATCAAATCATCAATTATTATATATTGGTTTTCAAATGGTGGATATTTTAGGGGAAAAACATAGTTTTTCCAGGTTCATTTCCAGGCCTACCAGCTGCAACCTTGCAGCCACAGTGCAAGTAGAGATAATCTAATTTATCTACTTTTCCTTTCATGTATTTCAGGAACATAAACTTTGGTCTTTGGCTTTTCAAGATAATATTTCAGAGATGGTTTTAATAATTGGTGTTGGAATTTTTGGAATGACATGGGGATTTGCAATAGCCAGTTTTGCTATAGGTGCAATATATTTGCAATTCACAGGGGAATCTGACAGAGGGACTTTTATAGTTCCACTATAAAGTTTTTCTTCCTGCATCCTTAGATTCTCTTACAAAACTTGTATTATTGTAAGAAAAGTACACTAACTGATTCTTACAACATCGTGCATACTCGAACTGTAATGTCAAAAGTGTTGGTTTTATTTCTAAATTTTTAAGATGCTAAAGTAACAAAGAATTTAAAAGTATATTCTTTAACAGCTATGCAAAAAGGCTATATGTAAGAAAGCAACATACAACTGTGTATGTCTCATTGTACCAAGTTCTTCTGTTGGAAAATACAGTCAAGCTACTATTAAGTAGAAATATCATTAACTGAAAATACATTCAGACATCCCTGAGAAAACATTTTGGAGCAAAATAAATATAAGCAATTTATAAAATTGTTTATACATAACTACAAAATTGCAAAGAAGGTTTTTTTTCTCAGGGAATAGCATCACAGTATCAGTCCATGCCATTTCCTTTGAGAAAAGGTACTTACCTATGCACAATATAGGGGCAGAGTCAGCCTTTGGTGCTTCAAATTAAGGAACCAATTGTGATGGAATACAGAAAATGGAACAGCTGAGAAAAATATTAGGTTTAGGCCCATGTACAATGCTAGATCGATCAGTAGATTTGATTTCCATTCAGCTATGTGCTGAATTCTACAAGAATACCTAATTCTTGAAATTCATGGGACCATCAGGGCAAAGAAAATAATTTTCCCTGGACTTCAGAGAATTAACTAATGACATCATCAAGAGTAAGCCACAGGAATAATTGCGCTTTGTTTTCCATCTTCCTGTACACCATCAAACAAAAATATCTCTCTCTCCCTAGAGAGACTTAGTTTCTCACAAACTTAAATATTTACTGAAAACATAGAAGTCCTTGAAAACTGCTACATGGCATAGGAAGAGAGCAAAAGGCATTGATATCAACATGTCCTGCATCTAGACTTGAAGAAATGTTACCCAGTAAAAGTGCTCAAGTGACTGAGAAAGAAACTGTACCACATGCTGTAAAAGGAGGGCAATGAAAATCAAGAGCTCCTGCCTGTCTGATTTTGTGGTAACACCTTCTTCACCTAACTCTGATTATTGATTAATCTTGAGCATGTAACCACAATGCTCTAGTTGCAGACTAGGCAGATAAGGTGCCTCAAAACCACTCAAACCATCGCTGCACTGTGCTCAGCTTAGCCATGAACGTAGACCTATCAGACCTACCTGTGCTTAAGTATCTGCTTCATTTACACTGCCTCTAGGTGTCCAGTGATAGAAGAAGTAGAAATGTCAACTGAATAACTAAGACAGGGATATATTTGTGATGGCAAAGACTTTTTCAGAGATTTTTTTCAGAGATCTTTTTGCTTATGAGAATTCCACCACATCTAAGAAAAGAATTATATCTTGGGAGCATTTAGTTAAAAAAAAAAAAAAGTTCCCACATGCAGAATTTATGCATAATATTCTTTTTTTAATACTGCTTCTCCTAATTCAAAGATTTCAGTGCCACCTTTTTAACATCTCCCAAGGCCATACATTTCAGAAACTATGTATTTAAATATCTCTTTCTCAGAACTGTAATAGTAGAGGATTTCATTAGCAACATTTAGGAGTTTTAAATTATTGTTGCAGAAACAGATATAGTATAGCGCACAAAGGAAAAGAGAGAATAGTTTTCCCCCACAGCAGGTTCTCAGTGTATATTATATGATTCATAGGGAGAATAATCATGTAAATGAACTGTGTTGTTCTATTTGAAAAGATTTAAAGCTAAATTTATTTCCAAATGAAGAAAGTATTATCAAAGTAAAGGAAAAAATTATCAACAGCAAAAACGCTACATGAATACTAAGTACATCCTGTATATTATGCATGTAAGCAACTTTTATTTGAAAAGGTAAAAGAATGGGGTTTTTACAAAGAAACTGTGAAGAGTTGCTGTAAAATCTTGAAGAGACAAGAATGGTCTTCTAATGTGACATAGTAAATACCTTATGATCCTGTGATTTTTTTATTTCTTTGCAGACTGCGTACTAAGAAAAACTATCCATCAACTTTCTTTTTACCCATCCATTCTACTTCATTTTGCTTTGATTTGCCTTCATATGCCTGCTAGGTCTCATTCATTTAGTACCGACTCACTCTTCCACATCCTGCCCAGTTTCATGCTCCTTGGCTAAGGTGCTGGTGCGTCATGTATTTGCTGGGCATCTCCTCTCCTCATGCTGGACCACACATGCTGGAGGTAGTGGACCAGCAAATGTGTCAACTAGTTTTGCCTGCAGTATATTGTCCTGGAACAGGACAGAGGCACCAACCTTGCATTTCAATTGGAAAAATGTTGCTAGCTGTGGAGGGATTTGTTTGTGCCACCTCCCTTACAGCCTTGGAGTCTCTCCACACAGAGAGATGTTATTTCCCTGCTGTCGCTATGTTCACCGGTCAGATTTGTGAAACAAAGGACATTGCTGTGCTGGATTTGAGTCTAGGCTTTTAAGCTGTGTCAATATTATTTTGAAATTACATGCTAACTATCTAAGAATGAAAATAATATAAAGCAATCTACTTACTAGCTACTCTATTTTTATCCTGCCCATGACCTCTCCTGTCCTCCTGTGTACTTTGATTGCAGCTGGAGTAACTTCACATTTGACTGGTTAAACACTGACAGGAGTTGCATATGCATCTGCTGCAGAAAAGAACTTTATGAGGGACGCACAACCTATGTGGGGGGCCACAATGCAGGTGGTCAGCTCTCACTGAACTGTGTTGCCTTGCCTAAACCACTGCCTATGCCTTGATGTACTGATGCTTTGCATGGATATGTTTATGCAAGCTGCAAGCCTACTTTTAACCACCCTGTAGACACAGTAGTAAGTAAGTAGTAAGAAAGATACAGTGTAGACACAAGTGTACACACAGACACATAGTGAACCTTTCATAACAAAACAACTCAAAATTTGAAAATATGAATGGTAATATTTCTATTGTGCCTCAGATGCTAGTATAACATTATCTTATCGGGATAAAAAGGACATCTGCTGGCATTTTTCAGCTCTAAAATGCTGTAGTAATGCCCATTGGAATAAACTACATTTCAGGTCAGTAGTAATCCACAGAATCCTGGATATTTTTTTTTGTCTTTACTTACAGCGTATGATGTAGCTCTGTTTCTCAGTACTTCTGATGTGTTTATCAAACATGATTAACAGCTAGAAAGGTTTCCAGTTCAATTCTTAGGTGCAAGAGGCAATATAAACAATCATACTCGAAAGCTGGAAGTGGCCACAGTGTAAATCTGTGTTGGCAACACTGAGGTATTTTTAGCTAGCTAAGATGGTGCACCAAAGCCGCAGCTATGTTTGTTTTAGTCCTCTTTGTTGAGGAACAAGCTGTCAGAAATTCTCTCTTCTGTTGAGAAGCATCTACTTTTTGTGTCCCACTGCTGGGCATCTATCGATCAGATCCAGTGGAAAGTACACATTGACTTTTTGATATTTCATTCCTTTCTGTGGAACAAAGGTTCCATTTTGCAAAGGTAATATACAGACTTTAGCAGTGAATCCAGACTATGCTTTATGGGTTCTGTAGGCACTCTGTGTAAAAGGCCAAAGGTTAGTTAATGCTAGTTTTAATTCATCAGTTAGTGTAGCATGTGGCACAATGCTCTAGGTGTGATCTGCTGAGGCTAAGTTGTCCTTCAGGCCAAAGAAGAGTAAAAAAGTATCACATTTGGGGTAGCTCTGGAGATCTAAGTGTTGGCTTGGCCATACCCTCATATTCTTTAATCACACAGTAGTTTTCCTACCACTTCAAGCTGAAAGATGAGTTCTGTAGGGTATTTTCAATCTCTTAATATTTTTTTCTTTTGAATGTTATGACAATATAATATCAACAAGGTGAAACTGAGTTATGACATTTCCCAGAATGGTCTGAGTCTATCAAACCTTGTCCTCCCTGGACATGTGTCTATACTGAGAATGAAAGACAAAGTGTTTATTGCCAGAATCTGAGAACTGCTTGTATGGCATCTGCCTCCACCTCATACCATTTCATCTCTTGCAAGCATTTGGGTATTGCCATGCTACAGTCATGGAATTTAAGCATACATGGTCTGGGAAAGCTTCTGCATGCTCTTTTTCCCTTAACTTCCCCGGCACATTTCTCAGCTGGTGTGTATCTTTATGTTCTCCCTAGTGCAGATTTATCAGTGAACTTTAAGATTTCACATCCTGTTCATAAAATTTTTGCAGCAGCAAGGTAGCAGCAGCGTTTACAGCTTATCAGCTCTTTGTTATTACAAATGTTTAATTGTCTTGATATCAAAATATTTTTAAGACTAATAAAAAAAGCAAAGAAGAATTTGACTTAAAACATAAATAATTCAAACAAAATCATTATTGGACTGATTCTGACATGGTTTAGAATTGAGAAAACCAGACATTTACTATATATTACTAAATATTAAAAGAGAGAACATGCTACAGCATCATTCTTAATGTACTGCATAATGAGTGGAAGGAGTAATTGGCACTGGCTGTGACTTCAATTCATTGCAAGCCTCAGCCCTTACTGTCTGAAGTTGCGTTTTAGACTGAATGCTGATTCTTCTGTCTGTGGAGAAACTTTCTGTTCACTCTAATTAAACTGGATAATGCAATTCATGAACTGTTTCTGGATCAGTGCTCTTCTTACTTTAATGGAAATCAATAAAAAATAAGTAGGCTTCCACAGGAGGAAATAAAAGTACAAACTCAATCTCAGAAAAACAGCCCATGAAGATTTGTCAAAAGTAGAACACATTGGTGACCTGCAGCCTTTCCCGGGCTTAATGCACAATACTTGCCTTGGAAATGCTAATGGCCAGATGGTACTATTTCATGCTACTTTGAAATGAGTTATCAAATCCTGCTGCTAGTACACAGCCAAATAAGCCAGAGTTTTAAAGTAAGTTATCAAATCTTGGCACCGGTACACTTCCAACCAACCAGAGGTTTTACAATAGAGTGCTGTGGAATGACCAAACCAAATCTCAGTAGAAAGGAAAACCAGAACGGTTTTGTGACTGCAATTACAATAAAAAAGGCTGCAGCTTGCCCAGTGCAGCAAACCCATTGTTTCTAGCTACCTCTTTTCCACTGTGTTTTGCTATTTAGACTTCGCTTGCAAACTGGAGGATGTAAAAGTGCCTGCTGAGAAACAGAAGGGCAGCACCAACTTACAATTCTCCTAGCCCTTCTCTGGTTTCTTTCCCTTTACCTGTGCAGAGGGAGCTGTAAATGATTTGTTTCTTCTGTGGTCTACAGCATTCTTCAACTCTGTGAATAGCTCCCTGTATTAATCTGGAGAGGGATCACTCGGGTAGTAGTGCATGATGTGTTGCTGCTAGAGGAAACCATGTGGGATTTTGGACGGTAAAGCAGCAATTGAGTTGCTATCCTAGTTTTAATAATGTTCCTGTTTGGAAGTAAGGCTGTCTCTTATTTGTTGGCCAAGGGTGTTAAGGTCTTTTTAAACTATTGTCACACGATGCAGTAAAGGTGGTTTCCACTTTCCAACATGTGATGTAATTTGGATTAAAATATTAATAGGTTTTGTTGTGAACCAACATTAGCACAACCTTGTAGTTGCTATGATAAGACAACTTTGTTGTCTGGGAAGCTAGAAGAGCCCAAACTTCATGACTGTGTTCCAAATCTGTACTGAAAAAAAATTCTAGTTTTAATATTTGCAAAAACCTTTTATAAACAGACTCTAAATATTTCTATCTCTGTGACTCATTTAGCGTGTGCACTTCATAACTGTCTAGGATGTTTAATGATAATGCTTAGGTTTTTGCGTAGACTACAGCAAATTGTAAACTAGCAGCAAAATCCTTTCAGTCCTGCAGGGGCAGCAAGGTGGATGATGACAACAGTCATGTGTAAACTGCACAAGAACTATACACATCATTGTGAAGGGTTGGCAGGAAGAAGGCCAGGCCCCTTTAGCTACAAAGCCCAAGCAGAAGACATCTTAAAAAAACTACTAATCATCAAATCTCAGATTCTCAATTCTCAATTCTTGCTGCCTTTGTAAGTTCCAAATGTTTTCCCCAAACTATTTCTCCTCTGTGCACTTTTTCCTGACTCCTAAGCCTCAATGAAATTAAAATGTTTCAAGCCATTAACTGCAAAGTCATAATTGGTTTTCCAGGATGTGGAATGAATTCTACCGAAATACGGAATATTTAGAAGAAAAAAAAAAGCAGTCAAAATTATCTGTTAAAACTTTAAAACCAGTAAGTTGATGGTAAGATTTTTATATGATAACACATACATCCTCAGTAGTTTCGAAATTTTAATTTCATAATAACTGATATTTCATAAGCTTGATTTAGCTTATACCTCTTCTGTATGGTAGTACTATTTGTTGCCATTCAACAACGCCCCCTGAAAAGAGGAAGGAACTACTGTTCAGTGTTGAATAGTGGGGATTTAATAGAGGCGAATTAAGAAATTCCCATTAAAACCTTTTTTAATTATGATGACAGCATGCAGGTGAAACAATGATGAAAGGCTTTCTTTCATTAAGATAAGATTTGCCTTGCATGAAGAACTGCATTAGAGTATGCCTAAAACAGATGTCTCTGATTCTGTATCTGCCTGAGGTTGCCAGCACTTCACCTGAAATAAGAGGCGTCCTCGTGTTTCTCTTAGGATGTATCTAACAATTTAGTCAAAGTCTAATCTCAACAGTTATTATCGACCTTAGTTTTGTCACCTCCAAACGATCCTTTAAATATTTATAACATATTTTAGCACGAGAAATGCAAACAAAATCCTCTGAAATTTAAAAAATAAATAAATATATAGCTATTAGAACTAAACTACATATTCCTTAACAGTGTGTAACTGATTTTACCAAGATGAAGTGAAGGAATACTTAGTACCCCTGAACATCAGAGTTGAGATAAAGTTCCCTGAAGGTACTCACCTTTGAGTGGAAAACAAATGGCACTTGAATTCTGAAGTAGATAGTGCTTAAAAATTTGGCTTTATTCCATTGTGATAAATTCCAGAAGCCATGCAGAATATATATGCCTGAACTCTTACTCATCTCTGCCCTTGTATTTGTCATCCTCCTACCAGAAATAATTAGAGCCATCTCAAATTCTGCATCTTAATCTGACTCAATAATTTCCATGTAGGTTTTACCTTCCAGAAGCCTGTTTATGATCTTCAAAGCTATTTCAGCTTGTCTTAAGAAATCCCATATCTTTGATCATATTGTTTCAAAATATATCCTACCATCCAAGTAAAAGGAAATTAACATTTAGAGGGCACCTTTGGGTAATTCAGAATCCTAAAACAATATAAGCATAATTACTTGGAGAAATACAGATCAAAACAGGGAGCCAGTCCTCTTGTTTCTCTATCAAGGGAAGATTTTGCAAATGAAAGAGCCCTTTATGATATTTCACTTGTATCAATTAACCATGTGGTGCTATCTTTCTGTGTGGCACACAGAGGTTGTAGATTTTGGAGAACCAGAAAGAAATCAAGGACATTCTTGCAGAGACCCTAAACTGTGTCTTATGTCCTGCATACTTCTTCTTTTTTCATTTTGCCTGTAAGTCTGAACAAGGTTTCTGTGGTTCACGAAAAACCTAGTGAAAAAGTTTCACAGAATTCGCTTGCAATACTTAAAGCACAGTATTTATTTTAATGGGAACATGCTACATGTCATTCCTGTGTGCCTTGTGCCTGTCTCTTTGTTCCCTGAATCCATAGTGTGTCGTGGCCCATAAGGATATTTCCATCTATGACAATACAGTTTTATGCCAATAAAGAGACAGAGAATGGTTGGGCTGGCAGCCTGCTTTACTCTAACAGCCAGATATTCCCTCTTTTTACAAAGCACAAATCTGTGGTGTCTCTGTGGGAAGGAAGAGTAAAGCACCAAGTTGTGGGATTCACTGTGGCCACATCAGCACAGTCTGCAGCACTAAGATAACCAAAATAAGAATACCTCCATTGCAACTAATAAAGCTAGACTACTTCTTCAAAGAATGAGTGTATATCAAGAGTTGCTGCTCTGTCCCTATATTTTTACAAGAATGGTATTGTCCTGTCACCTGAAACTCACTGCGTTGCAAATTATTCACAAGCTGTGAAGGGAAATCATGTTATTCAAGATCTTTCACTGACCATTCATGCTAGGTTGTTGAAAGTAGTTTTATTTATGATCTTTCACTGTTTTTTCAATCTACTATATATCAGACAATACATCACAAAGTTCTAATGAACCTATGATTCAGTGCCATTAACAGCTGCACAAACAATACAAACTGTAGATCTTCAGTTTCTAAAACCCAATTTTATGTTCAAGTCCCAGAATATCTAGTTTGGTCTGTAAGTCATCCTGCCGAATGCTATTTCTTCTTTGTGCAATATCTGTAGCTCATTCCTGTGGTACCTTCTAACATTAAAAATATGAGACACTTCTGAAATATGATTTATGCAATTATTTTGATATAAGAAAGTACTAAAAAAAGCTTCAGTTTGCAGTGGTCATTCTTGGGGATGCTAAAAAGTTCCAGGTGTCTCTAAACTCAGTTAATCAAATTATACTATCTATAAACCCATCTAGATAAGAATGGGAGGAATATCTGATCTCATCTCTCCTCTACTGCTGGACAGTACAAAAATCGATTGTATGTTGATGCTAGCAAAGAGATGTCTAGTACACTTTTGCAAATCACATTTATTTCTACGTACCTTAATACTTGAACCAGTATATTTTTATCTCAACGATTTGTTGTTTCTGTGATACACTGAAAACAAAGACTCAATTTTAACCAGTAATGATGTTTTTGTGTGAACTAAAAACAAATGCTACAACTATTTTTAGAAAATCAAGTAAAGGACATTGCTTCAAAATGTAGAGAGAAAAGAAGTGGAAAGTCTTTCATATAAGATTCTAAACTGAAATGACTCCTGATGGAATGACTATTTGTAGATAAATAATGAGTATCCACATAGTGCTTTGTAGGATTTAAAAAATATTTCTTGCCTTTTGGTGAATAAACAGTAATTCAAACAAAATAATGTGATGGTATTATTTTTACTCCAAACAGTCAGATAGCTTGCTTTGTATGCATAC
This sequence comes from Limnodromus scolopaceus, assembly GCA_028565335.1. Taxonomy (NCBI): domain Eukaryota; kingdom Metazoa; phylum Chordata; class Aves; order Charadriiformes; family Scolopacidae; genus Limnodromus; species Limnodromus scolopaceus. The sequence goes on along the minus strand of JAOXNO010000078.1, from coordinate 21,390,878 downwards.
TTTTTGAATTAGGAATTCTAAGGATAATACCTTTCTAAATACTATATGCACATGCCACAATGGCAATGCCAGTGCCATTGTAAGCACTACTCCTTGTGATTTTACACCTCCAGTAAGACACAGCAATTTAAACTCTCTCACTCTGTCAAACAAGCCATTTGTCTCACAGCTACTACACAGCACTACCTTTCCTTTTAAGCCTGTTAGTACTAAGTATCCTTCAGCAGGTTGTGGACTGTATTTAGCACTTTTGCTCTTACCATGAATTAAAACCAATGGGGATTCTTTCATCACCAGCAAACCTCCACCACTCCCTGCAAAGGGAATCACTTTGTCACAGATAATTTGTAATAGGTCCACATACCTTAATTTAAAAATACGGTAAGTTGCAGCACAGAATTATCAGTACTGTCAAATATTTTCTGGAAGAATAACTATGATGTTTGAGTTAAGACTGTATATTTGCTAAAAACTCAACAAAATTATATTTAAAAGTAAAGGAAGATTAATTAGAAGCAGCTATCCTTTTTTTCATGGTTCAATGAGAGGAATAAGGAATTTTCTTTAATGTACAATAAGAAATTAAAATCAAATGTGAAAGTGCAACTGTGAAGTGTGCACACAAATGCTACTAGAAAAATATTTCTAGTTATTTCCAAAACCTCACTTCACCTCCTTTCCCAAACTCGGCAATTAATTGCTTTGATAGACGTTATTTTTAATTTGTTCTTTGTCAAAGGCTCCTAAAATCTACTTTGAATTTTCTCCTAAAACAAAAGAAAAAACCCACCTCTTTTTTCTGATATAAACAGTACCAAAGAGTATACTTTAGAAATATTATAAGTTCTAGACACAGAATTTCTTCAGCTTTGTCAGTTGACAGCGAATCCTCCCATTAGAAGCGGCTGCTGAGCAGAACACAGTTGCACCCTAAAGCAGATTGAGAAATCAAAGAGCCTCCCAAAAATAACCAAACTGGCTAAGAGTTGTCCATCTTGGCACATATACTGGTGTTGCACAGACACTTCCTGAGTATTTGTTAACAAAATCTAATTTATTGTAATCTTTTGAATAGAGTCCTAGGTAGCCATTCCAGCTTCCAACCTATGCATGATATGTTTCTGTCAATCATCTTAAACTATGTACAAACCATCACCTAATATCTTAATTGCATACAAAAGACTGTGTTGTGTTACCATTCCTGCATCTGCAAGAAAATGCTGCAGAAATTGTTTTGGGGACTCCTTCAGACTGACAGATTCTCTATCCAGGGTGTTAGTTAACAACTTGAAGCATTCATCCTGTGTCTATCACGTGCCTTATGCACAGCAGAGACTGCTTCTGGGAGTCTCTAGGACAGTCTGAAATGCCCACCTGTAGCCCTGCTGCAACAATTAGTCAAATGCTTTGCTGTGAAGACAGGCAGATGTTCAGTCAATCCTCTCATCTTTAGCTAGGCTCATCTCTGCAGAGACTGGCTGGGAAGTTCCTGCACTGATGCTGGAATTTGATGACTGTGCACACAAGCATGGCCCTGATACACAGCTACACAATTATAACCACCGTACAAACTCTTTCACTCTTGTATCACAATTATAATTTCAATTCCACGTATCTTGTCCTACAGGATAGTAGCAAAAAAACTTCTGGAAAAAAGTTTTGGCAAATACACACAGTGAGAAAAATAAATGGCCATCAATCAGTCAGATTTCTAATTCAGATATCCAACTTGGACATACTGAACATTGGGGATGATAGGGTTGCATGTACACTAGGATTTTGGTAATATAAATCAAGTACAAGGCTTAAAAAGGGCCATAGTGTTTTCTGTCCCTATGGCAAAGAAAGGCAAACTGAGAACTGACATTTTCTACTGAGAGGTGGCCATGAAACTAGCCAATAATTTGAGTCTGTGGTAGTAATTTCAGGTATCAAAATCATCTTACCATGGCTTGCGTGATTCCTGTGGAAGCACAGTTTAATACCCTTTCAAAGCCTTTCCTTGGGATTCTGTCTTGGGAGCACACAGTACAGTATGCAGTTAATGCTGATAAAGATGCTATTAAAGCAGTCTGCAAGCTCACAAAACTGCTAAACAATATAGCAAGGAAGAGAATTAACTTTTTTTTCCCCCCAGCACATTTGGTAGCTTCAATTCCACAGAATAGGCATAGACGTTATTTTTTATTCCTCATCTCATGATGATAAACTTAGGAAAAAATTTAGGATCTTGATCCAATATCAGATGAAATGGAAGGTGTCCTTTGCGATCTTCCTTTTTATTTCACTCAGTATTCTGAAATAGACAAAATGCTTGCAACTAAAAATCAAATTGGAACTGTGAAATGTAGCTTTATAGTGAAACATACTAGAAAGTTAAAGGTTATGAACAAGTTGTTTTAATCTTGTTATTCAGGCACTTATTTCCTTAGTCTTCAGTCTTACGTATTTGATGTAGCTATCTTATTTGCTTTCTTCACATAGTTTTTCCTTTTGTCTGTTTACCTGCAATAGTAAGAATAATTACTGTCTTTTGTTCAGAATGCATTTTTGGTGAGGTAATTCTGTTTAGTCTTGCTAGATACGAGTTGTCTTTCTTCATGCATTCGATGGACAAAGGTGTTTCTGTTTGACATTTGTATTAATTCAACACTGTCTTCTTGAGGTGAAGTGACGCCTATCAACAGTAGCTTGCCTGCTATTCCTCTACTGCAATTTACCCTTCAGGCATATTAGCAGCAGCACACGCTGGGATCTCTTCTTACGTGCTCTCCTTACCAGTTTGCTCCTCTACTGCATTGTTATACTCACTTAGGAGATCTGTTGTCTACCCAATTTTTCGTAATGCACATTACTGCTTTAAGGGCTGGAGGTCAGTTAGAATACTAACTTGAGCCACTGCCAAACTGAAACGGGCCAAAAATATCTCTAAACTATCTTCCTGTTGGTGAAAGCTAAAAGTATTATCTTTCAAACCTAGCAAAGCAAATAGGCTATTTCTGGGAACAAGCCATAGCTTTCTATAATGCATTGAATCCATTTTTGCCGGCCTTAGCAGAGCATTACATTTTCCAAGATTTCTTGCATCTCAGCGTCTTTTTCTATTAGGAAAAACCCCACCACTAAAGTAACTAAATTCAAAATACTAACATTTTAGCTTTTTATTTTTCTGAGTTCCAGCTGTGTTGTATTCTATTTTTATTGGACAGCAAGGAGGATGACTAGATGTTAATTGCATTCTTCTCTTTTGACTCACCATCCCTGTTGTTTTTGAAATTTGTGAGCAAGTTAAATAGCAGAGAAGTGGACAAATCCTATGAAAAAAAGATTTAAAAGGTTGAAGGAGAACCCCTTCCTCCTCCCCCCCCTAAAAATTTAAAAAGGAGGGAAAGAATAAAGTAAATAAACTACAGGAAAATAGAGGTTACTGCTCTTGACACTTTTATGCGAAATCTCATAGACTGAGCATGAGCCTCTCCCCTTTCATTCCCATATCACACCTTCTGCAGGGAGTTATGAATACCATGCACTGGCAGCACAGCTTCAGTCCTGCACCAGGACCCCATATGCCTGAGTCAGCAGTTTTAGCTGTGATCTGTCAACCACATAAGCTTCCAGGCTGAGAGACGCCAGTGCAGCTCTGCAGCCACAGATACTCTGCCAAACATTGCCCTGCCAAAAGGCAGGCTCCTGGTGATGCCAGCCCTTCTTCCTCACGTGACAGGGCAGATTCACAGTACTTCTGTTTCACGTGATTGAATGCCTGCATCCAACATGTGGTGACAGCTAACAGATACCCACTCTGTTGTGACAGCCAGTGTTGAAGTTCAATGCATTGAATAAAGCTGAGAATTTCTTTTTCTTTTTGTAAGGTCACAAAATCCCCAAGTAGGAATTATGCCTCACTGCATGTTTGGGGCAGGAGTTTCACATGGACTATTGACTCAATGTCATTACCGTATGGGGTCAGCCTCTTATGCTTTCATTTGCAGCAGAACACATCTGATATTGAACGTTTTGGGAACCTCACCTAAAAAAAATCCTCATGTTCGTTCTAATACATGAAATGAAATGCAGGCAGCATTGCATGCTTCTAAAGATGACTGTGCTGGCTGAAATGCAAAGCATTTCACCTCCTGATAATTAGACTCTGAGTGCCTTGAGAAGAGAAGAACAGCTAGGCAGCTAATAGGGTTTTTTTTTTTGACTGTTGTTTATCTTTGCCACATTCCTAGCTGGACAGATGGCAACCATGTTGTCAGTCTCAGCAGATTCAACAAGGACTTCAGTATTCAGGGAAACCGAACTACCCTCATTTGCATTAGAATTGATTCCTCCAGCTCGAGATTTTAGGCATGCTGGTGGAGTGTGACCGTGCATTCAGTGTATAAACAGCATACTGCTATCAGATTAGTGCCTTCCCAAGAACATGAAATTCACTAGGGAGAAAAATAAAACAGTGACGTTTTTAAGTTTCCACGAACAGTCAGCTTGTAATTCCCATAGATTTTGGGGAATTTTAAAATTATAAAATACAGTAATTTCTATGTCATGCAGATGGCCATTAGAGACATGTTATAGAATGCTTGAAACTTCTTTAAGTGGTATGAAAAAATTCTGAGCCTTTTATTCTCTTGTGAAGTCAAACCTGTTGGTATATTCCAATGTTTTGAATCTTTCTGCAGATTCTTTGCATAATTTGTTTTCCACCATTGTACTGGTGTGAAGCTTAGCTCTCTGTTCCCTTTCATTCCTTCAGTTGTACATGTAGCTCAGCATGCTGTCTCTCTTTTCTTTGGTCTTTCATATTTATTTTCTCTCTTGTGATTTGTGTTGCACAGCATTCTGGTAGAGATATGAATTTCCATTTGTTCTGTCATGTGAAGACTGACTGTATTATCTTTCTTTGTTCAGTCCTCCTACTGATTCGTTCCCAAATTGCAGAAACAGTGGGTTTCATATGTATTCAGATATCTTCTTGTCTAAAGTATCAATGCAAATGCATATTTAGCTCATAAAGCCCGTAATTAATTTTAGTTTGAACTGCAATTTAACTACATTTAACAATGAGCTAAATTTTAAATAACAAGGATCCTAAATAAAGTAAATTTTAAATAAAGAGGAACCTAAATAAAGTAGAAAAATCTCCTACTTCAGTTTTGCAGGTTCAAAATGGAAAGCAAAACATTCTGAAAATTTTAATGGAATGAATCCTTTTCCCTATCAAAATCAGTCGGCTTTAATCAAAGCACTTTCTATCAATAAAGACAAAAGGATTTTGACCCTCTTTACGTCTTCTTTAATCTAAAAATTTTATTCAAAAAAGATGTTTCAAAACAAAGAATACACAGTATCTTGTTTGTCCTTTTTAAAATGTCAAACTAGGACATATTCTGTGATATTCCTAGCTGAAGTAGTTAAATCCTAAACTGAAATTTCAAAAAGCATCGGTTTGTTTTTATAAATAATATTTTGCAAGAATTTATTGTTTGACAGATTTTAATAATGATGAGCATATAATTTCTTCCTGAAAAAGCTTTTTTACAAAAACTTTAATCAGCTCTCTTGAGAACCCAAATGATTAAGATGTTGCTCTACACATACCTAAACTAGACCAGCACTCACAAGCTCATAGACTGTAATGAGAACAGAAAATATCCTTACTGAAACAAGGACAAATCCTTAGCATTCTCATTTATTTTTCTCTACCATTCAGGCTATAGCAACTGTGCCAAAAAGAAACTTCAGAAATATTTTTTTGGGATTATACTGTAGAAGGGATGACAGTCAGGCTGTGTCACAACCTTCTAACCAGGTCACCTTTATGACTGCTTACATCAGGCTGTCAGCTGATAGAAGCTGTTTTTCTCCTGTTGCCTCCAGGAAACAAAAATCAGAACAAGATTATTTTTTTCCTAATGAATAATCTTTATGAAAACTGAAAGCTCCCGAATCACATGCAAATACATATAGTTTTCAAGTTACTATTTGATAGTTTCCCTTTTAGGATGCTTTTCAATTTTATACTGTAAATAACAAGACCTCTTTTTATCATGATTAAGTAAATTAGAGTGTTAAGGTAATTTTGGAACAAGTTATAAATTGTGTAAGGGCTGTGTATACTTTTGATGCTTATTTCAAGTACTGAATTGGCAGAAGTGTTGTGTTTCATCATTGGACTTATACTTTCTAGGAGAGTTTACCATAGCAAGAAACCTCACCATAGTCTTCATGTTATGGTACTCTTATTTACTTAGTAATATTGTGAACTCTGTGGAGGAATTGAATAAATATACGTCTTTATAATGCTGGGTCATGGCTTTGTGAAGACAATGCAGTATTGAAATGTATTCTCAGCTACCTCTTCCAGATTTGACATTTCCTTCAACATAGTTTAGCTCAGCTAAAGGGAAAAGCAGCTCATCCACAGAATATCAGGAAGATTTGACACAATCATAATGATGCCAGCAGAGATATACTTATCTGTATCTGCTCAGACGTCTTCTGTCCTTATAGTGATAGTTTAAATCTGTCTTGAATTAAACCATTACAGTACATTACTGTGACTTGAAATTATTTTGATATGAAGACAGAGTAAGTCAAATTTACTCTTCCTTAAAAAAGCAGGAAGTAATTTCACGTTGGACTGCTTGGCAAGTGAGGACCCATGCTGCAGTGAACGGCTGCACCCTCTACAGCCTCCCATCACAGAATCATAAAAAAATGATAATAATTGTGTTCCAAGTACAAGCTCATGGTATTTTAAACTCTGCACAGCATGTTTTCAAGTTTTCTCTTTCATCCAGTCCTCCAGGTTTTGATATATTATTTATTGAGAAAATTCTCATTTCAGTAATGTTGGAATTCAGAGTGTGTTTTCTGCCCTGTTCTTGCTACTGCAGCATCAGAATAAAAGATGGACTCAAACTTTTAAGGAAGTTGAACTGAAATTGTAGAGTTAATAGACATAAACTCTGCACAAGCAGTGTATAGTCTCCCATAAGTAACAGGATTCTGCTACCACTTCAGATTTTGCCTCTCATCTCTGGGTGGTCAGGTTATGGGAAAACTGGAAGTTTGTGTGCCACAGCCATGATTTGCAACTTTTCTAAATATTAATAGCATTACTTTCCTTTTTTTGTTGTGTTATTCAGTTATTTACCAGTCTTGCGAATGTTGTCTCCATTTGTAGAGGGGTTAAAAATGTCACCCTAGTATTTACCCGTAATACGGAGAATGGGCAACAGCAGGAGTTCTGCAAAGGCATATTGGATCACAGGGTGAACAAGAGCACAGGGCTGGGCCTTGGCTGGAAAAGGAACAAAACCAAGAGGCTTATTGGTGTCTCACTTCTGCATACCTCTACTGGAGCGCTCTATCAAGTTACATACACTGTGTTCACAAGTGCCTGTACCTTACAAAAGACAAATGTTGCCAAAGGAATGACAAAAACTCAGTGCTCCTGCAAATCATGTTGGATATATGCAGTACCTATGAAATCAATTACTTATAATTACATTAAAACACCCGTATTACAAAAGTCATATTTATGTGTTATTTACTTAAAAAATATAATTTACTGTAGCATTTTTTAAATTCTCTGAATATTTATAAGGCCTTTTGAAATAATTACTAGATAACAGAAAGAGATGAAACAATTGTGGTGGATTTAAAACATAAATGCTTGCAGAATGCAGTAAGACATTAATTTAAAAAAACACATTGACAAACGTTAATATCTTTGTCTCAGTGGCTGACACAGTGGTTTTTTTAATGTGCTCTGTTTGTTCTTTTATCTTTTAGTAGTGGCATTATACTCTCTAACTTACACTAGTAATTTACAACAGAGATTAACGCACAACAATACATATAATGAATTTACTTTGGGACTATTCCCCGCTTGATTACCTTAACACATTTTTGCCCATGCTGGATTGTATTCTTTTCTTCCTCAATTTGTTGTTCTTCACCACCATCCCTTATGATTTCTGTACTCCTTTTGATGCTTTTTTGTGCATTTAAATAGTTCATAAAGAGACAGATTATAAGAACTCCATCACCTACAGTTTACTAGAAATCCTGACCTGAAATCCCAAGTGTCTGTTAGCTGAGTACTTGTTCTGCCTAGAGGATGTTAGTTAGAAGCTCTGCGTGAGTAAAAATGTTTTCATCTGATCCATATACTGCACACTCCCTTGGAAGTTATTTATAGATATGCTATGCTGTCTCCATTTTCTACCCCTTTATATATGTACATCTCAATATTAGAATTGCTTTCTGCCTCTTTCTGAATGTGAGCATTTGTCATTGTAATCCTGCTATTCTGATTGATTATCGTTCTACCTTCTTTATTTAACAAAAGTCATTAATTGAAATTCATACATTTGTGCAAAATGGAAAAAACCTATGACACAAATGGATTCAGTTGCTATCACATCAGATACAGGACAGAAAGTGTGTTACAGTTCTACCCAGGGCAGTAGGAAGTTGAATTCATTGTGCACTTCCCATGTGTTAGGTTAAAATACGGGATAGCTTCATGGTCAGTTAACAGCAGATTGTCTCATCCTCCCTTCTTCCTTTTCTTTGTCAAGACGAGGTGCTGTAATTTAGCTGCAGCTGTACAGTCACTTTTATCTGATTTGAGTGCAGCCCCTCACTGGAGGTGTGATTCCCACTGCTCCCTCTACTCATGGCCAACCCTGCTAGCATTTGTGCAGCCAGGCAGTGAATCAGATCATGGGCTAATCTGGCTGAAAACTGATCTAGAAAAAAAAAAAGATTAGTTGTCAGTTAGCTCAGTCAGACCCACTGTGCTGCCATGCAAATCTGGGAAGAGAAGGTGCAATCACCCTTTTCAGCAGCCGCCCATATATATGCATTAAAGCAGCCATGGATTTGTAGTGTCAATCAGGCAGTAATCCTGCTCAACCTGGAAGCCAACAGGAAGAAAAAGGGGAAGAAATTAGGCTCTGAGTTCTTGAAATGGTGGGAGGGGAAATGAGCTGCTGGAGGTTGAAATGAATTGGTTTCTGAAGCTCCCAAGGAGTCATGCCAGCCCTGTGAGCAGTACACTGTACATTGCTTTTGATATTAGATAGTTTGTTTTTAAAGTGAATAAAATACCCAATGACCGTATCTGCTCATTTCCTTCCAAACAATAAATAATCCTTGCTAGAGTCCACATTTTCCATAGGGCTTGAAAGTGATGACAGTATGCGGTGCATTAACTTAATCAAATAATCATAAATAAAACATTTTATAATGTGCAGCTGTATGCTTTCAAAAAAGCTGTACACAACTTTTCCAGTACTCTCTGTTTTCAGAAAAAAAAAAGAAACACACTTGAACTTGGCCAGTTCAAAATGTACACTTGGCAATGGAAACTTTGAAAGATGCAGCATATTTGGCATCATTTGTATCTGTTGGCTTATGGAAAGTTTATGTAGTTATAATGTAAGTATTTCAAACAAAGATAATATGTTTTTTTAGCTCTCTTGGAATGTTGATGTTACATCATCCATACTACAAGGATCCTTGTCTAAGGATTGCACATCTATTATGCACTTCTTTTGGAAAAAGAAAAATCTGGTGGTAAAACTTAAGGAGCAGCAGCACCAGACTAATTCTGTTCTTTGGAACCAATAAGCAATTGGTAGTCAGAACAAAAGATTAATATCTAGGTAACTAGAAGGGTAAAAGGACCAGAAGAAATAAGGAATGGTAATGCAATGTTATCCTTGGGGGAAGGATTTCAGAATGCGGTCTTATGGAATATTTCTGGATATTAATCTGCTTAGCAGGAACAGAAACATGCAAATTTTTATTCTTGTGAAGCATTTTAGTTAATTATTTGGATTTTATAGTATTGTTTTCTAGTTACATATATATGTCATGTCCATATCATTAATCTTAATAACTTTTATTTTTATTTGATTAATAATGTTTTTTAAATTCTTGTGTGCATTGAAATGCTTCAGTACATTAATGTTCACAGAAACACAAGTGCCAGAATCTGCTACCTGTCGTACTGGAATTGTGCAGTTCTCTTGATGGAGTTATTCCAGTTGCAACAAGATCACTAAAACTAAAGCTATATCATACTTTCTTACCATATTCAGTTACAAATACATTCAAAACATACATAGTGTGGATTCTTTTTCACCATAACAAAGATTAAGATTCCACACAAGTACTCACATTCCAGGGAAGAAAAGCATTCAAAATAATGTGAATTTTTCATTAAGGACAAAATTAAATAAATATTCCCTACTGTAAATGACCTTTTTTTTCACTATTTATATATTATTCATCAATAACTTACCCATGTTAGAACTTGTACAATTAAATAAATTTCAGGATTTGCTCATACATGTTTTGATATTAATTAGTAATTCTATTCTTTTTTAACACCTGATGTCAAAATTATTTATGGAAACTGCATTAACAGGAACTATGTATTAAAATTCACAGGAGTGACTAAAGGATTTTCCAAACTAGTGTCTTAAAAATAATATTAACATGCTATTTATAAATAAGAATTATTTCTACTTTAATACTGCGATATATGCTGTTTGTATCAAGTAGAGGGCTGATTCAGTCCGAAATTACTGACTATTCTGAAGCACAGAAAAATTAACTGTTCTAGCCCTTTTCACAATGTTGTGTTCCTCAGTTTGGATTCCTAACACGTCCAAAAAGTCCTACAAGGATTTCTTCATGGATATCCTGCCCAGTGAAAGTTGCTGTTTTGAGGAGAGCAGATGGGGGAAAAAGCCTCGATGGCATGGAAATTGTAGGGAGATTTATAGTAGAAAATTTAAGACCTTGTCACTTACCCCATTGAAAAGAGGAAGAGACAAATGCAGACAATGACAACCAGCAGAAACCCACACTGATGTTCCAAGTTGCTACATACTGATAAGCTTTTTACATGAGGAGATTTAGATCTGCCAGCTAAACACAGATGGCAGGCTATCTCTTAATTTGCATAATATCTAGCTAAAAAATATATATACACACACAGAAGAAGGAAGATAGGCTAAAGCTGAACCCTAACAAGCCAGAGGTCAGTACAGTGAGAAGAACAGGCTTAAAAGGAAACAAAAATTGACAACTTCTTAATTAGTGAATGCATTTGTCAGGGTTTAGGTGACTTCTGTAGCTTTGAGACTGTCTATGACTCTTCGTACTCAGATCTAAAACCAGATTATGAAATGCGCTCAGCTGCAGCTGCCCAGAAGAATATATGACATGATATGAGACTTAAACTTAAATTTATCCACACAGACTTGAATACTTCCCCTTGCAACAGAAATGGAAAAAAGCAATTTGAAAAAAAAAATAAAAATCACAGAATGTAGTGTCGTTTAAAAACTCTGATGGATTTGTGCAAGATACAGGCATTTGAAAAAAAGTCTTCCTTCTGTTCTTAGTGTGGTTTACTTACATTGAAATGTCAGGTTAAAACTTCACAAAAAAACCCACCCAAACCCCAACCGCTATATATGCAGGAAGAGGCAGGGCCTGCTCCCCACCTCTCACTAGCAACCTCCTTCTCAAGATAAACTTGGAGAAAAGTAACCTAAAGCTAACACTTCCATAGGAATCTCCTACATTTTTTTGCTCTACATGCTTTTGCACAGGTTTTCATACTTAGAAATGCAAATTTCTGTTCAGAATATGTTTAAGCACCTTTAATGCTGGTACCTTTGGCTTTGAGGTACATACACTTTCCATTATCAAAACAATTTGATATGATTCAATTTTCAAATTACAAGCACGGAGCTTTGTCTGTTTCTTAACAACTTGACTGGAAGAGGTAGAGGGTTCTTTCCAGTGTGACAGAATATGGGTACATTTCTTCAGTTAATGTTTACACGAGTCCCTTGTTCGCTAATACATTTATGCATTATATATTTTTAAATTTATTACTGTATTTCATTTTGACATAATGAATTATTTTCTATATAAACATGTTGCTTAGGATAAAACAGAGCATCAAACTCATTTTTGCTCTTCGTCTTTTTTCAATATTTTGATAACATGTCCAGGATTGTTGTCACTGTTTTCCTAGAAGTATTGCATTTTGGTCATTTTAATAATGATTTAAGAGGAGCTTTCAGCAAAATCCATAGAGTAAGAATGTTTTGAGAGTAGGCAATATTCTCTCTTCATGTGTGAAGAGCTTTGGGATTCCTTGTCTTATCATTCATCTTCTGAACCTAAAATATTAGTTTTCATGGGCTAAGACATGTTGTTTCCTCAGCTTTTTCAGTAATATCCTACGAAAAAAATGATTTTACTTCTAACTGTTGCTTTCCATTAATCAAAGAAAAAAATATTCCCTGCCTTTATACAATGGCACAATGATTACAGTCATTTCCAGTAGCTTGCATAGTAACAAGATTGTCTATAAATAGCACAAAACCACATTTCTGTAATATCTGGGAAAATGTGGGAGTACTAGACTTTATCTCTAAGTTTATTTCCTCAGGTTTTACTGTTTGCTTTGTAAAGGTGATTTACTGGTCTGTTTTCTGCTGCTGATGCAAATGTTTTGAGATGTCTATCAAAAGCAGCAAAACCAGAAAACTTTCAAAGTCAGAGAATCTAGAACCAAACCTCAATAAATCCATTACTCTGACCCTAAACATAAGGGAGTTTACACATCCAGCCTACCTAGAAAAGTTAAATTGTGTTGCAGTACCTTAATTTGCAAGCCCTCCTGTGTTGTGTGTCTGTGCACTTGCATTTATATTTGAGAACCTTTGCATAACACACTGCAATAATTTGCTGCCCATTAAAAAAAAAGTTCTGTCTATAAATGTTTCCCAAGTAATATTTTCCCAGCCTCTACATGTATGAAATTGGCATAAACTTTTCCAGAAAGAAAGTAGTCATAAAATGAAAAATTAACATTTGTCTTAAGAAATCATATTGGGGATGTCTATTCAGTTAAATGTTCCCCTGTGAGTTCATCATCCTCTTTTCCTTTTTCTTCTTTTCTCCCAGATCTCCTTATTGCAACTGAAAGCAGTGCATTTATCATCTTGAAAGATCGGAGGCAAGAATGAGTTTTCAAAAAGATATTTTTTCATACACCTTATACTTGTAAGCTTTCCTGTGTAACTTTGAAGAGACAGGAATAATCTGGGATTACTGTTGTCCACAAAACATCCTTGTGGCTTTCCGTTTTAACTCTGCCTGGAGCGGCCTCAGCCACAGATTTGATCAGACTTAACATACAAATTACTGCATACTGACACGCTGCCTTTCTGGTCACAGAAATACTGCAACTGTAGTTTTAATCTCCTTCCACTTAAAGTTAATTTTAAAAAAGAAAATATAAATAATGCAATGTAGGATGGAGTTAGCCATTTCCCTAGGACAGCTTAACATTGTCATTGTTTTCTTAAAGTTGTGCCTCATTTATTCATATGGCTATTCATGGGCTAAATATGGCACTAAATATGGGCTTAGACACACTTGGCATGCTAAACCAATTTTTTTTCAAAGTGTGGCTATTACTCTTCTCTATTTTTATCCTTATTTTAATATCGAGTTATCATGCAAATATCATTAAATATATCCTTGCACCACCCTTCAGAGCATAGCTGCTGCATCAGGTCTTTGCTATTCAGGGTGTCTCTGGCAAAGCAAATAAAAACTGAAACTCATTCACAGTTTTTCTCTATACTTGGATTCACTCAGTAACTGGCCAAATGCAGAATGAAGTTTGCAGGTCCATCATTGCCTTCTCCTGATGGTAAATGAATAAGTGCTGTGTTTGCCTTAGCTATTGCAGATAATTTCTAGTATCCCATTTCCCTCTTGAGAATATGTTGCTTTATGCCCCTTTTTAGCATCATCAAAAGCTATCAGCTTTTGCATCAGCAAAAGTGATGATGCCACTTTTTAGCATCATCAATGTTAGAAAAGCTATGGTGGTTGAAGAACGTGACTTTGACTATACATGACCTCTGCCCCTCATCTGAGCATGCTTGGAGACCCCAGAACAACAACTTTGGCACACAATAGTACCCTGTGCCAGTTTCTGCTTCTGTGTAAAGATATAAAAGTCTGGAAAGCCAAAATCTTCCAGGTTTCCCTTACCGTCCATATCCTAATGAACTGGAGAGCAGATTCTGGAATCCAATCTAAACATAACATCTCAAAGAACAACAATTACCACTGGATTATCTTTTCCCATGTGCTACTGAATCCTCCTGCAACTAACTGATTAGCAGAGACCTTATGGCCTCTTCAGAGTGTGTTCTAGCTGTATCTGTCAAACTGTGATTATAGGACTGCTCTCCAAAATGTGTCATCAAAACTGACCTTGGAGCCCAAGGCACAAAAATTGTTCTCTTGGATTCCTTGTAGATTTTGACCAAACTTTCTGCTTTTACTTGGTCTTACAGTGTCACACAGAAGAGAGTACACAAAGTCACCCCAGAGCTTACGAGGCCTCTTTTAACAGAGCATATTCCAGCTACTACGTCTGGTAGGCAGCTGATATTTAAATGACTGCAGTATTACCACAGAGTCTTAAGGGAATTTTCAGTTGCTAATAATGCAATATTCATCGTATTTTTTACTTCTTTTTGAATGTCAGTTGCTTGAAGTGACACAACAGGCCTCTGGTGCTAATACAGGATACCAGGCTGCTCCTTCCTTCAGAGGTTCTGCTGCCCGTGCACTCTGCCTCCTGAAGCAAGACAGGACGCAAATGTTGTTTCTCTGGAGATCTGCTGTTAGGTCCTTCCTTTCAAGAACTATGTGGAATGATGTTTGGACATGTGTCTGTATACTATGTAGTTCTTTTTCTTAGCATTGATCTTCAGGATCAAACTTGTCAGTGTTGGGGTCGGTGTGAGGCTGCTGCTGCCTTTTTCCATCATCTTTTCACTTTTGGGTCCTGGCTGTGTATGTTTGCCTGAGAAAACTTTGTTCAAATGTCATCACATAGAGCAATGGCACAGTACAGTTTGAGACAACTGTCTCTGGACATAGGATTGAGAAAAAATAACAGCAAACAAATTGAACATTGATACGGAATGAGTCTATTCCCCAATCTGAATAAGTAACCAAAATAATGTTGTTTACAAGATAGACATGGATCAAATCTAAACTGTTCAGCATTACTTGTACCAGTCAGAGAAAACTAACTGCTTTATCCTATTTTACTTCTTCTGTTAGTGCAGGTCATTTTATAAGCAGTTGTATTATTGGGTAAGTTTTAATTGACAGCAAGATTAGACAAGCATTCAGTGGAGCTGTGAGTTACATATTACTGGGTTCCGACAAACTATGTTTGATGGTAGGTAATTTACTTAAAATAATGTGACCTTGTATTCATGAAAACCACATCTTCACCTCCAGACTGATGCATGACCTTGGAGCTAATTTTATTTGGTATTAGATGTGCCCTGAATGTCCAAAAAATGTGCATGTACAAATATCTCAGCTCTTGTATTTCTGGCATATGTAATTGCTAACCCCTCTTCTGATTCTAGCCAATCAACCATGATAATCTCTGATTTTACTCTCAACTAGCATCTCAGATAAATAGGCATATAGGAGGAATACGCTTCTGGAGATTGTAGATTCTTGGTATATCATATGACTAGTTTATATTCTATTTCTCTATCCTAGAAATTATTGCTTCGGCCACAAGTATGTATGTCCATATGTCTGTCACTTTTGGTTCTCAGTTTTGAGCTGCATTGATCTGATAACTCAGTTTTGTGCAACTGATGTTTTCATATTTCTTACTGGCATGTTTCAAATATACACTTTGAAACTGATATACAGCAGCTGTAAACCTTTTATCTTTTATTTTGTTGTTTTAGCACTCTAGTAATTTTCAGATTTAGGAATCATCCCTGCCAAAGTTATGCTATATTGCTGTAGACTTGGCACAGGTCAAAACTCCAGTTTATGTTCAGAAACTCCACTTCTGAAGATGTCTTCCACACACCCAAAACTATCCCATTAAGTAGGCAAGAAAATGTTAAGGATTAAGGTGAAAACATATATAGAAGACTGTATATCTTAAACCACCCACCTTCCTTTAATTCCTGCCCTCTGTTGCCCTGTCATGGTGCTGACATTACTGAAACCCTCTGTGCAACGCTGCCCTCCTCCCACTTCTTCAGATGAGCCACAGCATTGCAGCGGGAATGTCGATGTCCCTCAGTGGGAGCAGCAAAACCAAATGGATGAGGAGCTTAAGCCTCTTCCCAACAAAATCCTTGCACCTGTGGACTTTCCCCTGACTATGTGAGCGTATAGGAAACCATATGTGCATCCCCATTAGCATGGATCAACAAAGCCATTTGTTTACCATCCTGATGTATGCCAGGAATTATTGGAACGGATGACCTCCACCCTGCTTCTCTCTAAAGCCAACTTTGCCCAATCCAGCAGTCGATAAGTAACAAACTGATTTACTGTGTAGGAGCACGTAAACTAAAAACTATGCCATTACTAGTGACTACCAGGCTTTTTTTTTTATAGCTTTCTTCATCAAGATCCCAGAATTTTTGAAGAAGGGTTGGCCCCATTATATTAAATATTGTGCTAATATACTTAGATTTGCATTAATAATCTGAAGCTAATGGTATGCTGGGCCAGCAACTTAATTCTACAAGATAAAGACTTCACTATTCCGATACAATGAAGTCATTCACTGGATATGGAACTAATCTAATTCTCTTAGATCAGATTTTACATGATATTAAATATAGTCTGGCAGCACAGTGATAAAGAAGGTTAAAAGAAAAAAGTGTGGAGAACTGTACAGGTTGCATCCATCTTCATATTACTTTGGGAGGGTTTTTTTCTTTCCCCACTGAAGCCTTGAGTTTAAAGAACCTCCAAAAAAAAAATGCAAGCAGAAGGACAGGGTTCAAATCTAATAGTTTAAATTTGTTTCTGTTAAGAAGCCCCTGATGTCATCAATCATAACAAATGGGTTAGATGTGTTGTGCATCATCAATTAAGAATCTGGGCAGATTATATCAAAGAAACAGGCACTAAATTAGTAGCTGGAATAATATTAATTAACAGACACTGCAATATGCATTTAAATTTCTTGGTACAGTAGATGTCTACACAGCATAATCATGACTCATTAATAACAATAAAATACCATGCTATGATCCCAAAAATGAACAGCAACTTTAGGCAAGTGCCCTTATGAACAGCAGAGATGTAAGACACCAGTGTAAACAGCATTGCCAAATCCCTGGGTTTCTTTTATCTTTGACTGTTTTTTTGACCATGGGCTGTTTTTGTACAGGCCAAGGAGAGAGAGCTGTGATTTGTGCTTCTTCACAGCTATCCACAGCTTCCTGGACTGGAAAACTGCTGACTGGATAGCATCCAACAGCCGCCCAGGGCTGTGTTAGAATGGCCAGAAACTGGAGAAGGTAATCATTAATCTGTGCCCGCGCTGCTTGGGCAGCTATCAGACTCGCTCATGACCTGCCCTAGGGCACTGAAGAAGCAGGATTTCTGACAGAGGCTCAGTGTTGCTCCCTCACGGATTTGAATGTACTGGCAGGGCTTATGCCAAGCACTCAACCAGTAGTAAAAGGCACAGTAAAGAAACCTAAATAGAAGTGAATATATGAACCCAAGAAAAAAGTTGGCAGGAGTAATTGTTTAGGCCTGATAGTTTTCTTTCTTTGCCCCAGCTTCGTACATTCAATACTTTCTTTTAATCCATATCGTGCTTTTGAATGCTTTTACTGTGTGTATTGTCAGTGTTACAAAGGTTCCTTTTACGTATTCCTGTCCCTGTTGTTCATGTTCTGTCCTACTATAGGGAACACCGAGTTTTTTTCCTGAAGTCTTTGGGCTAGAGAAGGCTGCAGGTGCCTCAAATACAGCATCCTCAGTCCTCCTAGTAAGTACACTGTAGTACTTCTCTGTAGCATCATAGGTTAGAGCAGATTAGGGAATTTAGGCCAAGCAAAAAGGTACAGCAAGCTGAAACTCAAGCATTTGTTTTGAAAGTGAACCACTGTCACCTCGTCAACTTGTACTGAAGCTTATATTTTACCTTTAAACATGTACCAGCATGCACTAATATGCTGCATCGGAGCAATTGACTAAATGGATTCCAAAGAGAAAATCTGGAGATCCAGGCACTTTAGGCTTGAAGCAATCTTATGTAATACAGCAGGAGTTGTAACTCCTTTTCTTGGGTGGAAGATTGGCAAATAACTCTTCACAAAATGAAGCATACAAAGATGAACTCGGGATAATTTTTTTCTCACATTTATTGATTAAAAAAAAAACCAAACAGTTGTAAAGAAAGGCTCTCTGGAGACTCACTGTCTCTAAATCTCTGTCTTTAGGAAACTGTTCAGCTGATCTTTTAAAACATTAATGATTATTTGCAATCCTTGATCACTATTTTTTAATAAAACAGCTCAACCTTTCTTTCCTCTCTCCCCCAACCCCTTGTCCCTGAAATTGTTTTCTTAGTTCACCTTAACTTTCTAGTGATATAATCTCATATAAATAATTTTTATTGTCCAGGTTCATGGAGTTTTGTATTCCAGGTTGACTTTCCCAGGAAATTACATCACATATTAAATAAGGAATAAATTCAGTTCATTCAGGAATCTCAACAAGGCAGAATATGTTAAAGTGCAGTCAAGCTAGAGAAGTTTTCCTGATTTTACCTCTCCAAGTAAAATTGTGCTTTACAAGTGAGCTGTGCTGTTTGATTCTCAACACATGGGTTGCTTCCTGCACACAGACCCTCACAGTAACGACTAAGCTTTCCCTGGAAAACTTGGTCTAATATAAAACCTATATGTGTTTGAACATGAAATTAATGTGAGTTCAAACTAAAGTAAAATCTTTACACAATCCTCTCACAAATCTGGATAGGTTTAAATCAAATTTGATTAGATTTTTAATTTTTAGATTTTTTTAGAATTTTTAACTGTAATTTCTGGTTCCTGTTCCTGACTTTTCCCTAAGCAAAAATACATGAGCAAATCTGGCAGATTTTTTCCATTCTATTAATTCAGAAATTAGGTTTTACTTTCAAGATTTATACAATGACTGTTACTAGCAATAAGATACAGTTCCTTATTTATAATAAAAAATTATCTTTACTGCACAAAATTTGACTTTTTAAAATTTTATTTTAGTTTTCTTAGTGTAGTTTGTTATGAGTCAATTTATCTTTAAAAGTATAATGTGAGTTGATACTGCTGTATCTATACAGTAGTGTTTAGACAATTACATGATATAAACCAGTATAATATAAGTAAACCCTGTAGGTAAATTATTCTATTGGAAGTACTCAGAAGCCCGAGTTCAATGTGCATGAAAAGATGAACACCTCTATTTTAAAAAAAATATTCTATGCTTCAGAACAAGTATTGCATTAAGTCACAATTAAGACTTCTGATGTAAGTCCCATAAAAAATAATGTTTAAAAGCAAACACAGCCCAAAACTTACAAGCATCAGTAAATCTATGTTAAAAAACGTACTTATATACACTATTCTGACAGTGGAATAGGGTATTCTCGTATTCCTTTAACACATGAAGACTAGTAAGTGGAAAATTTAATCATATAATTACATATATTTAATCACTTTATGCAGCAGAATGACAGAACTTTACTGAACCATTATTATAGTTTTAATTTTAAATTGCTTATTGAACGGACTAATTTTGACTTTTAGCCAAAGATAAAATTATCCATAAAAGCAAAGGGATAAGATCTTCAGGTGCAGCAATTTGTGATAGCTACTACAAGGTCAGCAGAGCTTGGAAAGTTTATCACTCCTGTCTACTCAAATTAATTCAAGACATCTGGTTGGATGCTCCAGGAGACATAGTGTAAATGAAGTAATGATTTTACAGAGTTAATTTTTTATCATTTTCCTAAACACTGAAGTTACTCCTAAGTTTTGTATTATAAACACATTATCTGTTATTATTAAATATTTTCTGTACAGTAAACCAATTATAAATTAAACATTTTAATGTATTATATTTTGCAAATATCACTTCAATAGAAGGAACATACAGAAAACTGCAAAAAAATCTTACTTTTTAAAATTTTAAAAAGTCCTGCTGGAATGGCCAATAAGCCATTATTTCTGTCTCTTTTGATTTAGAAAAGCTCTCTCAGGACTCATTTTGTCAGGGTTCAGTATCATTCAGTAATTGCAGTTAACAAAGGTAATAGTGCTACAGAACTACATATATTATTAGCCATAACAAATCAGTTACATTGGCGAAAGTGTTTACTAGACGTGCACATTAGTCCTTTGAGAGTTACAGCTGAGTCTTACTACAGAAGAGGTCCAGTTCTTCATTAATCAGCGAACTTAAGAGCGTGTAACACACAAACCTGAGAAGTGCACTCGGTCTCTTCTCAGTGGAGGTGCATCCACTTTGCTTTACCCTTGCTACCCAGAGAATGACTTAACATTACACGTTCTCTTCATGCTTTAACTTTGCAGTGACTTTCAGTCTTTGTGATGATACCAGGTACCTCCAATGGCTTTTTTTCTCAATTTATTCACACAATAGGCACAAAATAGCCACAGCATAGCGGTTTTCACTAGAGGATCCAAACTCCATGCCCAATCTCTGGGATTAAAACTTGTTCCATTCCTTGTAATTTCCAAACTCTGCTGAAACTCCCCATGAAGGTCCCAGTCTGTGCAAATCCAGATAATTTTCCTGAAGCGCTGCTCAGCTGATGATGATTGCTCATCTTTTATAGTTTACAAAAAACAATTTCTTAGTTTAAATCATAGGTACCATTTTCTTTATAATTTTTCATATACTGAAGAACTGCCTGCATGCTTTTGTCCATTTGTTCTTCAAGATTATTGTTCTTCAATTGTATCTGTGCTTCTAATAAAGCACAATTCATTACAAAGACTAAAAAACATTTTCCATGTATGGAATAACACAATTCATTTTATTTTTACATTTTCTACTTAATTGTTACTTTGTCTACAGAAAAGCTTGACAAAATGGCTGCCTATAAATGCTTAGTTAGGCAGGTGATACCTGCTTATAAAACAGTATACTTGCCCACGATATCTCTATATTTAGTCCTGTGAAGTCTTTCATCAATAGTAACCTAAATGAGTTTAAAAATGAACAGTGGTGTCTCACTGGAGAGCATAATGAATTTCACATCTAAGCACCATTTCTGCGTTTCAAAGAAAGGTCAAAAATCCATAGGTATTCTTAGCTATACTGAACTCTCATCTATATATAATGAGTCTCGCTACGTTACGACTTTTCATTCATTACACTGTCATTACAATCTGTATATTCTTCCTCTAGCTCCCAAGGCCTATACGTTCTCCTAATGCAGTTAGTATGAATTTATTAGTTAGAAAATAATTCAAATTCCTATTGTGTTTAACAAATAATATAACCTACAGGGCTTAAAAACCCACTGTCTTTTGCCTCTCAGTTGCATTTGTCTGTACTACACAGGCAGGATGCACAGACACTCTGTTTGTTGATATCAGAGAAAAACATTCCTAGATTTAGAAACCATCAATATGAAATTCTGAGATGAGGATGCACCTTCATGCTCCTATTCATTCATCACCTCTGTCATCTAAATAATATTCAAGGGCAAATTCTGATTTATTTGTAGTTCTAACCATAACTTCTGTCATGGCTCAGAGACAAGCTGCACTTGCGATCTCTTTCAAGTTTCCCTCTCCAGGAAAATTTACAATCTGCTATCCAGCCGAAATTCATAATTTGTGAGGAACCCTATCCTTGCTATACTGTTGTGCTAACAGAGACTTCTTTTTGCAGTCTCCTCTGAGTGCATATCAGTCTTCTAATAGTATTTTTCACCTTCCCTCTGTATGCCAAGATACACAGTATTGTTTAGCCTACGTACCTGAGCTAGATCTTCTGTGTTACCCGGCTCTTGCAAGAGGCAGGTCTTATAGGTTACTCCAGGACATTTGTTTTCCCTGTGTTTACATGAGTCCTACATTACCATGCAACCTCTGTACCATTAGGAGAGCTCTTTTCACACTACTATTTTTTACCCTGCCAACTCAAATGTCTGCAAGCTGGCTAGTCAGTCCTTAAGTAGGTGTTCACTAAAATTAATGTTTGTTTCCAATTCCTGATATTTTCCTTCTACCTGCCCAGTCATTATTTTTTTAATATCACAAAGTCACAAAGCATTTCCTATCTCCAACCACTGATTTGTTTCCAGATTACTTTTCCTAATACACTCTTTTTTAATTTAGCTCTGCATAGCCAGAGTAATGTCAACCAGATAAATCAATGTACATATACTTCAGTTACATCTTATACTACATTGTATACTATATCTTAGCAGAAAAAAATGAATAAAAACTATATTTTGAGGAAAGTAATATATTCACAATCGTGAGCAAAGAGATTAAAAGCTATTAAATAAGTTATTCACTTCTGTGAAGTATTTGCTCAGCCCTACTAAATGTCTACAAGAAATATTTCTAGTTTTGTTCTTTACAGTTTCACAAAATGGATATTAGAAGGTGATGAACAGACAAGAGGAAAATCTGGCAAGTAAAATATAATTTGAAAAATACAGAGAAATGAAATGTACACTTTTTTGGCATTACTAAAACATAGACTAAATTGCAGGGAACATATATTCATTAGTTCCCTGATCCCTAGAGGAAATCACAGTCCTGAAATAGGTACCAAGTTTTTCCAGTGGAATCCACAGAGATTGCAAGATGCATAAAAATGATAGCTACAGAAACCAGTCTATAGGTAGCCACTTGCATTCACAGGATGGAAATGGAAGGCAAAATCCATCCTGTCCTAGACATGTTGATACTTAATTCTGGGCTGAAGAAAGGTATCCATTTCCAAAGAGGATTCGGAGTGCTGAGCATTCCCCCTGTAGCTGGGTCTAAGCCAGATATTATGCTCTCTTGGAAAACACCTAAGAAGCTTCTCATCGATTGATCCAATTTTCAGAGCCATTAAGGAGTTAGAAAAAAACAGGTCCAAATTTAGGATTCAGCTCCCTACCTAATCTCGAGGAGGCTTGAAATGTGTATTTTGTATCTGCCTGAATATCAGATTCTCATCTGTGTTCTGTAGTGTTAGTATTCTGAAATGGACTTGTAGAAGCTGGTGGACTTTGCAGTAATAGCTAAATATCAACTGAAGGAAGACTTAGAACTTCCTTGTTAGCATGGGAATCCCAAGTTTAAGGGTATTTAGTATTCTCATCTTCCTTCTGAAAAATACTCACGTACTTAAGGATTTTATTAGCAGATAGCAGGGCAGAGAAACATTTTAGATGTCAGCCCAGCAGGGACAGTAGTGAATCCAACACCTCTCTAAGTCTAATGCTGAGGCTGTGATACGTACCCACAACATGCGGACTTCAGCGCCATTCGGAACAAATTACTGTCATTTGTCCTTGAATAGCCTCCTTTGCCATCGAAAAGCCATCTTATATCAAACTGCCTCGGTGATGGAAGTTCAAGCAATGCACATTTGGTACTTAAGCAAACCTGACACACAATTTACATGTACTGACCCTGTCATAAATTGTAGCCTAAATTGGTACCATTTTTGGTGTTTCCTGTGAAGCATCTCTGAACATGAAAATCCACTAACTGATTATTTGGAAAGAACATCAAAATTGGGGTTTGGAATTGGGACAGATGCAATGGTTAAAGTAACAGTTAGAACTTGGGGTGGATAATTTCTCGAGAGGTAAAAGTACAATAATGGCTAGTAAAAAGAAGCAGAGGAAGGCATATAGTTACAAAGACACAGCTTAACAGGTAGTTGCTTTGGGATTTTGGTCTTGTTTCTCAGCTTGTTTTTTTTCTCATTTTACCCGTGGAGTATTTCCATACGGGAAATACATTGCAGTCTGCTTTTTGGATGGAAGATGTTGAAAGTAGCAAAGCTGCCGGTATTATTTCTGCAGGTGAATCTTGAGATTGCAGCCTTTCTACAGTGACATTCATTTCTACAGTGACATGGCTCATTCTTTTTCATTCCACAGACAAATCATCCCTGTGCTAAATGACGTAAGCTAAAACTACATGAAAAATTAAGATTTATCAGGACACTCTGACATACACATTCTATAAAATGTGGATGTTATCAGAAAATTACCACTTAACCAAAGAAAACCTTTATGGATTCTGAGCGTGAGTTCTTATTTTACTGGCAAGGATTCTATTGGCATTCTCACTACTTTTAAATCCTATGCTTATTACAAAACATGTAGTCACCAGGTTAATATAAGGATCAGTTATATTTAACCGGCATGTTTTCTAAGTAGCAGTTTATTGTTTATTACTTTTGAAAATGTAATTTAAGTGAGTAATATCATTCTTTTATGTCAAAAAGGAATTCAGACATTCGATTTCTGCCTTTTGTATTTTTTTATAATTATTTTTGTGAAGGAAACCTCAGCCCCCTAAAACCCAGTATCAAAAGCCAGCATTTATTGTTTAGATCTTCACATACATTATCTAATAACCAAGTGTTAGCAAAATGTCAAAAAATAACATTTATGTCCTATATCTCTCCCAAGATGAATGAGACAGGCAAATACTTCAAACTTTAGACTGGCCAATAAGAAGTTACTTGCAACTATTACTATCTCTTCTACCTGAGATTATTCTTTCCTTTATGGCCTCATTGAACTGTTCTGTTCCAAACCACTCCAGCTTATTTCCTAATAATACTCTTGTTAAGCATTTATGGAGTGAAATCATGACACACTGATGCCAGTAACAGTTTTGCCAGATGAGCCAAGTTTAAATCAAGACATCTATACAACTACCGTGACTTTTTCTTCACTGGCGATCTTTAAATTCGTGTATCAGAGTTCTCAAACCAGTTTTCATTTTTCAAGCAAGTGAATTCATACTGAACTATGTAGTTTATCATCTAGCTTTCTTGCTTCAGAATAAGCAATTTTCCAGAGTTTTTTGTACCTAGCTGGAATATATGGTGCTGTGTTATGTCCAGCCAGCTAATGCTTTCTCAGTTAAGAAACAGGAAAAAAGTCTTCACAGCTACTATACTCCTTCAGTTTTTCCAATTACTTCAAATTATTCTCTTTTGATTAAGCAAATTTACATCCTGATATGCAAGTCTTTTATTATCTCATTTTCACTGCTACATGCATTGCTCTAATTTTTATATGACATTTGACAAAATAACTGCTATGTGTATGATAGCACAGATAGGGTTCCTCTTCCTCTACCCAACCTGCTAGCCAATTCTAGCTTTCTGTTGTCACCCTCAACAGCTTTATGTTCTAGTGTAATGAAAATGAAAGAAACTGCTCTTCATCATCAGAGTCCTGGTGAGTCTCTACATAGATAAAAACCTTTCATTTTTAGACTATGTTTTAGAATAGATGAGTGAGACAAACGTAATTGTCAGTAGTGTAAAAGCAGACCCCAAGTCCACAGGAAGGCCTCTGAAGAGAGAGACTTTGGGTCACGTACAACATTAGACAAGACAGAGAGGGGATACTGGATCCCAAGAATCAGTCTCACATGAAAACAACATAATTACAGGACCCAATTTCCCAAAAGGCCAAACTCAGCTAGGTCTAGAGATTCTAAAGAGTAAATGCAAAGAATACTAAGACATTTTTGGAGTTTGAAAGTATTACAAGCTCTAATGGTAGATGTAGCCATTCGATGGCTCTGCAAACTTTCAACAGTAAGCACGGAAAGCTAGGTTTACCTTTCTTTCTGGTAGAGGTGGGTGAACATCAGATTGAGACTTCTTTATTAAGGCACTTTGTCTAATGCTGTTTTCTAAAAATAACTTTTTCTAAAAATAATTTATTTTAGACTGGCAGATCTAAATATGAAGAAGCTACACTTGCTTTACTACTTGTCGTCTGGTATTATATATAATACAGTAGCACTTGCCACGTACTACAAGAAAATGTGAAACCTGAATCAGTACCTTTTGTTGTACTGATGCTTTAGTATTTTTGTTGCTTACTGTGAGTCACAGGACTATGGAAAATTAAATCTTGCTTTTAATGAAGTGATATTTGATGCTAAATGCTTTCATATTGTTGCAGTATCAGTCATAATAATATTTTAATATTTGATTAACTAAATTAGGTAAACGAGGAATGTCATTAAAATGCTATTCTCAACCTCTAAAATAATTTAAGAAATTAGACAAGCTATGGATTGGTCCACATATTTAACAGGAAGCATTTAAAAAATAACATTACTATATCCCACTTCAGTAGTCACCCATCTGATTTTAACGTGATTTAACCTTCCATAGTTACTGTGAGTACAGCGCTGCTTTCTCTTAGGGGATATTGTAGGTTAATGTTTAGCCTCTTTAAACCAAGTTAAAACAAGCCTGTGTCAAGCTCTGGAGCCCTCAGTGTAGGAAAGACATAGACTTGTTGGATTGGGTCCAGAGGAGGGCCAAAAAACGGTAAGAGGGCTGGATCACCTCTCCTATGAGGACAGGCTGAGAGAGCTCGGGTTGTTCAGCCTGGAGAAGAGAAAGCTCCAGGGAGACCTTATTGCAGCCTTTCAGTACATAAAGGGGACCTACAGAAAAGATGCGAACCAACTTTTTAGCAGGCCTGATGTGATAGGACAAGGGGTAATGGTTTTAAACTAAAAAAGGGTAGATTTAGACTAGATATAAGGAAAAAAATTTTTACATGAGTGTGGTGAAGCACTGGAACAGGTTGCCCAGAGAGGTGGTTGATGCCCCATCCCCTTGGAAACATTCAAGGTCAGGTTGGACAGCGCTCTGAGCAACTTGATCTAGTTGAAGATGTCCCTGTTCACTGCAGGGGAGGTTGGACTAGATGACCTTTAAAGGGCCTGTCCGACCCAAACTATTCTACGATTATACGATTCTAAGACACTGTTTCAATCCGTTCAAATGATATACAACTGAAGTTCTCAACTTTGTCTCTACTTAGACCTCCTTGAGAGGTCTTGTCTTTCTGGTCAAGCAAGGAACTCCACTGCCCTTTGAAATGAGGAAAGTATAAAATCACCCTAATGCCCTGACACTCGTTTACTGCTACATCAAGCATTGTGACTCTCTGGACTAAAAGCCTTTAAGACATGATGGGGCTTTTTGGTTGTTTCCAGTTAGACAATTAGCCTCTAGTGTGCATTAAAACACAGCTGAGTGCATATCAGTCAGCCTGACTAACAACTGTTCAAGAATTAAATTTTGCTGATTATTAGGTGGAGTCAATAAAATCTATGGTAAACAGAATTGTTACACTTAGTGCCAAACAGAGGACACAGAAGTGTAAGTGATTGTTTCACTTCCCTGCTAATTCACCTGAAGAAATAATTCTCATAACCAGGAGCTGGCAGTGTTACATTCAGTAGCCACACTCATAGCTACATACTGCCTTGGGAATGTATGTAGAAAAGTGATTTATCCACTATAGGTGTCCATTCTTTGTTATGAAAAATAACACGCACTAGACGATTTCTTTTAAATTGACATTATTTTGTTAGTTTGCAGAAATCATGGTCTATTTCAAGCTTGTAAAACATATCACCTCTGTGGTATTAGAAATTGCTACTATAAGAAGACATGAATCATAAAGAACATAATATAAACGATGATCTCAATGAATACTAGTGTATTATAGCATAAAATAGTATGTAATTAACATGTGAATTCCAGCAATATGTTTTAGACTTGCATTTGCATTGTTTTCAGAATGAAGTTTACAAAGTACAAACTTTTCTTCAGCTCTGCATTGCCCTAAAACTGCCAGCATACGTACATAGAAGTTGCTACCTGTTGTTTGTTATCTAGACATTGTCCTAAACTACAGGTCTGAAACAGGGCAATAGTCCCAGGCAACAACTCAGCATTCTAAAAGGGCACCAGTTAATGAAAGTAAGAATATCTGGGGGTTTACATATGCATATATCCATAGAAAATGCATTATTATATATATATATATACATATATACGAATGTCTTCTGAGGAGTGGCTGAGGGAACTGGGGGTTGTTTAGCCTGGAGAAAAGGAATCTGAAGGGAGACCTTATTGCTCTCTACAACTACCCGAAAGGATGTTGTTGTGATGTAGGTGTTGGTCTCTTTTCTCAAGTAACAAGTGTTAAGACAAGAGGAAATGGCCTCAAACTGCGCTGGGGAGGTTTAGACTGGATATTAGGAAAAATCTCTTCACTGAAAGGGTTGTTAAGCATTGGAACAGGCTGCCCAGGGAAGTGGTTGAGTCACCATCTCTGGAGGTATTTAAAGGAGGTATAGATGTGGTGCTTAGGAACATAGTTTATTGGTGGTCATGGCAGTGTTAGGTTTTAACGGTAGTACTTGATGACCCCATGGGTCTTTTCCAACCTAAATGATTCTATGATTCTATACACACACATATTTAATATATAAAAATGTATTTTTAAAAAATATATATAATTTAAAGATTCTCTTTAATAGAAAACTTTGCTGCTTCCTCAGTAGGCAAAAATGTCTCTATCCTACTGACGGGGAAGGTAGACCAGCATAGGAGGTGACCTATATGAACAGACAAGAATAGAAGGATAACCTATATATAGCAGATATCCACTTTTCAGTGAGAATTGAGAATGTCAGTCATTACCACCTTGTTACCTTCCCGCTTTCTTCCCGAGTCTACCCATTGACCATACTTTACTTGAGAGCTCTCTATTGCTTCCCTTCATTCTCCCTCGCCCTTTTCCCCCTGACTTTGAACTTTTCTGTCTGCTTCTTTGCTTTGACTTCAGTTTTCCTTAAAGGATTCGGAACAGTACCAGTGAACTTCTAACCACTGACATTCAAATATAATCAGAATGATGTCAAAGGAGTTCACACCTCCCTATCAGTATGTGTTTATAGAAAATGTCTTGACTTCTGGCTTCTCAAAATGTAAATGCTCGTTATAGAGGGAGAAATATGTCATAAAAAGGAGAGACTGAAGAAAGCAAGAGGCTTTACCCTTCCCCCCCCTTACTTCCCATGCAGTTCACAGAAGGTGCCACATTTCATTTCACTCTAAAACCTGCTCAGGCTTTGGTTAAAAAGACCAGGAATAAGAAATCTGGTGTGACTTGTTCTCTTTGGGTTATCCAGGGCTGACCTGGCATTTTCAAAGATGTTATATGCGGAATAACTAAGGAATACTGAGCACTATATATTAAATATGCATTACTGTCAAAATAATAAAAAAGAAAAATCAAAACAAAACCCCACCAGATTCTCCCCTTCCTCAATTGTTCTATCAAGTCAAAACTAATCATTGCCTGATTGGTAATGTGTCTTGTCATTCATTATCAGTGGTATATAAGTTTTTCCAAACAAATTAAATAGGAGCTTGAGAAGCAAACCAAAAAAACTGTGTACATATGTAATCTTCTATTCATACAATTGCATTAAGGGACAAAACAGAAAAAATCACATTTCTCTGGGGAAAATGATGAAGTTACCAACATAAGAAATTTCCTAAAGAGTCAAAGGACGTACATAATGTGGCTTTTTTTGGACAGTTTAACAGGTGATATTTCAGTAATCAACCAACTCCAAGGCATTTGAGCTCCTCAACTAACTCTGAACTGTTGGTGTGTTGATTTAAGATAGCATTATCGTCACAATCATATTCAGGTACCATTAACAACCACGTTTTCAGGCAACTGTGAGATTTTTAAAGAAATGCCAACAAAAATAAAAACAAAATCTTTCCTTCTTGTCAGGATGTGAGAATGTTCAAGTTCCACTTCATTCACCCTCTCAGAGGTTTTGATTCCCTTTTTCACAGCTTAACCTCAGCTTGCTCTTTTTCTCACAAATTTATCTTCTCACGTAGGCACTATAAAACATAGCCATGTTGGTAACATTACCCCAAGGATCAATTTATATTTACTTAATTTGCATGTAACAGAATATCTATGAATATTCAGTCGGATCATTTATTTCACTGAATAATGAATTATTTATCCATTCACAAAGATGACATTGCATTAATCATGGCTGGACCTATTTTTATATTGTATTAGTGATTTTTTTTCAACTCTTAACAAATTTCTTAAATTAAAATACATTTAATTGATATAATTTAATTCAGGTAGTTACAACTCACAAACACAGAATTTAATAATTATGGAGTAGCATGGAGACCGCTTCTGATCTTTTGATGTTTTTAATTGTCACTTACTCATCACTCAGCCAAAACTATTCAAATGAGGGATATTCTTTTTCTGTTGTTGATCTGAACAGATTTAAAGGATTTTCTGTAAAGACCTTAAAGGATCAAAACAAAGAAAAAAAGACTAAAACAAAAAGAAGGAGCCAAAATGACAAATGTTCTTGCCACTGACACGAATTCCATAAACTGGACTATAAGGAAATGATAACTAGGAAAGAAGAATAAGTAGAAATACAATGAATAACGAATACGGGAGATTGGTGAACAAATATGTGAAGAACTTCCCAACCAGGCACTCTAAGTAACTTTCTTGTATATCACAATTTAAAAGGTCCAAATATTTGTCAGCACTTTCTGCCTTTGTCTAAGTAGCAGACACTTGTGGAATTAACACTGTTCTAATTCAGCACAGAAAAAATCATCAATTTGTTCAGTGGACACCCGTGGCGTAACACAGAGTTAACGGATTACATATGCCATCTTTCCCCTAGTTTCTTAGTAGGAAACAAGAGAAGTAACAATCTCTTTGACACAGAGTTTTTGAGTGTGCTCTGTGTATGAATCATAGGGTAAGTCTGAACATACCAACAGTTGGTGCAAATGTATGGACAACAGCAGATAGCACTAAGTTGTTCAGGTTAAAAATTCAGAAGAAAGATTGATGCTGCTGCTTTCAACTTCCCTACCCCCATTTTTCAGAGATTTCATGGAACTACGTTCATGCTTTTACAAAACCAATTCTGAGAAATCCAGGAACTTCATTAATGATTTATTTTAGCATCTTAGAATGAGTGCAAATGTTGACAAGTTATTGAATATTAAAATTTCTCAAGCATTTCATTATTTCTATTATTTCAATAGGTGTTTCACAGGTTCTTCATTATATTCTGATCCTCCTATCTCTTGGAAGACAGGGTGCTTTCTTAAATAAGTTTATTCAGCATGTCAACTATTTTAGAATTGGGGAATTTCATCCACTCTTCATTAATTTGTATCACTATTTTCTCCTTGTGCTTCTTACCTCCCCTGCAATCCATTTGTAAGAGCTTTTATTTCTTTACTGCCAACTGGGAAAAACTTTAATGAGTTGAAAGCTGTAGTAAGAGGTTTTCTGGTTTGCACCAGTGTCTGCTAGAATATCCTTTGTCTGATGAGTACAAGGACACACCTAAAGAACAGTAACCTGCATCTCTGGCAGTAAACTTTCAAGTTTTACAACTGGGTTTTACAAAATCCAGTACCACCTACCAGCCTTGAATGATGCTGCAGCTTTCACTCTGAGAAATACAGAGCTGATACACAGGATTTTAGATAATAAATATCAGATGTATATTCTCCACATATTCATAAGTAAGGCACTGTAACTCAGTAACCTTCCAGAGTTACCACTAGATTTCCTGGTGCTACTGGTCTCTAGTCTAGAGTCTAGCCCAGTATCAGTACTGAAGCACCACAAAATCCAAGTGAAGGAAGAATTTATTTGAGAGGAACAACCTGCATATGGGAATTCAGCATTCTTAATAAGTCTAGCTATTTCTTCTAGCTGATCTTTGCCTTTTGTTTCTTAGTTTCTCTTTCACGTGCCTTCCCCCAGTGATGTCTTCTCCCTCCTGAAATAATAAACAGCTTGAATTAATCTAGAATTTTAAAAGTTATATGAAACAGAAATTACCTAAGGAGGGCATTTCTCTTTGCTTTTAAAAATATTTCCCATAATTTGCAAGCAGCAGAAAAACCTTGATTTTCTAGTAGTCTCTACTTCTCCATGGAGGAATTTGATAGCTCAAACTCCAGCAGAGTAAAACCATCTCTGCTCTGATGGTACGTTTCACACCTGAACTCTTTTCAGTCATCCTAAGAGCCATCCTGCAATTATCTCACAAAGATTAAATTACTAATACTAATGAAATACTAATTAAAATCACTTCTGTTGCACTTGAATACAGAGGAAAAACCCCTGTGGATGGCAAAGAAAATGCTAGCTGGACAATGATATCTTGTAAAACCTATTTTAAATATTACCCCACCTGAGGAAAATCAATCTAACACTTACGACATATTACAAACAAGGGTTGGGTTTTTTTAAACACAATTTTTATGTTTAGCATTAACAGTGATTATGATCACAAAGCTGCTATATACAGTTCATTTGCACTGTAATATACGTAATGGGCAAATAAAGATGAAGTTTTACTATATCTTTTATAGAAAAATAAGTTTGTTGAACATTTTTTGCCAGGTATGTGCAATAGTAAGAGAGAAATTATGGCTAGATACACCATATATAATCTTCAGAACTCTAAATGAAAATTAAAACTGTGATAGGAAAGTAATATTTTGAAAAAATATCTTTTTCCGTCTCTTTTCGGCGCATTGGCTATTCAAAGACTAAAAAAAGGTATTTTCAGTAATGAAACTAGAAAATATATTGTGCCTAATAGGACCTACTGTTTGCACTAAAAAAAATCAATAATATTAAGAAGCAGCATAAATCTCATTATTGATTTTTTTATAATTTTATTAATAGCTCTATAAAATACATAGTGAAACTTTTCTTTAAATCACATCCAGCACAGTTTAGTTGCAGGACTCACTTTTGGCTTCATCTGAAACAGGGGACTAGCATTTCATTTATATTACACTAGTTTTAAATAGAGGCAAACAGAGATGCTTAAAGATGTAACCTGAATGTCATTAAAATACATTATTACCAGTGAATGATAAGTTATGTTCTTGATAGATGTATGAGCCTGAAACTTTCAGGCCTGACCTAATTTAGTAGTATTTCATGAAATGAATCTTAAAAAAAAAAAAAAGAAACCATTTTTGTAAATTTGCTGCTCATGTTAGAAATCTCAAGAGTTCTCATTACCAGAAAATTACATTCATGCGATCAAAAAAGCTTTTGTCATCCTGCAGATGAAATAAGTCTGTGTGGAGTCATGAACTAATTTGAAACTATTTGAAAAAGCAGCTAAAACAAAACCAGGCTTTCTTCTGATGAGTTCTTACTAAAAAAAGGAATATCACTAAGGAAACTGATTGTTCATGTGAATAGATAGTTTCTATGAAAAAATGCAGCTATCAAGAGGTTCCAGACTTGGCACTAAATGTGGTCCATACGTGCCTGAAGCAGAACTAGCCCCTTGGCTGGATGGTATTTGTTTGACACACTTGCAGCCTCATAGCAGTCACTTGAATGCTCCCAGATGCAAGGAAGACCTCTTCATTTTTGTGAGTGGAAATCTGCATTTTTTTCCTATTATTAAAAGCGGGTTGGCATATCATGAGGTGTTGTAGAATTGATTTCTGAGATCTACTTAAAAGTTAACTACTATTAGTAATATACACAAATATATATATTTAATTAATTAATTAATTGTATATATTTTTTGTTTATCTATGTATTTTTGGAAGTACATACCCTTTTATATATACACATTGTTGATATATCTGCAAAAAATAGATCAGACCGACTTCTGCATAAGGGTAACTCATTCCTCATTCTTCATATATATGGCTGGCATATACAGCCATAACTATATCTACTTGTTGATCAAGGTCGTTGAGAAAGTGGTTAAGACTATAAATTCCTGGTGAAATCTGTTACAAACCTGTTATTTCAAGTTAAAGGAAAGGCAGGGAGAGGGAGTGGAGATGTTTTTTTGGCTGGGTGTGTCTAAAAAGTAACTCCTTCAAGCTCTATTCGAAGCTATTACTCCTCAGCAAATGCAGTTTTAACCGGTACATCAAACCCCAGACTGCCGTCTTCTTAAACAAGTCATAATTTTATGCAACAAGGAGATAGCAATCAATTCCCTTCCAATCACCTTATTTGCACATAGAATAGATTAGTTATTGTATCCCTTACTAACACTTGCTGCAAAAATACATCCAGTACATCCTAAATCAGTGGTATTACTGCTACTTTCCCAGTAGGCTTTGCGCAGATATTTTTCTACCATAATCTGTTAAATGTTAAGCATTCCTTAGGATATGTATTTTACCGATACTGTTGAATCTGCTTCTTACTGAAAGCTGCATATTGGCATCAGCCATTTAATTCTTTTACATTTTCAGATCACTGTCTGTGCGTGTCTATTCTTCTAAGATATTCAAGATGAATCTTATGATAACTTCTATGGAAAAACATCCATAGTTTTTATTGAATAAGAACTGCAGAGTCAAACCTCATATTTGATTAACCTTAATACTTCCAAAACTGGAAGCACTTCGGCATGCCCATTGTGCTGAACATCCCTGCCTAAATTACACACTTGTATATATTTTATTATTGCTTACCAACACTTCTAATGTCCCTCCTACAGTTGATACCGGTTGGTTTCAAGCACAACAAAACACCCGAGGGCTGCAGGGAGTAACAGCGGTGGCTCAGGAGGTGGTACTCTGCTCACTGCCTCCGTGCTCAGCAGGGGACACTGGGTTCTCACAGGTGCATGCTCCTAAATACAAAATCAGTGTCCTATCTACTTCACACAAAATATGCAGCTGCTGTAACAGATGGTGACCTAGTAAAAAGGTTAGAGGAAAAAGTCCAAAATAATGATGTTTGTTGAAAAATACACTACTCAAGTCAGGAGAAGGTGGAACGGCCTTGCAAGGGCTGTTCTGAGTTTTTTAGTAACTCCTGATAATCAGGAATACCAGCAGAAGTTGAGGCAAATTACTATTTAACGCTTCTAAGTACAGCAAAATTAAAATCTGTGTATTTAAGAAGTTTATTTTTAGAAAACATTGGTGCTAGTCTAGCCTCATCTAGATTGTAATATAGCCAGTTTACATCCATCTAACAAGGATGTAATTAACAAAACAATTTTTCCTCCCCTTTCTTTTCTCCAATACATGGAACCTGCTGATTCATTACAAGTAGATTAAGTCCCCATCACTGCAGTGACTGGAGGCAGCAGCCATGCCCAACAAATTGATGTAAACTAAGAATACGCCAGCAAATGACAAAGCTAACAAAAACAGAATTAGAGTTGACTTAACAAATTTTTGGTGCTAGCTATACGTTTAGTTTTTGTAATGTTTTCTTCTTCACATGCCTCATTGAAAACAGCTGGGGAAAACTATTATGCCTTACTTCCTCGGCCTGTTCTGCTTGTCACTTGAGACTAACATGTTGGCACAAGGGAACTAAGCCTTCTTTGAGACAAGATTCCAGCTACTCAAGACATGTGATGGCTGTCCAGGGCTTACTCTCAGGTGTGCTTCCTGGCAACAGGACTTTTTTCTTTTTGCAAGCTCTGAAGCTTATTTCAATGATGAATGTATAAGCTCCTCCTTATTTCAGAGAAATTAAATATGTACTTTAGACAATATCCCTGAGGTCACTTGCTAAAAATTTCTGTAAATAAGAAAACTGTGCATGCATTGTGTGCAGCCTGGTGTTGTGTGTAAGTGCTGGGTTATGGATACCATGGGCAGAGAAAAAAAAATGATATAGACCAGGCTAGCTCAGGCCCAGGAAGGCGATACCAACTCTGGAGTGCTGCCAGAATGTGGCTTCCGAGGAAGCCAAATAGGAAACATCTTGTGTGGGAATGTGCTGAAGAGAAGCCAGTTTGAACATGCCTGCCATGCGCTGCGGCACTTCTGGTTCCAAAATGTCTTACTGGGTCAGGCAGACCCAGATCTGGGGGTCCTGGTAGACAGCAAAATGACAATGAGCAAGCAGTGTGCTCTTGTGGCCAGGAAGGCCAACGGAA
>JAOXNO010000078.1:21338484-21354830 GCA_028565335.1 Limnodromus scolopaceus | reverse complement strand
AATCCTGCTTTGGCAGGGGAGTTGGACTAGATGATCTCTATGGTCCCTTCCAACTCTAAAAATTCAGTGAAATTCAGATGTGGCACCTGAACTGGCTCTGTGTGTTTGCACAGTGTCCACATTGAGCAGTTCTGGGAGAGCTGGTCACAGGCTGAGGAAGAGAACTTCTTCCAGTCTGTTTGCATTGCAGATAATGGAGTGTTGAGTTGATATCAATGGTTCAGAAAATCCTTCTTCCCCTTACTGGTAACACTATAAATAACGTTATATTTACAGTGTTTAGCAAACTGGGGATGTGCAAACACAACCAGTTCCAAAATGAGCTATCTAGTGCACAATGAACATTAAGTTTAAGAACTTTTCCAAAAGTTTCCATAAAAGGCAATTTAATAATGTAGACACCTGTGCCTTTCTGTGGGAAATAGGTTTATCTTTGCAAATGATGCTGTAGTTATTGGCTGTGCAGCTGAGTAGTTCACATAAATGTTCTATTATTCTTTCTTTAGATTGACATGAGCTTTACAGAAACGAGGTTTGGTTTATAAGACTGATGTGAAACTTTGAAAGGCCTTCTGATTTGCTTGTACTACATTTAACTTCATAGTAAATATGCTTCTAGCTTTTAACATTTTCTTTTCCTTCACCTGCGTTAGAAATACTTGCTATTTCTATTAGGTATAAAAAAATATTTGGCTACATCACCTTCACACCCTCTTAAACACAAAGACTCGCAGTCTCTTTCTACATTTTGTTCTGTTTGAGAGACAACATGATTTACCTTTAAATGTGGCTCTGAATGGGCACTATTGAAAGACTATGTCCCACGCTTTTAAAAAAAACATATTCCATATGCATAGGTTACATTCATATTCAGCTGTTCCTCTTTTCACTTTCATTCATTCTTCCTGTGTTAAAGATCTGATGATCTCATTCCTTACTCTTCCATTTTTTTAAAAATAATCTTTTATAACTTTAGCATCAGTGACAGAAATGTATTTCTTGTCCTGTGCACTAATTTGAATTTATTCAGCTTTTTATCTACTTATTCATGGTTTCCTATTCAGAAAATGCCCTCAATTATCCAAAAAATGAAATTATATGAATTACACATTCTGTTTCTATAAATGTGTAGGTATCACAAAGTAATTAATGTGCCTGTAATTCTAGCCTGTAAAACTTTTTTATATTATAAAACGTCCAGGTGCTACAGAAATCAATGGGGAAACTTCCACTAACGAGCTAGGATTTCACTGTTAACTTGTTCTAAAAGTGGCAGTTTAGCAGTTCAGTGATGATGGGCTACTGTATAGTGCAGTGACCAAAGATCAATATGCCAAGCTGCTAGAAGAAAAAGTCATTGCAAATCTATGTGGTGCGTTGCTGAGACAACGGTTTTTATAGAACAAGTTTTCCCACACTTTCTCTCAAAAGTGAATTCAGTGTTTATGAAGAATGAATTGTACTGGTTCAAAATGTCTGCAGGCTGTCCTCCACAGCCTTGTCAAGTCCAGAATTACAGATTTCATCAGTCTCTAGGTCAGAGACATTTTGTAAAGCTGAGGAGCAAAGGAAGCTAGACAAGACGCCTCTTACAAATTACCTTAAAACATCTATAGAAATTGCTAATAGGCTGCTAAGCCTTTTAAGTCTCAGCACTAATGCTTTGCCTTCTTCCTCAGCCATGGCTGAACATCTAGGTCTTGAATGGACCGCTGTGCTAAATGGCAATGGTCCTGTGCACCCTCTACTTGAAATATAATTGCACAGAATTAGCATGGAAATAAGAAAAATAAATCTGGTTCTTAAAAGTTTCTTCAAAATATTTTCTCCCACAATGATTAGTACTGTGTAGAAATATAGATAGTATCTCAATAAATTGTCAGAGCTAATTTATAGCCTTAAAATATAAAAATTAAAAATATGCTTTCATATTATTCTGATTTTACATAATTAAGCACAGGCTGTTCTGGTAGAAAAGAACAGCTGTCTGAAGTAACTTCATGTTACATCTCCACTGGCACATATTTTTCTATCTAGTTACAGATAATTGTATGCAATTACAAAATTTTTGTAATCTCGGTAAAAAAGCAAATTTTGTTTTCCCCTCCCTGTCCCCCCCCCCCCCAGCTTTTTATTTCCTTCTTATTCTCTCCCTCCACTTTCTAAAGAATAAACTGACATCCAGAATGGATAACTTAGGGACTTCACAACTGTTTTTAACAATCTTAAATGTGGACCATACAGTGTCCCATCTTTATTGCTACAGATTTTGCCCAGACAGTAAAACACTTTGTATTGAGTACAGTTCTCCTCTACCACATAAAGACATTTCAAACTTTTCTGATAGAAAAAATGCATTCCAATGGAGCCGGTGCATTGGTCCAGCTAAACTGACAGTTCATTTAGAACTCCAGACAGTCAAGTATTTCTCAATATTTGTGTTGAAAGTGTGTCCCTCAAAGGCTTTTTTCCCCCTATAGCTTTTATTTTCACCCAAAGCACAGTGAGTTACAGCTTTCTAAATTCCCTCTAATTTAACTGTTCTCAGGACTTGCCCTTCTGGACTGGGCAAGTCCCTTTGCTCCTGAGCTGCACCAAAAAGAGACCTGTGCCCAAACTGCCAAGTGACTGCAGATTTTCTGCATTTCCTGCATCTCAGTCTATGCCCAAGTAGTAAAATCTTTCTATGCTGCCGCTGTGGGTTGTCTTTTAACAAGTAAGCATAACAGGGTATAACAAAGGAGGTTTCACACAAAAGACAATAGAGTAATTTAGTTGTAAATTTTTATAAAAACTTAATTAGACTAGCTAATTAATGCTTCCAGAGCATGTTGGTTCTGCCTTTCTCAAGCAGGAGAAATCACAGATCTACTAGGTCTTTTTGAAAATCTTAGCCATTACTCAAATTATTTTAATTCCAATGAGACTTTGGCTGGAATCCTGCAGTGAGTCCCGTAATGCAGGTGCACAGAATAATATGAAAGTATTTCAGCAAGCTAGCTTTGATATTTCAGTGCTCGGCACCCAAAAAGGTTAAATGGAGATGCAAATATTGTATAGTTCTTAGTTATCAAGCTATTTCGCTGTGGCACTGTAGCTGACCAGATTTGAAATATTATATAGCATTCTTGCATTTGCAAGAAATGTGGGGGTTTTGTTGTCTTTGAGCATTTATTTTCTGTATAGGTTTGCTAAACTACACAGAACCACATGTAGGTTAGTTTTTACTACAGGTAGTAAAACAAATAAAACTTCTGGACACAGGCTATGGAACATGCCAATACACAATCCTGGGGTTTCTGCAGTTGTGTGTGTTCATTTATATAGTGAGTAAAAAAGGAAGTTGTAAACAAGGAAGCTTGTTTCCAGTAGGGACAATTCTAGCATTTTAAAGGCAACTGCAATAAAGAAAAATGAATAAAGGTAGGGTTCATCTGTTGAGTGCCATTCCAAAAATGCAGGTTTCTACTGTTCTATCAGTAGGTTGGAGAGTGTTTTCTTGCCAAGAGTAGACTTGCAAGTTTCAATGTCCTTTAGTAAAACATTAGTCTTTGCTACAAACAACAGGCAAGCAAAACACGCTTTCCATTTGTTCATTAAATTACCCATCAAATACAAAGGGAAACCAAACTAACCTAGTCTTGTTACAGGTACAAAAGGCTTCTAGATAGACTTCATATAGTTTTTTCAAGCATGAAGAATGAATAAATTCTGAAATAAACCTTTACTGAAAAATAAAAATATTGTATAATTCAGCTGTGAAGAAATTCAGAAGGATGGAAGGATAATGCTTTAGTTTTAGACTACCATCTTCCATAAATTTAAGCGCTCAATATTGTACCAGCCAGGTGTCAGAAATGAATAGTGAGCCTGCCAGGAGAGATGTTTTCCATTTCTTAACCACCATCCTGGTCCATGACAGAATTGATTGGATTTTTCACATCTACTGCTACTACTGGCAGAGATAAAATATTATCGCTCTTTAAAAAACTATCTTTACAACAAATTTGTTCACTTCAAGTGAGTTCAGAATAATAAATATTTTTATTTTTTAAAAGATAAAAGAAATAATCTAAATCCTCAGTACTATTAAGGTCTTTTTTATTCAGAATACTAAAATACACTTTTGACAAAGGGCTTGCTTTATAATTTAAGCACAATATCAGCACAATATGCAGTATGTTTTTCTCACGTCTTGGTAGCACCTGACCTTTAATTCACTGAATGGGTATCTTAATCTATTAAGTACTGTATGCTGTTTCCTATGATGAGAATTTCAGTTCTCAGTCTTTCTTGATTGCTTTCTGCTACTGTTTAAGGTGTTAGTAGACTCAACGAGACTGTTCTGCTGTCAAAACACTGATATAAAAAGAACTCATCAGTGGTTGGTCACTCTTTAGTAGTCAGCTGTATGGTGTAGCATTTCCTGTGATCTGTGAGTTACCAGAGCAATTTGCATCACAAAAACATAACTGTGTTAAAGGAAAGTCTTGTTACCAAGACTGATTCTTTGTATCTCCTTAAAACTCTAAACATCAAGTATTGCAAAGGAAAGCAAAAGCTTTGCTTTGAATCACATTCCAGTTATTTTTCTTTCTGTCCTCTTTTTCTCTGCTGGCCAGCCCATGCTGATCCCAGAATGAGACTCTCATACAAAGGCCAGCATTGCAAGGTGAGGGATCTGCCACTAGGAAGATGAAGACTTAATTGAACAATCATCTAGGTCAAAGGGAGTCTCTTTTCATTATTTTAATGGACCTTAGGTAAAGTTCTTAATTGGGAATAGGTTGTCTCAAGAGTTACATTGTTCTCAGAAGTGAACTTGTTAAAATCTTCAGAAAACAAACTCCTCAAATCTCCTTTGCCACGTGTTCAGTCTTTTAATTCATTCTTTTTGAATGTGTCTGCATAATTTGGTCATATGTTGGCCCTAAGAGGTTGTGATTTTCCTCTTGCTCTGCTTTATCACTAAAATATTAATATTCAAAAAACATATCACTGACCCAAAGTCACCCATCTCTGTGTCTTTAGTAGCCTTGCAATGAGTAGGCAATTTTGTAGTTTTCATTGCAAAAAGCCACATTTTGATGAGAAAGCCTCTGGAAATACCTCTGAACTCCAAGTTCCGAAAATGCATGTTCTTAATACTGCACTTTGCATTTGAACGAAAGATAGCCCAGTGAATAATAGAGGAAAACTAAGATACCCAAGTTTGCTATGGTTGTGTTTCCTTCTTTCAAGACCTCAGTGATCTCTTAAGGTAACAATTGCATATGAATATGAAACAAGTGTTATCCTGATTGTAAAAAAATTAAAATTACAAGTTACAAGAGCATTTTTCTGTATGTCTTGACAGATATTTTAAAACAATAGCAGAGGATTACCGATGATTTTTCGGGACAAAAAGACTTCTATCACCCTTAAAACATTTTCTCATCTGCCATTATGTTGCTTTCCACAGTGAGCTGGCAAGATGAAGGTGTAATTATGCAAACCTGAGAAACTGTACAGTTCTCTTTAAACAGTAGGTTTATCTTCTTCATAACAAAAAGGATTCAAAATCTGATTCCAAAAGCATGTTACTCCTGGGGATAGTTGTATTTCCACACTCTTGACAGCTCCATCTCAGGATTTCCAGCACATAAAATAGTTTATATTTGGAGAATACCTGCGAAAAGCCAGCTGCAATTCTGCAAACGTTGCATATTGTCAGATTATATAAATTTAACGCTGCAAGTTCTTCTGACGCATACAAAAACACATGGATTCTGTATGTCTTCAGAATCACAGGTGAGGATTTAGTGAGGCAGTCACTTGTTTTAATACAATGCTGTGAGAACTTTATACGCTGTGCACCTCAGTTATTCCTATGGGTTTAATACAGTCCTCATGCAAATAATAGTCCAACCCTGGAATGAGAAGTGAAAGGCACAGAAGCAGGTGGCACAGAACCAGCCCAGGTTTGATGGCAAGACAGCTGTGGTAGCAGAAGGCAGCGGGGACTGATGATGACTCAGAGGTCTGTGCTGCACTCCCTGCCACAGGGGATGCTGTGGGGCTCACTCTCTCTCTCTAGCAGTGCCCATGCACAGTGTCCTCAGCTTCTAAATTATTGAATTGCAGTTATTTAGTCTGTCCAATGAAATAATAAATTGTAGGTTTGTGTTGTGGTGCAAAGAAAGCTGTCAAAAGGGTTGAGTGGCCATTTCAAATTATTTCTCTGGCAAACGTGGGAAAGACTTCATCCTTAGCAGGTGGTACCATACTGTTACTAAAGAAACAAAACCTGAAAAGGATAGATTATGTTGTCAGGGCTTGCATGAGTTCTAGCTGACAAAACTACTATCCAGAAGCACATCTCTACTATGAATAGTGTTAACACCATAAACAGTGATTAATAATAGTATGCAAGTATAAAATGCTTGTATTGTGAAAGCCAACTGAATTGCTTATGTGTCTGTGGGAACCACTTGGCTGAGCTGAAATGTTGACTGTAAAATAAACATTTATAGTATTGAGTTAATGCTTATATTGATACAACAGGAAAGTTAAAAGCTTAATTTCAGGTTCCTGAGAGTTTTAAGAGTATATATTTAGCTAAGCAATAGTGTTGACTCAGCTTGCAAATCTGACTTTTGTCCTTTTCAAAAATAACTCACTTTTGTGGGCTAACTGCCCACTTCTGTCTCCTCCTTGGTCTCCTTCCCATCTTCTCATGGCAATCGCACAGCTCTTGCCTGCAGAGCAGCAGTAGTCTGCTTAGAAAACACATCCCAACAGCTCCAAGCTTCATTCTCAACCTCCTTGCTGAGATATTCTTAATTCTGTTTTCCAAACACTTGTTTTCCATCAATCTTTTAATGATCTCTTGCCACCCTCTCCTGTTTAATCTCTGTTCTCCCTTCAGAGTATGTGCACGAATACACACACACGCATTTAATTTCCTGGAGTTGTCACTCCGCTGGGTACCCCCCTGCCTCCAGCCCTCTGGCTCCAGCCTCCTTTACGAGGATCCTCATTTAATCTCAAATCCATTTTTATTGCTTTTTCTTTATAATTATGAGGGGAAGATGCTCTTTCTCTCTACTAAGAATAAAACATTTATTAAAGAAAAGTTTAAAAATAATTTAATTTTCCTTTTGTATTTTATTTTCATGTGGTTTGATTTACATTACGCAAAATTCAATTGATAATACGACATAACTCAGAATGAGATTAAAGGTTCCATTTTCAGCTATGTCAATTTATATTTAATAATTTTCCCATTCTTTCTAGTAATCTGTTCCCTATTTTAAAAGATTAGAAGCCTGAACATACGCTGTTTTTTCCACCAAAATTCATCAAAGCCTCGTGGAAGTCAACTCAACAGCAATAAATAAGTTAAGTAGAAGGAGAGTGAGCCCAATAAACAATGAAAACTGAAAATGAATGTATTTTAACTCACTGCTATAGCAAGTATGACACAGAATTGGGTTGAGTGACATGAGACTGCACTGAAAATCAGAGCTTTCCTTTTGTTTCATTGTGTAATATGTTGTATAGTTACTACAATATGATACGCGACTTTTTTTTTTGGTACAGCTTGATTTCTTCCTTAGTGTCTCCTACTTTGTATTCAGGCATTTTATTCGAATTCTGCTTGACAAAGGTACAGCAGAGACACTTTGACAAAAACTCAAAATCCTAGATTAGTGCAGAAACTGAGTATGTACTAAAAGTGTGTTACATTAGTTCCCATAAAATGAAAGGATATTAAGTTATTTTTAAAAGAACGTATTAACTACATTCTTTTCTTACTCCTATCCCTAAAAACTCTGCTTTCATTGCTATGATTTGAGGTGTATGGTTAGAGCACCTGGAACCAATCAGTCCATTGAAGCTCATTCTTTCACATGTATTATCATTAATAAGAAAAGGATACTATTAGTAGATTAAAGGTACAGTAAGAACTTGCACCGTCTCCCTGCATTCTCTGCACATCTAATAATGCTTTCAGAGAGGAATTATCCTTGGGACAAGCATAACAGAAGCAGTCTTCCTCCCTAAACCAGTGAACACGGCCTGACTTTCCCCTGGAGACCAGTGACCTCTGGTATGTCCTTCTGCACGTAGATGCAGACCAGGATGGGACGATTGAGGAATAGCACAAAAGTAAAACCAAGAATAAACATTGGAGGGTGACATATAGGTCTTTTAGATCTTA
This sequence comes from Limnodromus scolopaceus, assembly GCA_028565335.1. Taxonomy (NCBI): domain Eukaryota; kingdom Metazoa; phylum Chordata; class Aves; order Charadriiformes; family Scolopacidae; genus Limnodromus; species Limnodromus scolopaceus. The sequence continues at coordinate 21,346,627 of JAOXNO010000078.1, read as the reverse complement.
ACGTAGAACCTTCCTTGGCAAAATGGCTATAAATACTGTCAAGAATATTGTCAAGAATAAGGTATTTACTTACCAGAATACCTTATGGAACAAATTAAGGAACTGGCTGCTTTGTTTAGGTATTTAAATGTTTATTTAGATAACAGAAGCTCCCGTTTTCTGCCTTTACCTTCTTTGCCCAGGATACACAGGTGTATAGGTAGCATACAGGCTTCAAGAATAAAAAGGTCAGGCTTGTATTGGGGGAAAAATGGTAAAGGCAGGTGTGGGTGACAAGCCTGATTGCCTAGGGGTGAAGTAGCAACATTTTTTGTAGCTGATGATGACCTGGATAGGAAGCATCCTCTGTCTGACCTGATCTGCTAACTGCTACTCATTCCCACCGCAAACAAGGGTTTGCCCTGTCAGACTGTCAATACCATCTCTCTCATCGTTATTACAAATTCCCCCCTTTTTCGCTGTTTATGCTGCTTTGGTCCAGACTCTCACACCTGATTGTAAGAATGTTGCCGAATGCTGGGCTCTGTGTTTCCAGCCCTAAACCCCAGCAGGCCTGGGGTGGGGGGCAATGAGGAAGATGATGTAATAGGTGTTGGCTGTCCCTGTTCCACCCATAAATAACCTTAGGAAGGTTACTGTAGCAATGTTTTCAGTCACACATGGTTTCAGGCTCAGTAAATTGAACCTTCTAGCCACATTGCTTTTTAGGAAATGCAAAAAATATGAGCCTCATCCTAGACTGACCCCCTCTCATCTGAGTAAGAGGGAAAAAAAATCTTGATAGAAGATGCTTTAGATTTTCTAATGGTAGAAGGGTCATGATTTTTCTGCTTATTGCTAACATACAAGTAATTCCATTGACATGGGAACTGCAATAGAATAAAGCAAATGTGGTATCAGGGGAGAGCATGTGCAATACAGCTTTCCTCATTTCTGTGCACCAATATTACCATTTGGTGAAGAATGAAGTGTGATTATTTTTTAAAAAATACATTACAGTATTTATCATCCAGGTGACAGAGCAAAACAAATTATTTTCACTTTTTCCATAGGCTTTCAAAACAGAAAGATGTATATATTTTCCTGGTAGACTTTCCTTTTGTCCATTGGAGGCAAATAATTTTTTAGAAAGCTAAAGAAGTCGGGAATTTCTATCCTCAGAAGCTAGCAGGAACCAGAAAGCCTCAACTTGGTGCCCCGAATTTACCCAAACACACCACAGCGTTACATGGTATTATTTCCAGAGGTGCTGGAACTCTATTTGTTCCTAACAGCAAGTTCATTTACTGTAACAATTAGCTGCCATGGATAAACGTCAAAGACTTTCAGTGACAAAACCAGCTTTGAAATGAAAACAAATACTTAGAGAAAAGAGACATTCTGAACACAGACAGGTAATTACAGGTGTGTATGAGGACAGGAGTCACTTCCACTGCCATGTGAGGTGGGGACAGTCATTCAGTCATAGGCTGCAGGGACATTTGCTGCATGCTCGCTGGTGAGCAAGCCAAACCCCGTAAGCTTCAGCTCGAGTGGAAAAAAGGGCCAGTGATAGACTCTCTCAGCACACTGAAAACTGGGGTTTTGAGTGGGACCACAAAAAACACTGTACTTTATTCCCAGCGCATGTAAAACCTTACTCAATAGAGAAAAATAAATCCTACTGCCAGACAATAAAAAAGAACTAGGAAAAAGGTTCTCTTGACTTTCAGGTTCTTCCTTTTATTTCTGTATTTCCTTTAGTGAAAACTGTTTTTCATCTACAGCATAAAGAGAAAGCTGACATAAAGCAAACCCCCAAATAGCCTGGTCCACACACGGGGCAGAATTTTTAGCAGTTATCTCCTTGTTAATGCTACTTAGAAATATAAGTTTCAATATATTTCTAGCTATTGACTAAGATGTTACCAAATATATCAGAATATAACATCCTTCTTGATGTTCAACTGTAAGCTAAGAAAACATAACTGTCAGGAATACATGAATGTTTTTGCAAATTTTTAAATTTAGTGAATGGGCTCAATTCTAACACATAGATCTGAGATTACTTCTGGGTCTTATCTGATGATGAGTTCTTTGAATTTCATCTTCTCTTGGAGATATTTTTCTATCTCAGTTTTTGATGAAGTAAGTTTATTTATGTGATTTATCTTCAAGATAGGGGGATGATAATTCTTTTCCATTGAAAATGTGCCCCATAACCCTTTAAAATGTTAGAAGTACTAGTATTATTCCCTTCTAGAAACCTATGAGTGCTTAAGCAGCCCAGTTTAAAGAAACAAAGCAAAAAACCCCAAAACAACCCCCCTAATTTAATTCCTTCCTGTATTATATATAACTTTTTCTTTGAGCAAAACCACGTGTTAGTGAACATGAGAGCTCTAACATATCAATTTGTTAGAATTCTGTAAGGATATTTTTCTATTTTTTGTAACACTTTGATTACAATCGAGATTCATCTGAGAAGTGTGGTGGTTCAACTCTCAGAGGAGGGCTGAAGCAATAGGGTCTGAATAGGTATTTCCTCAGTGATCTGCACGGGCTTCTCTGAAGAGGAGGATGGGATTAGAAAGTAATACAAGTCACTCTGTACACAGAATACAGAGCCAATGGACAATTAATCATATAGTGTCAATCAATGAAGGTCCCAGAATCTTTTAAGGATGTTTATACAATAAAGTTATCAGGCTCCATTGATTCCATGAATGGCTGAATGGTTAAGTCTGCACCAACAGCAAGCTGCAGGAATCTCTTTGAGGTAGAGAGCTCTATAGGCCATTGGAAAAGATCAGAAAAAGGGGGAACGTGTCAAACAATTAGTATCCTAAAAGTGAACAGGAAGCAGGCTGACTACTTCAACAACTTTGAGACAAAAACTGCAACACTGTAGACTACAGAAGTCACTGGCCAGAAATAGCGGGTGACACAAAGAATTCCAGGAGGCTTAATATTATACAGTCACAACACCAGGAAAGTTTATATAATCTGTTAAAGCATTTTCAGCTTTGATTGATACACCAATTTTTCTTAGATTTCTTAGATGGAAAAGCAAGTGCTATTCATTAGAAGACTTAGCTAGAATGTAACCATTTAAATGAGAGCCCAAAGACATAAAAGTCTTCAAAACTTTAGGTTGTTCAGAGACCAACTAATTTTTTCTCTGCTATAAGAAGGCAGAATTCAGTTTCAGTTTATTCCAGAAAAGTATTTGGATAACTAAACTGAGCCTATGAAGGAAATATTTCAGAACAAGACAAGGTGCTGGAGAGAGGTGGAAAAGACATTCACGTTGTCTAGCAGCTAATGTGGACTTCAGATTCTTTGCACACAGACCCCTTCGCCTCCATGACTGGGCTGCTCATACTCCTCCTCTGTCATCTCCTGAACAAGACTGCATCAAAGCATCTAAAGGGAAAGATATAAATACTAGTGAGGATTAACTTGAATTCTATCAGTTCTTTATAGTTTGATATTCCAAACTAACCACAGCTGGGTACTAACTGACAAAGAAGACATTATTAGTTGTATTATGATACACCTTAATGCAGTAAAAAAAATCCTATACAAGAGAATAACTGGTCCTGTTACATGGGAACAGGAGCATCAGAAGGTGAGAATAAGGTTTCACTACAACTATTCAAAACCCAAAACATGGTTTTAGTTTTTAAGGGCTCATATAATAAATCTTTGCAACCTTGCTATTTTTAGATTATTTGTTAACCTCGATAAAAAAAAGTTTAATGTCTATGAAAATTAAAAACAGACTTGTAGTTTCTAGTCCAATTGTTTCTGTAGCTTTACATTTTAATTTGTTTTAGCTTTTATCTATTTTTAAGAAAGGTGAGGAAAAAATGCTGTATTAAAAACCTTAATGTTCATAAGAAATGCTTTAGCTGGAGGAGAAGCTTTATTGATTTTTAGGGCTGGGCTTTGGCAATTGAATTTTTCTGGAGCGTAACATTTTATTTACTGGTGGTTGATAAACTGCAGTGCCACCTGCCAGCTGGCTTCAGTTAAAGAAAGCTGATTGATAGACCAGGACATCCATATAAAGAACAGAATTATAAAAATGGTAGAAACATACCCCCCTGCCTAGAATTAGTCAGGCTAGGTATTCCTTTGGCTTAAACAGAATCATTCTAATTATTTGCTGCCTGCATTATTCTACCTTCTATAGGTACCAATCATCATTACAGTTTCTGTCTACTGGGCTCTTAACATTCTGTATGAAAAAATGTTTTAGACATACTATATACAGTCTCCGAATGCTTATCATCATACAGCATAATTTAGACATCTATCCATGTGTCAACTGCAATTTCATTTCCACTGTACGAAGACGTACTCCAGTGTTCAGGAATTAAAAGAATGACATTAAAGTAATTCAAACGTTAAATGCAGAGGTAGAAAGCAATACCTTTTCTAAGGGTTTTATTGCAGGTTTCCAAAGTAATCTAATGACTAATTCCTTTGGCTTTCTATGCAGGACAATTAGTTTCAGGTGTGGTTACTAGTAAACAAATAGCAGCCCAATCAGTGTTTCTTCCTTTCTCTGCCTTACTGCTTGTCTGAATCTTGCCATTTTCTTGCTGGCTCCAGTCCACAGGAAACTGCTTTTCATACCTATTAACCCTGTTTCTTGACTTGTGGTTTGAAACAGCTTGGTCTGTCACAGGGAGATGCCCATCTCAAAGGGTCAGAGGTCCAACTGCCCACCCAAAGTTTTGCACTTCAGTTGATAAAGGACTGGCAGCAAGGCCAAGGAATCATGTATCATACTGATATTTCATAACCATCTTTTATGTCATCAGATGTGTAATAAAGACTGTGAATGGCAGAACAGTAATCTTAATTTTAACTGCTATTAACAGTGATTTAGAATTTAAATTAGAAATAAATATCTGGAGGACCACTGATTTTAGTGAAAAAACAATGTGAAATTAAATCACTATTATCAGAGAGGAGTATCTTTATTAGATATACTTTTTTTTTTAATTCCAGGGGGCTCTGTATCCAAACAGATTCATGAAGACTATAGAGTATACATTTAGTACAGTCCTTTTGTTATGTTTTGAATGTCTAGAACATACCAGATTAGACCACAGAAACTCCTTGTAATGTCTGGGGCAATGCAACTTCTAAGAAGGCTACTACCTGTCTACCAGATGTAGCAAAAAAAAACCGTTAAGGCATTAAATTTATGCATTTAGGTGGTCTGCAGGCTGTCCACCAGCCAGACACATGGACACAAAGCATACAGTATGAACAAACACATATGACAAGCTTGTGGCTTTACAGGCCTCTCTTTGACTACAAGCTCTCACCATTTTAATGACCAATACTGTGCCAATCTTCTGTCCTAGGAAAGGGAAGCAGGAACTCTCTGTCATTGGCCTTTCTGGTTCTCTTATGTAGGCACAGAAGGGATCCCCTGTACAGCGCTACTCAAAGATCCTTGTACTGCATCAAAATCTATTTAGAAAACAGACAAGCAAAAACCCCTTTCCTATTCATCAAGGTCTTGGAATGATTAATTTTGGTGTTCCATCCATGTGATACTAAACACAGCAGGAGAGTAGGAAAGTGCAAATGACTGTGCTGTTTCGTGAATGCTATCAATCTGACTGCTCCCATACTTCAGGAGAGCAGACAAAGAGCTCTTGGTTGTTTACCTGCTTCATTTATCAAGGAAACACTGATCACAAGTTTCCTTAAATTAGTTGGCAGCTAAGAAACAAACAAACAGAAGAACAACAAACCAAAACCAAGTCTGCACTGAACAAGCATAACCCACATCGAGGACATGATGCCTGTTCAGCAGTTCAAGAATCTGCAAGAATAACAAATTATGTAGTTGCTGAGTGGGCCTTCTTACTTCCTTTTTAGAAACAACTGTTAAATTAAGACAACAGTAATTGTTACTGATTTAGGTACCTTCATCAGTTAAAACAACAACAAACAACAACATACCAGAGTTCTCAGCTTAATTCCCGGGGGAACAGAGAACATCTACCAAAGGGCTCCATCATAGCAAAACTGGCTTGCAGCGCAACTCCTGAAACTTCATTTACATTTAAAGAGTTGCACTAAGGAGAAACTGGCAACCTCACTTAAATTCATGCCTGACTAACTGTCCTTGTAGCTGGTAACCGGAGTCAACCACGGTTCAAAATTTGATGCCACAATGCAGCAAGATGAAGGAAGCTGCTCATTAGTCAGTCTCTGCTCAGACTTACTATAATTATCATTGAAAGATTTTCTTAAATAGGTCTGTGGCTCTAAAGAGAGTAGCTAATACGTGGGTAGGGAGGAACAGGTGGTAACTCCCTGGGTAGACTGATACTAGTCAGCTTTAACGCAATTCAGCTTAAATTCTTCCTCATTGACTGGAATCCAGCTACCTGCTTTGACCTGCCTCACCTCCATCCTCACACAGTTGGAGACAATCCTACAGCCACACTCACCCGCTGGGTCTAATCAGAACGGATAGATGACAAAGATCTTTTGCCTCTCACGTGCAAAGTTACTGTGGTCTGTAACAAGTTCACAGGTGATTCCCTGAGAACTCTTGATGGAAAGCAGCCTTCAGAGTACATCTCAAGATCCAGTATGTTAACCATTGAATTGCTTGTATTTCAAAGTTAGAATCATGCCACATTAAATACATCACATTTTAGACGTACTATGATAGAAGCATTTTTTATGTTAAGGTTCAACTATGACAAAAAATTTAAGTAATATTCCCAATTCTGTTATATTGTTAATTTTAGCTAAGCTGAATGATCCAGAAAAATATCTCTGCTAATGTAATATGAAGTCATCCACAAATGTGACAAAGATGGAGCAACAATAGTATTTGGTCTTATTTGTACAACCATTTCCTAGGATTATCTAACCTAAACAAACTACACTGAAGAAGCACCTTTTCTGTCAGAAAACAAAGCTGTGAGAGGGACCAAGGGATTTTAATGAGTCAAAAATAATGTTTGAAATTTAAGATGTGCTTCCTGAGAAGCAATAGTGGAATCTTTACTAGAAGCAGGATTATTGGACCTCGGCTGTGATTCACTGGAGTTTCTACTTCCTCTCACTCCCATAGATCCTTTTCCATGTCTAATAACTTGCATAACCAATTTATAGCTGTCCCAAAGTTGGGTGGAAATGCTGGGGTAAACACTGCACTGAAAATTAAGGGTGCAATGGCAGAGTGAGATGATTCACTACTGTTCAGAATCTCCGGATCATGTCTGCACAGCAAGGCCAAACTTTTAAATGTATATCTAAACACATCTACTACATAAATTACAATGTAAAGGAGCACTGCCTTAGGCTATATGCTCCAGTAGCTACAGTGCCCTCTGCCTGAAACAGCTTCTAGCCCTGGCCCGTGGTTGCAACACAGAACAGAGGGAAGAATTCTCCCTCCCCGAGCAGCCCGTAGCTCATTCAGCCTTTTGCAAACATGCAGGTGTTATCTGGGTTTTTTGGGTACCCCAAACTATTCCAAGCAGGAGAGAGGAACAACTGTATGATTGGGAAGGAGAAAGCTTGTTTGAAGATTAAACTGTAACTACATCACAGTTCTTCCACTGAGCATTGATTGTAGCACTTTCACTAATTTGGGGCCTGTCCGCATAAACATAACTCAGAAATGGACAATAAATGTTTTCAAATTAGTCTTCCCTGTTAAGAATTTTGTTTTCATATAATATTTATCTTTCAAAGAGACTAAAGCTACAAAAAAAGCCCTCAAGGACTAGTATTTCATTTTTTTTTTTGTTCTCTTATGTCTTTAAATGTTTAGAATTTTGCTACACAGGTTCCTTCCCTAGTTACTCTAGGATTTGTACAGCTTCATGTGGCTAAAGACTTGAAATGCGGAAGTCAGTTATCTTGCAATATGACTGGAAGATAAAAATAGGCATTTTATGATATTTCAAGGGGAGGTACTTCAACAGAGGTTGTGACAGACTTAGCACAAGTGTTTCGTTCACGCTAATTGAGCCTTTATTTCTGTTTCTTTAATCCCAGTAATTCATTTCTTGTTCCTTTACTTTCCTTAGAAGTGACTCTGAAAAAACAAACCCAAAACCCAACCAAAACCTATTTTATTCTGAAAACCTTTTTCTTAATAACTGCCATT
>JAOXNO010000078.1:21323608-21338169 GCA_028565335.1 Limnodromus scolopaceus | reverse complement strand
CAATGCCAGGGCTTCTAAAAAGTTACATAACCTTATCCCACCAGCACATTCAGACAAAACCAGACTTGGGCATTTTTTAATTATTTTTTTAAAAATATTTTGAATTCTGTCAACCAGTGCAGTGATATAAACTCGTGTGATTTGGTTTGCAGTTTGGCTGCCATTTGCACTAAAAATATACTTTGATTGCAAACTCTGTAGTTTCTTCGAGATGAGAGTAGCATTAAGAATACAGAATATATGGCATTAAAGACAAGGAGTCAGAATATAACCTTGAAATTACAGCTTTGAATTACTCTCCTAGTCACAAAATTGCTCGCTCTGGACATTTAAGAGTGACACGTATGTGGTACAAACCAACCAAACTAACTGAATGACGGCCCTTGCTCCGACACAGGAGTTAGGCCAGTCGCTTAGTCACACCAGGGCAACTCTAGACTGCTGTTCCCTACAGGACTACTACTGCTGATCCAAGTTTCATCAGCCCAACATTCTTCAATTTATCCTTGCAGCCAAACAAGCTACATATTTGTATTTGCAGGTATTTATAAGGATTAAAGGAGAAGAAGCAGCACCCAGTATTTTGCCTAGGCCACACCTCAAATTCCTGAACATTTCCCTGAGGGGGCTCAGGATTTGCATAGGAGTGCCTACACTTTGGGTGACTGCTGCTCTGGAAATAGAGATTTCACAGATGTTCATTTTGCCTCATGTAAATATCTGAGTTTTAACAGCTCAGTGCCAAAGCCTACTTGATTTTTTTTTCCCAACAAAATCAACAAGGAATACAGATAATGATAAAATTAGAATGCACTACTATTACTACGTGCTTTTCCTCTGTAGTGCCTGAAAATCCCAATCTTGTGCAAAGTGTAATTCCTTTAAAAAAACCCACTTCCCTCCCTCCACCCCAGACTCACACAAGCAAGCTTGGTAAACAGATGAGCCTTTTCACTCTCCACAAAATATAAATACACTTTACTAGCACACACAAATATCAATTTAATAGGTAGCTACTGTATAAACCAGGTTACTGCTAATGTGCTTATTTATTACATCCTTTTCCCACAAGTAATGTTTTAGAATATTTCTTCTCAATCAACTTGAAGTGTGGTATTTAAAAATGAAAAAATACTTGAAGTGCAAAGACAATTTGCAGAGAGTCTGCAAGACATCACTAATCATGCTGACTTCACAAATTTTGTATCTGTGATGAAATCCTGAATTCTCGGTTGACCTAAGAGATCTTATCTTCCGAGGTAGAGAGAAATAAGTGGATTGTCAACAAGCCCATCATATATGAAGCTAAGGTCTGTAAAAATATAGCTTACTAGAAAATATTTCCTTTCCTTTAAACATCTTTTTTCTTGACAGCAAAAATTTCAAATTCAGATACCCTGTAATTCATGTATCTAATGTGGATTGAATCACTAACAGCAAACTTAAATTGCTTTGGAGAAGGGGCTGTTGTGCTTTTTACATTTACACTGCCTCACGCAAAGGCATCCAAGCTACATACATGTAAGGAAGAATAATATAATAATAACATGATACATAATACTATTATATATAATACTACCAATAATAATAGAGTGGCTCTAAAATGAAATGTGACTCTCTGAGAGATGTTCCACTTCGCGATGCTATATGGCTATCTCAGAAATTAAACTATCTTACTGTAATAGATCTCTGTGAATATAACTACCAGAACTAACTCCAGCAGAGTATCAGCTGACTGCAATCTGAAGAGTGTAGAGGTATTTACCTAAAAATCACATCTTCTTTCATAGGCATAAAAGAAAAATAATATTTCATTATAAAAGACTGAGTATGATCTCTGGGAATATCTGACAACTCACCTGGCATTTGCAGATTGAAAGCGCTTTTTTAAAATAAGGTACAACAGCATTTTGACTAGTTTCACAAAAGATGCTAAAGAATCAGAGCTGGATTTCAGCCAAAAATGGCCAGATTTTGATTCAAATAGCTAAAAGATCCAAATGGGATGGGGTTTGCCCATTCTAAATACCAGTGATATTTAAACATTCAGAATCCAGCTCTAGATTTATTTTCTAAGTTTTGCTCCTTCTTCCTGTAAGATTCTGGATCCAGTACTTTGCATCAAATCTTCAGGTTCGTAAAAATTGTAACCCTTTCCACAGAATTAAGGTAGTTGGAGAGCACACTATAAAACTAATGCAAGAAGGTTGCAGCAGAGACACAAAACTTCTATTTGCTATTTTAAATAAAATATGCATTATCCAGGTCAGGAAAGGAGATTTGAAAAATGCCAAAATACAAAATCAACTACAGTTAATGGTTTTCTTACTGCTTCAGCAGCTCTAACACTTCAGAAAGAACGTGTAATAACGATCTCTTAGTCCTAGTTAGCTTTTATACAGGCTTTTCAAGGATTTTAAGAAACAGTTTAAATGAGTATTAGGATCGTTACTGGTAATAAAAGAACAATCTTGTTTTAAATACCAAGCATTTCAACTGAAAGAAATTATCTTAGGAAGATTTGCAACAGCAGATATTTAAAAAAAAAGACAGAGATTTTTACTGTACCATGGAAAACAAGAGTATTTCACTCTGTCTTGGTGTTTCCCATGCTCATTGTCCAGGTCTGAGCAGTTAAATTGACTGGGAGGAAAGGAGAAGTAAAAATAATGTACTTTGTACTTTAAAAGACAGACTAAGATAAAGTTTCCAGATGTTAGACTGTTTCTTTATAACATCTTCTTCTTTGTATTAGTAATGGAAACGTTATTATGCTATTTCAGAAGTGAAGTAGAACAAAGGCAGGATAGTAGAGAACTATCCACAACAGCAACTACAATGTCTAGTCTTTTTTCTTTTGAATGATTAGTTTTACATGCTTTATTCATAAAAGCAAACTGAAACAGCTAAATGAAAAACATGTAGATTTATATAACAATAATTAAAACTTACAAAAATATAAGCCACGTATAAATCAATTAAGGAAAACAGTAAAAGAAAAAATACTAAAAGTTACAGAAGAAAGCTTCTGCATTTTATTAAAGTAGCATTTCTGAAATTAATTGTTTCTCAGTACAATGTGCGTGGAACAAATCTATTCAAAAGAAGGCATCACGCTAAGTAAGAACAGTGAAACAGAGCCCTTGGAATCAATTTGAGATGTTGCTTCATGACTAAAAGATCTCTTTGGGAAATAAAATGTTGGACCTTTTTGAAAAAAATTACAGAAGTTAAACTGTTGGAAGGAGGCTAAAAGGAAGAGTCAAATACCTAAAGGCTGAATAGAGAAGAAAAAAACCCCAAACTCTAACGTTTAGAAAAGGCTGGAGATGTCAATAATCTGCAAAAGCAGATTATTAAGATTTTTTGGGGAAAGTCTTTGGCTAGTGTACACAGACATAACTTCATTAACTTCAGCTGCATTTTGATAGTATGTAGTAGCCAATAATCTGTTCACAAAGTTTTGTGAAGGCCAAGTCCAATGGGTTTCAAATTGCCGTTAGGAATAACATTCTGTTTTCAGACAGCTTACAGTAAGATTGCTTATTGAAAGCATCCTTCAAGGTGAGGTGGCTGAGCCTGGAAAGACAAAATTGGTTGAGAATCACAAACACATGCTATACAACATTTCAAGAGACTGCAAACTCTTTTTGTGGCAGTTTAACTGTACAGCACAACTAATGTCCTATCTGAATTCTAGCATGGCCTAAAAACGCTAAGAAATACCTTTCGTTTTCATCTGAACATCACACTGCTTGCCGGGTTCTTTAATCATCTAATTAAAGAGAGTTCCTAACATTTTTGATTTTGTAATTCACTTTGAACAAATGCAGTAATTGCTGAGGAAAACACACTTGATCTCTGTGTACAGTATGTGAGAAAAACTTGCACCAGTGCTCAAAGGAGTGAAGCAATTAATTTAAGCTTCAAGACAGTATCACTGTATTGATTCAATAAGGAAAAACTATTTGTGAAATTTTAAATATGATATTAAAATGGAAACCTTTAGAAATATTTGGATCATTTTTGGAAATGCTTAATGTTACAAAAATAAGAATTGGTGTTATGGTTGTATAATTGATGTATTACATTTACAGTTTTAATAATACCAAACTATTAAGGCCGTGTTTTCAACAAAAATAATTCCAATCTGACAGATTCTGAAAGACAATAATGAAGTTCTATAACCAAGTCATTATAGAGGTTTCTATTAAAGATGTTGACATTTCATAGCCCAGCAACTGTTTCTCCAAATGCAGTGGCAACTTCACTTTGGAGCAGGGTCAGTCAGATCCCTCTATGATTTTCCCTTCCTCATTTTGTTAAGCAACATACTACTGGCAGCACAGTCCCAATCAATAAGCTTATTTTAAAGAGAATACATGACCTGGGATTCTTGGGACCTTGGTCATTCCCAGATCTGTCAAAAACAAACAAACAAACAGGTTCTGCTTCTTCTTATCTGGTCTATTCGTTCCTCCCATCTAGCCAATGTATTAATTTTCTGCTCACCTAATCATAGCACACCTATGAATCATGTAGGAATGACACGCTCTTGACAGCCTACTGACACGTGTACTGCACCTTGTATACCACAGTGGCTCTGTCACCTAACATTACTAACAGCATCCATCTCATCTTCTTATTTTATACAATGAGATGTGCTCTGTGAATGTAATATTCTGCTCTAACCACTTTGAGATAAATTATCAGCGTATTACATTTCACACATGACTCCCATTATATCCCACAGATACAGTATAAGCTGCTCCTTAGCAACTGCAGAAAAAAAAAAAAGTACCCCTTTAGGTATTTTTCTCAGCTAAAGATACCAACTTGCTATTTTATGAACTTCATATGAAAAACAATCTTGGCTACTGTCAGCTCAAGTTATTCTGACTAATGGTCCTTAAGATGCATTTTTAGCCCTTTGCCTAGTTTGGGTTCTAATACTGAAGCCTCTCTCTTGCAAACCTCCCACCTCAATAATTTTAGCACCAAGGAAAAAAAATGTATTTTTTCCAAACCGAGAAATATCTTTCCAATAAAAACTAACCATTTATACAAGAATTATAATCATGTCATGAGCTACAAATCATTTTATATGAGAAATGAAATTCCAAGCATGCTGGAAAGAGTGGAGACACTGGATTTATTTTGTGGAACACCAGAAAGAGTCTTTTGGTCGGACTTCATTCACATATTGAATGGGAATGCAAATATTTTCAAAGGACTATAAGCTTTCAAGTAGGTTATGGCTTCCTATGTTACCCCAGATCGATTTAAATGGACTTGGTTAATATCTGGGGAAACCCAGAAATTACTACTCCCTGTTTAAAAACACTAGCCTCATGCTTGCATCACACCTAGTGAATAAGATGTGGCTGTTGTGAGATCGGTATTCATTTAACACACCATAAAATATTTTAAAGGAACTAACTAATAATAGCAGCTAATTAATGCACATGAACAGAACCTTCCACCAAATGGCATCAAAATTTAGGAACTTCCCCCCTCTTCTGCCAGGGGAAAGGGTGTGATAGGACAGCAGGCAGTACCTTCCCAATATCAATAAAATCAAGCCTTCAAGTGTCACGTTACCCAGGCTGGTTAGGTTAGCAGTTTAGGCAATGGCTACTTTGAAATTATTGTTTTACTGTTGTGTGGGACCCTATCAGTGAACCAAAACCATGACCAAAAAAATTATGAAGGAATTGCCGAAAAGGGGAAGACCGGAGCAGACAATGCATCTTTGATACCTCCTGATACCAGTTGGTTTGAATCTGGACAATTCATTTGGTTTCATAACATAAAATGGCAAGCTAACTTCAGGCATCTTTGTACTATAGGTCTAGCTCTACAGTTGACTAGATGAGGTTCATTGATTGAATTATCTTTATTAGACTGTTGTACTTAATGTGGTAGACATTGCAGATAGCCGGAGTATACCACAGTGCTGATCTTACATTATGCGAAGCATATTTCCTAATGATTGAATCCTTCAGCATCTCAAAACCCAAGGACCTGTGATGATGAGACAGGTTCTCTGAAACAGTTTTGTAAAGTCACACTCTTTTCTCTGGCCTTCATGGGTAAGCGGTGAAACTGAGTTCTCTTTCTGATAACCCACAAGTGGTAACTATACCACCACAGTTTAGCATCTGCAGTGATTAGATTTTGGCATCTGTCTTGAATCATGGCTAAATTTTACGTTTTTTATCCCAGGGTAATAATGGTAATACTGTAAAACACATAAATATATGTATAAAAATATACAATATAGTTTGAGACAACCTCTTGAGCTTTAGAGGGAAGTTCTATTACTTCCAAACAGAATTATACCAAGTGCATGCATATACCAAGTACATACAGAATTTGTTAAATTCTGTATGTTCAAGGACTAACTGTTACAGGTCAATTTTACATTTGTATATAACTGCACTAGCTTCCAACTTTTATTTAAAAGAGGCTTGTAGAATGAAACAATTAATCCCTGGCTAAAATATGGCATATACCTGTAAAGTGCTGCATACCGTCAACTGCCAAGAAGTGGTGGGTTTTTTTGAAAAACAATTCAAAAACAATTGAATTGTTTTGAAAAACAATTTTTTTTTTAAAAACCCACCACCTCTGGGGAGAAATAACCCCATGCACCAGTACAGGCCAGGTGCTGACCTGCTGGAGAGCAGCTCTGAGGAAAAAGACCTAGAAGTCCTGGTGGACAATAGGATGACCATGAGCCAACAACGTGCCATTGTGGCCAAGAAGGCCAATAGCATCCTGGGGTGCATCAGGAAGAGTGTGACCAGCAGGTCGAGAGAGGTTATCCTCCCCATCTACTCTGCCCTGGTGAGGCCCCATCTGGAGTACTGTGCCCAGTTCTGGGCTCCCCTGTTCAAGGACAGGGAACTGCTGGAGGCGGTACAGCAGAGGGCTACAAAGATGATTAGGAGCCTGGAGCATCTCTCTTATGAGGAAAGGCTGAGGGACTTGAAGATTTTTAGTCTAGAGAAGAGAAGACTGGGGGGGTATCTGATCAATGCTTATAAATACTGAAAGGGAGGGTGTCAAGAGGATGTAGCAGGTCTTTTTTCAGTGGTGCCCAGTGACAGGACAAGAGGAAATGGGCACAAACTTGAGTATAAGACGTTCCACCTAAACATGAGGAGGAACTTCTTTACTGTGAGAGTGGTAGAGCACTGGAAGAGGCTGCCCAGAGAGGTGGTGGAGTCTCCTTCTCTGGAGACATTCAAAACCCACCTGGACATGTTCCTGTGCAACCTGCTCTAGGTGGACCTGCTTTGGCAGGGGGGTCGCACTAGATGATCTCCAGAGGTCCCTTCCAACCCCATGCGATTCTGTGATTCTGTGAAAAAGAGTACAGGGTTCACAACAAGAGAAAAGTGAATGAATACACCACTGATTTTTGTGTGGCTGAAATGACTTAGTGAACATTAGAACAAATAACTTAATCTGGACAGTAAAAAAAAACAAAACTAAACAAACAAAGAAAACCCAACAAAAATCCACAAACCCCACCAAATCCTAATATTCTCTTTTAGTGATGTGTAAGTTGAATTCCTGACTTTTCCAAAAGCATAGAGAATGTTCCAAAATTGTCATCTTCTACAGCTCCATTGTCTCTAATATTTTTTTTCTGAACAGCAAATATTTTAAGGAACATTAGGGAAACTTTGATTCCAAATAACATTCATTAATGCATTTTCTCTCTTGGTGCCATTGTATAATACTCATACACAAGAAAGCAACGGACACTGAAGAAATCTTAATTAAGATTTTACAGACAGTCCTGCTGAGAGACTGTTGTTTTCTACCTCAACATAAAAATTGCAAGATCCTTAAAAGTCACATGATTGACTCTGGGTCCAGTGAAGAGGTAGACAAGTCAATGTAGGTGTTACACTATTCTTACACAGTTATATTTTCTCAACTGAGTCAATTAACACATAGGGAGTTTCATGCTATTGTGATTATATTGCTTCTAGTACAGGAGTCATTTGGGTATCTTTGCTCTGCACACAGAGTAGAGTTTCAGTGTAGTTGTGTTCATTTAGAGTATTTTACTGCATATTTTGTCCACATCAAAAATAAAAGCACTGCTGCTGTCACACTTGTTGGCAATTTAAAGTCAACCCTGAAAAACCTTTAACTCATGGCAGTAACTAAGCAAAAAATAAAACGTGTATAAATTTGCTCACTGGGCATTGCTACTAAATTAGAAAAGACAAATAAAAAACACTGGCACAGAGGAGATTAGTTTAAATTGCTGCTGCTTGTGCTGTGTTTGTTTTGTGGATAAAGAGATGAGCTCACGTTTTACAGATGTCAACACTTGCCACCACTACCAAATTCAACTAAAAAGTCCCTACTGCACACTTTCAAAAACAGCTCTTATGCATCATTATTTTCTAAAAGGCACATAGCCCTCATGCTTCCAAAATTGTTGATCGTGCCTAACCAGTTCTCCTGTACCCTTTCTATCATGCTGTGAAACATATGTGCTTCAATTGCAAATAGTCTAAAAATAAGTATATGCATGCGGTTTTATCAATTCAAAAGAGAAATCCTATAAAGGAATTTAGGATCTACATCATCTTCCACTGGCATGCAGCCGTGAGGATGGTCAAAGAGATGGCAATTGCAGGACAGAAGAGAGAACAGCACGTGTTAGCTACCTGCAGACAACAGCAATCCAAACAGCAAATAGCAAAAGCAGTGCAGACTTATCCTTTTCCTTTAGGAAATTCTATCTATGTCTGCAACTGTTACAGAGCTCTAGAGGGAATGAAATCTGTCCTTTCAGTAGAACAGGAAAAGACAATAAACACCACCTCTGTTGACTGATACTTCTCTGATAAAAACCATAGCATGTGTTGCATGTGGCTACGCTTTAAGTGTGTTCCTTGACACCCTTTAGTGAAACTGACCCTGAAAAAAAAGTGCAAACGACGTTCATATACAATTTTATGCCAAGTTTGACATGACCCCTAAAAGAGGGTCCTGGAGACCATCTGATTCTGTGAAGCATACATGCATTTTCTAAGAAGGCATACGTCACTGCCACCATAAGTCAAACGCTATGAAGAAATTGGCATATTTAATAAAATGCCATTGAAAAGCATCCTAGCTAGAACACTGCTGAACGACATGCCAAATTACTGAATCCAAGTAATCATCTTCAGTGTCACTGAGTAGCTACCTGGCACCAAAAAATGGCATTTCCATTAGAGCCATGAATTCATCACTTCTATATTGGGTAAACATTGCAGTTCAAAATGCATTTCCATGAAAGAGTTCAGTATGGTGTAGCTGAAATGGTATTATGAGTTTAAGCTTGATGCAAAGTTTTACTAGTAGTACTACAGTCTTCAGCGAGATTCTCATTTCATGAACAAACATCCTATTGGCTTTTCTGTGACCTTTACTTTAGGTCTGCAAGGTCAGGTCTCCCGTATATATCTTAATGATCTAATCAACAGAACAATTTTCATACCAATACACAAGGTATAATACAGCAAGAAAAGAAGGAAAGCTGTTTCCCTTTTAAGCTAGTAACAAGCACAAAGATGTCTACGTAACACCTTTTAGTACAGTTCAGTATTTCCTCACAACAAGAAATAACTGGGTTATACTTACTCCCCAAATGATGAAAGAGTTGTATATTTGAAAGGAACAAAGTGCAATATGCATATGCCATGTCTTCATATGTATGAAAATCACAGTCGGATCAGAAGAGGAAAAACTGAAAAATAGCTTTTCATAGTTTGCACTCAGAGAAAACCAAAAACCAATATACAGACTTCCTAGGAATGCTCGTCCCTCAAATAATCCTTGTAAAACAGAACATACAATTTTTTTATTAGACTTTCTTTTCCTTTTTTAAAAATGCTAATTTGTTTACCTTTTGTTAAATAAAAGAAAGAAAAGCAGCCTGGAAAAGAAAGAACATTTAAGAAAAAAAACTGACAGAGCTAAGTAACAAATTCAAAGTTCCCTTTCATCTGAGAATTCAAAACTCCTATAAAAACTTTAAAATGTATGTCAACTTTAATACTAAACTATACTGCGAACTTAAATTTCTAGCCCAAACTCAGATAGTTATCACTATTTTCTCTCTAATTTCCAAAACAAATATAGTATAAAAATTGACCAAGGTGTTCCTGACAGTAAACAAAAGCAACAAAAGCAAAGTTCTCATAAGCCCTGATAAAACAAACATTATGAAATCAAATAGTACAGATGTATCCTGATGAACCCAGAGGCCACAGTTTTGGGGGAAAAAGAAACTATAAATCTTTCCAACACTGTGTTCAGGAGAAAGCTGTTAAATGCACTGAAGGTATATTAACTATCTAAATCCTGAAAACAGGATTTATGGAAATTCAGGGAAGCCCTGGCTTTTCACTCTCGTTGAAGACAGGAAAGGACTCAAAACTGATTGAAATTAAGTGAAGTCTTAGAGTGCACTTTTAGTTATTCCAGTGGGCTTTGGGTAAGGACTTTAATGTGAAACCCACTTGGCAATCAACTAGTTTTACTTCCCCCCCGCCATCTACATACTTGTGTATTAGCCTGCCTTTTATCCATTTGTTAACATTGAATATGGTCATGTCATTCTTATGGTTCTGTTTATTGTAACTGTTCTTTGCATAAAATTATTTATGCATAATAATAATACTGTTTGAAGAATAATTCCAGAGAGCTATAGTTGAGGTTCTTCTCTAGAGGTGCACAAGGTTATTACAATATTTCATTACCACAAAATAATACATCTTCAGACAGAGGCAGTATTAGCTTGTAATATTCCTTGCTACTGTGGTACCAACTCTTCCTTGTAAAACAATTCAATCACTTCCATATTGGTTATACATGAAATATTAATGCTATGCTTCATAGGGAACACCTCCTGAATTTTCCTTGCAACATATCGTTATATAACTTATACAGTTAGAAAATCTATTTGTCTTTAAGCATGTCACTGCATCTCCTTGAAAAATGTCTACTCTAATGGAGCTTTACTAGTAAAAAAAAAAAAAAAAAAAGCCTTTCTCGAGTTGTAAGTCCTCAATTCAACCAGTCTGGGGTTCATTACTGATTTTCTAAACTCCACGTCATCTCCATGGTTCTTCTAACTATCTTGCAAAGTACCACGTATCAGAACTGTTCAAAGACTAGAAATCTTTGTCTTTCTAGATAGAGAAGATCAATCACATAAATTTTCATATCCCATGAGATAACCTGGTGCTGTAACTATATTCTTATCCATTGAGTATTAACTATATTCTTATCTGGTTACTATGTAGTAAAAGAAATTAAGGCTACAACAATCTTGTTTTACATATGAAAGATGTGGTCATTGCCTTCAAAAGCTTAACATGATTTTATTTTTCAACATTGAAAACATATGAAAGTAAAAAAAAAAATAATTAATTTTTCTCCATGGAAATAGTCGATCAGATAACAAAGTAGAGCTACCTTTATTAATACTATGCCCTTCTCTCAAATCAGGCAAAAATGTCATCCAGTGAGTTATGAAATCCTGGCCCATGAGAATAACATGTACAAAACTGAAGCAATTACCAAGTTCACAGGTAGTACAAAAGGCAACATAATAGATTAACAATTTAGGCATGCATTAATAAATGTGTAGATACTGCATATTTAGAAGGCTTTTAAATTGAGTAAGGATGAAACTAAAGTTCTGATCAGTATTTTTATCATCTCCGTGGAAATGCCAGGCCAGTTCCTCAGGTGCATGAAGTTTCCACTCTGCAAGAGAAGCAAGCTGTCCCCAAGCCAGTCAACAGCTACTTGATTCTGTATTGTCCTCAGCACCAACACAGGTTTGGCTCTTGCCACCTGGCTGAGGGTCCTAGGGGACCAAACTGTCCTACCCAGGAGCTTCACTCATCCAACAAGTACAAGTGCCACCAGGTACACCTGTATGGTCCTGTGTCTGAGAGCACTTGCAGACACAGCAGGTCTTATCTGGCTCTCCCAGCTGCTCTCTAGCGGCCAGGACCGATTAGTTACAGTGTGCAGTGGCCAGAATGTGACTTGGAAACTGATCCACCACATCCAGCCAGGGCTGCTGCTCTTCATCATCTCTGGCCTAAGCGAATCTGCTCTGGTGTTCTGAGCAACGGGGAATCCAGGAGCCAAATCTGACAGCATGTCTCTGCTGCACTGTATAGAAACTTCTTAACTTGTTCTACAGATGCTTTGTTTTCGAAGACTGTAAAGAAACAAGTACTACTAAAAGCATTAGTAATGTAACGAATACTAAAACTGATCTCCAGTATTAATCACTGTACTTTTTATTCAGAGGATGTTTCAACATACAGGATACTATACGTTTCTATCTGTACAGACATGTTATATCTTAAAGAGAATTACAAAACACCTTTTAAAAAGTAAAAACGTAGTATTTTTAATACAGCTGCCTGAAGCCACGTTGTTAAAAGTGTGATTAAAAATTACTTTCAAACAAGTGCATATTGTGTTAGTGTAACCTTACTCGGTTCACGTTGGCCCAATAACAGAAAAATAGATAGAGTTTGAAAGATGGGCAAAACACATTTAAAAAAGTTTGGGTAGCTCCACAAAAGTTGGAAAAACCATGCAGAACACTTATTGGTATCTTGCTAGAAAGAACTGCATTAACAATAATTCTGGATAGTACAGGCTCGAAGTTAGTTCCAAAATATCAGGTAACATGCAGTCAAAGTGAAAACCACCTGAGCCCAAAAGATCTTACACAGAAATTACAAGATGTCTGAGTCTTCATTTCACTGACAGCTGTACAAAGTCCATAGGACTTGCTCAGATGTAATTGACCTGTTTGCTCATGTCAGAAGTCTCAGATTGTCAGGGCAATCACCTCAAAAAGTACCTAATAGTGAAATGAAAGCATCCAGTAACTTGGCTGAGTGACCACACAGAAAACAGAGACGTAGTTTATAACAGACTAGTTCCATTAGCACTTTATGGTGCTTACTTTTACTAGGTTATAAAGAAATTCTCTTTTCTCAGAGTTTTCAAATTACGAAGGAGATGATTTCCAGATGACCTCAACTGTCACACATTAACCAATACATGGCTTCCCCAGACTGTGGTTTTTATAGTAATATACAGTTTAAAATTATATAAAATGGGTATGACCTGGCCTAGGCTCAAACTCCTGTGCCTTGGTACCTACTTCTAAGTGGACCTGTGATCCCATGACAGCCAGCCAGAATGATCTACAATAACCCAGCCAGCAACAGTTAGGTGCCTGAGTCAAAAACCAGTGATGAAATGCAGCAATAGGCTCAGGGAAGTTTTCTACATCCCAGGTAGGGTGTCTTTGTTCCAAGAAGTCCTTTGCAGGGCAAAGAAAACCTAGCAGAAGCCTACTGTGAAGGTCTCCTTGTTATATGATCCACAGCTTCTGCTGCATCATCCACATTCATTCACACATGACTTGATGCGTAGTCTGATACCTAGTACAAGTGTAGCACCTCCAGAGGAAAACCTATTACTTGTGACTCTGTTACTTTCTGTGCTATTTTTATTGAGCCATTTTGCAGTGTGACATTTTATGTTTTACTTTCTAAAAAGCATTAATGAATTTTGTTTCAGAAAACTGAAATGACAAAGTATCTGAAAGTGGACAGCTGATGCTATGGCACAACTTTCCTCTTCAAAAACCTGCAGGTGAGTTTTTTGCTTTTACTAGCAAATTCTCTTGCCATCTACTTTTGTCCTGAGATTACAGCACTGTCTAATTGTGTCAGATGATAAAGAACAATTTTACAACACAAGGTGTAGTACCAAGTTCACTTTGCAGAGGACTTCAGGTGATATCAATACCAAATATTAAAGAAGAAGAAGTACTGTTTCTTCTCTACAAATGAAAAACATTTCACAGCAAACATCTTAGTTTGGAACTTTTCAACAGAGTTGTCTGTTTATGCTTAGAATTTGCACCAATAACAAACTATATTTTATTTCCCTTTCAAGTGAGGATATTACTGAACAAACAGTAGAGAACTTCTAGAAATTAGATCTTAGTTTAACTAGGTTTTTGTTTGATGCTTGTACACACATGCCTTTTGTTCATACCCGCACCTAGCAAGATTTTGTATTTTCTCCAGAGAAATAGAACCATAGAATCATAGAATTGCCTAGGTTGGAAGGGATCTTTCAGATCATCTAGTCCAACCATCAACCTAACACTGACAAAAACTATCACTAAACCACATCACTAAGTACTATGTCTATCCGTCTTTTAAATACCTCCAGGGATGGTGACTCAACCACTTCCCTGGGCAGCCCGTTCCAATGCTTAATAACCCTTTCGGTGTAAAAATTTTTCCTAATATCTGGTCTGAACCTCCCCTGGCACAGCTTAAAGATGTTTCCTCTTGTCCTATTGCCTGTTACTTGGGAGAAGAGACTGACCCCCACTTCGCTACAACGTCGTTTCAGGTAGTTGTAGAGAGCGATAAGGTCTCCCCTCAGCCTCCTTTTCTCCAGGCTGAACAACCCCAGTTCCCTCA
>JAOXNO010000078.1:21284785-21314454 GCA_028565335.1 Limnodromus scolopaceus | reverse complement strand
CCCCCCCCCCCGGAAACAGCGCTGCTGCCGTCGCCAGCCCCGGGGTTGTACGGAGCGCTGTGCCGAGGCGGGCCGGGCCCCAGCGGGGCCGGAGCTGGGCCTCCGCCTCCCCGAGAGTCGCTCCAGCCCCCGGCGGGTGGTAACGCTGTGAGGCGGGGGCCGGTCTCGCCCTTCTCCAGCTGCTCGGGGAAACGAGAGTGGGGGCTGTGAGGGCCGGCCTCTCAGGTGGGAAACGACCTCGCCCTTCCCATGTGTGCCCAGGAACATCAAACTTCTCGCCGCGGCGCAAACAAAAATAACAAAAAGAAAACGAAAACGGGGAGAAAACGGTCATATTTTTTTTCCAGCGGAATCCTGCTGGGCTGACACCGTGTCCGCCGGCAACGTCCCCGCCGAGCTTGGTGTCGCCGCGGCGGGCAGGCAGGGGACCTAACGGCAGCCGCGGTGCGGTGGTCAGCGCCGGTGTGTCCCGCCCCGCCCCGGCCCTCAGCCTACAGGGGTGTCTGTCGCCGTGCCTGGCCACACGCGGGGAGCTGTGTGCCCGCTCTGCGGGGCCTGGGAACTGGGGCTGGTCCCACTTGCTGTCCCCAACCCACCTGCACCGGTGGTTCACCGGGTTCAGCTGTAGCAGCAATTTCGCGAGTGGTCTGGGTGCCTCTGGCTAACTTCTGTTTATGGGGTACGGCCAGGGTTTTGTGGTTTTGTTATGTGGTGTAGAATGAGGTCTTCTGCACCCAAACCATGGGGATGTCTCGTCTCCCAAGTCACAGGCAATAGGACAAGAGGAAATGGCCTCAAGTTGCACCAGGGGAGGTTCAGGTCGGATATTAGGAAAAATTTCTTCACTGAAAGGGTTATCAAGCATTGGAACGGGCTGCCCAGGGAAGTGGTTGAGGCACCATCCCTGGAGATATTCAGAAGACGAGTTGACATGCTCCTTGAGCGTATGGTTTAGTGATGGTGGTCTTCTTTGGTTTTTTGTTTGTTTGGGTTTTTTTTATGGTTGGACTAGATGATCTTAAATGTCCCTTCCAACCTAGGTGATTCTGTGGTTCTGTGCTGTAGCATAGAGGGACATGGGACTGGTAGGGTAGGAGAGGCCCTGGAGAACTGAAGACCTAGGGTGCACTGTAGAGGAGTATTGGCTCAGTGTGATAAGGGAAGTAGCACGTGCTTGGCATTGGAGACCTTACGGCTTACCCATGGTCAGTTAAAGAAATGCAGGCCTGGAGGTAGAAAAAACTGGGTTTGGAGTTAACAAAGAAATTGTATCTAACATGCATACTAAATTCAGGTGTAGAAAAGGAGCTGCAGAGCAGTGAAGAAAGAGAAAGGTAGAAAAACATGTTAGCAAAGATAAAAATGACCCCGAAGTGGATTCTAGAGGAGGAATATGAAATTATAAACACAAAGATCATAATAATCTTGGCCAAGGACTCCAAATGCTTGTGCGTCACTATTGTCACCACCTCACACTCCTAATAAGAATGAAACTGTGATCAGGGGATTCAGAGGAAGGGTAGATGTAACAGCAGGCGAGGGGTGCAACAACAGCTTTAACTGCATTATTATCATCACTCTTTTTCTGTAGCTAATAGTTATTACACTCTTAAACTAACAACAAATGTTTCTTCCCTCTTTTCTAGTCTGTTGCTCTAAAAATCCAGGTGAATAACAATTGAAAACATTCAGAAAGATATTTCATGCTGGGATCTTGTCAGTGGTGTTGGTCTTTATCCATTGTTTTGGCATTTATTTCTCAAGAGAAGCCCCTTACTCAGTTTTGTACTTTATCCACTGATTCAAAAGGATGTGGAGCTTTATTAATTCCTAATGGTTTACCATCATATTTCATGCATTTTTAGAAATGTTTCTAAAATGAAATAATCTCTGGAGTTAATCTGGTCATAAGCAAATGTTTGTTAAGACAGGAATTTATTGTTAATACTAATATTGGATACTATTTATAGGCAGAATTCTTTGTTCAGTTGTACCAGATGCAGGTACCCTCATCTACGCAGAGTTCAGAACTGCTAGTACTGTCTAACAACCTGAAAGTCATGCCCTTTCCTTTCATAGCAACTTTTAAGGCAAATATTATTCTGGTGAGACTAATCTGCTATAGTGGTAGATTTCTTTGCCTCCCACTCTTCAACTGTTTACCTTTTCTTTTATTTTGGTGGCAATGATACATTTGAGTTTACTGTGTCCAGTGTGAACACTGAATACACTCACTTTTGTTTGGAAGGAAGTAACAAGAAATGGTTTAAATGTTTATGGGTTTAGACACTGTGCAGTAGCTCAGTCAGAGATGTCTTTCTTCTGCCAAATTGTTTATTAGTTCAGGAACCGCTTCAAGTGTTCGGAAAGCACGGTGCTTATACTAGTATTTTATATCTGTCAAAAAGTGTGATATCTTTTACTCTTTGTTAAATCAGGAGGTGGGGGGTTTTTTAACATTTTATATCAGCTATATCTTTATCTTGAGGGAAAAAAAAAAGCCCCAAACCCATACTTTATTTACTGTTTACAGTTCTATAAATGTTGCAGAATGAACTGAAGCATTGCATAGTTACAACTTTATAACACCTGCAAAGAAGGAGGGAAAAATATTTTTATTATGAAAAATAATCCTTGTGGGTGAAGCTCTTTCATAGTAACTGGAACATAAATTTAATTATTTTTAATAGTTTAAGCTTCATGTAAAAACGTAAACAGAAGTTCAGTTATCTTGTCTAAACAGTATTTTCATGTTAAAAGAGTAGCCTTTAAGGTTCAACAGCAGCTTTGTTGCAAGCATATACACAGCTTAGCACGTAAGGTAACTAAATCATTACTTGTCAGGATAAGCCTGCAGTTTAGCTAAAAAAAAACAAACACCCAACCTAAAAAATAGCTACAAAATATCTTAACACAATTTTTTCAAAGGAGCTGAATATCTCTGAAGAGAATTTTTTCCAAAGACAAAATACCACATACTAGCTAAATATCCTGTTTATGAGACAAAACTTCTCTGAGGGAAAATTCTTGTTACAGGCATAGAAGCACCAAATAAGTGAATAAAATATAATAAATAAAAGCAGAAAACGTGAGAAAGTGAAAGCAGAACACCTGAAATATGGGCCTGTTCGGTAAGTTCTTTGCAGCACACACATTTTATAAATTTACCAGAGCTCATAGTACCTTGATAAACTGGATTTTTTTGTATACCAGTAAAATTGCATACATTGGTTTAGCCCACAAAAACGTGATTTAGCCTTCAGTGCCATAAGGCAGAATAGCTTGACAGTCCTTTCTGAAAAACAATATAGTATTCTTGAAAAGTTCTAACAGGACGTGCAGGAGCTGAACTACTCTTATTCATGGCAGAAACAGTATGAGAGAGATGATCCCCATGCAGGAGTCTATTCTGGATCAACAAGCTTCTAGGGGTGGCAGGCATATTCAGGATTCTGTGATTCTGTGAATCACACCTGTTAAATCATTGTTTTAACTGTTGAGACTACCAACAAGGTGTGAACGGTGGTCTAAGTACTGGTATTTAGCACCCTGGCAGACAGTAGGAACTATGCTGAAATTCAACTCCAGAAAAAGAAACACAGCTGCTGTATATCACTTGGTCTTTAACCTCTGGTTGTAGGAGTAGTTCTGCTTTTTACTAACAATATGTGTGCTTTTCAAAGTTATTCCCTCTCCATCCGGAAAGTCTTTGTGACCCCAGGTGACTTCCCAATTAAAGAAAGTGGTTTGGGCTACCAGTTGTTTCCACCTGTTCTGTTTATGACTTCATGCAGGCATTTTACTTTTTCGTCTCTGCTATCTTTTTATACATAAAAAATTTATTGGTTTTGGAGAGAATCACCTCACAGGGAGTTGCTATTTTGCTAATGTAGGTAGCACTAAGTGGAGTCTTAGTATTTTGTTTTGATATTAACTGTGCATCCAGCTGGAGACTGATTATACTAAGCATCAAATCTTCAGATTTTCCATGCTTCATATAGTCTTTTCTCCACGGATCTGTCTTTGTCTCTTAATGCCCTGCCCCTCTTTTTTTCAGATGAAAGCTCTACCTATAGACATATATAAACTGCGTCATTACCTGCTACAGTTTTCTGATGTGTGTCATATTTTTGATTACTAGGAAATAACTGTATGGGCAATAAATAGGTGGGTCTATCCCAGACCAGCTTTCAGAGAGGAATAACTGCAGTATGGGTTTGAAGACCAAGAGGAGTACCAGAGAACATAAAACCATTTCCAGGATGACAAAACCTCCAAATTATAAAATATTGTGGATATTGCCTGCTGTGTGAATTGACCTTGCCTGGCTGTCAGATGCCCACCCAGTTGCTCTCCCCACCCCCCAAATCATGACACCTCCTCAACAGGACACGGTGAGAAAATGAGGTGGGCAAGCTTGAGATAGGGCAATTTAATAAGAAAAGCAAAGCCCACGTGTGTAAGTAAAGTAAAGGAATTTATTCACTACTTCCCATCAGCAGGCGATGTCCAGCCACTTCCTGGGAAGCAGGACCTCAGCACATGCAGTGATTCAGTGATTGCTTCGGAAGACAAACTTTGTAATCACAAATGTCCCTCCCGCTCCCACTTTTCCCCATCTTTTATTGCTGAGCTTGATGTTATATGGCATGTTGGGGTCAGCTGTCCTGGCTGTGTATTGGCAGTTGGTGTTAGAAGGCAAACTATGTATTAATTGAGCCCTTCTGTGAGGCATAGTGTATCAGCAGATCTTTTACATCAGACTGTAAAGTAACCTTTTAGAGATAAACATTATTTCACTTCTCCCTTTTGGTAGGGTTTGAATATTTATGTAACCGATGCGTAGATGCAGCACACTGCCTTTACGTAGCTGCAGGAGGAATATTTCATTGTTTATTTTTAAATACATTACAATTTGCCAGTGTTATTCAGCCTCATTTGGTAACCTATTTGTTAATATTATGTAGATGTATGTTGTGAGATGCAAATCACAGTTATGTGCTAGGTGCTATATAGACCAGTAAGGAAAGGAGGTTCTTGCCCCAAAGAGTTTGCTCGCATAATCTCTTCTGGAAGTGTAATGTGGTCTGATTTCATACTGCTTGAAGAAGTATTTCCTTTTGTTATTTTATCTACCATGTATTACGTTAGCCAGAGAGCGCTAATCCCCTCATAAATAAAGCCAAGCAACTTCCTTTGTATGCTGGGTGAGTCCTTCAAGATGTTTGTTTATCTGAAGTGGTCAGTTGCAAGCACAGCTTCCATTTGTATAGTGTCCATAGCAATGTCACTATGAACATAATGAATATAATTAGAAGTATTTAAAGACTTCATAAGTACATATTTCTTTGCAACTGCCTTGAAGAGTGATGTAGGATAGGCCTTCTGTGCTGAGGAAGGGATGGGTGGTGGAGTATTTTTTCAGATCCAAGCAATTCTGCTTTGTATGAGTGACCAGAACATAGAACATTTTTTTTTATTATTATTGTTTTATTCTCCATCGGAGATTTTATTGTCCCCCACCCCATATTTAATTTTGTGGTAGACCATCTGTTTTGACAAATATTTGCACAATTACCTAAGAAATTAATTATAAAAGAATTAATCCATCTCTCAACTGGGTTAACCAGGAGAGAAGAGCCTTCACATCACAGTCAGTGGCTGAATCCAGCTGGCAACAATCAATGTGGTTCTGTTTAATTATGATTAATGTTTTCACTTATTTTATAATTCTGCATGCAATTTTCTTTTCAAGGCTCTTGCAGGATGATTTGGCAACAGCTATTCATAAACCAGAGAGCTTGGTTCTGTGTCATCTGATAAAGATGTCATGTGTTTTGCTTACCCGCAAGGGGATGTGACCAGTAGAGGGATGTGACTTGACGTTAAATTCCATTTCCTCAAAGGACACGTCTACCAGAATTCAGGATTCATGTCCCCTGGTCCCTGCTACTAGCACTGCAAAGGCTGGAATTGTCATCACTGGTGCTATTTTATGATTGACACAGCAGCCTGCTTCTGTCACCCCTATTTACATTGAAGAGCGTCTTAAAAAAAAATTCCATGTTTCTGTTTCTGTAGTGGCGTCCACATACATAAGGAGGTCTGTGTGGGAAGGGTCTGAGGACTTTGCTGCCAAAATTTATTCAAAGTAAAGACAGAACTGCATTAGGAACACTTGGCTGCGTGCTTTTGCTTTTCATCTGGAGGAAAAAGTTGTCTATAGGCTCAGCCCCAGAGTTTATAATGCAAATAGAGAAACAACAAAAGAAAAAATTTATTATATGGGTAGAAAGAATGAGGGAGAGAAAGTGAATCCACCGCATTATGAGGCAGTTTAGTGGTACTGAACTTGCTTGTTCTATATATACACAGCTGGTGTTACAGTAATTTGCTGATTGCTTGTGGTTCCACTCATGTATACATGAATATCTATCTATTTATATACATACAGACATATGATACTCATATATTGCATTAAAAGAACATTAAGTTTGAAAGTTAGAATGGCTGCACTCAAAAGCCGTCTGATATAGTCTATAATATTGTGATAACATGGTGTTTTTCTAAGGAATCTTACCTTGTTCAAAGCGTAGAAGGGATGAATCCTGCTACTTGCACAATTATTTAATATTTTGATTTATCAAATTATTACAAATATGACCTCAGGCCTTATTGATTATGATCTTCTAGGTATCTTCTAGCTGCTGCAGCAATTCAGAAAGAAGTCTTAATAAAAACATTCTCATTACTATATATCACCAGGACACGTTCTGTACCCTAAAAAAATAATGATGTGAGATGTTGAAATTGAAAACTATATTGCAAATATAGTCAAAATTGAACCATACAAAAATTGAGGTGCTAGATTGATGTGAGTTTATTCTGCTGAAAGGTATTGTTTAGCATGGGTAAAATTCTATACTCTTACTAGATATTTTTCCTGGAAATGGAGGAAGTCTTTTTGGTAAAGCTTTAAAAAGAAATCAGTCTCTCTGTCATTCCCTATGCATGGAAAGATTCAACCCAAATAGATAACAATTTGAAAACAGCGTTTTTTAAATGGCAAGTATGCAAAACTATTACTGGAATGGTATTACTTTTTCTTACAATTAAGACACATATATGACTGTGTGGGATAGTATAAAACATAGATTTTAGGATCATGGCTTAGCAGAATAATATTACTCGGGTAGGAGTGTGTCATTGACAGGAGTCACCCCAAACAGGTGTTGGTGTATTTTTTCTGCTCCACCAAAGCATTTAATGTGTGATAAAGAAGAATGATTCTAGAAAATTCTTGAATATTCTAGAATTTTTCTTCATTCAAAGGCTTGAACCAGGGGAGGGCTTAGTCTTATTATTATAAAACTTAAAAATCCAGTAGTCTGTGAAGCATGATGTTTTGGTGCTGGGCTTTAACAGTTTTCAGAACTTTCAAGTGGATGCAGATTTTGAATTTCCAGAACTCAACTGTTCATTGTATTTGGCACATATGTATGTATGTCTTCAGCAAATATATTAAAGGAACATTAAAGTTTCAAAATCAAGCACTCAGATGCTAGCAAATGGTAAAATTAAGATTGTCCATTTGACCTTATTTCATGACCCTGTGAACTATGATTAATTTTAAAGAAATTATGATATTATCATAATAATGAATCAGTAATATAGTAGATATTATTAAATATAGTAGATATTAGTATAGTAATAGATATAGATATATGTAATAGTAATGCATGTACATACAAGTGGAAAAATTTCAGTAAAGGTACAGGAGGTGCAGATTTTCATCCATTAGCCACCTCTTCATTTGAAAAAAAGCATTCCTAGCAAGTTCCCAATGCATGTTAATTTGAAACTAATAAAGTGGATCATGCTAATTCCACTCCAGCACTGAATGAAGGTTTCTTCCATTCACATGCAGGTTGTTTATTAGTTCAGAGGGCTTTTTGTAGACAGGACACTGTACAAACACAATACTCTTAGTGTCAACAAAGAAGTTCCCCGTGGTTAATTCTATTTTCTGCCTTTCTGAGTTTCTAGGTGGAGCGAGTTCCAGACTGACACCAGTTAGAGCCTTAACAGGTGCAATGTGAACACCCTGAACTTCAGCTGCAAACAAATGCATACAAGGGTCGGTGTTGCTGAATGTTCCTTTGTCAAGATACAGTAATAGTTTGATGACGCTGAACATTCCCAGTGAAACACCAGTTCCTTAGTATGATACAAGTAGTTTTCCTGTTATTACAGGAAATTTTTCCTAAGAGGACAAAAACTAACTGAGGTCAGTCTTTACAGCAGTTACTGTAGAAATTAAAAAATATTTTTTGATCAGGGTGGCCATATGCACTTAAGGAATTTGTTTTGAGTCATGTATTATTTATCATAGGTATTTGTGAGATAGTGTTGATTCAGTCCTTCGCTTTGGATAATCTTGGTACAGTACTTAAGATTGAGACTGTGTAAGGAAATGTATCTTTCTTCTCCGTGCTGGGGCTGGCAGAGAACTGGCAAATACAGATAGCCAGAACACAGAAATATAAGGCTCTTTATTGCTATGTCATCTCTGTCTCTTGGAGGCGATGATAAACTTTGTAGCTGGTTAAAGAAAATGGTTTGTTTTCTGGAGGGCTGCAGTAGTGTTGAAATGTAATCACAGGACATAAATGTCTGGAGACTTAATCCCAGCCTCACCAAATTTGTTGGAAGCTATTCGGAAGAATCTTATAAAGCTGAGTTTTCTTACACAGGCATTCACAAATAAGGTAAATTATCCCTATTATTTTTTTCCTCATTTTCCAGTTTTGCTGTCTATAATGCACATATACTTTCTTTAACAAAAAAAAAAAAAGTTAAGATCCCGGAGCGCTCCACACTATGTTAGTTTATAGCATTAGTATTTTCAAATATAGTTTACCATATATTTTTAGCCAAATGTTCATATCATGATGCCTCCATGAACACATATAGGTATTCTTGATTATTGTCATAATACTTTGTTTTGAAGAAAACAATTTAGGCTTCGCATTCTGGCCAAAGAAGCCGAGTCCATGCTGTTTCTGTTTTATGGCACGCTGTCAGCATGGATAGCTGCCAGAGCCTGTTAAAGCTACTGCCTGTTAAAGCTACTTTTCATTACCTTCTCTCCAGGCACATAAAAACCACTGCCCAGTTTGGCAAAATAGTTTCCTCAGTCAAAGCCACCAAGACTCAATCTGTAGCCTTCAATAAAAGAGTAGCATCGCAACAAATTAGACCAGGAGCTTATAGGAGACAATAAAGAAAAAGAGACTTTAAGCAGTATGTGACACTGTGTACGTGCTATTTCCACTCTAATATTGCTTTATGAAAAGCTGCACAGAACCTCTAAAGATTGGAACTGCAAAATTACTTTTTGTGTCCAGCTATACGTGCTGAATTCATAGCTTTCTATTTCTTCCTTTTTATCTGATATTCTGTAGAGCTCTTAACTGTGACCACAGAGAGAAACTGGAATCATATTCTAAGTGGTAAGAGACTATTTCTTATTGATTAGTTATTCTTTTTGTTATAATATGTGCACCAGTATTAAAATTAAGATGACATTATCTAATTTACCAAACAGTACATTAAAGTACTTTACCATTCTATCCTCTCATGTTTCAACTATGCCTCCATTTCCCCATATTTTTTTAACTATCTCACCTTTTGTACTGAAGAGTCACCATCCTTTTTTGTTGAGAGGTGACTTTCTTGATCATGAAAAGAAGTATTTGTTGAGTTTTCTTCTACAATAATGGTGACTGGAAAACCAGCCTTCTTCTCAGTTTGGAATATACAGTTTCTGTGGGAAAGGAATAGCTCTTTCCTAGGTACCTGTTGTGATAGAACGTTGTTTGTTATCAGCATCTGTCACACATATCATTATGTCAGTCTAAAATTTTAAATAGATACTGATAGTGATGGTTACGGTGTCAAGAGCCAGAAGGTAAAGTGGGTTTGAAATTAGCTTTCATCATGTAGAAGTCCCTTTGCAGTTTTTCTAGGAGGTTTTTTTTATTTAACCAGATAATGAGATTTTGAAAATCACCTGCTGCAAATGTGTAGTAGATTTTTCATGTCTGTTTTTAATAAAATCATAATGTGCTCAGTTAATGAAAAAAACATTCAAAATACATGTGGAGACTTTATTCTGTCTTGTTCTCTCTGACACTGTAACCTAAGAGAGCGGAGGTGGGGAAGGTATAGGAAATAAATCCATGGAGAGGTAAGTCTTTGAATTTTTCACCTCTTTTCCTGAAGTAGTACACAGCTATCTTGTGGTTTTTGTTTAAGGACTATGCTGAAAATTCAGCTCTTTCATGGTTAAATTGTCATTTAATGTTTTAGAAAGCCCAAAAGTAAGGTCAATCTGATTATGTTCCTCAGCCCATTTTATCACAGTTCCTCTCTTTAAAACATTGCAAAATGCTTTTCATGTCAAAATCATCAAATATAACCCATACAAGGTGAAATGCTGCTTGTGAAAGTCAGTAAAGTTCACCCCAAGGATTTAACTTAGGTGCCTCTTAATGGATGAAAGCATGACAAGAGACAAAGGTTTTAATGTCTCTTTTTCGCTTCATGTTTTCCTGGTTTTGTGAGTGTACCCAGGATAGTTAATGTTTTTGCAATTATACCTAACAGTTGGAGGTGTACTTGACTGAAGTGACCCAAATCTTACATAAGTAATTCTGATAATTATCCTGCACTTTGAAAATAAGGCCTGAACTATAATTATTTATGGGAGGGATATTGCAAGAAATGTTCTGTGTTAGAATAAGGCAGATCCTTAGCATGGTTTTAATGTCCATGCTGAGCACTATGTCTTTTAAGATACTAATGTAGGTATGCTTATTAATATGTATGAAGGAGATAAATGCTTAACAGAAGACAGACAAGGTAAGTACACTTTTTGCAGTAATCAAGCATTTGCTTTCAGCAAGTCCTTCACCTATGAGTCCACTTCAGCAGTATAGTAAAAGTGTTATTTAGGTCCCTCTATAGTTTTGAGGATGCCCCTGACTCTATAAAGACTCCAAAGGGATCAGTTGATATGCTGCATCTATAAAAACAATTTAAGTAGCTCTAAGTAAGTCTTTGTGCCAATTATGTTAATGAATCTGCAAAGGGACTGCAAATTTAGAAGTCCTCTAAAGTCCAGTGCTGGCCAAGCAATTCAGAAGCTCCTTAACAAGGTATTAAATCAGGGTCTTTAATCTCTCTAATTGGTGCTTTTGAGTATAGAAGAATACATGAACCCTGCTGTGTTCTAAAAGCAGTAGAACGTCTTCACTAGTCAATAATACCTAGTGAAAACAGACTTCTCAGACTGCAAGTCTCCTGTACTAAATCACGGCGCGGGGAAGTTTCATTGCGCTGCTCCTTGTCAGTGCGGTTTTGCTGTTGAACAGTGCTTGGCTGCAACTGTGCTGGAAATGGATCAGCTCTGCCCTCCATGACTGTAAGGTCCCGTTCCTGGACACTGCTAAATATCCCGTCCATGAGCTGAGGGGTGAAACCTGGGAGTAGCCAGAGGGAGTTATCCCACTGAGAGAATGGGGGTTTCAGTGCCAGGATTCCTCTCAGGAGCCATCAAGCCTCTCCTCACAGAAAATTTGACTATTACAAACTGATTAGTTATTTAAATATGGGTACTAAAACTTAAAATCATAGAATCATCTAGGTTGGAAGGGACCTTCAAGATCATCTAGTCCAACCATCAACCTAACTCTGACAAAAAAAAAACCAACCCAAAACATCACTAAATCATGTCCCCCAGCACCATGTCAACCTGTCTTTTGAACACCTCCAGGGATAGTGCCTCAACCACTTCCATGGGCAGCCCATTCCAATGCTTGATAACCCTTTTCCTAACATCCAACCTGAACCTCCCCTGGCGCAACTTGAGGCCGAAAAAAGAAAGCCTAGAGGTTAACTTAAAGATATTTAAACTTAGAATAACAACTTTCTGTCACAAAACTACAGCTCTAATAGATGCTAGTTCTTTGAAAACCATAAAGACCAGCTCCTTGGCAGCAGTAAATCTGGATGGTTTTGCCAAAATGCATGAGGCTTTTTCGCAGGTAAGGCGTTACTATTCATTTAGCATTTCATTTAAAGAAGATAACATATGATTGTTACTTTCTAGCTACAACTTTTATCCTAATCTCACTTTCAACTGCTATATGCATTCTCTCCAGAGTGTAGCTTTCTGTAGTGGTAATGTATGTATACATTAGGGTGACTCAGACATGCGCCATCTCCCATCTCTTTTGCCTTCTATGGAAAAGGGAGTAAGACAAACACACAACTCTGTGAGTTCCAGCCTTATCTTGTCTCTGATTATTCCTGCTCTAAGCTTTTGGCTGAAGTTCTGAAAAACTATCCTACTTCAAATTTTTTTCAGATAATTTACATTCTTTTGCATTTTTTTTATTATCCATGGTGATTAGTTTTCTAGAACAGGTTTACAGGGTGTCATCCTTATGATTTGTATAAGAATTCCAAGACAGTAGGATGGCTTGTGTTTCAAAGAAATAATTATGCAGTATCATTTAATTTTTCCTTAACATTCATCCTCACTACTGGAGGAAATAAAAAAGCCCCCCACTGAGAAAAGGGAATGCAAAGCTAATGAATCCACTGGAGGAAGGCTTTGCGCTTTTGTGTCTATCCTATGCTAAGCAGAATCCCGATCATGGAATATCCGAGGAGATTTGCCCCATATGGTATGACATTTACGTATGTTGACTTTACATATTCTCTTGGGGAATAAAAATTTCCTCGCAGTCCTGCTTTTTTTCTGCTATTTTATCAAAGCTTTTATCTGAGTCATCTCTAGCTGGCCAAAGGGAACCAGCATTTTCTGTGACTCATTTTTGGGGGTGTTTTTGTTTTGTTTAGGTGAAGCAAAAAGGTCTGTATTTGTAAGAATATTTTCAAATGCATAAATTTCTTAGTATAAATGAGTTTTTATTATCATAACTGATATCTGTCAGTCCTCTAAATTGTAGGATACAAGTTTAATTTCATCAGAATATGCAGGAGAATTAAAATTGACACAGGACTATACTTCAGGTACAAATGTTGCAATCATATTAGCTTTTCACTTGAATTATTAACTTGCACGTGATCATAGCTATGTAAGCGCACATCAACAACCAGCTTTCATTTCACCCCCAAGATCATTCCGTTTTCCTAACTGATACAGTCACAACTGATCTTATACCTAATAAGCAATTTTGGGGAATTGGAGAGATTGAAAAGTTTAGCTTATGTAGAGCTCCAAATAATTTAGACAAATTTCATTGATTTTCCTCGGGCTTGCATTTTCAGAGATTTTTTTGTTGTTATTTTCTTATCAGGAATTTTGTTGATACTATTTTTAGTTGTGTTATCTATGCAAAACAAACAAAGTTATTTACATCTATTTACTAATCTTGTGGGTTTTTAAAATAATTTACTGTGTTTACAACAAAATGGGAGGAGGGGGAGGAATAAGAGAGAAAGATCTTGACAAAATAATTTTAGAATGTTCACAATGGCCTATAGGCTAATGATTTTTAACAAAGTTATCAAATACAATGCTATCGGAATGCGTTACATGATCTCTAATTAGTCTTCTGGTAACATTCATTTTAAGGGGTCTTCTCTGTATTTCTGCATTTCATGAGACTAGTTGGAAGGAGTGAAGCATGATGCATAAAGAGGAGGTTTCACTCTCTTGAAGTATTCTTGTGGAAGAAATACTATGTATAGCTTTTCTCATGTGGGCATACTACACACTTGTTTCTGTGTAGGTACAGAAGAAGAATCACATTTGGCTATCCCACTTACCCACAGTCCCATTCCTTTGGGCAATGAGTTGCAGTGCAACAGATATTTTGTTCTAGAACTCTGCACAATCATTTCTTAAATGTTTTTAACATCAACCTATCTTTCCTGTAAATTACTCCAAACACTTGTCTCTGTTAGATACTTCAGAAATTATTTCAAAATCTGTGTTTTGATTATCCTTCCCTGTCACTCTAACAAACCCTTTAAAGTAATTATCACATGAAGAATTTCACAAACTGAAAATCATATGTATAAATTCATAGTAAAAAAACTTCGCAAAATACTTTTTGTAAAGTGCTTTTTTATTATGCATTGTCAACAGTTAAATGATATGTTGCTGTTTCACGCAAGCTGGAATAGTGTTAAGAGAGCAAATGCTAATCCATAAACACATTAAGAAAAAAAATTGCTAGATCTGCCTAAGTTTGTACAGGTTTAAATATGAAAAGGAAAAGCTGCTTCAGTTAAAATGACTTTGAATTAGATACTGAAACAACTACTAGTCTATTTGTTCCCGAGCCTTGTTCCAGTTCTGCCTAGGATGTTTGGTTTTATCCTGTGTTAAAATTTACGTTTTGGTTTTCTTCCCTGTCATGCAATATAATGCCATAGTGGCAGCTCTAGGGATATAGCAAAACAATACTATTCACCCACCAGTTGTGGTTGCTATTCAATAAGCAGTCCATTTCAAACCAAGTACTGCGTGATATTGCAAAAAAAGACCTAAATCCAACAAAAAAACCTAACCAAACCCCAAATCTTCTAGTATGCGCTAACACAACAAATGTACATATTATGTCATGGAGCAACAGCTCAGTTACAATAATAACAATACATAAGAAAAAGGCTATGGAAATATCTTTTCTTGTTTTATGCACACCAGGTGCTTCACATCTTAATTTGTTACAAATGATAAACAAAATTGAATTATGTTCTTTCTGCAGGACAATCATGTAGGAAAATATTTCTTGCAGTGTTCAGGAACATAGAGAGACAAGTTGTTTTAATTACAGACTGAAAAAAAATCGATTTTATGCATCTTCATTGCCTTAAATATAAACTAAGTAAATAAAGTCTGAGTAATTGACAGTATATAATATAAATTTTCATGTGTAATCTCTGGATATTAAATTCTTCAGGAAGAACGATAAAATAACTGGACTGAAGAAATAGCTATTTACAACATACTTTATGATGAGTGACAGACGTAGCTGATGACTTAGATGTTTTATTAATTTTCATCGTAGAATCTATTTCTTTTAATTTGTTCTTCTACAGTGAACTGTTTGAACTTCACTTTCTCGCCTTGGAATGATGGAACAGCTGTATATCTTGAGGTCAGTAAATCTAAGCTTGTGTTTATGTTATTCTTTGATACTTCCATTATTTCACTTTCTTGACAGGCAGTAATACCATTCAGGTCTGTATCACAATTTCTATGTTCTTTTGAATATGGGCTGCAGGACTTTTTAGTTATGCCTACAGAGTCTATTAGACCACAGTCTGTAACCAGGTTGTCTTTTTTAAGAAAAGATGTTTTCAGTGTGTCAGATAAAAGAGTGTTTAATTTTTTTTCATATTTGAATTCTTTTCCAATGCATACCAACTCCGTATCAACAGGGAATGTGGTATTAGTTGCCTCCTTTAAAACGAATGTGTTATTTGTACGAGACTTCTGACAAGTGGCATCTTTATTAAATTGAGTAAGACTATCAGGGGTAACGGCATCTTCGCCTTTTGAGTTCTCTTTGTCCCATGAAACAGTTACAGTATCGGTAGAATAGCTCTCATGAAATTCATTCATCCCAAATATTTCTTCATTTCCAGACTGATTTTCCAGCTTCGCAAGCACATGCTGCGATACAGTGCAAATTGCGTGACTTAATGCTGTCATTGGCTTAGACGTAGCTGAGAGAGCTGTTTCCTGCCTACAAATGTTTAGATGTGAAAAAGTGGCATAATTGTTGTTGTTATTGTTATTCAAGCTGAATTCTTTGTGATTCTTGTGTACTGTTACATCATCAATGTTAGTAACCTGTACAACTTCTGAATTATCAATTTCATTAATTTTTTTCTCTTGCTCCTTCCCAGCACTTTGCACAATCACATTATCACCTTCATTAATATCCTTTCTGCTTTCCTCCCTATTCTGTGATCCTCCTGTTTTATTCAGCTTATCTTGCACATTCTCAGCTTCCTCATCTTTTCCCTTATTGCCTGCTTCATTTGTCTTCGCTTTACAGATATTTGTAGCTTCTTTTTCAGACAGAGAGCTAAGGGATGAGTGTTGATTTTGTTGTACCTTTGCCATGTCAGTTTTATTTTGGTCTTCCACAGCATTTTTTTTCTGAGGATCCTCTTTATTGCCC
Source organism: Limnodromus scolopaceus (assembly GCA_028565335.1). Classification (NCBI taxonomy): domain Eukaryota; kingdom Metazoa; phylum Chordata; class Aves; order Charadriiformes; family Scolopacidae; genus Limnodromus; species Limnodromus scolopaceus. The sequence goes on along the minus strand of JAOXNO010000078.1, from coordinate 21,298,225 downwards.
AGAGGTTTATTTGTATGTAAACCAGAACCTTCTTGAGCAAAACCTTCTGGGGGCCACCTAGGCTTATTTACTTTAGCTTCTTCTTCAATAGAAAATGTTCTCTTAGGGATTGCATCATCTGTTGAAGGTGGCCATGTCATCTTTAATTTACCTCTTTCTGTGGATTTTTTCAAATTATTATCCAAGATATCAGAATGAATACCTTCAGTACCTGAGAACAAGTCTTGATCAATTTCTGTAATTGGTTTAGGATCAACAGGTATACTATTAGCAGGATTTGTTTCTTCAGCATGAGTATTGCCAACTGAGCTACATTGATCTTTAGAATTCCATAATTCCTTATGCTGCTTGTGTCCAAAACCTTCATCATAATTTCCTTTTGATTTGAAAAGTTGCTTAAAATGGGGTTTACAATATATTTTTCCGTGGAGAGATGCGTAATTTCCCAAGCTGCCAAATGAAAGAAAATTTCTTTTATACTTTTACATATCATAAACTTACCATGGATTTTGCACTTTATTTAGTATTTCAAGTACCCCTACATGACAATATATATAAAGAAAGGAAGAGCAAAAAGAGAGCAAATCCAATGTATTGGCCAATTCTGACAAGACACACACACAAAAGTATCTAAAACCTTCAATTGCAAATTACCATATAATTTTAAAGTCAAAATGAAGGTGAATAATCATGCTGTGTGATTTAAGAAAGAACATAAACTTATTCGGTTGTTACACAGGAAAAGCTTCAAACAGGAATGTTCCACAGCACTTTAGGGTTGTTGGGACCTTTTCTTTGTCGTATTGAAGACTGAATCCTCTTTTCTTTTCTATAAAATAGGTGGGGGAAATGCAGTGCCAATTTTCTTTAGCCTTTTGTGCAAATTATAGAAATTTGTGTTTGATTATATTTGGATTCTCCTTCTAAATGAAGTAAAGGAAATGTGTGTAACTAACCTCAGAGGTGTTAAAATCAGATCTGTTAGTCTTTGCAGTCTGATAAAGCAATAAATACTGCATTTCCTATAATTATTACAGAGTGGTTTGCTGATGCAAAGAACCATCTTCACTCATTTTATGGATGAGGAAAAGTGAGAAAATTTGGTCTATGTTCAGAGGTCTTAAATTGCACCCCAGTATCTGTGTCTACTGCTTCCTGTTCATGAGCTCTCCTGAAGTTCTGGAACAGTCAATAGGAAGATGCAGAAGCATTTGGAAGATACGGGGATGAAGCAGTTCTTTCGAGAATTTAAAGGAGTTGTTCCTTGCATCGCAGTGCAGATGTCAGTTGCAGAGAAGCAAAAGGGAGCCCAGGTTATTTCCCATTTCCCTGTCAACCCAACATCCTCTGGGCTAAACATCCTGCTTGAAAATAATTTCACTGGCTGTATCTATATTCAAATGCGGAGTTCTGTGAGTGAACATGCAGTTACTTCTTACCTTAATTGACTGCTACAGTGGTGACATCGGAAACATGATTTATGAAAATTCTGCTTGTCAGCAACTAGGCATTCCATTGGGTAAACTCTCTGTTGGCAGAGTCTGCACGTTTCAGTTTCCTGAATCTGCAGTTTCTAGAACCACATATTAAAAGTTACAAGTTAGTTTAAGCCACATATTATGATTTATTTTTAACTGTGTCAGTCCATATTTTTTGTTAAAACTGTAGTTTTCTTTGTCCATTAACTGGTATCTCAGCTCTCAATTTTAGGGCTTCATTTTTGTTCTACTAACAGTAATACTCCAAAAATGAAAAACTACTCATCTTTCTCTTTTCAGAAATCCATACATTTGATAGGACTATTCACTTCACTACACCAGGTACAATATTTCACATTTATTCTTAATAACTCTTTATTTTGTGAAATGAGATGGGATAATAAAAGGTTTACTAGTATAAGTGGAGTTGAGTATAATGTATGTATACATCTACAATGTGATTTAGAGATCGATAAACAAGGGGCAGATGTTTGAAATTCTGATGAGGAAGGTTTACTTAATCATGCCAAAAGCACATCAAGGAGCGCCACTTCTTTGTGAACCTGCAGACTATACACTCATATGGTCCAGATATGCTATGGACATAATTATTTGTGATTTTTACAGTTTTCATGTTCAGACCCGATACTTTCTTCAGTTAATTTTTAAGACTGTTAGCTACAATTATATTAGCTAACTATATCAAATCCTTTATTTTTTGAAATATAATTAATTATAAAGGAAACTAGTTTTATGTAAAGTACAAAGCATGAATATAAGGTTTATTTCGTAACAGTAAGGGACAGAAGGAAATAATGGATAATCTGTTGGGCTTGGAAAAATGCATGCTGCTGTTCTGTCTTGATTTCTGAACTGCTAAGAAAATTGTACTAGCAGACAAATACAAATAGGGTGGACCAAATAATTGCTTGGATAAATATATCCCCATTGACAATAGTAATGCCCCTTGACATCAGCAGAAAATTTGATCCTTTTCAGCATTCTGTCTGGTTTTGTTTTGCTTGCTGGTATTGATTTTATAGCAATTCACAAATCAAGACAGAAAGTGATGTAGATTTTATAACTAAAGCTTTAGTGCCCATAATGAGAACTGTGAAAAATGCTGAAAGAGAAATTAAATATCTTCAAAATAATGTAGACTTTGCAAAAAGAATAAACCACCAGCAAAACTAAAAATTCCCCGAAGAACTGTTGGTCCCAAAACAGAAAGCCTCAAGTGTAGCCTCAACGGAGTCTCTAAGTGGGCTGAAGCTGTGAGGCTGAGCTGTGGAGTGCGGTGTGCCGGACATGTCCCCCAAACAGAAGGACTCGGCTTAATGTTCCTCCATAGGCAAGTGTTCTAAAAGTAAAGAGGGAGGAAAGGCACAAGCTTTCTGATACAGAAAGGGATAAGGTAATTGGGAGGGGAAATAAAGGTGAGCTGTCTCCTGGAAAGCTGTCTCAGAAGACAACAGTCGAGAGAAGAGAGAAACAAAGGAAAAGAGGGAATGTAAGGGAAGTTTATCCCAAAGCAACTTCTGGGACTGAATTGTGGAGCCAATATCCACCTTCATGAAAATTAATCATGTACTGGGTGTCAGTGGCAAGGTTTTGGTAGCTGGGGGCTGCAGGGGCAGCCTCTGTGAGGAAAGGCCGGGGCTGCCCCGTGTGGCCCATGGCCAGTTCCAGCCACTTCCGACCGACCCACCGCAGGGCATGGCTGGGCCCCACAGCCAAAATGGCGGCACCTCTGGGAAAAACGTCTTCAAGAAGGGGCAAAATGCTGCACATGCAGCGAGGACTGAGGGAAAAAAGTGTGAGAAACGACCCTGTGAACACCAAGATCAGAGAAGAAGGAGGGGAGGAGGCGTCGCAGAAGACATTTTCCTGCAGCCTCTCAGGAAGACCAGGGGAGCAGATATTTCCCTGCAGCCTGTGGAGAGAGGATCACACCTGAGCAGATGTCCGTGCTGCAACCTGTGGAGGACACCACACTGGAGCAGGTGGGTATTCCCAGAAGGAGCTATGGCGTGTGTAGAACCCACGCTGGAGCAGGGGAAAAGTGTAAGGAGGAAGGAGCAGCAGAGAGGACCTGGTATGGACTGACCCCAGCCCTGTGTTCCCCATCACCTCTGTGCTGCTGGGACAGGGGGAGGAGGTGGAAGACTTAGGAGTGAAGGTGTAAAGTTGAGCCTGGTAAAAAGGGGGCAAAGAGGACAAGTGTTTTAGCTTTGTCTTCGTTTCTCACCATCTAAATCTTTTTAATTTCATCTAAATAATTTTAATTGGCAATAAATTAAATTAGCTTTCCCCAAGGCAGGTCTATTTTGCCTGTGAAAGTAACTGGTAAGTGATCTCCCTGTCTTTATTTTGTTCCATGAGTTTTTTCATCCTGTTTTCTCTCCCTGTCTTGTTGAGGAGGGGGCATGAGAGAGTGGCTGGGGGGGGTCTGACAGGTCAGCACACCACATGTGAACAGTCGTACAAAATCACTGGGGGAAAGGCTGGCCTACTATTTGAGATCATCAATATTTACCAGACAGTTGAGATCCAAAAAGAAATCCAGGCTTTTGATCATATAGAGAATTCAGTATTCTACTGATACTGGGTATTTCTACTGACTTTTAACATGCTTAAGTATACTGAGTCTGTCTGGGATGCAGTTAATTTTCTTCATAGCAGCTCATATGGTGCTATGTTTTGGATTTGTGGCTGCAGTGTTGGTAACATGCTGATATTTTCGCTATTGCTGAATAGCGCTTGCACTTTTCTTCCTCCCACTCTGACCCCCCTCTCGAGTGAGTAGGCTGGGGATGCACAAGAAATTGAGAGAGGACATAACTAGAGGTCATGCTTAGCAATAAAATCTGAGAGAAAGGAGGAGGAAGAGGGGACATTCAGAGCTACAGCATTTGTCTTCCCAAGTAACTGTTGTGCATGTTGAGGCCTTGCTTTCCAGGAAGTGGCTAAACATCTGCCTGCTGATGAGAAGTAGTGAATCAATTCCTTATTTTGCTTTGCTTGCACCCCAGCTTTGCTTCACCTATTAAACTGTCTCTACCTCCACCCACAGGTTTTCTTGCTTTTTGCTCTTCTGATTCTTTCTCCTATCCCACTGTGGGGGAGTGAGTTGAGTGAGCACTCAAAAACATGGTGTGGACTTAGCTGCCAGCCAGGGCCAACGCACCACATAAAGTATTTTGTTTGACCACTGCCAGACCGTGCCTCGTTTTAAAGGATAACAAGCTACTCATGTTTAATTCTCCTCCTAACATGAACAGAGGTAACGCCCTTCTCAGTGCAGAGTTGGGAAACCCAAATCAGAGCTTTCTGCTTAGGAGTTATGCAGGTATGGGAGTATTTAGCTTTGTTCTGCCATTTTCATTGCTGTTCGAGCATCAGCATTCTGTTCAGGTATTTCAAATGGCTAAAGCTATGGTAACATCTGGTTTTCTGACAGGATCCCATCCATACTCAGTGCCCAAAATTGATGCATAAAAGAAGAACACTAAGTTTCAAATGCATAACTTTGTCATCTAAATACAATTTTAATATAATTTTTAAGTAACACATGCACCATGAGAAAGAAGGCATGTTTTATTTTCAGTGTTTACTTCATATTCATATATAAATATTCACATACTCCATATATTTAAAAATCTTATTTCAATATGAAAAAATAACAGGCTCAGTTTTTTGAGGGACACTGGCTCCCCTCCTTAGTGATGTGAAACCTGGACTCTGGCATCAGGTAAATGGGTTTGCTGCTTTAATTCAGACTAGGGGTGTATCAACTGATAAAATCAGTGAGCAGGAAATGGCAGAAAAAAATTTAAAATTGCATGTTAATTTGTTAACAGTTTCAGTAATTTTACTCAAACAGGAAACTCACTGAAATGTAGTTTGTTTTGTCTTAAGTCACATCTTGTACTTTAATAAACTAAAAACAGATGTGCACAAAACATGACCATTATATTATCTCAAGAGTTATTTTATACAGGCAACATTTTACCTCATTTAAGAGGATGTTGCATTAATTTTAACCATGAGTGGTCAGGTGCATTCTGTGCACATTTTCTAGCATGTTACTGTTTCTCAAATACAATGCTATTTTAATTTTAATATCTTTTTAGTATCTATTTTGATTTTTGTTTTGCTCTATATAATTCTTCAGGATAGCTCTCGTAGCATTAATTCTCATAATGGTGGAAGTGATAGTAGTTAGACAGTTTCACAACAGTTCCTGCATCTTCATCTTCTCAGCCTTCTCGTCTTCATGGAGAACTATTTGAATTCCTATGCTGTTTTTTCGTACTACTTGCTTATCATTGCCATCAAATTCGGAATCAGAAAGTGTGTTTTGCTGTGGTGTTACAGGGGCTGCTGCATCTTGTGCAGAACCTTGATCTTGCTTGTTTGATTTTTGTGGTGATGTTTCAGCTGGACTTAAGTGCTCTGAATCCTCTGTGTGCCAAGGCTGTGCTTCAACTAACTCTTGCCTTGCGCGCAGCACCGCTCATGTTTTCCTTCACTGAGATTCCATGTACCACTGTAATTTCCAGCAAGTCTTTGTTGGTTACAGGTAAAGGCTGTATTTCAAACGTCCAGTGTCCAGTATGACATGCCTCTTTTCAGTGTATTTTCTATGGACAGCTTCATTCTCCAGTCTTTGACCAAAGTTGTGTCTGGCAACAGACAGTGGCTGAGGTTCAAAATACTTTATGCTTCTCTTCACTCTTCCTTTAAGCTCTTTCATCTCTGACCTCTGCGGCAGCAAGTTAAGGATGTCCACTGAGTAGAGCTGCCCAAGCTTATCAGGGTTCTGTGCTTTTAGCATGTGCCTCTGAGTCTTTACAGCACCACTAGAAGCTTCTCAGATGTGAGTTTCATCTGATATTTGTTCCTCATCATGACAAATTTTTTTCGTAGAGTCCAGTGGCTGCGTTTCAAACATCCACATGACTTTGTGAACACCTCCTCTAACTAGTGCAAGAGCCTTGCTCATATAGTTCCTGCAGAGCCTGGAGCCATATGCACACAGTACATCAAAAGGCTGGATCTGAAACATCCAGGCTATATATTTAACATTTCCACCTGCAACGGTTTCCTGGTCTGCAATGCTTCTATCTTTGTCTGGGTCTGGAGGGTCATCTTTGATTGCAATGAAAGGCTGGTTCTCAAAGACCCATCTTATAGAGAGGACCTCTCCTCTCCAGATTGCACTCCACTCTAAGCGTTGTTTTTCTGATCTTGTGAACATTGGAATGATGAAGGCAAAGCCATTTCTAGCCTGCCGCACATCTGACATCATATTCCGTGTTTCAGATACGCCATGATAAAATATTAGAAGCCTCAGTCAGATTATGTTTCTCTAAGCTTTTTGATTGTGGATGGAAATGTTTGTATAAATGTCTTAGTTCACATAAATTGCTGTGCTTTGGGTACACATCTGTCGAGACATTGGGCTTTGTTGGAGAGCTGGATGAGTCAGTGGACTGGGAAGTTGCTGTCATTTCCAATGGAGCTTTTGCATAAGTAGTGGAAAACTTTTCTGTGCTTCCATATTCATGGAATCTGGAGCAAATCATTGCACAAGTAGCGGTTCCATCCCATTTTTCCCTTGGTGTAGTAGTTTTCTGTAGTCTGTTTGCTGAAGTAGTAGTAGTAGAAGATGAACTAACTGTTGAAGGCCATGTAATTTCCCGGTGTGTACTTTCCAACTTTAGGGAACAAAAGCAGTTGTTGGGTTTTTTTTAAAGTATAGCAACATAGAAAAAAACTTTTCTGTTCTTCACAAAAGCTAGTTCTACAGGGATCCAAGCAATAGGATTATAATAAGATCTGGAAAGAAACAATCCATCACCTATTGCTCAGAATGCATAAAACCAATCTTTTGAACTAAGAGCTGTGCCATTTGCACCATGAAAAGAAATGTGGAATTCATACAAAACACAAAATGATGATTGAACAGTCTTGGAGTTTTTGCTGCAACAAATGCAGACTTTGCATTATAAGCATAATGTAAAGTTATGCCGTGGCTTATGCTCATTTTCATTTCTTCTGAAAGTGACATTTCCTGTGCTTCTGAGAATCTGTGGTGTCAGAAATGATACATATTTACAGATTCAAAACAAGGAAAGAGGAGACTGTATTCAGCAGAGGAGGACAAGAATACAAAAGTTTTTATAAAGGTCTACTTTTAATTGTGTTTGTCACATACTGTAAATACTTGTTGAGCCTTCCAATGCACTTCAAATTACATTATGTGCACTTAATTCCTGAAGTCCATGTATTCCCATCATAGGTTATGTGTTCAATCACAATCAATCAAAATAGAAAATCAGACTACATGACAGACTAATGTCTTAACCTCACCACTTCTAATTTGCATGAAGAAAGATCCCTCTTATTAAAAGCACAGACCTTTACTTCTTTTGCAGGTGTTGCAGTCTCTCTGTCAGAATGAACAGCCTTTTCCTGGGCTGTCCTTTCAATCTGCTCTTTTAAAATCTGTGTTACAGTCTTTGGGAGCTCATCGTTCTGAGCTGCATTGATTTCTGCAATGGGAAGAAGAACAAAAACCATCATTTTTCCTCCACCCTGCTTTTTGTGAAATTGACTTTATCAGTGAATTATAAAACATTATTATATTAGAAAAATTGTACTTAGCCTTGCAGAAGTCTAGAGAGTCAGTGATCATGAACAGAAATCCATAGAGAGAATGACAGAATGGTTGTTGAGGGACAAGTTCTCACCTACTGTTTTGCCATACCTGAGTGGTGTGGCAGGGCTAAAGGTTGACTGGGGTCTTTGGGTGAATATGATGCGTGAATTCTAATACAGGACTAAACTGCAGCAGCTTCAGCATCTGTGGTCATATTCTGCAGGGCTAGTCAGATCAGATATAAGTTGAGCCTTTCTCATCCACAATTTTGTATATACATGGGCTCATGTTTCCCTGTGTTTTTAGACAATTCTTCAAGTCCCCAGTTCTTTCAAGCAACTGAGCACATATTTAAAACTACCTCCTTATGCAAAAGCCATCTCTCTATACCGAATTCTAAACTTGTTTCTTACAAGTCCCGTTGAAGTCAATGAATGTGCTTTGCTGAGAATTCAGAACAATGTGCATTTTCCTGTTGGTATGCTAAGAGCTGTACATTTGTGTGAGTAAAGACATTTGCCACTGCTTGTTTGTGAACCTTTATTGTCATGCCACTTCTTACCTGTTTCATCAGTCTGCTGAGTGAATGTAGAAGCCATTTTTCTCTCATTAACTTGCTCGTGATGAGAAACCTGTGCACAAAACCTTCACTTTACTACAGGATTTAGTGCAATATGTAAGAATTTCACATACTTCTGCAATACTTCTGTATTTAAAATGTTACAACAAAGAAAAATATGAATAGGAAACCTAATTAATTACTATGTTAAAACAATAATAAATTAAGAACACTTAGTAAAACATCTTTAAAAATTATTATGCACTGCCTAATGAGGGAGGCTGTCAGCAGAACATCCAGATCTTGCTGTACCAAGTGGTAAAGGAGGAAGAAATAAAGTGGGTATGTATCAGCTTCTCAGTATAACTGTCCAATGACATAATAATTAAGTGATGTAGTTACCTCTTGTGTTTGAGAGGCTTCTGTTTGACTGTCTTTGGAGGTCATTTCATTGCATTCAGCTTCCCTGGTGCTGCTTGATACTGTGTACTGCCTGCTACTTGACTTTTCCTAAATACAAATAAAAATAATTGCACATTAGCAGCTAAGAGTAACGTACGTTTTCCTCTCTTTTTTTTTTTTCTATGAAGGGCTTTCACAAATAAATTCTAATGTAAGTGGTGTAACTAGAACAGTCATTTCACAGCAGAATACCGTTGTTATTATGATTGATATTTGTTGCCATAAAAATTAGAACAGGCTTTTTTATAACAGATAAGATATCAAGTCATTTCTGTTACTGCAGCCAGATTTTGATCAGCAGATTCGGAAAGCTGCATGAATCCATACAATGTATAATTAGACTGGAAAGGGATGAAGGTGACTAGGAAGACTGGTTCTGGCTTTACGTGCTGTTACCTATCAACTTGTTACCTATTAGCGGGCATGAGGATAATGCAACTTTGTAAAGGAGGTATAATAATATGTCTATTGAAGAAATGCTGACTTCCTGCATATGCTTTATACAGCCCTTCTGGTGCAAAAATCATGCTGAATTGCAGTTGTGAAAAATATGACCTATAGGCTAACCAGAATATCCTATGAAATATACAGGCTAGCATTGTATCTTCAAGTCTGGTAACTGCAGTGTAGTAGACAGAGCACATCATTGAGAGTTTAAAGCACTGTCTGAGATGTCCATGTAAACTAATTTCTGAGGTTATCTATGTTTAGTTCAACTCCAAATTCTGGCAGTGATTTGTTTTCTTATTTAAAGCCTGTCACAGAACCTGTGTTACATTGTGTTACCTGTGTCCATTGACTACTTTGAGATTTAATGATTAGAAGAAATAGATCTAAGGATTGATATTATTAAGCTATCAGTTCTGTGCTTCCTCTCTCTTGCACATGAGCATGCACACAGGGACATCTAACATATAATTTCACTCATGTAAAATCAAATTTTCTTCTTCCTTTGTAAGAAGGAAGCTTGCCTATTAGTTTCTAGTGATAATAAGCTTTCAAATGAAAGGAGCTTCTGGTCCCTTCAGCAAGAGCTTCCAAAAAGTGTTCAATGCAATGTGAATGTGAATGGAGACAGCACTGTGTTTCTGAGGCTGGTGCTATACATCTAGAGCAACAGAGAGCTGTAATCTTCCTGCATCTCAAATCCTGGCACCTCCTTGAAAGCCAGCTAATTGTAGGAGAAGAAAGTAGTGCTCTCCCATAGTCATCCCATGACAATGCATATATTTGTGGGATTTAATCCACCTTCAAACTAAGGAATATTTACACTGCTTGCATCTCCACTAACATTTCTGCTGAATCAATATAGGGGAGCATCCACTGCCTGGCCCATAATTTCTGCCATACAGTAGGCAGCAAGGGCTCTTAGGTTCTGTGGCAGGGAAACAACATGCACCTCCTTCATGGGCTTTAGGAATTTTCTTCCACCTCTGTGCTGTCAAATGATCTGTTTCAACTATAAGGTGAATCAAAATCATACAAACAAAAGGCAGAATAAAATTGCTGATTACTGGCCCAGTAAATGCTTTAGTACGTTACCAGTATCAAAATTAATCGTATCTACCTCAAAGTTTGAACTGTCAGAGTGAGGTGAGGTGTGAGGTGAGGCTTGAGGAGAGCAAGTCAGAGCGTGCTTTACAATCACAAGTTCTGTATGTGTAGCAGTTGTGAGGGGCCATACCCACTGAAAAGTTGAAAAGAGCATACCCCTACCAAGTTAAAAAGAGTCAGTTCAAAGAAGATGAAGTGCAAATTTTTCAATCTATTCTGTTTAATGACTGTGTAGGTGTATGTATAATATGCCTTTTCATTTTATATGGATATGCTTTTCAAGATATTTATGCATATATATGCTTTTTTCATTTAAGATAAGCTTTTCTGTTCTAGTGTGCATGTTTTAGATATGTAAGTCAAGCTCTCATTACTGGAAAAGCTCATTCATGAGACACAAAATATGTTCATGATAGTCATTATGTGTCCTTTGAATGGTGTGGGGTATTAAAAAGGAATATAATTAGGCTTAATGTAGTCAGGAAGCAAATCTAATCTGAATGTCACTACTGCTTTATTGCTGTAACTTTGGTACTGCTTATGAAGTAGTTGCCATATTGCAAAAGATTATAATCCTTTAATGCGACAGCTATGGCTGTCTAAAATGCAGCCTAAATATTATGGGCCAGATTTTGACAATACAATTACACGGCCTTGCTCTGGGCATGCAGGGAGGAAGAGGGAATTGGAGGTTCTCATGTTTTGTGTGTCTGTCAAGATGGCTAATTGAAATTCCGGTGACAGAGGGTAAAATGCTGCTTGTTTATTATTCCAAGCAAGTGGAGAGCAAGAAGACCTGTGGTTTCATCTCTCCTCAGTAATGGCTAACTGTTGGATATAGGATAGCATATCCTGTAGGTAGGATTAATTTAGTATACCCCATTAGAGTCTGTGGCATGTTTTGTAGACCCCATAGATTTTGGAGAATATCCTGTAGAATTATTTGATGGTCTGCATGGGATAACGTAGTTCTTTATCTTATTAAGCAGGATAAGTCGTGCCTCCAATGCAGGACACTGGCTGTAGATCATGGTCTAGATTTAATACTAGGTAAGGGTTATGCTTGTGGGAACTTGATCCCTTTATTTGTTTCTGTGGAATACACAATTCCTGCCATACTGTGCGTTATTAAATCAATCAAGGTTATTTAATCAACCAGATCCTGCATTGCAGTGTCAGGAGGGAACAGCTCCCCTCCAGCTGTGCGGGAGAGGAGGACAGAGGACTCAGAGTCGTTTTTGGTAGCAGAAGTGAAAAGACAACTATTATGGTTGCTTTTCCCATGGTCCAAGTATCACCTTTCAATTACTGTTTGCTTATTGTGTGCCATGTAACAAGTGAGCTTCAGAAAACACTGTAAGGTGGATGATTGTTGACATGCCGCTAGCTCACAAACAGTTTCTTATGGTCATTTTATTTTTATTTCAGACTTCTATCACCCTCCATTCTCTTCAAAATGTTTCAAGTTGCCCTTTATGGGGGCTGCTGGACTTCCCATGCATATCTGTATGATACTTAATACAGAGGGCTATAATGTCCTGTTGTGTCTCGCATAATATGTCATTCTAACCTAAACCAATACTATTTAAAAAATAAAGATGTAAATCTGAGAATGTCTGTATACATTTTGTTAGAGAAGTGCATTTTTATGTAGGCATTCAGATTCTGTTACCGAAGAGAACTGTAATTGCTGCACGCGTTTTATATGTTGGTGGCCCATACATCAATTTTAGTGCCTCTGCGCTGCAATAATTTAGATTGAATTCTTATTGCAAAATGTGCCAAGATTTGAATTTTCAGTAACTGTTCTGTGTATTTTAGATCAAAGATTGCTTTTTGGTGTTGACATTTTTGCAGTTGCTTTCTGACAACAGACAAAACATACTTTCCCTTTCAGAAATAAAATTGCTTTGAGGCTCAGAATATGTATGCTATGTTATATGCATATGTACATAAAAGATGTACACAATTCTATATATGTATGTATTGTTCAAGGGAATCAAATGGCCCAAAAGCTTGTCCAAGCACAAAAACGCCTTTAACTCGCTCACATTTGAAGCATATTGCTTTTAGTTGAACTGTACATTATGGTCATCATGTAGGATCTATGGGAAGTTGGCTAATATATTATTTTTGTATTGACATATTTAGAACCTTCTGTTCTAAATTATCAGTATGTACAAGCTTGCAGATTCCTTTAGGCAGCAGTGGAAGTAAGTTGTGAGCCTAAAGCTTCGGTTACAAAATTAGTAACAATAGAATGACTGACTGATGATTTACTTGGTGTGAATCTTCATTTCTTCCTCAAAGCTATGCTTTTTTACCTATGTATGTTCTTACCATGATATCATCTGCACATCAGTACTGTGAGAGTCTTGCAGAAATTTCTATAAAAACTTCACTCATCTGCACTTCATCTCTATGATGTCAGCCTTACTTAGTTGTATGTATATACTTAGGGTGGGTTGGGCAGTATATGGAAGATTTACATAAAAGGGTAAGGTTTTCACTGTTCACTGACATTGTACTATTACTCAATCTTATCCTCTGCAATTGCTAGAAAATTGGCAATTGCTACACTAGGAATCTTAGAAAATTTGCCTGGAATGACTCTACACCTGGAGGTGTAGCTATACCTGTGTCATCCCCTTATGAAGAAAGGCTGAGAGAGCTGGGACTCTTTAGTCTGGAGAAGAGAAGGCTGAGGGGAGACCTTATCAATA
>JAOXNO010000078.1:21262135-21284685 GCA_028565335.1 Limnodromus scolopaceus | reverse complement strand
AATCCTGCTTTGGCAGGGGAGTTGGACTAGATGATCTCTATGGTCCCTTCCAACTCTAAAAAAATTCAGTGAAATTCCTGACACATGATAGTATATGGTTGAGTGAATATCATATAGTTTCCACTCATCCTTCCTATGTAGGAGGTTCAGCTCACTTGCCAGAAATGGCTTGTTTCTGATACTGGCCAGTGAGACTTTGTCCCAGCAGCATCCTGGCTGAGCTGGTGTAGCAAAGCACGCCTGGCTGGCATTTGCAGAATGACACTGAAACTCACAACCTCGTCTAAGCTTGGCAGCTGATGATGAAAGGTGCTCATGATGCCAGTGGTCAAATTAAAGACCAGGTTTCTAAACAAACTCTGGTTGAATTTGTGAGCATATGGCAATTCTGTGGTCAGTTTTCATTGCTGCTCACCATTCTCGGCAAGAGTTTAGTGCATCCTACTGGTAATATGGCACCTTTCACAAGGAACTATCTCCCATACAGTGAAGATATCTATGAGTGATGGCTGCTGCCTGAGAAAAACAAAGGTAAATAGTTATTATTTGCATATTTGATGTCAATATTCTGAATGAAAAGCCATACACTCCTTGTGCAGTAAATTAATATGTAGTAAAATGTTCAGGTATTTAGATCACTGTTCAAAAAATGAATTGCTTCCTTACTTTAGCTTGTATTAATAGTTTGAATTTATCCAGATATGGAGATCTGTCTTCAAACTACATGATTTCTCTGTTTTGCCCTGGGATTGATTCAGTGACCTTGAATAATCTTTCAACTACCTAAGTGTATAATCCCATTTTCCATGAGAGTGCAGTTACGTTAGATGGAAATGGGATTTTATGGTCTTACAGTAAGTTATTTAACCTAAATTTTAAGATTTTTCCATATAGTCTTGAGTCATTTTATTTCCCATGAACATGACTATTTCTGCTGATGATTTGAGAGAGCCGCCTCAACTAGCCACAGAGGACACATACATGGATAAGTATGCTTAGAGGTCACATCTTTGTTGAAGAAACAGAACCATCACAGTGGCTTTGTAGAGAACTAGATGACACCGTTAGCCTAGGGAAAATACATCTTCACATCACAGAAATGAAATTATTTGGTTCTGAGTAAGAGAAAAAATCACATAATTTCTGCACCTGGTTCTGCATTTCATTATGCAGGTAAATGGCAGCTGTGCATAACAGTGCATAACACTTCCTTTTAACAAGGATTATGTTCCAGTATCCTTATGTACAACTATGGAATTTTTCTGCTTAGTTAAAAATGCTTTAATACTTCTGCAACAAACTATGTCTTCTCCCCTACAAACGGGAGTTTTGCTTGTTGTTTTTGCAAATTGTTGATATTGGTATTAATGTGTAACAAATGAGAGATAACTGGTAGATATGATGATATTTACTTAACATTAAAATGAACCTGTGGCAGAACGTTGATGTGTCCGGTTCTACAAAGTTAGGAAGGGAATATTGCTTAAAAATCTCTCCAAGAAGTGCAGGATTGTTAAGCAGTTTGCTGTGCCATTACTGTTTTTCATAGCTTACAGGACAGATTGTGCAATGTGTTTTATTATAGGGGATTTCACATAGTCCAAAATCATTATCTTCTACAACAATTTTTCATGGTATATGCTAATGAAGTAATAAAATGTAAAGACCTTTTATCTAAACTAACACTTAGCTGCTGCTTTGTTCTGCTTTTATGTAGCATCTGGGTTCCTCTGTGCAATTTTTGATCTGTTTAGGGGAGTTGATTAGATTTAATTCAATGGAAGCAGGAAACTCCTTTTGAAAGAGAATGGCTTAGCATCACATTAAGTGCAATATATACAAAATATCACCATGATACTTGATAATAAATTACAGTCTTATTGACAAGGTTCAATATAAAATACTGCTATGGTAGTAATCTGTTTTGCTTATCTATTTGCTGTAAGTCTAGTGTTGGTTATATTGAGTGTTCATCTGCATTAAAAAAATACATGATTCCTGTAGTATATCTCAAAGAGAAAATTCTTTGAGTATGAACATTAAGGAAACATCTAAGTCATAAGGAAAACTCTTCAGTTAAATGAACAGTCATATTTTTTCCTCAAGCTATCTAGGATGGCATACCTCATTTGTTAGCATTAAAAATGTTATTGTTACCTGTACAGATTTGTGCTGGTGCTGGTACTGAGCAAAGGTCTTCTGTGAAGAGGTCATCTGCGCTTTCTCAAACTGTTTTTTTACTGCTGCCAGGCCACCAGGCACAGTACAGAAGTTGGTTTTCTCTGCTGCCTAGAGTGATAAAATAAGGCCAGTTGTTTTTCATTTGCACTAATAACATACTTCTACAAGCCGATTTTTTTTTTTTTTTAAAGTAGTTAATAACAGTATGCTATAATGCTTCTAAATTTCAAATGGGAAATTTGGAAAGACTTGGTTATGTCTGTAGCCTCTTATAGCCAAATTCTACTGATGTAATCTGTAAACCCTACTTATCTTAACAGTACACGTGAATTAACATTAGCATTCAGAATAGATACAGTAATAAAACAGTTATTTTTCAGGTGGTGTTGTCAAAATACAGAATATATATGTACTGTTAACATTAACTGTTGAATCTCATTGGCTCATTTTAGGACTTCTACTTATCAACCAAAAATGAGGACCCACAAATTATGAAGTTCTTTTGGGATTTTGTAATCTAGAATTTATTCAGCACTAGTTGCTAAATGCTCCGGTGTGAAATAGATCCTGCTGGGGCAGCTGTATATTCTTCTCTGCCTAAACAAGTGTCTGAGGACTCAGTGGTTTCCTCTGAAGTTCTAGGGATCAGCCATGTATTTTCAGCCATGTAATACTGTCTTGGCAAGACAGACAAATGACAGACAATTATAAATGCTGTTTCTGGCAAGTTCATAAACCACTGCATGGGAAACATACATTGGGATTTGGAGAACTAAAGGCCAATGTATATTTGAAAAATGTGCATGTTTGGCCTGAATCTTTAGCACCAAAAGGAGCAGGTCCCATCTACTTGACCGTCAGTAGCAATGACTTCCCAGAACAATCCTTCTCTGCTGTTCCCTCTTCTGCTTGTTTATCCTGAGCTCTGTTGCATTCAGAGTTGCCACCTGGCCCTCTCTGTATTTTTTCAATAGGTATTGTTGAAAAACAGAGAGAGACCTTCAAGCAGGCCTTCGTGAGATGATCGTTCTTCACTAACAATGGTGCTGAAGGTCACAAGAATGCCTTTACCCTCACGCTGCCTGTTCTAGTTCTGTCCCTTTTGTGTTACCTCTCATATGGTACTAGAACTACGCTTTCAGCATTTGAGTTTATTAATCAGTATGCAGAAAATAACCCACCCAATAATTAGAAATAGCCTTGTTATGAAGGTTACCAAGTAAACGTAGGTTTACATCAGGCTTTCATCTGATGAGTAAGTAAACAGATCATAAAAAACAACTTTTTTTTTCCCTGTGATGAAGGCAGCATGATTATATATGTACACAAATGTGTAAATGTGAAAAGTAATTCTTTTAGTAAATGACCATTCTGGGCACACCTTGCTTGCCATTTAGAGGGGTAAATGCAGTTATGGGTCCTTTAAGAAAACATATTAATTCCCTGTAAAAGAACCAGATATGCAATTCCTTTTTCAGGCAACCATGTATTTCAGCAAGAAATTGCGAGGAGGGCCAGAGTGTAAACGAAGTGGTTCCTGTGTGCTCAATGCTGTCAGGTTGGGTCAGGCTTCACACAGTTCTTTTCTTTTTGAGAGAGAGTACTAGCTTCAGCAATGTTTCCAATTGCAGGAGTAGGGAATCAGAACATTCTCAGCCAGGTGAACTGCAGGAATCTGCTCCCAATACACACAGACAATTAGGAAATAAATAAGTGAGCAGGCAGGAATTTGGTGGTTGGAAAACACCCAGAATCCGGTGAGTGTGACTGGTGGCTGTTTTCACTATGTGGCTTTTGGACTAGCCAAGCACCCAGAAGGTCCCCTCAGCTGCTGCAGACCAAAGATCTCCCAAGATCTCCCAAGATCAAAGCGCAGGTAAGAGTGGGAATCCTTCTACAGCTCTTCTTGCATATGGACAAAGATGCTGGCTGGTGAGACCTGCATTGTAGTCCTTCTTTTGCCAGAGATGCTCTCTGATTTACAGGAGTTACTGTGGCCTAGTTTACAGTAAGAAAAAGGTGTTCTTCCCATGTGCTGGAAGTTTAGCATAAACAAAGACCATTGGCATTCTGGCACTGAAGCAAGCTAGCATAATGCCTCATTTTCCTGATAAAAGGGTGTTGAGCTACAGCTTCTAGGTAGAATTTTAAGATACGGTAAAAATACACTTTTTATCCTGTAGTATTTGTGCAGAACTGAGGCAGATTTTCCTGATTTTCCTGGCTGAGATCTACAAATCCAATTTTCAGATAATTCCTGACTGATAATTAAATGTGTAGTGAAGCAGCCTTGCTCTATTTTAATAGATTATAAATTCTGTTAGCCAAATAGTTCATGTGCTACTTGGTATTAATGTTAAACTTTACTATAAAATACCTAATCCCTATAGATAGACATGTAGAAAGAGATAAATAAAACAAAATTTAAAAAGCTTTTTTCTAAATATTTTTCATATCATACCCATTTTTAAATAATTTTATTATAAAACAATAATTTTTCATACACCTTGTCCCATTGAGATTCTATTTTAAAATACAGCAATTTCAAATTCTTTAGTTTG
Organism: Limnodromus scolopaceus; assembly: GCA_028565335.1. Classification (NCBI taxonomy): domain Eukaryota; kingdom Metazoa; phylum Chordata; class Aves; order Charadriiformes; family Scolopacidae; genus Limnodromus; species Limnodromus scolopaceus. Next base: position 21,279,943 of record JAOXNO010000078.1, on the reverse strand, counting down.
AACAGCAAGAGGCCTAAACTTAATGTGCATTTGAATATGATTTTATTATTTTTAATAATGCAGAAACTGCTGGGCTTAGTCATTATGAGCTGAAAGAATAACTGTGTTGCAAATCTATTGCGACTCTATGGTTGCATTAAATGTGGTTTGTCCAAGAGTGGAATAAAAAGAACAGTGCTTCCAATGAATTAAAGGGAATTGTCCAAATGACCACAGGTATATAGCACGAAAAATCTCATTCAGTAGAGACAGAGTTTGCTAAGTACATTGGTAATTTAGGTTTCAAATTTTGATCACCATAGTGGCCCATCAGTCAGCTTGTATAAATAAAGAATGTAGGATATGTCACTATGCAAAGCAAACACAGACCTAAGAAGATAAAGAACCATTGCTATCTTACATGAGCAAAGGAGTTGCTACTCTCTCTCTCAGACACAGCAGCCTTGTACAAAGCCATTCTTTCTTTCAAGGAGACAGTCTCCTGGAAATCCAGTGGTGTATTATCAGTCCTGGGAGTGCTCTCTTTAGGTAGTCGTCTTCTGGGTTTGCGAGAACCCACTGTAAGTACAAACAGACATCATATTTTCTAAGAAGGAAACAGGTACCTTTTTTCCAAATCTTAAAAGCAGTAGCAGAAAGGACCACTATTATCAACTTTTTAGCAACTGTATCTTATATTAAATCTAGAACTTATTGAGTACAGAAAAAAATAATTCCATGTAGTTTTTGAAATGGGGGGAAATTCCTTGGGAAAATAACAAAAAGCTTTTTTTAAAAAAAAAACATACAATTTTAACAGCAAGCATAGTATATTTTTCTTGATAGTGTTATATTTGCATTATTTAATGCTGTAAAAAATAAATACTATAAATAACTAATTATAATTAGATATATTGTGGTCTAATTAACTCTATACATTATCGTATTCATTTGCGTAACAGAGAGTCTATTCCAAGTTGATAGTAGATTTCAGTTGTTTACTGATATTGCATTAGAGTATGTTTTAGTTGGTTTAGTACTACTAAAACCTTATTGAAAATTATCTAAATATTTATCTAAATTACTAACTACATTTAAGCCTTTTTTCAAGGTGTGAAGTTTATAGACTTATCTATAAGCATCTGCAATTCAGGCACAGTGAATATGGAAACAACAGTTCAGAGTAGCCTGGAAAGAGCAGCATGGAATTACCAGCGCTAGGAATTTTTTTGTTGCTGTTTGCTACATTCATATGACTGTATTAGAAGAATTCCACATACCCAGAAAGACACCTTATATTTAACGTAAAGGTATTTTTCCTTCTTGTTTCAGACAAAGGGTAAAAAAGTATGTTGTGAGAATCTCTCTTGTCTGTGATCAGAGACAGAAGAGATTTCATGTAAATACCATAGGGTGGAAGTTCCTCTTGTCATGCCAAGATTTTTCTACAGTGCATGGAAAATCAGGTAGAATGATACTGGATTTCTGTAAGCAGAACGATCCCTTCCTTTTGGTAGCAGAGGGAATTTTAAGACTTCAAGAAGATATATTTTTAGTTAAGCCACTAAAACCTAATTTTTTAACGCTTCTGCTTAGTTTATCCCCATGTGTATTGGGTGGAACTTGATGGGTGTTTTTAGGGCCTGAGGCCTGTATAGCATTTGCCAGAGCCAACTCCTTGTTCTGGAAGCCTAACTGCAATAATACATATTGCTATACATATGTGCATTACAGAACATGTTCTCGGTCAGTAACATTTCTTCTTACCTAAGCTGGTTCCCTTTTGGTTATCGTATTGTTTTACTAACGCAGTGACTGAAAACAGAAAAGATACAGTTAAAAAAAATGCTCATTTTCTTTTGAAGTACCCACTCTTTCCCTTTAATATAATGAAATGCAGCAGCAAAAGAGACTTTCCAAAAAGCTGTCTATTCACCTGGCACAGAACAGAGTGCCAGGGAAGGGGTATCCCACCAAGCAGGGAACAATTCCAAGGTACATTTGGCCTTACTGCTGGTTCACTGGCATAGGTGTTCAAGGGCCAGATGCAGCAAGCAAATATACCACGCAAATCTAATCTTCAGTAAAAATCAGACAAAGATGCAGGCATGCAGGGAAGAGTGTCTCAGTGTAAATATACCCAGTTCCTTAGTATTTTTACCTGACCCTACTCATAACTTACGTGACGATAATTTTCTTTTTTATTATGCTTATCCCATGCAGTATATTTGCATATTGCGTGACAGGCAGAAGAACTGCTACAGTTCAAGAAAGAATAATAGCAGCAGTAAGAATCAGCTGGAAGGAAAAAAAAGGCTTGCAGAGAAAGTAGAAATCAGAAGAGAGAGAAAATTGCTGTTCTTCAAGTAAGAGGTCTGTACATTAAACCAAATTTAACCAAAACAATGGAACGGTTGAAAGTATGCTTTGGCAACACAGAGGGATAGTCCACCATAGCCAAGCAGTGTCAGTTCATTTTTAAAGGCAGATTGAATTATGTAACAGACTACTACCAGCATGGTATTTATGAGCCATTGCTTTAAACTCAAGGAAGTTTAGGAGGTTAAAAACTTTATTAGAATTGTTCAGATTCAACAAGGGATTCCTGGATTCTACGTAATTGTAAGGATGTGAATAGTTGCATTAAGCGCAATAGGAATACTCATGTGCTTAAAGTGTGACATGATTAAATTCCTTGCTGATTTGGGGCCATGAATTTAATGGACTGTTTTAAAAAACATTTTAATAGATACATATTATTAGCCACCTGGGGAGTTAAGGTAATAGAAACTATTCTCTTGTTAGCTTTGAAAAAGGAAATGCCCTCTCTTCAGAAACTTCTTGTTTTATAACACAATGTGAAACTCTTTGTGGTTGTATGAGAGGTTATATGATCTAAGCTTTTGCTCATTAATTTTGCTCATTTTGCTCTAAGCTTTTGCTCATTCAAGAGAGCTTAAAGGTGTAATATCTTCAGATTCTTTCTGGGCTAAATATGTGCTTGTGATGAAACAGTTTTTAAGAAAAGGCTTATGTTTACCAAGGTGAGGTATGTCAACAAAAAGCTGTTTGCCTTTGTCATATGGGACTCATACAATAGCATCTATTGCAGAGAATTTAAGTTTTTTTTAACAATAAGTTACATCAATTCTATAAAGTAAACAGAGTTTGGCAAATCTTCTGTGCATAACAGGAGTTGAGAATTCTGGCTTTCTGCGATTTTTTTAGCTATCCCTTATGGGCTTCTCCAGGTTTTCACGATAGGTAGAACAGCAATATGAGCACTGCCTTTATTGTTTTTCAGTGGAGACAATGCAAGTTGTTGGTACTCAGTCATACAGCTTGCTGCAAATGTTCCTTGATAACTCTTGTGGGAAAATAAGATTTTGGCATAATTGAAATGTTTAACAAAAAGTTCCATAGCTCCTTAGTGGTTTGAGGGTATTTCTTTTACTGAAAAATTAAAGAAAGTTGACATATATTGTCATTGGTTGTAGAAAACTCAAAACTCACAGTGATGGGAGAATTAATCTATGGATCAGCATTATCTTATATTTTTCAGGACCTGAATATTTATTCAAGTGCAGAGTTGCAGATGTCAGTGTCTGACTTCAGCTATGAAAAGTTTAAGAGCTTTCACCAGTGCTTTCAAACACTCAAATGAGTCTATGGGGAATTTAGTTCTCCTAAGACTGTCTGAATGCAAAATGGAGTATTGTGGCTCTCACAGGAGCATAGAAAAACATTATCCCCTATGGGTCTGTCACATTTTTAGAAAAAGCTTCATTTGTAAGAGGTATGAATTGTTGACTATGCATTTTTACATAGTTCGTATTCTTTGTTATTCCTGGTGGACCAAAAAAATGCTTCTGAATTATACTGTGCTCAATTTAGACTCAGAGGCAAAGCTGGTATGGAATGAAGGATTCCATTCTCTTGTTAGAGAGGAAAAAGAAAGGCTTTGAACTAGAAGAGTCTAAAAGGAAAAGGAAAAAAAAAAACGGCCATATTATAAAAAAAAGATACCTGAAAAGCTTGAGAATATGTAGAGAAAAGCCACAAAAATTACTGCTACATGGATAACTGCAGCTGTACCTAGTTGATGGAAGAGAAGGTTATGGGGTGATATGGTCATAATCTATAATCATCCTTCCGAGAAGAAATGAGAAGGTGTTAAAGATCTGTTTAATTTGGTAGGAAAAAAAAGGAAAAAAAGGTAAACAGTGGCTGAAAGTTAAGCCTGGTAAAAGATCAGGTATTTAATTTGAACAATGAGCAGAATAAACCTAGCAGCACTAGCTATAAAAGGTCTTGCACACTGAAATTTCCTTTTCCCTTTTATCTGCTAGAGTGTGGAAATGCTAAACGTTCAGACTAAACATTTTCTGATCAAAAAAAGGGTGTAGTCAGTCATTGGTTGATACTATGTAAATGGCTTATTTAAAGACTAGGCAAGAGTCTTTATGCTATTTATTTGAATAATCTGTTGTTTTACATAAAGTCAAGTCCTGTGCACTCAGAACTCAGTGATTTTCTGTCAGAAAATTGCATCATCCATGTTGTTTCTGTGTTAAAACAAACCAAAACACAGATACATACACTCTTTGATACCATCAAGCAGTGGTCTCCAAAGTGAGATATGTGCACCCATGGGGCTGTGCAAAACACTCCATTGGGGTGCAGAAAAATGTATGTTGCCTGCATACATAATGTATTAGTAGAGTAGTAAATGTATACAATTTGTAGATAAATATATATACAAACATTGGGAGTGCATGGTCAAAAATGTTTTACTGATAGTGGTGTGCCATCAAGAAGGTTTGGAGACCACTGCCTTAGAGCAAAGTGAGACATCAGATCAATGTGGTAATGCTAACCTTCAGAGCTGCTGCTGTGGCCATTTTCTGATGACATCTTCTCAAAGATTGCTCTCCCTCTTTTCACACTAGACTCATTCAGAGAAATGACAGAACGGCTCCCAGGCTGACTCTTCGACGCTGATGAAAGTGAACTTCTCTCACTTTCTGTTTCCTGTTAGAAGACATCAAGAGGATGCATGTTAAAAGCAATTGGTAGGAAACAGATGTGGGTTTTGGAGGGAGGAGTGTGTACGAAGAGGCAGAATAGCAGGAGGTGCTATTTTTGGGTATTTCTCTGAATTTGCCATAGGATAAATTTCTGTAGCACTGCAGGTTGCAACAAATGATATCTTGGAGACCAGATGTACATGGACATTTGTATTTCAGAAATTAGATTTTCAATTCTGCTGTGACCTATCGACTGAATTTAGCTTATCACAATAGTGGGTTAATGTTCCGTACAGATAGTTTACACAATATTATTGGTATCTCATCATTACACTGTGGCCTCAGCCCTCTGAGGCAAAATGACTAAATTATTGCTAAGCAAAACTTTAGGGTGTTGAAGCTGGTGTTTTGGGGTTCTTCTCCTTCCTTCCAGGTGATATGCTACTCAGTATGAAGTTGGACACAATGTCTGTAAAATCTCAACTACAGCTCTTATATTACGTAAATAACTGAAACAGCTGGAGTAGCAAAAGTAGGTTTTTTTTGCAAGTGAATAACATGAAGGTCCACTGCGTGTCCACTCCCTCTGTGCCACTACAAGAGGTAGCGATATCCAGAAGGACAGTGGGCAGGTGGTTGGCCTCATGAGTGCATAAATCTCTCTAGCAAGATTTTGCAGAACTTATTTGCCAGAGCCCTTAATTGCTTATATGGCATACATTTTCAAATGGTACTTAATTTCAAAATGTACTTCAATGTGCCTTTGTTAGACTACTTTCTTTTTATTGTTTGCAGACAGCTTTATTATTGTCTACTAGTTTAGTGCTGCCCACGTATATGATCTCACTGAAGTAACTCCTAACTGCTGTTAGATTTAGATATTATGTATGATGTGTAAGAAGTAGCAAAATTTGACACCTGAATTGATTATCCTAGATTGGAGATTATTTTCCAATATCTATTTAAAAAAAAGAAAAATAAAAAAAAAATTAATGTCATGCAACTTAATCCTCAAATAGAACACTTACTTTGTAAGTTCACAGTAGCATACAATCAATTAATACATTCACCTTGATTTTTATGAAACTAACAGTCAACAACTGTTGGAAGTAAAAGTGAAGTAACAAGTATGTTTTAAAATGAGTGCATCATTAGCAATCAAGAACAATTATGCTTCACCCATCTTTAATAGATTTACACTTTTCTCAAAGCTGCTGATAGTTTTTATCTTAAATATGCATATGTATCCCATTTCTTGACCTGTAATCATTCTTTGCAAGAATATTCCTTCTAGTACGTGTACAATAGGTTATGTCTTGTGGAAACTCATAACTTTATAACAATCTGTCTACTTCTGTGAGTTACGGTAGCTTTTGCTTGAGATTTGCTGAAAGATTTTTGTATGATGTGTCAGCATTGAAACAAATAACTGATTAGACCATAGGGGCTGAAGATGTTTTATTACCATGAGTATTATAAACTCTTTTTTTTCAGAAAAAATGCCTATAGTATCAACAATCATCAGTTATCTTGTCACATCAGTCTCTCCCCCTGTACCATCCTTCCCCTCCCCCAAAAGATCGCTGCTGCTACTGCTTATATGGAATTGAACTCAAGAGGTAATCTCGAATCCAGTGGATAATTTTACAGATAGGCCAGGAAGTACAATCAACATGCCGGAAAACCTAAACATGACTAGATTCCTAACATACCTTTATAGGTGGTATAGGGGATCCTAACCAATACTGTGGGGTTTGTTGCCTTTTATTTAGCAGATTTACAGGAGATAATTGTTTTGAAACTAATTTGAATGATCCTCTGATTGCTTTTACAATTAGCAGAACATTTTTCTTGGCAATTATGGAAAATATTTTTGGAGGGTAATAGTAAGAGAAAGATTTTTGGAGTGAAGAAAGTAGCTGTCTTTCTGCTCCATGACACTTCCTTGTACCCTTCCTCACTAGTCTGTGGTTACTTTCAGGTTGTACATCCCACTGAGAAATGACAGGGTGGCACCGTGCCAGTAAGATAAGCTCTGTGACCAGGCTGGGTTACAGTGCAGACCTGACCATGCAGGTGGGCGGTTGCAGCAGAGGTAGGATAGAGAACTTGGCCAGAACGTAGGTACGCTGAGAGGAACGAGATACTCATGTGCCAAGGGTATCAGGAGACAGCAGGTGGCTGAAATGAATAGGGTGTTTTGTGTGGGAAGGGCTATGGCTTCAAACTGCTATTCATTTTGTACCCTTTTGCAGAGTTGGTTATCAGTTACAATTACAACCCAGTATTAATTACAACCCAGTATTAATTATAATATCTTGGTTTAAAACAGCTGAAAAGCCGACCATTATGTCTGAAATCTGGTACGGGCAGTCTGTGATGCAGAAATGGCTATGCTGAGGAGAAATAAAAAAAAATAGTGCAGCTGTGCCTGTTGTTAGATCAGCTTGAACATGTCTGTCTCCGACTTCTCCAGTTCTGCAACCAGCCAGTGCCTGACATAAATGAGAACTGCCTTAGGATCATATTGCCACAGTATTGTGTGTGCTTTCAGTAGTCAACACCAGAGAATCACTTTAATGATGTTCTAACTTCTGCAGTATAAGAACTAAGTCAAAAACTCTGAATATACTGTGTTTTCAGCTATCATGGGCATCCTTGAGAACAAAATAATCTAGGGTGGTGGGTTTTTTTATATTCCTACTATAGTAGTTAACTGTTAAAGCTAAAAAACTTCAGTTTACTGTTTCTTATTTGTATTGTGGCAAGCTAGAGACCAATATAAATTTGATTTGCATTTTTCTTAACTCTATTAATTTTATTAAATTGTAGCATATTTTTATCTCTGCAGTAGCAATTCCATTACCTATAAAATTTACATAAGTTAGTATTTTAGACATTTATTTTAATAGGATTTTTAAAAAAAAATTAATGTATTGTTTTTGACCATTTTTAATATCAACTGCAGTTGATATTAAATATCAACAGATTTCTGAGATGTTGGCCACTATGGCAGAAAGTATTTTTATTCAGCTTTTTTTCCAGTGGTCAGAAAAGCATATGTGTCAAATAAAACTGGAAATCTGGGATAATATTTACAAATTTTTTAAACATAAATTATTACCATTTAACTTTGGTGTTCAATTCTTCCACCTAGAAACTTGTCTAAATCTCAGGTTTTGTTTTGTAGTAAGCATTAGTCCCATTTTTCAAGACTGCAGTAGGTTTTTTATTTGGTATTTTTGTAATTTGTAGATTTTAGTAGACAGTGTCAATTACCAGTTCTAGGAATGCTCTTTTCAGTTTTATGCCATGATATTAATTTGTCATCCTAGTCCTGTGAATTGTTTTGCTATAGGCCGCTAAATGCAATTTACTGTAGCTTCATATTAAGTAGTTTGAGACCGGTGTTTATTGTTCCAAATCTCTTTGTTAATTTGTCTTTTGATTTCTGTGTACTGTTGCCCCTAATAGTGTACCCAAAAAAGAATATCTATATTTTCCTCTATAATTACACAAACATTTTGGGGGACTGCTAACATATTTATCAAAAACATATACTTACACTGTAGTAGATCAATAATTTAAAATATATTAATTATCTTTTAGTTGTTTCTAATTAAGTTCTCCTTATTTTCATAGCTAGTTTTAGCTTTTACCACAATTTTCCACATTTTGCATATTCTTTAAATCCCTGATATGGTGAATCCCTGTATAGTTGAATGGTCCATTTAATGATCTCTGTGAGGATGATGGTGTTCTGATAAACAGTGATGATGTTGTGGGGCAGCGGAACTGCATGCTTAGCACTGTGCAGAACATTTTGTTCTAAACAAACCAATTCTATGCCCAAGTGCATTCTCTTCTACTGCTCCCTTTCACTATCACAGTACCCCCAACATGACAGCCTGCAGCTGCCCTAGCCCTATTTTGCAGACAGCATCCCTGTCTTAGTGGGGCTTCTGAAGGATGATTTTCTTGCACTGTTGCTCCAGCTGAAGTGCTAGAGCTTATATTTGTTCTCAGAAAATGGTATTTCCTACTGTGAAAAAGTTACTGGAAGGTGTTATGATTATCATAAACTGTTTTTAATGAGGATAAATTTAATTTGCATACTGTTTTATTGGGGTATCTACCCAGATAACCTAATGACAGTGAATGGCAGAAATATCTGCTTAATAAGGATAGAATTAACATAAATGCCACTTATCAAAAAGCACCAAGATAGTGCAAAGAGGTACTTAATTAGAGGCTAATATATGCAACTCTTGCAGAAGTTGCCAAATGAAAACTAAAAGAAGATGATTTTTTCCCTTTCTGATTAATACAGAGTTCAATTAATGTCAAGCTTTTGTAACTATATGTGTATTCTTGGTGGGAGCAGGTATTCAGTTGAGACATAGACTCTTGTGTGGAGCACCCTGTTTAACAGCATTTATTCCATTTTTTATTGGGTATAATTTGTTGAAATCTGTCTATATTTAAGTAACTGTCTCATAATTACTCCAGTTTTATGCACTGGTTCTGATATTATATTCTATTTTTGAATAGGATTGTCAGAAAAAGGTGACACGAAGTTATTTTTATGTTCTGATCTCATACTCTAGACATAATGAAAAGAATAAAGCACTGGAGTGCCAAAATTCAAGGAACATTCAGTCATTACATTTAGAAATGCCAACGATAAAGATTCCAATTTCAGTGGCCTACTGAGTGACTATGCTTCATTTAGATAGTGGATTTTCCACTTGCTGTCCAGTCCTGCACTAATCTAAAAGTCAGTAAGCCAGAACACATGAAGTTTTAAATAGAGGAAAACTATTTACCAAATTACTACTACCTTTTCTGTATACATTGAACTACCTTAGATTGGAAGAGGACTTTACAGTCAGTACATTAAATAGATTGCCAAAAGCTACTATTAATGTATTTATTTTTTTAAGGACATCTTTAAGTGTATTCAAAAAATGCACTTATTCCCATCTCATCATGTCTTAGCTACTTTTGTTACATGTGCTACATAACGGACATTACCACCTAATTTTCAGTTTATTTATGGTTTCCACTAAAAGAATGCATGTGTAAGAAATGCCAAAGAAGGGTGGTAGAAATAGGCCCAAAGAGAAAGGGTAAAAGCGTAAGTTGAAAGGAAATCCGTAAATGGGTGATGAGGTAGGAAACTAGTGGAGCAGTAGGATGAGTGTCTAGAAATCAAATCTGTTGCTTTAAAAATAGTAACATAAAATCTTGATCCGTCAATGCATTTTATTGTGATTGTAACTTTAAATACTTGAGGGTTGCTATTCAAATAATTGTTCTCAATAGCAACTCAAGTTATACTTAATGTCTAAGCCCTTTCCTGGACTGGCTCCTAACATTTACTATTGTCTACAAAAAGCTGGCATCTCAAATTCCAATTCAAAACAAGAGACTGCTTCACTGAAGAGTACACAGGAATGGTTTGAGGTTAATTCTAGTGCTGAACGAGCTGATAATATCTCCTGTGAATCTCTCAATCTCAGTGAAATATAAAAAATTAAAAGATAAAGCAACATAGTCCTTGCTTGCCTGGAAAAAGCCTTTGGAAATGCCATCATGAGACAAGTCTGTTTCTGATACATTTCTCATTTGTAATTAAAAATATGATGGAGATCCATTCTGGTGCAATTTAGAAGCAAGGAGTGCATGGAATCATGTCTACCATCTGCTGGAATGCTGATGGCGTTATTAAGATTGATGAAAACCCCCTAAAGTGACTATTACAGAGGAGTGCTAATAACACCTGCTGCATAAACTCTGTGAAGCCAGTAAGTAAACTGTTGAGACAAAGCCACAACTCTTGGTTGATTCTCTGCAATGCACCACTTCACTAAGACAGAATTTCTCAAGTGGCTTTAAAAAAAAACCCTATGGCTGCCTGGAACCTGCTCATTCATTTTATCCCCGGACCAGCTCTAGAGATGCTTATCCTTTTCAGCTGTTACAGACAGTTTTAAAATAAGACATGTTTTTCATTTGGAAGAGGTATAAAATAACCCTACTGTATACATGGAACAGAGGCCCTGAGAAGAGCTTGTTGTCAACCTGAGGAAAAAGATCTATTTGCGGAATTGCCATTTCAGAAAGGGGCTCTACACTAAGGAAAAACATTCAGGGGCTAAATTCTGCGTAGAAATGCCTACAGATACTAATCTTAATTGCCTAAACTCGCACTGATTTGCCATTTATCATCATAGCAAAATAGATACAGGGACCCTTGTCTTACTACTTAAAAAGCAATGGCCTAATTATTTGAACCAAAAAGGGAAATTCTTTCAATTGTTAACAGGGTTTGGCATACATTAAATTATTAAGCTGTTCAGACTCTGTCCCATGGAAGGAATATCAGTTATATGCAGCTCATTGTAATACGTTGATTTGAAACTTTTTAGCAGTTTTCACAGTATGATAATGAATATTTGTGCTAAATCAGTAACTGGACAATGGATTAAATAGACAACTATAGGACATCAGTAGCTACAGAAAATTCTCTTCCTAAACCAATACTGTGCAATGGTCCATCTCTGCTGGCATTTTTGGAGGACAGACCAGTTGTTTGTTTTAGAAGCACGTGAGGAAACTGAGGCCATATGGTTCAAGCATGTGGTGCTACAATGATTGAGTAACATTGTTTAAAGTAGGCCAGCTACAATATCTGTAAAAAACTAAACCAACATAAAATTTATGAAAACTGCAAAATAAAAAACTTAGCAGAAGTAAATCTTACTACAGCTTTTAAAAGCAAAATGAAATAAAATCACATACAAATCAAACAATTTGTACTAAGTTGGTACTAGAAGTCTATATAAAACACTGGTAATGCATTACCAGAAAATATGCAGAATAACAAGCCCAGATCCGAGACAGCTGTGTTTAATACGAAATATATTAGAAAGAACAGCAACAAAAGACTGGATAGTGTACAGGCAGCATAGCTTTGTAACCAGCATTAACAGGCTACACATTCAAGGCTTGGTTCAAGTCATGGAAACTGTTTCCTAAACCAGTGTGAATAGTAACGAAGAATAATATCAGAGTTCTTTTTCCAAAATCATGACCTGGGGCAGCATAAAGTGCTATTTCACCACATAGGAGGCACAAATTAAGATTTGAAACACAGCAAAAATTAAATGCAGTAGCTTTCCTTTTCTACCTCTTCTTGCTTTTTTCACTGTTTTATTTACATAACTATGCCAAACTTTTCAATCAAATGTGATACCTTGTTCTTTATATAATAATTCCAAAGTAATTGGGAAAAAGTTTTACCACATTTTAAAAAGCCTCACACTTTTGTAAATAATCCTACTCTGTTTTAGCACAGTAAAGTTTTATTTAAAGCTTCTGAAATAAACTTTTTACCCTCTTTGCATTGCAGTTGTAAAAGGAATGCTGCTATATACTAAATTCCCCTATCAGCTCTAAGTTTATACTTTTATTCTTTATTACCTTTTTTCTCTTACAATGCATATTTAGGGACGTAAAGTCTCACTGTTTTTTCACCCTTACAGTGGAAATTTAAGAACCACTATTTTATCAGTGCTACTGTTAATTGCAGGTATGGGACTGGCCAAAAAATGTTATTTATTTGGGGTTTCATGGGAGCACATGCGGACTTGGGGTTTTTGTTTGTTTCTTAAATTCACTGACAATAGTTTTTCTTTGTTGTGCTCTCTCACTGAAATTTACTTAGATTTAGAGGCATATCAATTTAGACCTCTTAACATTCTTAAAATATCTATGTACGTCTCTGCCTTTAAGCAAAACAAAATAATGACTTTGAAAGGGGTGTTTTCTAGCATGCTCATTTTGTGTCTAGTATTGCTGCAGACATTTACATTAACTTTCTGTTGTCATTTTCCACAGTCATTTGCTATTTCATGATCTTTGTAATTATTTTAAATAGCGGGGAATTATTAGAAGTATGTTGTGGTGTGAAATGGAAAAGAAAAATAGCAAAGCAGAAGAAAAAGCACTATCAGAGTGGAGAAGCAAATGACTTACAAAATGACTGATATTTCTAGTTCACTTTCTTTTAGCTGCACATTCTCACATACACCAATCTTTACCCTTGACACTCCATGTTGTTTTCTTCCAAAATATTGCCTGGCTTCTAAGATTTGTTCATTTTCCAGTAATACTGAGCATGCTAGTTCCGCTGATACCACTTTTAGAAGCAGGACAGAGGGTGCATTTTCCTTTAGTTGTTCAAACAACTGTGGCAGATCCCTCTGATGTTGTCAAGAGCAAAAAGAAAAATTCGTAGGCTTAGTCCAACTAAAGACAATCTCTCCCTTAGTAAGAGCTCCAACTAGTTGACACGTTTTAATGTCTTAAATGTATTTATTTCCATTAATCTTATATTAATTTTAAAAACCTAAACATATTGTATATGCTCAGATATTGCTTCCAAAACTACAGTAAGCAATATGTGTTGAAGTACCCATAATTTTTCATTTATTCAGTAATAATACAGGGCACATCAAGTGAACCTTCTAAGTCATTTGCTCTGCACATCACCAAAGAGATACATGCTGGGAACTTTTAGTGAAGTCTACAGCACTCCTGAATTTAAAATTCATTGTAAAGTTTTTCTCAGTGAGCTAAATTAAGATTTATCCCACTGGTGGTTTTTTTGCCCTTTTTTTTTTTTTTTTTTAATACAATGCTTATATGGGCTCAACTTTTTTAAGCAAAGGCTTTTGTATCTAACATTCATTCTGTGTTTTTAAAATAGTTTTTCCCCACAACATTGCTAACTAAAAAAGGAAGTAAAATTATGTATTATCAGCATTCCATATTTTTAAGAAATAGCATTTTCTTTGGTCAGATACTGGCTGATGTTTGAAATTGAGTAATAAGAGAAAATGAAACAGATATTCTACAATGGAAGATTAAGAATGAGCGTATAAAGAGAGTATTACGTAAAAGATGTTGCTACAGAGAATTCAAGATGAGCTCTAAAGTACAGTAAATGTTGGAGACTCTGATACAGCGGAGATTAGCCTATTTTCGTACCCATTGTCCAGCAATATTTATTATCTGTGACAGAACTTCATAGAAACAGCTTCAGAGAAAGACAGTGCATAGCTTGAACACTCCTGGGTATACAAAGTTCACGAACTTCCTAATCCTGAGTAACATCTACTATTCTAATCTTATTAACCAAGTTTTACTCTTGAAATAAACATACCATCTCACCATGGCACACAAGAGAGAAAAAAAGAAACAGGGTTAAAGTATGGCAATGGTATTTTCTTTTCATTTTTCTTTCCTGAGAGATTGCTGAGCTTTAAGATAACATGCCACATTGCTTTAAATCTAAGCAACAAACGTCTAAAAAAGTATACCATGTTTACAGAACATTTTTTGAAAGAGACAACAGAACAAAAAGAGCTGACAAAAGAGAGAAGACACAGAGGTAAAGGAGCACAAACAGAAGCGCACATAAGAGGTATTATTTGTGAAAAGGATCCCTGAAGGATCTCTTCTATTAAGACAGCTGATGTAGTAAAGTGTATTTAGTGGGTCATTTGTACCTTCTGTGCTATAACAGCCCATGTGTACTGGTAGTACCTGTACTTCAAACAGATAAAGATGGAATGTATTCTATGCTGTACTTCTCTTTGAAAACCCAGGAATTGTTCTGCTTTCATGAAGATTCAGAACAGTAGTGTGAAACTCCTGGGTATGGATATTTTGGACCCATTTACTTCAACCTTATGACAACAACTTCAGAAAACATGGTGAGTCCATTTCTCTTTCTGCTAGTTACTGTCAGAGAGTAACAGAGTTGTTTATTCCCACAAACATTATGCAGGTTGGATAACAGGAATAGACGTATTGCGATTTTATTTTACATATTTAATAGCCTATTGAAATAGTCAGTGATTGTGAGTATGGTGCAGGTGCTTATTTGATTAACTTGAAATTATTCATTTGACATATTACACATTGTACTCTGCAACAGCAAGTAATGTCTCTTTCATTCCTGTTTAATTTATGGATCTGCTCTCCCCTACACCACCACCTGGGATTTCTCAGACTTTATGTCACAAGCTTATTTCCCTCCTAATCAACTTAACTCAGATGTTATATTTCCCTCCAAGTGCTGTTTCCCAAGACATGCTAGTAATGGAGATATTTACTTTCCATCTTTCCACATCAGTTCCATGCTTCAAAAATTGATTAAGATGCACAGGCCGGTAAATTGTTCAGTATGCCAGGAGACAGAATGACAGTGAAAATGTTTTAAGATTTGTTGCTTTCTGCCACAAGTGACATATACTTAAGAAGTTAGTTAGGATAAGAAGTATTGTCTATAAAATATTGCAAACTAAAATGAAACTAAATGTGGAGATGAAGTTAAAGAACATGTTATAAATGAAATATGTTTTCCAAAGGTCAGTTTCTGGCAACTGACCGAAAGGAGCAGTGCCTTTCCAAGTGCTTTATGGTCAGTTTCCCACAGAGGTTGTCAAGCTCTGATGCCAATGCCTAATAGATTGGAAACCGTACAACAAAAATATACTTGGGTAAAGAGAGGTATTTACTGGCTTATGTGTCTGGGAAGAGAAGAGGTAGTTTTTTTAGTGACCCAGAAAGCACAATTCTTCACCCTCAAGAGCAAACTGTACAAAACTCAATGGACATCACATACAATAATGTATGATTCTAAACTTCTAAGTTAAAAGGTTTTAACTTTACTGATCTCTGCAGACACTAAACTGTTAAAGAAACATCAGTTCTATAACACCCAATTTCTTGGTCATTTCTAAGAAATCATATCTTTAAAGAAGAATCCTTTCATGAGTTTGTGTGTGTGTGTGGGTACCTTTCAAAAGAAGTGCCAAGGAACATTTTCCTGATGTCTCCATTCTCTTGCTGTGCTGGCTTAGTAGCACACAGTCAGGTTAGAGATAATATCTGCATACAGAAAGGAGAGCTTCTGTGCTTTTCTCTGTCTTCTGAAGACTTCAGCCAAAGACTAGTCAGTCTGCTATAATCCTGAACTTACGAAAAGGTGATTTCTGCTAAATCAGGCCCTAAAGTAATATTAAAAATATCAAATCTCCTATCTGTTCAGAATAAAATTAACAGCTTAAAAAATGAAGTCATTCAGGTTCTTTCAAAATCTAATTTCTTATTATAACCACTGCAGCTTACACTCTGAAAAGGATAAAGAAATAAAAATCACTCCCCAAAAGCAAGGAGGGGGAGCAAAATGAGACAACATTGTATTTTTTTCCATACATATTATGGAAATATGTATTTCCATCATTTCATGGAAATATATGTTTCATATATATTTCATCAGTGATATTTTTAATTTGCATGTAGAAACATACATAGACATTTCTATTCAACTGCTACATATAGCCTTATATTGCGGTATTAGCACTTTGAAAGAAAAACCTAACCTGATGCTCTTAGTCCTCTCAGTTTTCCTGAACTGAATGAGATTCTCCTGCATTTACTCCACTTCCAAATTACAGGCTCAGCTGTAGACCTCCAGGCAGCAGAAAATAAAATACTACTTCTCTTTAACTTCACTGGTCTTTACTGAAAGAACTAAAGGCAAAACATCATATCTGCAGTGATAGACATAGAAGTCCTGACAATGTCTCAAAAACTGTCAGAAGCCCTGTGTTACTAAAAAGTCTTTTTGGCTATGCACTTTTCTTACTTTTGCAGACCTTCACAACACCTGTTAAACTGCTGTATATATATGCAACTTTTTAGGTATATCTGTTACCATGCTATGATGGAAGTATGATTGTGTTCAACAGCATAAAAAAAAATAATTGACTTAATCTTGTAGAGAAAATGTGCTTTGTGTTTTTTAAATGCTTCTATTTAAATGCTTCCTTGTTCCAGAAATAACTTTCAGATTTTTAGACTGCCTTCCTAGGAAAGTCAGTCATCCTAGGAAGCAGCGTTTGATGCACTGTCAAAATTGGTTTTTCTATTAGCTAACTGTACTCCACAAAAGCCTCAACTCATCATAACAGATGAAAAGTGCCTCTTTAAATTAGAAATACAACAGCTGAAAACCTGGGCAGGAAGTCTTTTTAAGAGTGGGTCAGAAAGAACGTAGGGAATAGAGCCAGCCAATAATCAGACAAAAAGACCCACACCTGAAATCATGGCAATTTGTTGAGGACAAGTGATCCTAAAAATAAGCCACGCTTATCCTCAGCACTTGATACAGGATGAATCTCTGTGGATTCTGAATACCCAGTAAGCATCAAGAACATTATGAAGCACAAAACTTACTAAATCTCAGCACAAAGGAAAATTCCTTTGGAAAGTTTAGTTCGGGGCATATGACTACAGTCCATCCCATACTGTTCCTTATAAAATTGCAGTCTGCTTAACAGCACATTATATATAAATAAGATTAGACTCAAATTTAATTTCTCATAAGGTACTGGTGGTGCACAAGTTTCAATTTTACAACTGATCTGTCCTACTTTTTTTCTAGCAAGCTTCCTTGTTGCTGTAGATGAAACACTAACGTCTCTCACTGTGAGGAAAAGTTTTAAGGTGAGATCCTGTTACAGATTGTTTCCTGTACTGTACACACCTCCAAATAAAGCACAAAAATTGGTAAAGCTGAATTGAGAGCAGAATAATAAAAGAGTTCTTGAGGGCCTGTTAAAGCAAAATATTAAAATATTAAAATATTTATGTCAGGCACCAATACAGGTTAGGCATGGATCTGCTGGAGACAAGTTCTGAAGAGAAAGATCTGGGGGTCCTGGTA
>JAOXNO010000078.1:21246252-21262035 GCA_028565335.1 Limnodromus scolopaceus | reverse complement strand
GAGAGGTTGTGGAGTCCCCTTCTTTGGAGATTTTCAAGACCCGCCTGGATGCAGTCCTGAGTAACATGCTCTAACATACTCTAGGCAATCCTGCTTCGGCAGGGGAGTTGGACTAGATGATCTCTATGGTCCCTTCCAACTCTAAAAATTCATTGAAATTCAGTGAAATTAAATTTTGTTACTTGGAAAACATTCAAATATTTGGTCTAAGCATAATTAGTTATTTAATAATTAGGCAACTAGCAAAACGGCGGTATGGGCCACTAGAGAAACTAGTTAACAGGGGTGTGGTGGAGAAGAAGGTCTGAAATGTTGAGTTGTCAGGAGTGTCATTTGTGCTGATTTCAATTCCAGTTTTGCATAACTCCTTGGGGAAGGCAAGTGCACTCTCCAGAAAATAGTTACTTCTGGGTGTATATACAATGAAAATATAACAAACACAGAGAAAATGGCTGAAAAGGACTGAAGAACTGCAGGTGATACACTGGGATGGAATGTGAATCACTGCCAATTCACTGATTAAACAAGAATGAAGAGCAGTTCTTTATAGAAGACCTTTATATATATATATATATATATATATATATATTCTTGTATATATATATACACATACTGTACTACAATAGTTCATGGGACTGTTTGTGAACAAAGAAGCTTTGGAAAGCTCCATTCCCACTATCAGAACATCTGCTTTCCATGGTGTAAAATATTGAAGACATTAGTGAGAACTCTGTCAGCATGTCCAGTTTCTAGAAAAGCAAAAATTTAATCCATCTTTCAAACTATGAAAAGCCAGTATGGTTCAGAGAGGACTTAAATAAGAATAACCGAAGTGGGAGGAGGATTGTTTCTTCAAATAATATGTAAGGTACCTGTAAAGAGCTGATATATTTACTGAGAAAGTAAAAGCACAAAAGAAAAGTTTTCCTTTAAGGAAAAAAAAAAAGCATGTGCATTTTTACCAAAACGGGCTTTTCATCATCCCGTATACAATGTGGCCTTTCCTTCTCGTGGAATCTTTTGCCATTATTAAAAAGTTCATGAAAACAAAGAGGAGGAATGCATTGTTTCACATATAGAATGAGCTAAGAAGGAGATGAAACAATGAAACCAAAATCCAGAAGGCCAACCGCACAGCACTGCCTTCAACGTCAAGCTTTTCAGCAAGGGTAAGAACTCAGCAATCCCATGCATTCCTCACTATTCGCTTTCTTTCATCCATAACAAAAATACAGACGATGCGAGTGCTAACAGGGTACGAAAATGACCTACAGTTGTTGTGGGATTTCCATTCTTTTCTGTATTTCATGGCTTTGCTAAATTAGTATAAATGTTTCTGAGAATGTTAAGGGAAAAAAAGATGCTGCTTGTTTAAACAATTTTAGTGAAGGTCTAACCTTTTACATTAAACATCTGTTCCCTTCATTTACTTTCTGGCAGCAGTTCATATGTTTTCTGCAAAGGACACAGTTTAATGAACATATACCAGATTATTTAAATGAATGGTTTTAATGAGTTCTTTGAATAGGTTTCTCTAAAAAGTAAGCATGAAATTAGTTTCTCAGTTGGGATGCTTTAATATATTTTAAGAAAAACATACATAATCACTTTCCAGCAAACACAGGCCTCAGCTGCTTTAACATCTCAATGCTTTGGAGTGCTAATACACTAAAATAGTTGTTTCAGGGGAGTGATAAGTCAGTACAGTAAATTGATGGTTTAATATATTATTATTTCCTAAGAGACAGCTTTTTCCTATAGAGAAGCAAAAGTAGTTTTCATTTTATCAGAATCGGACATCAGTTTATTTCTAAATAATGGAAAGATATGGACAGGCCTGATACTATAGGCTTTCATTAAAAGGCTCCAACAACAGACTTAATTATTAACTTATTAATACTCCTAGGAAGGAAATACATCCAAGTTCCACTTGGATAAACTCAGGCAAAAGTAATTTGACTTCACCAAGTGATTTAGCTTCAAAATCATTAAACTTTGTTCCTGACTCTATTTACTCTTTGCAATATGAAGTGTTACTTGCATTCAAATAATTAGGATTGGGCATAGTTCACCATGTAGCCACCAGGATGAAAAATACACCAAAAGTCTAAACACATTTGCAGGTGCCTATAATAATGTCTTTCACTTTTGAACCAGCAGAGGGTTCATTATATGATTGATCTAATTGTTTAGAAGTCACTTCATCATTTAACATTATTTAATTGCCCTGACTTTTCTCTGTGGATTTTGTACATATACAAATAACAGCACTGCAATGGAAATGCAGCCTGAATGAGAGGTTTTGGAATTTTTGATCAGCGGTATTTTGCCTTTTTAGAATAAAATCTATTTTCTCTATGGAATAATGTAATAAAATGGGCCCTGGTCTTGAAAGTCTGATTAGTCAAGAGATAGTCCATTTAAGCAGGGTTACAACAGTTGGCAGTCTTTTTCTTAGCATAAGGCTAATGAGCATGTTCATTTATGCATAAGTAATATATGTAATGTAATATAAATGTAATATAACTTGCTGGCCCTGAGCCTTAAAGACATTTTGCTTACACTTTAAAAAATTCCACTGTGGTTTCTATGGCCTTGACTTAGTTTTACCTATAGCCATTTCTAACTTTGTTGTAACCTTCCCTGTTGCTTCTGGGTGAAACCACTACAAAAATGCAAGGAAAATGCATTAGCCCCATCCTTCACTCTTCCTGCCCATGGAAATGTGCTATGGCTGAAAGAGATCAAATCTTAAGAAGTTTGCTAAAACCTTTGCAGAGCCTTGTGTTCTATTGTGATAGAAGTATTTTCTTGTATCACTGATTACTTGATAGAACTATAGTCAAAATGTCTCTTCTGAAGACATACTAAATTACTATTGTTTTTCATGACAAGTATCTTATCTCATGGTGTAATATTTAACTGCTGAAATACTTAACATTCATAAATATTAATAAATTCCTTTGTCACCTCCAACATCTAGGGTCCTTATCGTTAACCAGATACACGTCAAATTCTTAATATGCAGCTTAAAATGCCTTCAGTATATTAATTTAAAATATGATACAAAAAGTCCAGGCTTTATACATGAAAAGCCTGAGGTTGCTGTGGATCATATTTGTCTTGCATGATTTTATTCCTTTCATGCTTATTCAATGTTACCGGTGGAGGAATGGAGGAATCGGTAATTTCTACTATTTTTTTTGTGCCATTAAATCTTGAACATAGATGTTGATGTCATTGTTAGCATCAGCAGCAGTTTGGCTCCAATTTTTCATATTACTGAAATGATCTGTCCTTTCATAGAACTCCTGTACCTATGGAGTTAAAGCATTTTTTTGAAACCTTGTCAGTCCCGCCTTTGGTTTGTGTTGCCAAAATTTGTAAGTGAATGACCTACGTTTAGCTATCCACACTCCACACTTCTTCAGCATCATTGGTATGAATGCCTACATTTTTTGTAGACTCACTTTCAAGTAAAAATAAAAAATAAATAGTATAAATAATATATAAATAAATAAATAACAATATAAATAAAAAAATTGAAGTCATGCTTACATTGTGGGAGTTTTATATGATGCAGATTCTGTTTTTCTATGTTACATGTTGATTGTGTCTTGGAAACCTTAAGATGTTGTACAATGCTGGGAAAACAAATACTCAAAGGCAATATAAATCTTATTTTTTATTCTGAAAGGTTAACAGAGTTCAAGCTTTTCCACTTGAATTCTGTAAAAGGGGCCTGTTCCTCATGCTTTTACACCCTTCGTTTCTTCCCAGTTTATAAGCACCATCTGCTTTTCAATGTTCTTTGCAAGATACTGATCCTAACGGTTGCAATTCCTGCGTGAGTTTCAGTGACTTAGCAAGAAGGCATGTTCTGTAGAGAGTAAATCTCTTTTTTCACTTCTGGCTGGCCAGAGAAAAAAAGTGATTTTAAGCAGAACTATACTCAAATACATTTCACATGCAACACTCTTGGCAAACAAATTAAGAGGAAAGTAACACTTCCTTGACTCTTTTTGTTCTACCTCCCACTCTTTTTAGTGACCCTTTGCTTCCCTTTTATATCAGAAATGATAATTTTTCACTTGGGGAACACCTTGTAAAAAGACATATTCTTGGTAATAATTTTTATGAAGTATATCAGTGAAATCATAGTACTAATGGTCAGATTCTAAGCTGCACATGAATTCATAGCATTTGCAGGTGGAGCAGTAGTAAATTTTGCAAAGAAACCCTAATAAAGTAATATTTAATTGGTGTAACAGTTCTGAGACTGGGAGTAAGGAGTTCTTTTTCTTTCTTGGTAATTATTGTTTAAATGCACGTCTGCAATTCTGTCAACTGAAGAATGCTGTTTAAGTCAAAAAAAAATATTCTTTCTCACTCAGTAAGGAGCTCTTTGTATCAATAATATTAAAAAAAGAATCAATTTGCTCCTACAAGAATGATCATGTCCGCAATACTGAATGTACTGCTCCATAGGAAAAAAAGTTTATTTTGTTTTATTAAAAATTTATAAAGTTAGACCAACCAAAAAGATGTCCACCCTAAAAATCTTTTGAGTATGGCACTTAGAAGCAGTCTATGGCTATTTTATATGGTCTTTAAAGTGCTCAATAATCCCATAAAGCTTTAACCTTTATTTTATTGCTACCTACTACTTTTTGTTATGTGTCTAAAGCCAATGAAAAGATTTTTCATGAATCACATGAATTTTTATTTTACTGTTCACATAAAAGAGCTTTCTAATATTTTTTCATAGCAGGATTTTGTGTAGGAATTATAATCATGGTCAGCATGCATTATTCTGAACTCTAGTTTCTGAACCAGAAAGTCATGTTTAAATCACTCTGGGCATTAAAATTAAATGGGTAAATGACTGACTACGTGGGCTGGAAGGGTTATCCTGCAACAGTTGGAAGGTGGTAGAACACAGAGTTGTGACATCAAGTTTTAGTATAACTTTGATTGAGAAGTGAGGTAAAAATTGTTCAAAGGGGATTTTTAATTTATTTATGCTTTTTTTTAACCTGATAATTGAACAAGAAAAGAGGAATTACAATGTGAAATGTATAAAGTATTCCATCAGGAACCAAAACCTGCAGGGACATTTTAGTTTTTATGCATAAGTGGCAAAGCATGGTGAAAGAATTTTTAGCCACAAAAATGAATGAAGTTGCCTTAATTAATATTACTTACAAGCTTTTCAGTGTCCTATACTTCTCTGAAGCATTTTTTAAGTTTCAGAAAAGCCTAGCTTCTCCACAGATAGTCCAAAAAAATCTGATGACAAATAAAGGTTGCAATTTGTACAGGCCTGTCATGTTATGCCAGTGAAACCCAATGAGTGAAGCGACAGCAGGTTTCTCAGTTGAAAGGGAGTCGATACTGTTCTACAAATAGGAAGCAATTGCTTCAGAAAGTTTCAGAATTTTTTAAAATAGTTTAATTTGGGAATTCTTCTCTCAGGCCGTAATATCTTGATTTTCAGCTCCCCTAAAAAGTATTGGCAAAGCACAATTGCACACTAACATACCTGACAGGTTGGCAGATAGCGCCAGCCAGCACACTAATCCAGGACATCAGGATCCTGTCCCCAGGACATCAACGAGAGCTGTGGCCAGTGCTGCCCATCCCAAATGAGGCACAGGAGAGGAGCAGTGTGAAGCTGGGAAAACCACCCTGAGGCCCATCTCGATTCATCTCGAAGTGTCCACCTAGCCCAGGCACTCACCTTCTTGCCACCCAGGGCCTCGAAATGACTCCTCAGCTCCTCCACAGTGATGGGGAAGTCCTCCATCTGCTGAGGGCCACCTAGGCTCTCCTCGTTGAACACATCCGCACTCTTGCTGCCTGCTGGCACTTTCTCCATGGTGTTGCTGCAGCTGATCTTGCCCGGTACCAGGGACCGTGGGGGTGGTGAGCACCGGAGCATCAGGCCAGGTCTTGTAGCATTGGCGGACTCCCATCTCTGCTTGAGGAGCTCCACAGAGCCCTTCTGCAGGGGCAAGTCTGCCAGATCCAGCGCGCCCTGCCAATGCAACATGCACATGGGGTCAGTGACAGGTGGCACCATGACAGCAGAGGCCACCGCAGGGTGGTTTGAGAGCCCTTGCAGGTCACAGAACAGGCGAGGACACAGGCCGTGACAGAAACCACTTCCCACTGGGAAGTGAGATCCAGTAAGACCGAATCCAGTAGGAGTCAGTGAAAGGGTTCAGTGTGTTCATACAGTAGAAATATGTTAATTAAAGAGTGAATTAAGGGTGGTATTTAGATATTTTATTCTTAAGTCTGCTAGCAGAATTGCTGTCTATCATCAACAGAAAAGCAGCAAGCACACAATCAGGGAGAATTTGAGACAAAGCAGAGCTAATGAATGAGTGCCTGGTAAGCAACGTGCTGCACTGAAAGGTGTTGTGACAGGTGACTGCTGGTTTCTTTTAGATTTGATACAGCTGTCAGTAGGGTAGAGTGAGACACAGCATTTTAATGCAGCCAGGAGACAGAAGGGCTACTGCATTAGCTGTGAAAGTATGAAACACATCCCAGTACAATGCTCCTAATTGCACTGTAACTCTTCTGGCAGGTAGATTACTAAGTGCTGATATCAAATCTTTCTGATCAGTTGACTGTATTCTCACAAAGGCTTATTCCATCTCTCTTACAGTACATTTGGGAAGGAAAATTGCCATTCTATCATTTTGCACCAGTTGCTGAAATCTGCTACCAATTTCCTGAAATCAGCGCCCAAGAGGTTTGATTTCAAGATTTTCTGCCCTGTGGCGAATACTCAAAGGTAAGTTTTAATCTCTCATTCAAAATGAGTTTGAGTGGAAAGAACATGCATTTAAAACAGTAAGAGAAAAAAAC
Source organism: Limnodromus scolopaceus (assembly GCA_028565335.1). Classification (NCBI taxonomy): domain Eukaryota; kingdom Metazoa; phylum Chordata; class Aves; order Charadriiformes; family Scolopacidae; genus Limnodromus; species Limnodromus scolopaceus. The sequence goes on along the minus strand of JAOXNO010000078.1, from coordinate 21,255,156 downwards.
GTTGACAAAAACTGAGACCCAACTACTAGGTAAAATCTCTGTTCTTCAGCCCCTCCCTTCTTGGCTAGAGGGTTTGTTATGTCTTTAACTGTCCTTTACATTGGATTGAGCTTAAACCTGCATTATTGGGCTTTAGGGTTTTTTGAGTCAATTTTTAACCAGAATTAGTGTGGTCTGTAGTATTTTGCTTGGAGGAAAAAACACAGGAGAAGCACTGGGTATTTGATGTGCTCCAAGAATATTTCTAAAAGGAATCTTCCCTGAACAAAACAGGAAAAAATTTCTTGGCTCACAGCTTTCATCTTCTTTGCAACCAGAAATTGGCCCAAGATTTGTCTCTCCTTTATCTTTTTGGTAGTACTAAGCTGTGTACTAGTGCTAGGCTAACGTCCTGCTAGTTCCCTTTGACTGATGCAACCTGTCTCCCATGCCTCTCCTCTTCCGGCAAACAAAAGTAACACCCTTCCTTCCCCTACATGTACCTGTTGTTCTAAGCTGTCTGATTCTATCAAAGGTCCTTAATTGGTCTGACTTTTAACCCAAAATGAAGAACAGCTGTTAAATTCACCAGTCATAAGAACATTCAACCCAACTCATAGCTGTATGTTAGAGATACTCCTGATTTACACTGTATCTAAGGGTTGACTTTGTACTCTGAAATTTAGGTGAGTGTGCTTATGCAATACCCGCATTCTCCTATGTTTTGCTTCATTGCTAGTGGGTACTTTTGTTCGTTTCAGTGGTTTTCGGGGTAGGTGTTATGCCGACGTTCAAAAATAGGCTAGAGTTCCCATCCTTCTCCTTTGCAGCTTTCAAAATATATTTAGCTAAGAATGGTAGCTTCTTTTACACTTGTCTAGTTTGGGACCTATGGCTGCTGGTAGATAACAGATAAAACAGACATGTTGGCTTTGTTTGCATGCAGAAATTGGCTCGTCTAAGGTGAAATTGTGTGGAGATTCAATGGTTTATAAAGTTGGTGAATTGCTGCACTCTGTCCCCTCCCCCACCCCAAAAGAGGCATTTCACCGTAACATCTGCATTTGTGTCAGAAATGAATTTGACTGTAGGCCTAAGCCTGACTTTAAGCCACTTCCTAAAAATATATTTTAATTAAAGTCTTTCTCTGAAACTTGGGGCGATAAAAAAAAAAAAGACCCCCAAACTTAAACCAGAATCTGGTGTGTCCTAGAGGTCATTTGAGGTTTTCAAATTTTATTACTGCTGTCTCTAAAACTGATCTCTGATCTTCTAATTTCCTTCCCTACCTGTTCACGGTAGTTTAAATCACTTTAGAATACTAATGGGAATTTATTTCAAGTAAAATGTTTGATGAATACTGCATATTTTAAATAGTCAGTTATTTTAATTGTTTCCTCAGAGTTCTAGAGCCTTGGCTTCTATGAAAATGTAGGAAGAAAATAGAGGAAAGAAGAAAAGCACAGATTTGGACTTTGACCTAAATCACTATTATAATTTCATACTGGCTCTGCTGAATGTAGTTTTTAACTTTTACTGGTCACCTGTAAAATTATCTTATTTAAGCGAAGGGGAAACAAGATATTGTTGCTTTTATGAAATATCTTTTTATTTCTTTTGTGTTTGCTATTTTTAGCTCTCAGCTATCTGGCCACATTTCTCCTCTGGCCTATTCTCTTCTTTCCCAAACTTATCTTGGTTTATTCTCTCATAGTGAAAATAAACTTACCACGCTATCCAATTTGCTGAAATTGCAGGCAAATTCATATCTGTGGGTCTGTGACTATCCTCACAGAACAGGATGCTGCATAGATAGGACCCTGCCTATCTATGGGACTTGTGGCAAGGTAGAACTTAGTCTGTTCCACTCACGTTTTCGGTCCCATTGCACCAAACCGCTGCTCATAACGGTCATATGCCGATAAAAATGGAGATCGTATTTTAAAAAGAATTAGCAATGTGATAGGATAAAGATTTCAGCCAGGTTAAAACTCTGCAGGGAGCATTGCCATCACATTTTCCCTGGTTTGGGAGACTCAAGTGTGTTTCTGTGGCCGGAAGAGGTATGTTGGAGAGAAGAAGATTGCAGTTAGCAAACAAGTTAGCTAGTGAGCAGTCATTCTGGCAGAAACTGATGGTGGAATTTTTTGTGAAGGAACTACCTGAAGTGTTATGTATCCTTCAAAAGTAGGTCTTTGTGAATTCTACCTATAAGTCTTTTGCATGAAGTGTTTGTTTTATGAGGCCAGTGATATTACAGCATTCAAACACTGCAATCAAACTTTAGGCTTTACTTCATTCATGTTTCTTCTCTGGGATCTTTTGGATCTCTCTCCGGCTAGTTTTATAAGAGGCCTATGGTAATTCTTCATTGCATGTAATAAATCTGATAAACGTATACTTTTCCTGAGCTATAGGAGTGCCTATAGATTTTGTAGACTCATGAACTGCAGATATTTCAGCAGATATTTTTTAAAGCTGAACTTGTTGATAAATTGGTCAGTCATCTCCTGACAGTAGAAAACAGCCTGTTGTCAAACAGCTGCCATTTGCCATTGCATATTGAGCTGGATTTCCTTCTCAATTCAAATAAAAAAAACCACCAAAAAAACTACCACCAAAACCAAAAATGTTTTGAGGACAGTATTTGAGAAGTCTTTTCCATGATCCACCATACTACTTCATCCAGCTCTTGCCTCTGACAGCTTCCCTTATGTCCCACCTTGGACATATGGTTCCAGTTAATCTGCACTGTCAGGAATCCATGGGGATCCATAGGCCATCTTGGGATAAATTATGAGAAAAGGACCAATACGTTGCAAATGAAGACTGTATCTCATTCAACTCAATGCATTTTCCCAACCACTGCAGAACAACCCCCAGGGTCCAGTGGAGGCTACAGAAGAAAAAGCAGTTAACCCCTTAGTTTATGGCAATGCTGGGAAGGGAGGCAGGGGGCTGAAAAAGAGGACCAGTAGCTGCCTAAGTTCCCTTCTAAATCTAGTCAGTAATAGAATAAATTAGTTCAGTTGGAAGGGATCTACAACAATCATCTAGTCCAGTGGCAATATTCACTGGCCATTTACTAAATAATCTCCTCTCCTCTAAGGACTCTTTAAATGTGCACGATAGCTAGGCACATGCTTCTGACACCGTGGCTTGAAAAGCTTGCAGTTTCCTCTGCAGGTAAACAGAGCCTCAAGTATCTGTAACATTTCTTCATTTACATTTCAGATGCTTCTTAACAAAAGCAGCTCAGACAAGTTTATGAAAAGAGCTAAGAGAGTTCTTGATCACTACAAAATGTAAAGCACTTCCAAATTCCTAGTCATATTTTGAGAAAATAGATTAATGTGAGCTGTCATTTAACATGCCAACCTTTATCTTGATATAAATATGCATAGCTAAATAATACAACTTTAAGAAATGTTGCTTCAGCTTTAAACTATGGCAGAACCCTATTCTAGCAAATGTAGCAAGGTTCCAATATTTTGAGGTAAATCACACTGAAACACTAATTCTTTTATCTTACCAGCAAAATCAACACGTTTTCTCATCTAAAAAGAGAGGACTAGAGAGTGCATTATTCATATTCATGGGACTTGAGGAAAGACATGCTTATTTTTTTTTCTTTTATCCCCTCATTCTCATTTATTACATGAGCAGTATCAGGCCCCACACTAGACAGCCTATTTATTTTTTTAAAAAGTATTAAATTGAGTATTTTTACTGGACTTACCGCTGTGTTCTTCACAGTCAAGTTTTCCGGTTGTAGCTCTGCTGCATTCATTGTGTACCTGTTTAAAGGAAGACAAATTTAAATGTTCTCTAATTCATTAGTCTCATTTGACTAAAGAACATGAAGCTTGATAGACACACGTCTGATAGTAGTTACAAGACACCAAATCTCTTACGTGCTTGCCTTGCCAATGTATTATTTAGTGAGGCATGGAGGTAAAGAATGCTTTCCGCCGTACCTCTGGCTGTGCTTCGTGTGCTCACCTTACACTGCTTAGCGGTAGCAAAGGCTGGAGGCAACAGCTTTTGTTTCAGTGCTCTTTGGCAGGAAACAAAGCGCCTTCCAGTAAAAATTAGTTCGTTCTTAAGTACTTAGGAAAGGATTGGAGAAAAGGTACAATTGATAAGTCATAAGTCAAATGGATAAGAGTTCAGACCACATAATGATGCCACATTCCAATGCAGCTAGTTTCTAAATAATAAACGTAATTGCTTTTCAAGGGTTTCGTTGTGGACCAAAAGTACATATTATAAATCATATAGGAAAAAAAAGTAGAAGGATTTTCAAAGATCTTCGTCTCCCCTTCATTTTGTTTTAATCTGCTGTGTTACAGGGCTGTTACTTTTTTCTCCCACCTCTCCCCATGCCCCATATATCTAATCAAATTGTTTAGATTAATCTCTAGAAGCTTTTGACCTTTCTAACTACTTTTCCTATCAAGGGAATTATTGTAGCATAGGTGCTAGAATTCCAATATATACTGCTTATTGGCTAGAACAATTAATTCAAAGAAGGAAATACATATAAAATGAATAATTTTAAATCTTAAAACTTGTTAAGGGCGGGTAACTTGGCAATTGAGGAAGATAATCCTGCTCAGTTTAAAAAAAAAAACAACCCCAAACCTGGAATCTGTTGTATGAGCCAAGTATCTTACAAAGGCAATGCAGACATCTCTTTACCTCATAATAGAGAATGGTGATTGTATGGCAAATGCTGAAAAACATCACTTTCCATTAATGGCAAGCTGTGCATTTCCATCCCTTGTTATGTGTTTGCGGAAAGTCAGACACAAATACTTACAGGCATATAGCTTCCACTCAAAAAGTCTTCTTTCAGCTAATCTTAAGTGCCAGGAAAATTGGGTTGTTATGACACACTAGCAGTTGTATTACAAACCATAAATAAATTAAAATGTACTTCTAGTTTTCAGACCTTTATACAATTCTGAGAGTTGCTTCAGAATCCCTTTAAGGAACACTTGGTGCCTCTGACACCATACATGTGAACAGCAAGAGTGAATGTTTATAAATTCTTTTTGTGGCCCAGTTTAGAGTTACAGAATTATTTTGGTTGGCAGGAACCTCTGTAGGTCCTCTTGTCATAGAATCATAGAAAGATTTGGGTTGGAAAGGACCTTAGAGATCACCTAGTTCCAACTCCCCTGCCATGGGCAGGGACACCTCCCACTAGACCAGGTTGCTCAAAGCCCCATCCAGCCTGACCTTGAACACTTCCAGGGATGGGGCATCCACAACTTCTCTGGGCAACCTGTTCCACTGTCTCACCACCCTCACAGTAAAGAATTTCTTCCTAATATCTAAACTAAATCTCCCTTCTTTCAGTTTAAAGCCGTTACCTCTTGTCCTATCACTACACTTCCTGATAATGAAACCCTCCCTCTCTTTCATGTAGGCTCCCTTTAAATACCAGGAAGCTGCTATAAGTAAGGTCTCCCTGGAGCCTGCTCTTTTCGAGGCTGAACATCCCCAACTGTCTTGGCCTGTCTTCACAGGAGAGCTGCTCCAGCCCTCTGATCATCTTTACTTGCTCCAACATGTCCTTGTTGTGTTGAGAGCCCCAGAGCTGAACACAGTACCAGGTGGGGTCTCATGAGAGTGGATTAGAGGTTTAGAATCACCTCCCTTGAACTGCTGGCTGCCTTTCTCCTTTTTTTTCTCCTCATATACAGGTTTGTCTATTCCCAATTTACGTGTCTTTTCATTATCTTTTAGAGAGTGCTCAGTCCACATCTGTCATGATCGCATGTTGGCAGGTGAAGGCTGAAGTCAAGAAGCTCTGCATTCTGACCTGCCCATCACCACTGTGGGCAAACACAGCCAGATTTTGGGGTCGCTGGGCCACCATCTCCATAGGTGTATATATGCAAGTCAGCATAACCAGACTGGCCTCCCCAAATTCCTTTTCCAAAGAGACCAGCCAGGAGCATGCAGGGAGAGAATGAGTTTTGTAACCTCTGACCAAATGCTGTCCTTAGGGACGTGTGTTTGGGACTAGTCAGCAGATAAAAATATCCAAACATAGGAAGCATCCGCTTTTCATTGTTACTCTCAACTACTTGGCTAACTTCAGATTCTCTCTTATAGCCAACTAGGCAGAAGTGATCAACCAGTTCTGGTGTGCAACGCTTGGTTTTCTTTCATTTACACTTGGGGTTTTTTTTCTCTTTCTGTAGTATAATGGAAACTTTTCTGACTTTCAGGCTAAACCTCCTTGTTTAACAAAAAGTTTAAAGGAGTCTTCAGCTAAGTACAGGGTACTCTAAGAGTACCCTCTTGCATTTGCTTTTGTGCCCCATTTTTTAACCCATAAAAATGACATGAAATCTTACTTTAGAAACTGCAAGCCATGAAATGTATGAAATAGCAGTCATTTAAAATGCCTACAAAATACTGTTTCTTTTCCCCCTGCCTTTGAAAGAGTAATATAGTTTATACTGGAATAAAACTTACTATTCTGCAAGTTGATTATACATGATCCATGCTACAGTCTAGTGTTTAATGAAAAGTGTGCAGAAAATCTGTGTGCAGAATCTCCTCTCTCCTTCCTTTGACAGTTATTTATATTTCTGTGTGGTTGGTACATGGATTGCCAAATCAGCATGCAGGGTTTTTGCCCCTCTCAAGTTTGATCATGAGTGAATGACTACAAGGCAACACAGAATTAGGCCCTGTGTTTCATGGTGTGTTTTAAACTAAAGGTTTGGAAAGCTCATGGCAAATATTGCTGAGCATGAAATCCTTGTCCTGAGGCTCATCATCTCATTTCTACGCCTCCATAATTCTCACCAACTCCCCCAGTTCTGTCCTTCTGAACTAGCATAATGCTCATATATGCTTGTAAAGTGTCTCTTGTAACTGAACGCTCTAACTGCTGTAGTTATAGAGAAATTTATTGTATTTAGCTTTTGCTTTAGAAAAATCTTTTTAATCTCTTCTAAACTTTATTTTTTTACAAGAGCTATGTTTTAAAATGAGATTTTAATTGCTCACTACCTGCTTATCATCATTGCTGATAAATCTTAAAGCACAGTCATTGTGAAGCTATTTGACGTACACTGCAGTCCTCTGGGAGTGGCTTTTTTTGGGTATCTTATTCTTAGAAGGGCAACAAAGCTGGTGAGGGGTCTGGAGAGTAAGTCTTACGTGGAAAGGCTGAGGGAGCTGAGGTTATTCAGCCTAGAGAAAAGGAAGCTGAGGGGAGACCTTATTGCTCTCTACAACTACCTGAAAGGATGTTGTAGAGGGGTGGGGGTTGGTCTCTTCTCCCAAGTCACAGGCCATACGACAAGAAGAAATGGCCTCAAGGCGCGCCAGGGGAGGTTCAGATTGGATATTAGGAAAAATTTTTACACTGAAAGGGTTATCAGGCATTGGAATGGGCTGCCCAGGGAAGTGGTTGAAGCACTGTCCCTGGAGGTATTCAAAAAATGGGTTGACATAGTGCTTAGTGACATGGTTTAGTGATGGGTTGTGGGTGGGTTTTTTTATCAGAGTTAGGTTGTTGGTTGGACTAGATGATCTTAAAGGTCCCTTCCAACCTAGACGATTCTGTGATTCTGTGGTGCTTTGTAAATGAGAAATTCAGAGGGAAATCCTACATAGACCTCTTTGCTCCTATACAGAGAGAATTGGGAAAAGAAGTTGGAAGTTTGTAATTATAATGACATAAGTAGAATTAATAAAGCAACTTAGTGCTGACAGATATGTTAAAAGGTGATCCGGAGATGCATATTACCCATCTACATTAGGGTACCATCTGTTCTGTATTCATATATGGCTGACAGCTAACAAATGTACTTGGGAATACATTGCAGGGGGAGGGCACAGAAAAAAGGTTTTCATGTTGAGGTTTAACCAAAGGCCTGCTGCTTCAGTTAAAATAATTATTCCTGTGTTAGCTGGTGTATTTCGGAATAAGATTCTGCTTTTTTCTACACAGATAGAGCCAGTGAAATGGAAGTAAAGATTTTATAGCCGTGTCACTTTAGCCAGTGTTCTGGGAGCTGTGAATTGTATCCACATGTAACTATTATGGCTCCATCTTGGCAGGAATATATGAATCAGCACAGAAAGCAGTATCATTTGTGAATCTGTGAACTTGGCAACACACATTAAATGTCTGGTGAAATTCCCAGGATCATGGCATGATTCACTCAAATTGGATAACTCTTTAATTGGTCAGTTATTTCAAATGGAAAAATTGCAGCTGGCTACCTTGTTGATAAGAATGTTATAAGTATTTTAATAATCATTCCATTATTGTAATTCACCTAAAATAATCCTTATGTGATTTCAAGGGACAGTGGCATCCATTAAAGACACAGCTGGTGGCAGTGGATGGTCAGCCCTCTAACTCTAGAGAGCAAAGATCATTGTGCTTAATCAGTCACCCTCCTTTATAGAGAAAAAAATTTAGGATGCCTTAGTCTTTCTTCAGAATAACTGGTGAAATGCTATATGACATGCTTTCAGCGTGATGGATTTTTGCATTATACTACTGTAATAAACCAGCCAGGAGCTTCATACTGGGATCATGAAACAAGAATGTTTCAGTTATGTCTACCATCTTTCTGAGACTGTCATGGGAAGAACTTCTGGTCAAGTTTTCCACATAATATGGTTTCATAGTACTGTCTTTTGTTTAAATTATTTCTGCTCTTGTAGTAGGTAGTGTTTGTCATATGCCTTCATATAGGAAAACAAAGTTTTCAGTGGAGCAGTTATAATTATAGTGAATATATGAATATTTATTATTACTGCATCACATTATTATTATGAGCATAGGAGTGCCTCCTGGAAGTATAGGCATAGAATCATAGAATCATAGAATTGTCTAGGTTGGAAGAGACCCTTGGGATCATCGAGTCCAACCATCTACCCTAC
>JAOXNO010000078.1:21226814-21246152 GCA_028565335.1 Limnodromus scolopaceus | reverse complement strand
TTAAGCCTGTACTCAAATACCGTTCTTCATCAGGGCCATAAACCATACCTCCACAACTCACACGCCATATTCTGAGTATCTTGCATTTGTTCTCCCTGTAGCTCATTACTTGCTTTCTGGGCAATGTTTAATTTACCTTTTTTTCTTTTACTCTGATGTGGTACGAAGGGTCATTCTTTTCTCGTTCTACTATAAATATTTTTTCCTTGCTTTGTGGTCTGTGTACATACAGGCAGGAAAAAGCATTTGAGAGGGCAACAGCATATGGGAGCTTCAGTGTGTTACAGAGTCCTACATGCTGGAATCAGTCAAGACCATTGGCATGTGCACCTTGGATGTCTATTTTGGTAGTATTAAACAATTTGAAAATGATTGGGTGATTTCAAATTTGATACTATGTTTGAAACAGAGGTGAGAAAAGGCCCACTTTGCTAAGGGAAGCATAAATCAAAGCAAGTGCATGGACAGGTCCTGAACTGACCCAAGCAACTAATAAAAGCTGAATACAGAGTCTGATGGGCTAGTCCCTGCTGCGTAGGATAACGTGTGAGCAATAGAAAACTAAGTAAATGAAGTATTGGTATTAAGACAGACCTTAAAGTCGAGAAAGAAGGCAAGTGCTGAAAGGTTGAAGCAGTACTTTGAGATACTCTGTGCACAGAAAAAAGGAGTAACCTGACAGTATAGTGAGTGGCAAAAGTGACCTAAAAGTCACAGTAAGCAAAAAAATTAATGACGCAGACAAGACATATCCATGGTTGACCATGCTTGTGTTAGGACTGAGATATTTATATCTTAGTGCTGACTCATGGAAAAGGAACATAATCTCACTTTTGCTGCCACTGCAGTTAAACACAGGGAAAGACCTTCTGACTTATGATAAGAAGGTAAAATCTTGGTAGGGATCACTTCAGAATGATATCTTCTGAAACAAGATATACAAGGTTATTATTTTATCCTCTCTTTTACACCTAATTCATCTTTTTGTTTCTCCACTAGGGATTTAAGGTGAGAATGAGAAAGCTTGAAAGTGTCTATAGCAGTGATTGGGGTCTTCCTTTGCTCTCTCCTAAGCACCGGAGTTCCCCACTGGGAATACTATGTGGAAAAAGAATTTCTTAAAAAAAAAAAAAAAAAATGAGGTAGGGTGGGGATTTGCTGAGGGTAGGGGTATTTTTTTGCTTTTGCTTTTGTTCCTCCACAAAACAGTAGGAGCACTGGAATAAAATGTATCTTATTTTCAATGAAGCCTTATTCCCAAGAGGCAAAAATAGGTTCTGTGACATTATTATTTCAATGTGTAAGCAACAGGCCTTACAAAAACCACTAAAATAGGAAAGTTAAAATATGAGACATATTTGCCTGAATCTGTGTTGTTAGATGTACCTACTATGGGACCTCAAAGAATAGGGCATTGTTGTAAATATCTGCATATCTCTGTTTACAAGCAATTGCAAAAAGTTAAGGAGAAAGACAAATGCAAGCAAGTTAAGACAGAAATTCTCTTCTCATTGACACATTCTTGCTTATGTACCTCAAAAATTCACCAGTTCATACACTGAAGGATCTAACAAGTAATGAATGTCCATAAAAATGGATCTGAGATTACATTTATACTGAAAAATATTTCTGTCAAAGTTGGGATTCTCCTAGTTGCACTGTAATTTTCCAGACATCTTCCATATCTATTTTTGAGGGTGCATATAAGATTCTTGGACTTTCTGTTCTTTGTGATCAGTACATCATAATTCAGAACAGCTGAACCCTGATTTACAGGTTTTATTTACATATTTACATGTAATATTTACATGATTAATTGGTGAGCAGGCATCCTAATAAGAAAACATGATAAATAAGCTGTTAGAGTTTTGAAAATACAGATATTACACTAACTAGAGTGAATAAAAATCCTGTATCAGATATGTGAGGACAGTCTGATATTAGTGCACTCAACTATAACTGTTACTACAGAAAACTGTAATTTTGTTGCTGTGAAGAATAGTAAGCCGAAAAAACCTTCAAGCCCACCTTCAACACAAACTAAGAGACTTAAGCAAAAGATCTCTTTCTTTTAGAGAAGAAAAATAGCTGTGGGAATGAGACCTTTGGGAACAGTTGTAGAGTTTTTAAGTTTCAGGTTTCGATAACTTTTTCAAAAAATCTTTAAAATTTAAGAACAAGATCAAATGAAAGCATGCTCTGAAGTTAAAACGGTTTCATTCCCTAAACCTCGTGAACTCCAAATGCTTCTTGACATCCACGTATTCTCCCAAGTGCAGTGATTCTTTTGGGCATGCAGAGAATTGAGGAGGTATCAGCTGTTGAGTTGTTTTTCTTTTCCTTTTTTCACTCCATTCAAATGCATACCAACTTACACAGTTTTCGGATGGAGTAAATTATGTGTTCTCTTTTTTTAAACCTTTGAAATAATGATTTTCAACATATAACTGCAGAGCAAGTCCAGTTGATTTGTATTAGCAGTAGATTTTCTAAATAAAATTTACTTGAAAGTGTATGATATTAAAGGACTTTCTGAAAGAGAAGCTGCTGAGAAAGTTCAGATAACTCTTATCTGCTCTTCTACTAGGTGTGTCAGAAAACTACAGCCCTTTTCCAGAGTAATAAGCTTAACATAGATAAGCCTTGCTGTAGAGACTAGAGGTAAGAATTAGGATACTTTAGTCATGGGACAGTTTTGCAGCCTCAGAACTGGCAAACACTGACTTGGAAAAACAGCTGTTACTTAAAAGATTTAAGTATTCAGGATTGCTGACAGTTTTTAGGTTTTAAAGTAGCCTGGAACAGCTTTGGTCTACTGCTTTACCTCTTACTTTCAGTCTTACGAATGCAGTTTCTATGTTCTACTTGAAACACCGCTGAAGGCTGCCTTTACCTGGTGCCAGGGTGTTCTGCAAGGAACCTCTCCTTGTCTTTTGTCTCCATTGCATTTGCAAGAGCACTATCAGAACGAGAAGACAGCATTTAGTACCTTATATAAATAAATCTCTTTTCCTCTGCATCAAGAACTGAGCTTGACTGCTTGCTTCTGTGATCTTCTTGTCTTTGGGCTACATTTCTCACCCTAGCACTGGAAGAGATTTTATTACTAATAGTAGCAGAAATTTGGATTTTTTTCTTCTGGAAAGAGACAGTGCTAATACTGTCTAAAACTCTGAAGAGAGAACAAAGCATTTCTTGGTACTTTCTCAGATGTACTGCTGGGTAAGCAGGAAAAAAAAAAAGGAGACATCACCTTTCCAGATGGTTTTTATGAAGCACCTAAAGTCAAAGTTAAGCTAGAGCGAAACACAATATTCTTTTTCAGATTGTTTCATTTGCATTCAGATGCATCCTTATTGTACTGTTCAGTTTTCAGTAATGTACACAGAAAGTCATTAGGTTGTAGGAAATTACTGAATCTTGTGAAAGAAACTTGGCAAGAAGTTTTCAGAGAGTGATGAGAACAAATTCTAGAGGTCAGACTAACAAGCACATGTAATGGGGCTTTTAGAAGGAAAAATGGAAGGAAGGAAGACGTTTCAAATACCGTTATCAATGGGAAAAACACAACAATATGAGTAATTTTTAACCTGGAGGAGTTCCGCTAAGGAGTGAACGTAACATCACATGACTGAACAGAAAAAGCCATAGCTAAATCAATTCTGAAGAATCCATGTTCAGTAGGACTTTAAAGCCCTATGGTGATGAGCTGCTGGAAACAGAGTTAAAATCCTGACATTTATATCAATGAAAGCATACATGAAGCAATGCTGAGTAAAATGCATGCAAATCATTAATTTGTTCTGTTGTTGCTGGTGGGTTTTATTTAGCTTTCTCTCTCTTCCCATAACATTTTCACATTTACGGATGAGATATATGTAAGTGGTAAAGAGTAGCACTGGGAAATAAAACATAATTTGTGTTTTATTTATACCTCTTTTTTACTTTATGTTGTGCCCAGAAACATAAGTTTACAAATCCAACAATTAAAAAAAGAAATCAAGTATTCTCAGCTTTCTTTGAACAGTTTGTGGAGCCCTTCTGGTGCACTGTTTTCATTTCTTGGCCCAGCAGAGAGCGGGATTAGACCTTATAATAAGGACTGAATGTTTGAAGAGATTGTCCTTTTTACTGGCGTTGAGGTTTAGGCCGAATTGGCCTATGATGGCAACAAATGCTCTCCCACTTTTTTCTCACTCCAGGAGAAAAAGGGGGAGAGATAAAGATATTTATGAGTTTAGAATGAATTAAACTACTTTAATGAAATATTAATATTAAAATTAAAAAGGAAATAGATACAATATATACAAAACTGTATCAAGCTCCCAGGATGATGTCACCGGCAGGCACTGGGGAAGTCCCAGACTGGACTCAGTGACGGGTGGGAACTGGATTCCAGCTCTGGAGTCAGGAACACACGGATTGGGATCAAAGGCAGATGAACAGACAGGGTCCGCTTCAGACCTTGGCCACTGAAGAAAGAAGGCTGACCTTTTGATCCCTCAGTTTTTATACTGAGCATGGGGCAGATGGGATGGCATACCCCATGCGTCAGGTTTGGGTCACCTGTCCTGACCGCTCCTCCTCACTTGTGGGACCCCTCTATGCTTTCCCATTTTTGACCCAATAACGAAATTGGCTGACCTTAGCAATAAGTATAAGCAAGCGCCTCTCTGCATACCATTTCTTGGCATGGAGTACAAACGTTGGTCTTACCACTCTGAGAATGAACAGTTTTCTCCACAATATGCTGTTAATTTCAGAAAGTTAGAAAAGACATAGCTAACATGTAAAATTACTGCACAGAAAATTGTTTTGCTTCAAACCAGGACAATTGGCTTACTTTGGTTGTTAAATGTGACCATGAGAACTGTAAAATCAACAAAATCCTATCTATCTAAAGCAAACTGTTCCTTCATTTTATTTAGACATTGGGTAGTCCCATTGCTCATGCTGCAACTGCAATTTAGGAACGTACATCTAAAATTTCAGGTTGATGCAGTAGGAATGCTTGTTAAGGTGATCTTTCATATAGAAGTACAATGCTAATTATTGAAAATGTCATTTAAAAGCAGGTGGACTCTGTGTGCAACTTCACATACTAACACGATTAAGAAATTTTAACAATGGTTGGGCTTTTTTGTTTGTTTTGGTTTTTCCTGGAGACTACTCTTGTGAGCCTTGAACTGACTTACCCACATTCTTGTGACTAATAGTGTGGGCTACGAATTTGTCTTTGTGTTGTCTCTATCCCATATGGTGATGCCATAGTGCTTCTACCAACAAGCTTTAAAGGTAACTGGCTTTTGTTTACAACCAGAGCAACCTCTACCTCTTAAGAGGACTATTTCCTTAGATACAAAGGCATCTAGTTTAATTTGCTTCATTTCTGAGGCCGCCTGACTGGAAGAGACAAGGTTTGTGGTGAGCACCTTCTAGATGGTGGTGGAGAGATTATTATTTGCTCGCTCTCTTCTAGGTCTTTCTGTTAAACTTGCAGTGGAAAGAGATTTGAAGATTGAAATGCCACTGCAGCTTCACTTTCCTGCCTCTGTGAGGCATCTTCCCTCTTTTAACCTTCTTCCTCATTGAATAGTTTCATCATAAGTCACAGTATATTTATTATGCTGCTATTGCTCTAATGGAGGACCTGTTTTGCAGTATATGCAATGATGTAGGAAATTATTTCTCAATGAGTTTCATTTTTAACTTCAGTAGCTGCTTATGCTCCTCCAGTTAAGCCTGATGTGTTCTTATTGTCAAGAGAGGCAATTATAAATTTTGTATTCTGTCTTTAAGTACAGCAGGACAAAGACTTCTTATCTATTGACTTAAGACACATTCTTGTGTGATTGCTAATCAAAATGATGGCCAATGGACTTTTGTTAGCTCACCAGAGAAAAACTCATTCTGTATAACCACAAGATAACTAAGGTGCTGGGAAGGAGCATGTGCTTTGTGAGCCCTTACAGAGCAGCCTCCACAGCCTCTAGAAGAAAAGGTCAATGATAACAGGAGATGGTAGACCTAGGACATGACACATGTCTAGGGCTTCCATTAGAAGACAAGTGCTCTTTTTGGCTTGCAGACCAGACCCACTCCTCAAGGAAGTCTACTGTATTCCTGGAGCCTGAGTTAAAGATGTGGTGAGAAGCCTTCCCACCCTGGAATGGCCCTCGGATTTATTATCCATTATTGATTTTTCAGGTAGGCAGCGATGAAGTTGCAAAAGAAATCCAAGGGCAACCAAGCGAGACTTCAGGGCCTTGGGATGGCTGGTTAAGGGATCAGGAGCACAAATAGTATTCTCCTTTATCCCTCCAGTTGCAGGGAATGAGGGAAGAAACAGGAAAACTCAACAGATCATTAACTGGTTCTGAGCCTGGTGTCACTGTCAGGACTCTGGGTTTTTTAATCATGGGTTGGTTTAAGCGACACCAGGCCTGCAGGGAGACAGATGGGTACACGTATCTCAAAGGGGAAAAAGACTTTTGCACAGGAGTTGGCAAGGCTCATTGAAAGGGCTAGATTTGAAAGGGGAAAGGGATAAAACCAGACTTGCTAGAGACAAGCCTGGGGGAAGCACATCAATGTTTGTGGGACAACCCAGTCCACCAAAGGGTACTAAGGGAGCTGGTGGAAGTGCTCACCAAGCCGCTTTCCATTATTTATCAGCTAACTAGGGAGGTCCTAGTTGACTTAGAGGCTAGCAAATGTGATGCCCTTCTACAAGAAAGGCCAGGGAGCTACAGGCCTACCAGTTTGACCTTGGTGCCGGGGAAGGTTATGAAGCAGATCATCTTGAGTGCCATCACATGGCACATACAGGACAACTAGATGATCAGGCACAGTCAGCATGGGTTTATGAAAGGCAGGTCCTGCTTCACTAACCTCATCACAGGGGGATACTTTCTTTGACCTTCCTTTTCTGGCTGACATACCTGTAGAAGCCCTTCTCATTCTTTGTGTCCCTTGCCAAGTTCAGTTCCAGCTGTCACTTGTCCTTCCTGACCCCATCCCTACACAACCAGGCAGCATCTCTATACTCCTCCCAGGATACCTGTCCCTGCTTCCACTGCCTGTGCATTTCCTTCTCTCCCTTTAGTTTGACCAGCAGGTCCCAACTCAACCATGCCAGTCTCTTGCCCTCCTTTCCTGACTTCTTACACCTGGGTATTGAGAGCTCTTGTGTTCTATGGAAAGTATCCTTAAAGACCTGCCAACTCTGTTCTGCTCCCTTGCCTTTGAGGGCAGTTTCCCAGAAGGTCCTATCAACTAATTCCCTGAAGAGCTGGCATTTTACTTTCCTAAAAGTCAGGGTCCTGACTTTACTCTTCGCCCGACCCCTATCCCTGAGGACTGAGAACTCCACCAGTGCATGATCAGTGCAGCCCAACCTGCTTCCAATACCGACATCACCAATTAGCTCACTTGTGTTGATAACCAACAAGTTCAGCATTGCATCCCCTTTGGTAGGGCTGTCTATTACCTGGCTTAAGAAGTTATCTTCAATGCACTCCAGGAGTCTCCTGGATTGCCTGCAGCTCATGCTGCTAATTTTCCAGCAGATGTCAGGGTGGGTGGAGTCCCCCAGCCGGAGGAGAGTCTGCGAGCGCAATGCCTCCCGTAGCTGGGGTAAGAAGGCTTTGTCAATAGGCTTCCCTAATATCAGTCGTCATGTAGTAGACACCAACCACAAGGTTCCCTTTGTTGCCTTGGTCTCTTTATTCTTACGTGTAAGCTTTCAACCTGCCCATGCCTAGTCTTCAGAGACAGCTCTTTACACTCTATCCATTTCTTGATGTAGAGGGCAATGCCTCCACCCCTTCTTCCTTGCCCATCCCTCCTGACCAGCCATTGATAGCCACACTCCAGTCATGGGATTCATCCCACCAAGTTTCAGTAATGGCAACTAGGTCATAGTTTTCTAGCAACACAGTGGCTTCCAGCTTCTCCTGTTTGTTACCCATGCTGCATGCATTGATGTGGAGCTGGGATTGTTGTTGGCCCATAACTTCGCTTTTAAATGTAGAGAGTTTGAGTGGTTTAAAATTAGTTCAGTGAAACTGTAATCAAATCCATTTATATCTATCTGAATAAGTACTTTGTTTGCCTGGCTTGACAGCAGTTAGGCTACTTACAGTGTATGTGCCCAAATCCTCTAGGAGTAGAGTATTTGATTATAAGATCACTGCCCTGGAGGTGGTGGTTTTGTAATATTTGTAAAAACCCTGATGCAAAAGTGCTGTAAGTCTCCTTGGAGTTTCTGGAATTTGCTGTTGGTTTTTTTTGTTTTGTTTTGTTTTTAAAAAATTCATAAAATGAGACTGATGAAACGTGGAATCAAGGGACCAGTCTTTTTACAGGCATTGTTATTCAACTTATAATTCATAATGTAAGCATGCCATTAGTATGTAAAAAAATCTGCTTAGTGTCATTTGAAAGAGATGCACAAACAGAAAAAGATTGCCTGCAAAGTCTGTTTTCCATTTTATCAATGGATAGGTAGTATCTATTTGTTTCATATTTGTCACATTAGGAAAATTCTTACATAAAAGAAAAAAATGAAAGCTGGTTATGTGTAGAGTCTTTTTAAGAAAAAAGAATTCTCAATTTGAGCACCTGTATTTAGAGAATTCAGTGGGAGAGAAGGACAACATAGGATAAACTCAAAATTTGACTTTAATATGCCTTAGGGGAAAAGACACTGAGAAAAAGAGGGTTTTATTAGTTTAAAAATGCAGAATCTTATGATTCCTGTGCCACAGCACCATTTTTAAATACTGCTGCTGTTATTGACATTAGTAACTGCCGTATAGTGATAAGAAATAGAATATTTTACTGATCTGGTATAATTGTGCATATCATACATTATGCTCTGTGCAGAAGCTCCACTACTTGTGTGTGTTCATTGTGTGCTGGACTTGTCATCACCCTTAGCAGCAGATTTACATTAAACGTGAGGTGTAACAAGTGCTTTTTAAAGTAAAACTTTATAAAATTTTTTTCTAAATTAAAATGCTTTCATTTTTTGTGAAATATCTCATTTTTCAGAGACTCAAGGAATTATCTGAAATAGCTCCCAGAGTTGTTAAAGTGAGAGACATCCTTCAGACAAGAATATTGCAGTACAGATTTCTGACAATGTCCTTGAGCTCTATCATCATCAGATCACTTGAGATGCCAGAAAAGTGTAAGTTTTCTGTGTGAGACCCCAGAATATCAGGACTTTGAGGCTCCTTGAATGCTTGAAATTTAACCCCATTAGTAAAATGCCAATTCGGTTATGCATGCAATAAAAGTATTGCTAGAAACTACTTATGTAGAGCTCTGTGCTGTTGTTCTCTTCACTTGCTAATCCTTCAGTGGTGAAATGCAGCCTTCTTGGTAAAGAACATTCATGTTTCAGCCTGATTAAAATTTTTAAAATATTCATGAAAGAGACCCAGAAATTTTGCTGACACTGTTTTTAGAAGAACTAAATGCTCTGGAGCACATATTGAATTGTACGTGACTGCTGTGGTAGAAAAAAGCCACCTGGAGACTTCTTTTTTCTGGGCTCCATGACAAATTTTACGTCCATCTGCACTTTAGTCTTACAAGAACATAAATATCAAACTATTTTAACTTGCACCCAGCTGGAAAATATATACTTTATGAGAAGAATGACATTATTTAACAGTACTGTATTCATAGGTTATGGATCTCATGTGGATAATAAACTTGAACCCTACACCGTATCCAGTATTACATTATTGAAAAACTTGTACCTTAGAAAAGTTTTTAGATTGTGTCCTTGCTTTAGGAAGAACTCAAAAAAGGGACAAAGTTCACCTCACGTATGCATGTAGGTAAATAATACTTAAAAGCTGTCTGGATTTCGAAATTATGGGTTTGTTTCTATTGAAATATTAATTGTCTATTTATCTGCATAGAGCCTGATATAATTTCAGGGGACTGGGAGGAAAACATTCTGTCTTCTGGTCAGCATTAATCATCCTTACTTCACCATTACAGTCATCAGCTGTGGCCTTGTCTTTTCATCAACAAAGAAAGTGTTTCTTTGTAATAAAAAAAGTGATGCCAAATAATCTTGTCTGGCAAAATGATACTAGTTGGAGAAAAATAAGTATTTTAGGAAAATGCAGTTTAACAAGGAGGAAAAAGTGAAAATAGGAACAGTTCAAATATGGAGAATAGGGACCAAGAAAAGAAAGTCAATGAATGAGTTAAGAGACAGGCAGCTGTCGGCGCTCTGGGATTCTATGATTTCTCTCATGTGCTAGATTTCTTGTTAGCCATACCACTCTTTCCTGTTAAAGTATATGCCTATTTATAAAGTTGAATGCATTTTCAGTGCAGAGATAAAATGCTCCTTCATTGTTGTTGTCCCTCGCTACTTCCCCACAAAGCAAAACAAACACTGAATTACAGAAATGCCTCTAGCAAAATCTTACTGTCAGCATTCTAGGAGTCATGACTCCTGCAGACATTTTCTGTTCTTCTTGCTGCAGTTCTGACTTTTTACCTATGATACTCATTGCCACACATTATTTTTCCTAGGCAATCTCATTAGTTCTTGTATAGTCTTTTCTCATTCCAGATGTTCCCATCTACCTACACGTTCAATGTAAAATCCTCCTGTCCAGCTCTAGTTGCGTTTTACCTTTGCTGATATCAAGCTGAGTGGTTCTTCTCCAGCCTCTGCTTCTATAATAATGACTCTCCTGACTTTGAGTGTATTTTAACTGTCCTTTAAAAATAGAAATAATGTAAAAGTCTGCAGCATAAGCGCTCGCTCTCTCAGGCTATTTTGTCTCTTCAAATGTAGGTCAAGATATTTTCCTTCATTCTGGTCTGAAGAAGATAATTAAGGGAGTCTAAAGTCTGTATTAATGCAATGGTAAGGACTTGGGCTGCCTTTGAAAGTCAGAAAGTTCAGAATGTATGATTCTTAGGATAGCAATATTGTTACATATGTAAAGGTAAAGTTGTATCACACAGCAAAAAAGTGTCAAGTCAAAGTCATTGGAGCGTATATTTGAGAAATAAGTATTTCTGATTTATTTCATATAAATCTGTGGCTTTAATGTATCATTAATACAGATTTTCACATTTAAGCTCTCCAATTTTTAATAAATTGAATAGGAATGGGCTAAAAGATGCCATTAAATTTCATGAAGGGCTTAGGGCAGCCTTAAATGTGTGTATGGAATTGGGTATAGAAGAAACTCATTTTATCTATCCTTATTAAGTATTTCTAATGGATTTGTCGGTCTAGTATGAGTCAGTGTGATTAGGTAGCATTAGTAATGTCTAAAATGGTCTTTTTTTTCTTTTTTTGCAATTCTTTGATTTCAGATCATCTGTACAAGACTAATGCCAAAGAATGCTGCTTGGGTAGATATTTCAAATATTGTCTTTTTTACATTCTTTATTCTTTCTTAATTGTCCTTCATGTCCGCGAATAAAAATTCTGATAATCTGATATTGTTTCCATTATCCCTATTTAATTTAACCCTCTTGTAAGGGTTCCAGATTGAGATCTTGGACTTGACTTTAGCTTCTCCATCCACATGATTTTTTCTGGACAATAACTATCTACATAGGTTTTGAAACAAGACCCTGAAAATCCCGGCTCTTACAAATTTAAGATTTTTATTAAAAAGATAAGATGTTGAGGCTGAGTCTAGAGGTAGGAAACCAGAACCAAATATAAGTGATAGCCCAGATCTTCCTGTGCTTGGTAAGTGTATTTTCATCCATTGTAAGAGCTGCATTTTCCCTGCAACATGAGTGTTTCCCTCAGTGGGATAACAGTGTTCTGCTTTGTGCATGATGGCAACGTGTTAGAGTGGCCTGTCTCTTCTCTAAGGTAAAGAACTGTCTTCTGGTCAGGAGAGGGGAAAATGTACTTCTTGTTTCATAAGCAGATAATCCTACCATTAGATCCTCTAGGGTAGATTCAGAACAGTTTTATTTTCCTAGCAAGGAACAGTCCTGCCTAATCACTACAGACTTGCTGGGTGATTGACCCTGACCATCATATCTGGCCCTGGCCTGGACTTGCTGCTCTACATCCTGGCTCTCATTGGTGAAGTTTGTGCGAGACTTATAGCTGCACTTGTTCCCAGAGCTCACCTTCCTTTGCAGATCAGCTGCCCCTTGATGCCCCCTGACATGCTCCGTGCACATCTTTCACTCTTTCTCCTTCCCTTCTCTAATTGTTGGCCTTTTTCTCATGGTCCTTCTTAACTCTGTATCACTTCCTCTTCTACTTAACAAGAGAAGGATACTAAGCTCCTTTGAAGGAGAAGGGAGCCTGATGGTGGAAAAGCAGTACCTGAAATGGTGACTTGCCACATGAAGGGGATACAGCAGAGTGTATGCTTCAGCTTAAAAGAACAGAAGTGGAGTGTATTTCCTAATGATTGCTTCTGCCTGCTTGCTGTGTGCACATGTGCTTGATAAGCGTCTTATCGAAAAAGAACTATGGAGTATGGCAGATAATTTATTGGGTTTTGTCATATTGCAGAGGTATATCTGCAACAGAATAGAGCACATTTACAAGTGGATCTTTACCTGAAACATCAGAATTTTCCAGGAAACCAGTTTATGTAAGGGCTGGTTCTTCACATAAACTTGGAAAACACTGAAGTCTGAGTTCTTTTTGCAGTAGTTCTGAAGTACACCATTGGATACACTCTTCAGTTGGGTGCAGAACAAGAGAAGCCTCATTGAAGCTTTGCTTATAGTAATAGTTTTAGGCAAGGAATTTATGAACAATTACTCAGAAATTAAGTCAATATCTAAATGTCTTGCTGAAATTAACGTTTGCTTAAATGGTGTGATTATCTTGCAGATGATGGGAGACACCAGTATGCTCTATCTACATAGGAATAATTGTTGCTGTATTTATTTTTCCATGTGCAGTTATTAAACGCAGAAAGCATTCATCTTTTTGCCTTTTAGCCTGTGCTGACAGTGAAGTTGTTCTAGATATCCGTGAGCTGATTCTCTTAGAGCCAGCTTAGCTACCAGCACGGTGAGTGTAGTCTGCGAGAAGTGCTTTGCTGCCACAGGCAGATTGCATCTTCTAATGTAGCATGCTTTAGAAGAAACGTGGCTTCAATTCTTCCCCTGTAGAATAGGAATAACATTAATTCCCAAACACACGGAAGTGGCACTGTGAGGATTAACTAGTTAATGTTTCTACAGTACTCTGGTGTTGAAGGGGATAACGTTTGTGCATGACATTGTTGGCTAATAGATGTAATTCCAAGCTATGACAAATGGCAAAACACAGTTGTTATTCCTACATCGCCACTAGGGATGAATATATTATTTTAACATGTCCTCCATCCACAGAAGATTTTCAGTCTCTTTTAATTTACATGAAGACTGGCATTTTAGTAACAACTTTTCAGGAAAATTGAGAGTATTGACGAACAAGAAGCTTGGTGCAAAAGAATCATATTGCATTGCCAGCCATGTAGCATCAAAACTGCAAGTTAGAAAACAATCCAACCATTAAGGAGTTAAAAAAGAAAGTAAGTGTCTATTTGTGGGATGCAGTACAGACAGTAATTATTATATTTAACTGCCAGTCTCCAAGCCAAGTGGTGTTCCAGCAGAAAGAAGGGGAGGAGTTCAGCATGTAGAGACAAAAACTGAGAAAAGGTGAATCCGTGAAAAGATGTAAAGGTTATTAAAGCTAGCTAAAGAAAGTATTCTCCAAGCTTGCTTAAAGTAAGCTTAAAGCTCAAACGTGGTGGTTTAGGGGGCCACCTAATCTCTTTTCCTTATTAATATTTGTCCTTTGAATGAAGACAACTTGAAAATTCACAGTAATGAAGATCTTCTGTATAAATTCAAATATTAAATTCTCATATTCTCAGAGAACTTTGAAAATCTTGGAAACTGCAACAGGAAAAGAGATCGAACAAAAAGTAGAATACACGATAACTAATGGGCAAGACTGAGAAAAAAAATGAACAGTTGAGTTTTGCAGTCCTATTTTATTCCTGAACTAGTTTTATGCCAACCCACTATAGTTTATAGCAGTCTTGGAGATATTCTAAAGTCTTCCAGCTGGCCTCTAAATAGCTGCCTGCCAACAGAGAAGAGAGAAAGCCCAGCAGTGCCCCTTGTGCTTCCTGTGCCGGGGCTGGGAGCTGGAGTAAAAGTGCCAGTGTTGTGTCTGCCAGAGGGGCTCTGTACCAGTTCTGCAGTCATAAGGAAGTTCTTGGCTGGGGAAACTGAGTTGGTTTCTGGTCTCCACGTGGCCAGAGCAAGACAAAGAGATCCAGACAAACTGGAGAGACTGAGATTTTTATTCTTGTATGTATATTTGATGCATTCTGTGCTATTTTGTTTTGAATTAAATCCAGGCATGTACAGAAAGGAGCTGGTCCAACATGACTTCATTGCCAGAGCTCCAGCATCTTGCTTAATACTGTGTAACATTTTGTGAGCTACTGACAAATTCATTGGTGGGGTTGTCAGGCTAACCATATGGTTGCCTTTAGAGGAATGTACCAGTTTATTTGTCGGACCAAATTTTTGATTGATTAAGACATTATTGGTTAGCTGAGCTTCAAGTTTAGTTATTTCAGAAACTGCTCTTTGCTAGAGCAGCAGCCAGGCTTGCAGTGACAAAGACCTGAATTGAACTTAAGTTCAGGAATTTACCTTGAAAGTGGCAAGTGAACAGCTGTATTAGATCACTGGAGATTTCACTCATCTCCCTGGTGAGTGTGCCAAGTGGGACGATGTTGCAGTGCGCTCAAGAGATATTAGAGACTTGGCTTCAGGTTTAACATATTTTTCTTTATCATCCCTCTGTGGTAGTACATAAGAGGACATCATTTATGCAGTGTGTCAAAGCATAGTGAATTTATTTTGACTGTCTGATGTGATGCCTCTGTAGTTCCTCCAACTTAGCAGCATTACTGTTCTGACTACCACTTAAACTCCTAGTAGGAACAGAGGATCAAAGACTTTTATACCAGAGCTTTTCTTCTTGGTCCCTACCCATTCTGGCAGTCAGGCTATATACAAAAATGGGAGTGATGAAGACCTTGCACTTGTTCTGTGGCTGCAAGGGATTGCTTCTTCCCCTTCCTCTTCACTCCTCTCTGATGCGTTTTGTAGACATCTAAGAGCTGCTGCATGTTATATTATTTTTTTTCCCTGTCCTTTTGGACCCCGAGAGAGGACCATCTGTGATGCGGTTACCATGAATAATTCTTACATGATTTGAGACCCTCGTGCTATTTGATATAAATGTCCTTAGCCAGCCTTCTGGGCAAGGCTTTATATTTAACTGTTTCATGAGCAGCAACAGCTTTTTCATCAGTTGTAGTGTTCTGTAAACTCAGTGCCAATTGCCTTCATGTCGTCTGAGAAAATATGCACATGGCATTGGATTCTATTGTACGTAAGGATGTATTGAGCTCCAGTGTTTACTTATTGTAGGCAGGTACTACTTCAATATCAAAAGGATCATAATGAACTTTTACGGTATTTTTACAAGATACGGTGGAAATCTCAGACAACTGAGTTATATTTAAGATAAAAGGTGTTTTGAGTTGGCTATAGTAGAAGTACTGTAAGAATCTACTAAAGTAGAAAATACTATTTACATGGGTAGGCTGTTGCCTCGTTTTGGCAATGCAAAAACATCAGGAAGATGTATATTGGGAAGTTAGATACTATGTCACTTGCCAAGTGTCACTTGGCACTCTTGGAAATACTTGGAGATCTGCTGATTTATTAATATATTGTCAGCTGCTGTTTATAGGATCTGTTGAATGCTCGCCTTGAATGTCTGACAGCCTTCTGGGAATTAACGCTATGTTTTTACTTATGCTAATCAAAAGTTGGTATACAAAGTATTTCTGCTGTCAAGGGAGCTACAGTAAACAAGAAACACTGAACATGATGTCCTGTTGGTGGACCGGCTTCTGTATGCCTTCTCTTTTTTGCTTGTTCCTCTTGTTTTTCTCCCTCTGTAACAGTAATCATCACACAGAAATTCTTCAGTTAATTATTATTTTAAAGCTGAAACAGGAAGTAAATGTTTGTTCTGAAAGCAAGGGCAAGAGGCACCCTTCTCTAATTCCTCATCTGAAATTTTGACACTTTCTGGTTAGGATAGTTTTTTATAGGCACACAACAGACTGCAGTTATTTGTGTATGAAGAATTCACTGTTAATTCCCTGCTTCATGGTGCTAATTATTAAAGCCCAAGTACTGCTTTTTAGCATGCTGTTTGTCCTGCAGTTATTGCTCGGAAACTGAAGTGTCTTGGATAATTAGCTTAATTCTTCTTTGATTGTCAAGACAATTAAAATCTTTTTAAAATTTAAAAAAAGTAAAAGTAAACGTAACTCTGTCTCATGAGTTGTCCCAATTAAGTAAATTTTTCAGTTATTTTTCAATATTTATAAGACGATAAAGCGAGCAATCCCTTGTACATAAAATTGTCAATCTATCAGCTAAATGCAAGAACATATATTTTAAGGCCATGGTGATTTTGAATTTGAAATGGAATTAAAGGGAAGATTAAAATACTTCTAAAAACATGGAACAATTTTATTCTCCAGTAAATAATATTGCCAATTTTTTAATTATAAAAAAAACCTAACAAACAAAAAACCAAACCAAAACAACAAAAAACCCTCAAACTGCTGGAAATATGAACAGAAATATATATATTTTTTTTTTTTTAATAGCTCCAAGACAGTAGTTTTGTGAGAGAGAAAGTTGCAAATGACACTGGAAAATCTTGTGGTCTGAGCTGAAGATCATGGAGAGAGTCAATGGAGATCTACAGAAAAATGACACATCTTGTACATGAACTATTGGCCCAGGTGAAGAAGTCACTGGAAAATTCTTCTTCTTCTTCTGTAGAAAAAAGAAAAAAAGGAAGATGGAAGTTCAGTCTGATCTCTGAAAGAACAAGGTATGTATTCTAGCAAGATGCATCGGACAAAACAAAGTGATAGAGGTTTAATACTATGCCTGCATGTGGGTGTGTGAGTAGAACTCGCACAAGTATTCATGAAAATAAAACGAACATTTGATATGCAAGTACATGTATGTTTGTATATGCATGTGTGCCCGTATGTTTCATGTATAAAAGCAGACATTTTTAGACAATTGGAAAAAACAAAGAATAATAAGGGATGTGATGTAATTCATGGTGCAGGAAGTAAAAGTTTAGATCTAGTCCACTTATCTGCTCAAAATTCACCAAGATATGAAGTTATTATTTGGCAAAATTCAAGAGTCCCTGCAAGCAGGGTAGCTGATAATTTAGGTAGCTGATAAATTATAAGAAATTTGTTACAGTTGTACTGATCTTTAGGCTGATTTCCTGCATCTGAGTGAATCTATCAGGAGGGTAATAAAGCTATTTAGGTAGGTAGAAGAGATATAGATGGATAATGGGATTAAGGAGCAATGAAGGCATCATGACTCACCCATTCTCACTGAGGTCTTACAGCAGGAGTTACACACTAGGGGCATATCACACTGGAACTCATCTGTAAAGGACAGAGACATCAGAGTGAAAAGCTGAGTCTAGAATGCAGTTTCTAAAACTGTTGATGAAACATTTTAATGTTTAGGATTCCTATTCTCTTTCATATTCATTAATAATAGAAGCTGGGGCACATGAAATTACCATGCATAGAAGTCTGAAGAAAGGGGGGTTGTTAGCTTTTCTATTTACATCTTCTATACAAATGAAATGTGCAAGATGTTTGCATATCCATTCAACCTAAAATTAGTTCCTGTTTGTAGGTACTTTCCTTCTCTTACTAGTAAAATATGTTTGTCTCATCTTCCGTATCGTATCAACAATTTAAATATTTCTTGCAGTTACTGAACCGACTTGTATTCAATTTGTCTTGTACTGTTGATATGTGATGAGATTAACAGTGATCCTGAGAGCACCATTATGAGGTTAGATTCAGGTTTAAATATATTTCCTTTTTTTTTGTTGCTGTTTCTGAATCACAAGTACAACAGGTTTGGTTTTAAGTCTCTAAAAGGAAAGAAAGAGAAAGAAAGAAGGAAGGAAAGGAGGGAAGGAAGGGCCTTTGGAACACTTCTTTGGGACCCAGCTAAATTGAGTTTATAGTCTGAAATATTTTTTTCCCTGTCTATGTGGCTATATTCAAGCAATCAGTGTTTATGTAGATTAGCAATTTGGCAAACTCCAGTGAAAAGAGAAACACTTTAAAGTCCCACATCGAAGAATGTGTTGGAAGACATGTTATTTAGCTCAATGGTTCAGCTTTGGTAAGATTTCGTAAGATGACAACTCATTTTGTATATGTCATTTTGTACCTCAGATGGATGAACTGTCTTGTCTCATTAATGGTACCTTAATTAGACATTTCCATTACAAAAATTCTACCTATAGTTTTATAAGCATTGTGCTTTAATTTGTCTTTGAAGACAAATGTACATCCCAATTATTAAATCAAATAAGGACCTGTTGAGTGACTCATACCAAAGATAAAATGCTCAAAGTGTGAATATACTATCATGACCAAGTCTTCAGTGTTGCTAAAGACTGCAGAGGGTTAAAAAAACTGTATGGTTTAGTGAATTCACTAGACCAGGTTGTCCATGGTTTTGGAGACAGTGAAGTTACTGGGGCTGAGTAACTTCTTTCCTGATATACATAGCTTTCTTAGAGAGGGACAGATTCCTTGGTTCATTTTGGCTCCTGGTAGTTTGCTTTCTTTGAAAGTGGTCATTATATGGGTTATCCAACGGTAAGGTCATGTGTTCTATAACAGGTCAGACATGCTTGTGATCTCCAAAATTTCTGCTTTGTTGCTCAGGCTGAACTCTTCAAAAGGCAAAAGCACAAGGATGTTGCTCTAACATTCAAGGCAGCTTATCTGGCTTCTGTGGGGCTCACTTGCAGATCTAAAAGGCTCAGTGCACTTACCTTCTAGTGCAATATCAACACCAACACAACAGAGCCTAGAGAATTGTCAGGCATTATAAAGGGCATTTTGTTCATGCAGTATTTGGTGTATATGTTCTGAAACAGTGATAATTTTTCTAATGCCAGTATTTATGCCTACTGTGCACTATAGATATTGTTAGACAAACAATTTTAGTCACCCTCACAGTCAGTAACTATTCAAAATTCTGGTTTTGTTCCTACTTTGATGTTGTCTTATTGGCATTACCTTTTCTCTGCTGTAGCAAAATCAAGGATTCATTAAAAGTCCCAAAAGTCCCAAAAAACAAGCAGGAAGGGACGAAGACCAGCCTGGCTAAATAGAGAGCTTTGGCTGGAGCTCAGGAACA
>JAOXNO010000078.1:21176900-21223321 GCA_028565335.1 Limnodromus scolopaceus | reverse complement strand
AGAGATCATCTAGTCCAACTCCCCTGCTGAAGCAGGATTGCCCAGAGCTAGAGCATGTTACTCAGGACTGCATCCAGTTGCATCCCTTTGCAGCTTAACCTGCTCTGTGACAATTTCCACTGGGCTTTCCACTGGACAAACCAAATATTGTTCTGGTGCAGACAATGAGCCAGTGACTTCCCATGGTCACACGGCACTGCTGTCTGTGCATCTCCGAAGTGCTCTTTTTGTACACTTTCCTTTCCAGAAGAACTCACAAGACATTTTAGTCAACTGAATTCTTCCTTGATCTACAGAAATGTAACTGTCTCGGTTTTTTTCTATTTCTGATAAGGGACCACAACATACAAATCTGATAGCTACAGTTAATTGCTTAATGTACATCAGTTTATATCAACTTGATCTCTGTATACTTTTCCTGATGCAATTTATTTCCTTTTTTTGTCTTGCAGACTGAAATCAGTCTGTCTCATCTGCAGATGCTGTATTTCTGTATAGCTTTTCTTACTATATTATCTTTGTAATATTCCTTCTGTTTGTATTGCTTTTTTATGAGTATTTTTCTGCTGTGTATCTTCTTTTTAAAATATTTTATTAATTTCAGTCTGTCCAATTTGAAATCTTTCTGGAAGTTTAATGTACCATTTGAGCCATGCAGTTATTTGGGAGTTCCCATTTACAGCTGGGCATTAATACACTTTCTACTAGACCTTCTAGTTAGGGGTACACTTCTCTCATCTTTGGTTACCCTTCAGCAGTACCTGAATTCCACCATGGGAGCTTCTTAGTACATGTCTGTTCTTCAGTGAAGACAGTAGTCAAACCACCTTATCAAGCAAGAAAAAATATACTTTTACTTAAGTGTAACACACAATTTATGCTGCAAGCATACCAGTTAATCAATTGCACTTAATGCGTATTTAATCATGTATCTTTAGATTTGGTGAACAGTCATAAACCATCATGTTTAGTTCAGCAGGAGTTCTGGGTTCAGCAACTTGCTCGAATATGCTGAAGGGCATCACAATGTCAATATTAATATAGACTTTAAGTGCGTACAGTTGTAAATTCAACACCAGTAACAAATAGTCACTTGGGTGTGCCACTGAGTCAGAGTGGTTTAGATGTGCACATATGTTTGCAGCTGAGCACCAGGAAGCCGTCCTGTTAACTTTAGTAAGTTTAAGATCATCACCTAGGAGATTTTTCATGCAGTTACTGATTCTGCAGTGCATCTCGCCTCTTATGTTTAAATCAGAGCGATAACTCTTGTATTTATTGAAAATAATTAAAAAAAATGTTAAAACCAAAATTGAAGAATTTGTTGCAGAAGTTTGTTCTAGTTGCTAATAAGCAACATTGAAGTCACCTGCTGCATCTTTTAGAAAATTCAGCTACTTAAAAGCAATGAACTGAATTGTTGAGAGACACCAAATAAGGTGTACAACCTGTATAAGAAATTAATTTTCCTTGTCAGATATAAATGCATATTTCATTGCAATGCAACTACCTTAGCTCAAGAACACACTTACTTGGATGGTAAAAGATAAGTGATTTTCAAAAAAAATTCTTTCAAGAATCTGCGTTTCCATTCAAGGCTTAACACTGTGCCCATGAGATTTGTGTCTGCGTTTGCCCTGATCCAGCAGGGACTTATTGATAAGTCTATCTTCAGATAGACTTATTTTTGCAGTCACTTGCCATCCATCCTATTTCTATTTCTCTATGTAGTCATCCATTTCATCTGGTCAGTTGCAGACAACCAGCTCTGCTGGGCAGGCCAGCCATTTCTCTAGTACCTAGCATATCCTAGGTAGCCTAGGAACAGGAATCCCAACTAAAGTTGTGAAGCATAGTTGTAAGTTATTCTATGTAACTGTCAGGAATCACATTTTACAACTATTAATTGTTAAAATATAACTTTCATTTTAACTAAATATCTGAATATGTTGGAATAACAATATAAAAGGAAAGCATGAAGTATTGAATAATGGTGTTAAAAAAATCCATATGCATTTTTTTGTCAGTCTTAGTAGCGAAGTTCTTGGGGTTGTGTTGGGCAATACCTTTCCAAGAACACTGAAATTAAGAATGCATTTCTTTGTCATGGGCCAGACTCTGCATGTACAATGACAGAACTTCCAGACTGAATCTCCTCCTAGAGCCACAAATGTGTAAGGATTCAGGGAAGGGACTTATCAATGACATAATGAGTTAATTCACACCACAGAAAGACTGGGGTGCCAATAACTTGTTTAGCTCTATTTTAAGAGTGTTATATTTGGGTAGGGTGGGGGATTTGGGATGTTAACTCTCCCTTTCTGTGCTTTTAAATATTTGGTTAAGCAGAATACTTTGTTCACCCTTAATCTTGATCGGCTTTTGCAGGCAAGTTTTGTGTTTGAAATTCTAGCTGGGTTTTTATGGCTGTACTTTTTAGCATCTTCACTGAACCATTCTTAGAATTGAAGATTTTAAGAAGAGACCATGATGGTTCCTATGTTGCCTTGTGTGTAATATAAGGCATATTTTCTAGACAAGCACTGTTAAACTAGTAAAAAACCCCTGTGCTATTACTTAGAACAGTTCTGTTTATCTTAACATTGACACAAAATTGGCTTATTTCTATCTCTATGAACTTTTTTTCTTTCTTTAATGTATGAATTAGTAACACTTATACAGAGAACTTGTCAGACAGGTGTTTTGGCACAATTTAGCTGAAAGAGCTAAATTATATGGACCATATCATTTGGAGGTGAACTGCAATAGCAGAAGGAACTGTCAAGGATAAAGAGAATTTGGTACAATATTGTACATGAGATCTTACAGCAAGTAAAGATGGGATTACTATTATTTAATATCGAGGCGTGGGTTTTCATTCCTCTTCCTCTCTTCCCTCCTTCTCTCCTCTTTTCCAAGTGAAGTTTCTCGTTATTGAGATGTTGATGATGCTAAAGCTGAGGTGGCTCAGGAAATTTAGCTTGCCTGTAGATTATGATTTCAGTGAGTTGAGTGGGACTTTTTTCACTGTTACGTTTATGGAATTATTTTAGCTCTGTGCTAGGCATACAGTTCTTATATCTGTGCCATTCCTGAATGGAGAAAATTAGCACATAAGAATAACCTGTCATTCTGTCTCATGCGGTGAAGGTATCCTGGATTTTGAGGATTCAGTTAAATAGTTGGGTGTTAATCCTGTTTTGTCATCCCAGTTCCTGGTTCATAACTGGAAGAGACAAAGTGAGATTAAAGGTCTTCTCTGAGAGGAAAACACCTAATCTAATGAGCCTTCTACATACAAATACTCTGTATGAAAACAATTATGAAATCTAAGGCTAAACCGAGCCATATAATATGTATAAAGTGTGGAAAGTAATCTAATCAGTGATCTATTCTTTCCCAGTGAAAACAATCAAGGAACATATCAACACATAACTTCTTCCTGGATTAGTCATAGAATGCATTTCGAAGTACCTTTAACAATTGATTAATAGTGAACATATGGTAAAAAGAGAAAATAATCATAACAAGAGCAACTACTGAGAATATAGATTGGCAGATAATTTGAAAATGTAAATACTATGGCACTCAAACAAAACCAGAAAATATATCTTAAAGTATCAGCAGGAGAACTTCAGTGGATGTAAAATGCGATTTGCTCCATTTTCCCTAGAGAACCATAAAAATATATTTGAAATCTGTGAGATGTTTTATTAAAATACAGCATATCCCCCTTAAATTAAATTTTGGTATAGGAAAAATGTCATTGTGAGCTTTATATGTGAAATTTTACTCTAACTCATTCCTAACAGCAGAGCTATAAAGCATTCCAATAACAGATTCCTCATCTTAGTAGTACAGCTTTCAAAATGGACGAAACACACAACTTTGCCTAATTTTGTGATCAATGCAAGGTCTTTGTGTTGTCTTTTGCACAAATACTTCCAGAAAATGAAGTCATTATGTAAAGTAAGATGTGTACAAAGACTTTCTAGGGGATGTGTGTTTACACGGTAGAGCAGTATAAATTTCTGCTCCTACTCCCAATTCTTTCTGGTAAAGTCTCAAGTGGTAAGACAGATGTGTAAGGGCTGTTTGCTCTCATATGTTATATTTGTACCATTAGCATATTGAATATGTGTGTGATGTGTTGTTACCACCAGTTTTATAGGGGAAGGACAGAGCAATAACTGTAAGACTTAAGACACAATCTGGTTATCTTTCCACTCAGGAGAGAAGCTTTCCCTGCCCATATGAGACTGCTGTTGCCAAGCCAGCTTCTGTTTGAATTCCTGGCAAAATTCAGAAGTTCTCACATCTGCAGTGGGAGTGCATTTTGATAACCAGAGGAGGGGCTCTAACTTTTTGATTCTGCTCAGATTCCTAAATCATAGTGTTTTGGGTTTTGGGGTGGTTTGTTTTTTTTTTTTTTAGATTTTATGTCACTCACAGCTTGCAAAGGTCAACACTTTAGATATTTTGGGATGAATTCAAAGTTTGTATCTCAGATAGAAAATAAAATGTTTATCATTGGCTCATTTCTTGGCTTTTTCTCTTGGAGGCTGCTGTTAGTGAAAACATTGTGTAGCTGCAGTGTCCCTGTACTTCTGTGAAATATATTGAACACTCTAAAAAGCGTGAAAATAACTTGTGGCCTCTAGGATGTGTGCAGAAAGAAGCCTATCTAGAAATCTATACTGCACACTGATTTTTATTCTTTTTTCATTAAAAAGTAATTTTAAGAATTAGCAGCTTTTCACTAGCTATCATGAATTATCATTTAAATTATTGGTTTCAAAAGCAAATGAGTTGCAAAGGTGTAGCATTTTATGTAGAATATTTGCAACTGTTCATAAAGTGGTAACAAGATAACATTGTTTACACTGTAATCTTTTATGTTCCCAGAAGCATGGATAGAAATTTGACATTATATTTCCTTTGGGCTTCCCTATACTCTGACCTTCAAGCTTCTGTTCTTCCGGCTTGTGGCAGTACACAGGTGTGAATGGAACTGATATATTGATGACAACAGCAGTCAACCCGTGTTTTCAGGTTGTTTTACTGGTAGTAAGGAATGTAACTAAAAAGAATATATTCCTATTGTCAGTAATTAATTGCTAAAAATTAGTAATGGCAAAGCAGTATTAGGAAATGTTAAATACACCTATCCTAAGTGATTAGCTGAAGTGCTTTTTTTTTTTTCAGCCACAAACTGCAGTAGTATCAGGTCAGGTGTGCATTTCCTCTCTTCATCTAAGAAGATTATCATGTACAAGGGACTGTAATATTCATAGAAACATGAATGGAATAATAGAATCTGGCTTAGTTGAGCACTAGAATTTGAATTAGGCGCTTTGGCAGAAGAGCTTAGATGACCCTTGGGACCCTTCCTCTGATGCTTTGACAAGTCTGATATCATTCTCAACCTCATCCTTACCGTGTACTGCAACTCTCTTAAACTCTCGATTTTGCATTAATCCTAAGGATGCAGAAAGGCAAATCAGAAAATCCATGTGTTTTGTCTTGTAATAAGAGAACTATTTTGCTATGTTTTGCGTGATACAAGCTGTCAAGTAGAGTTATCAAGCAATGAGTACACACTGATTTAGCTGAAATCTATAGAGATTTGAAATTAATAGTGAAAAATTTAATAGTCCAAAAAGTAAGAAACTGGCAACTTCTTTACTTGGTATTTAACTAATTCTGTTATGAGTTACAAAACTTTAGTATTACTTTTAAGCTTCTGTGTGTAATAAAAGTTAAGGTTTAATAAATTATTTGGCTAAAGAATTGTATGTACCTAATAGGAATGATAACTGCTCCTTTGCTGTATAGTAAATTTGCATTGCTTGTAGTACTTGAGTATATAAACCTGAGATGACCGATGCTGTTAAGAGCATGCTCAAGTCATCTTTTCAAGTCAGCAAAAAAGGGAGTATGTGTCAGGCACTGCATTCTCAGGATCCTTATCTCCATGGATACTATAATGCTGAGGACACAATGAATACTGTTTGTAATTATCCAGAGAGACAGACACAGCTGGAGTAATGATAATTATTTTTTATTGGATGGTAGGAAATAGCCTTTGAACAAACTGTTTGGAGTCCTCAAGACTCCCCACATTGTTTTCTTCCCAATTAAGTGGCTCAGGGAGGTATACTACAGAAAAGAATTTCCCTTCCTATTAAAAGAAAAAAAAAAAAAAACCAACAGAAAAAACAATCAGCATGTATAAAATAGGCACCACTAGATATAAGGAATATGTTGATTGAAACACAATTGATGCAGAAGGGCTAATCAGTTCTTTGTGGCATTTGTGGGGAACTTGTGAAGGGAAGAAATTACTGTGCATATTATACAAATCCTATGGTATATAGTCCAACTTAATTGTCCACTGTGCATTAGTGCAAGTCTGGCATTGCATTTCATTTCATTCACACTCATATTTGATAATTCCTTCAACATATGTTATTGCATAGGCAACTGTAAGCAAAGTTGAATTTAGGACAGGATTGCTGGTTTTGTAGCAAATAAAAATTATTTAAGGGTTTTATGACAGGATATAGTATATTCAGAGAACAAAAGTTTACTTAAGAGGAACCAAGTGATTGCTAAATCTCAATTTTAATTGCAGCTGAGGAGTGTTAGAACAAGGTGCATAAAAC
The DNA here is from genome assembly GCA_028565335.1 of Limnodromus scolopaceus. Lineage (NCBI taxonomy): Eukaryota > Metazoa > Chordata > Aves > Charadriiformes > Scolopacidae > Limnodromus > Limnodromus scolopaceus. The sequence continues at coordinate 21,216,656 of JAOXNO010000078.1, read as the reverse complement.
TGATGCTGAACCCTTTCACCTTTCTGGGTTCGGGCTGTGTTGTCTTCCATGTCACAGCATAAATTGGAGTCATTGTAAGGCAGGTAAATTACATGATTTGTGGCCTGCGCAAAAGATTCAAGATCACTGTAGAGACTAATCAGGCCTAAAAATTTCTCCAGGTCCCTCCTAAATTGTTCAGCAATTAGTTGGCACTGACATATGCAGAATCTGTAGCTACCAAAGATTATCACTGTAATGGTGATTTTTTTCATGTTAGCACATTTTTTTTGCCTCTGATGGAACATAACATCTGTAATATATGTATATGCAAATGTGTCACATTTTTGTTTGGTTTTTTGTTTTGCTTTGTTTTTTCTTTTCTTGAATAATATAGCTATTTGATGAAGCTTATTGTTGGGAGTCAGTGTGGACTTCTTACAGGATTTAGCAACAACTCTTAATAGTACTTTCATGTTTCCCATAAATTAGGAAATAGTAAACCCATGAAACTACAATTTCAGTAGTGTTATGTGTTAGAAAATAATTTTTCGCTACATTTGCCTACAAAGCAAAAAAAGAAAAAGAAAGAAACTTTTGAAATCCCAAGTGATTTCCAACCATCTATATTATCTATACAATAACGTATAAATTCAACCTCTATGTGTACTTTGGGCTTAGTTTATCAAATCACAGCATAACTTTACATGAGAATAGAGAGGTCTCATTTATTGCACATAACTACTTATGATAATCTGTGTCAGAACAATTAATAAAAACTAAGTGGGTTCACCTGGAAAGCAAGCTAGTGATACACAGATAAAGCACCTGGTTAGCACTAGTTAACAGTTATTGTTAACAGTTACAGTAACTGTTAGCTAGTTAACAGCTTAACAGTTGTGGCTGTTATTGATACATTTTTCCAACTTCACGCACAATATAAGCAGTGGTATTTATAGGCTTTAAGGGGTTGAACTTAGTAGTAGGGCTAGATCCTCATATATGGGAAGGACAAATGTTATACTCCCTTGGAGGATGTTAATATACTATGCAGAAGTAGCTCAGCAATTCTATTTGCCTTTCAAGTTCAGTCCATAGTCATAAAAACCTTTTTGTGGGTTTTTGTTAAAAAGTGTATTTTTTCAGGGACACTTGAATGGACAAGGTACACTGATATAGTTGCAGTTGAGAATAATCAAAGTTTGCTAAGGGCGGGTGACCTTAGGGATCCAGGCATGGCTCAAGGCACGGCTCTTGTTTGGAACCCACTGATTATGAGGCAGCACATTAATTGTGATGACAACTACAGCTTGCGTGACAGTCAAATCTAACTGCTCTTTCTGTTACTATTTCTCAGTAGAACTGAGCCAGCCAATGTAAGAACTCAACTCTTACTCAACTCAAGTCTTACCTGCTAGTTTTTCTGCTTTCTGTGAAAGTGTGAGGATGGATTACTCTTCCCCATAAAACCTAACTTACGATAGATGCAATCTTCTGACCACATGCTTTCTGTTCTTCCTGGTCTGGCAAGCTTGACTAGAAGCTGATCTGCATTGTAGCTAATCAAGATGCTTCGCTTCACCTCCCTTTTGTCAGTGTACAAAAGCTCGTGTCAGGAAAGCTTTCAGAGGTAATCAATCCAGAAAAATAGATCAGCAAAAGGAAAACATGGTGAATAAATATTTCATTGCACTGTGTAAGCCTGTTGTTTTAAATAGCAAAACAAACAGCTTAGTTTGTTTTCTTTACATATTTTAATTATTCATTTATTTTGTATACAGACAATGCGTGTGTGTTTATATGCGAGTATCATCCCAACATTTGGGATGATTTATGCAGTATTTGGGAGCATACAAGTTCCTTGACCGTATCATGTTTTGGTAACTGCTTCCCAGAGTGCAGTGATATGTCATCTCAATGTATTAATGTACTCTCACCGAGGCATCCTTTCCCATTAAGGATTATTATGGCTACAGCAATTTGTCCCACTTTATTGAATTTAGATGTGGCTACGGGCTTGGCAACAGTGGAACTCCCCAGGGTTATAGAGTCCTGACATCCTAAATACTACGTTAGATGTTTGAAACAGCTTTTTCCCTGGCTTACACTGCTAGGAATATCCCTTTCAAATTGGGAATCAACTTTACAGAGCAGGATTATATTGACAAGGGCAAATGGTAAACACTCACACACACAGCCTGCCTGATGCTTAGCATAGACTTTTCTATGACCTATGAGAGATTATTGTGTGGGTCTGCAACTAAGTGGAACATATATTTCCCAGGAATTTACAAGTGTCACACAGTGACCTCACAGCAGTGTAATATGCACATGGCAGGATCAGCTATGTGAAAGCAAAAATGTAATCAAAGTAGTTATTAGTGCCTGTGGAATAGTGGCTTGTGTTTATCAGCTGCCTGTTCAATGAGGGGGGAACCGGATCTTCTACCTGTATAAAGACAGAAGCTCTGAATTGAGCCAGTCTTTTTTTTTTTTTTCTTTTTTTCCTAGAGGAAAAGATGCGGCAGATGCACACACATTCTCCTTTCCCACACTTTTATCAGCTGTGTTGAACATTTTTACTATGTTCCTATGAGCTAGCCACACAATGTGAAGTTAGATACCCACAGGCAGCATTTGTGACTGCATAGCTGCACAATTATATACACTGTGATGGTATACTGTGAGATTGTAGTCTTGTCCTACCCACTGGGGAGAACTGGAGCCATGACTCCTTTCAAAGGTTACAACAATATTCTAAATGATAAACATTATTAGATTTTAGTGTAAATATTCTGGTGGTTTTAAAATATTTTGCTATTTACTAAAGGCATTTTTTGTTTTGTATGTTGTATCTCTATTTTAAACTAATATTTTTACTGTTTTCATAAACTTTTAATCAAATAATGAGACTAACTTTTTTCATTGAGATGGATGTTTTCATTTCCATTCAGTGACATGATTTTAAGATTTCTTCCCGTGCTCTTACCAACCTTCTTACAAGTTGTTTTAGGTTGTTACTGAATGTAGGAAACGTATTTCTACTTCTGGTTTTCGGAAGGAGATTAAATCATTTGAGCTTTCTGTCTCAATGTTCATTCCACGTCTCTTGATCATTTTATATTATAGCTACAGTAATTCCAGACAGGCTAGGAGTATGTCCAAACTCATTTGAATTTCAAAATTCAAATGAGTACTGTACAACTGTACTTGTTTAAACATACATAAGTTAGAGATTGACAGGTTTTTTTTCTGGAGGTATATTTCCATTAACGTTGCTTTGTGGCTAACAGAATACTTGCAGAAAATTTTAACTAAACCCTACATGATCTTTTAAGCAGCTCAAAACCTGAATTGATACTTATATTTTGGCAAGACGTAATCTTCTCTGCTGAGATTTTCTAAGGTGAATTTTATCTAGTGAAATTAAAGGTTATTGTGTTTATGTTTTCAGTGGCTTTGAAAGACTCAGCCTTTGCTTTGCAGTGTTCCAGTCCAGATGTTTTTATGTTTGTTTTAGGATTCCTGATCAAAGGGTGGTATTAACCTTGGGTCAGGACAAAGGTGGTATATGAAGTATGTTGTGTACATAACTGTAGTATTTGTGCTTAAAGGTGAAGGGTTCTACCTTCTCTAAATGTCTGTGATAAAAAAGTACAGGATTTTCTTGTTGCCTACCAGTGTAAGTTGCACATGTATTCTTGTCATGTATTACAAGTATGTCCTCCAGGCCACTTCAGAAACATTTGATTGCTTGCTGAGTGGGCGGAAATAGGATTTTATGGTCATTTGTGGAGCTCTCCAAATACTTACGTTTTCATGTGACTTAGTCACCCAAGAAGTGATAAGAGCCATTCTGTTAAATAACACCATATTTCTGGCTTAATCTCCTTTCATTTTACTAAATCATGTTGTAATGTCCGCTGTGATGTACATCCAGTGGTTCTAAGAAAGCGTTTTTCTCCTTTTACAATGTAAAAAATTTTAGGTGCCACATGACTTAGGTGCCTTAGAGAAAGTCAGGAGATCTACTTTTGGTTGAAGTCACTGGAGCAGATAGTGTCAGCATGGTTTGAATTTCAGCAAGGAAAAATTATCTGTAGATGAAACAGTCTAAATATGTAGTGTTCATTTATATTATTCCAAATTCATAGTATTTTACTGCAGTTCAGTTTAACACGTCTGATGGGAATGGCTATTGAGAATACCGAGGGACCAACTTGATGGATTGATTTCTGAAATTTCCCCTAGATCAAAAACGTCCAGCAACTTAATTGACTTACACAAACATGATACTTTTTCCAAGCTATGAAACTAAGATATACATGCAGCTTAAGTATGCCTTTATCAAAATATTGAATTCCTTCATATTTGAAACATGTTATATTCTCTTTGCCATTTTACCATCCAGTTTGAATGAACTTCCTTCCAGTATGTCTGACTGCCTTGCCAGAGTCAGAAACTATTTCTGAAATTCTTTAAACCATCTTCTGCTACATTCCCTTATTTTGTCTTGCCTCATGAACAATATATGATATTGGTTTTGCTACTTCCTCAGCAGCTTCCTTCTCTTGTGATACTGAGGGCATCATATTTTTACGTACAGTTTTTTTGAGCCAGTGACTCTTCAGGGTCTTCAGGACTCTTCAGACTCTTCTCCCACTAACTGTCCCGTTGCACTGTGCAAGACTTTGTAGCAGTGTTATGTTAACAGCATGCCTAAAAATGACTGAAAGATACCCAGCAGTGAAAATCTTCATTTTTCCCTCCTGTTTAATATCTTCCTAAGATTTTACTGCAATAAGATATACATATGCATTGAAAAGCCTGGGAATAGAATGCACTCTTCTCTACCATTACCCTAACAGGAATCTATTTCTTCTCCCTTGTTGGCAGTCACAGTATAGTGTGTTGTTGGTGGTAGATGCTCATGAGGAGTTTGGCGAGTTTGAAATGTTGTAAATAGTATGAGTATTCAGTGAGTGTTTTAGGGCCTGCACCTGTACTCCACTGCAATAACTCATGAAACCACTATCAGGAACACTTGCCAGACAATTAGGTTTAGTTAGGAGGAAATTAGACTGTGATCTGAAGAGCACTTGAAGGTCAAGCATTCTGTTTGTGAAGCTGTTGGAAAACCAGCCTAGCTGGTGCTTTGCAGCTGGGAATTCTTTCATGACTTCTGCAAGGACAGTGGTGAGACTTTTCATACGTAATCGGAAGCCATAGATTTTTAGTGAACAGAGTAGCTTACACTTAGCCTCCATGAGGTGGAACTGAGAGCTTAAAGATTTCTTATCCCCTGTTCCTTTACCCATGACTAACTGTTAGTTCCCAAACAGTTTTATGCTGTGTCTGTTATTTTAGGGCTACAAAGATGCTCTATTTCACACCATTCTTGGAAGGCATCCAGTACATCAACCTACACAGCGTATTTGTCCAGTGGAGTTACCCATCCTGAGCTTATTGTATCGATTGCTGTAGCTTCTATCCTCTGCTGTTTTCATCCTCCTCCCTTTTACTTCCAGGTGTAGCCCAGCGCATTGGCTATATAGAAGGTCTTTGATTAAAACAGCTAAGATATTCTGCACAAACTATCACACTTGTCCTGAAGAAAAACTTACACGTTATTCCCATTAGAAAAAAATTGTCTCTGGGAGTTACTCCCTCTTTTGGATCTTAAGTTCTAGGGCTTGACAGACTTTAGGTTAGAGTGTCATTTCTATCTATTCTGTCACTTAGCTTGATTTTAAATCCTTTAACCAGGAAGTGTTAAAGAATGTGAAAGTCTCATTGTCAGTGGATTTTTCAAATGGTGTAAGATGATCATGGGCTTCAGTGATCTGCACTAATGATAATCTTTATGTGAGTAAACAATAAAATGAAAATGTTTCTGAATTCCCAATTATTTATACAGAGAATAAATTGCATTCTCTTGTCTCTTAGAATATGTCTAGCTTTAGCATGAAAAATTATCCTGCTCACAATTTTCTTATGACACTCTCTCTGTTTGAATTTCTTCAGAGGACATTAATACATTTATCTTCTAGCAATACTTGGAGGGGGAAGAGCAGAAAGGATGAAAAAACCTCAACCAGAAATTTATATCCATATTTAAATGATGGGATTTATCCTGGTCACCAAAGAATGTATATTCATTCAAAATTCCCTACTTAGTGACCGTGGGAGGTCCAGGGGAAGGAAATCTTCAGAAGACCTATGGATGGCTAACCGTGCCCTAAATCACAGGAACTCAAATTCTGTCAGTTACTGAAAATGAGCTGTCCCTAGGAGTGAGGGTGTTAACTTACATTTGTGATTCAGTTGCTGAGATGTGATGATCAATTTGAGTCTTAGATAAGGTATTGTCTGAAGAAGGACTTTATGCTATTTATAATTTGTGTACAATGTGACACATCTGAGATTAGGTCTCCAATTCAGAGCCAAGAGGATATAATTGCCTAGTGTATTTAAGTGTTTTCAGAACCTTAGTAGACACCTCTCTGCATCTTCAAATATCTAAATACCTTGGCAATGTTGACTGAAGAAGCGTATGTGGCTCCAGCTGAAGCTGAAGGCAGAGCTGGGAATGGATCCAAGATCATTCAAGTCCCAGTCCAGCGCATCAGCACAAGTCATCCTTCCTCCTGAAATTTATCTCAACTGTGCCAGAATTTTGTGCTCAATTCATTAATTTTTAAAGGCAGGTACTATCTACCTTAGAGTGAATTTAAGATTTAATATCTTATTATTTATTGATCACATTGAGATCTTTTTTAATAAACACTATAGTGCCCTAAGTGTGCCCTTAAACTTACTTGAAACAAACATGTTCATGTGACTTGGCATAGTTAATCCCATTTTCTCCAGTCAGAGAGCAAATTTATATCCAATAGGTCTAGTGTTCTTCAAAAAGCTGTGCACTCCATTGATAACATTTGTAAACAAAAAAGTACAGGAGAGAGCATTTCTTCAGACAAGACAGTCTAGTGACACCTGTAATAATTTTCAACAAATGCACATTCTAAGGCAGTGCAGAATTCCGCAGAGGACATCCAAACTTTAAAAAAAATCTCATTACATTCTATTTTCACAAGTGTTTCAAAGTGTTTCACCTCCTACTTTCATACTTACACAGTTATTCAGAATGCCCCCCATAGTCCTTTCAGTATTTTAAATCTCCTCAAAATAAATCTAAGTACTCAAAAGAGCATAATTTACATTACTACAGTTTTCTCAGGAAAACCTTTTGTTTAGAGAAAATTAGACATAATCAGGTACTGACTGTAGGCAATCCATAGTAAGTGTTACTGAAACTGCATTGCAGATTCATTCATTGTGATAATAGCAATCTAAAAGCTAGATATAAAATTAAAAACTTCTATTGCCAGGGCCAGGTGATAGTCCAGATTCTGTTTTTCACTAATTAGTCAGTCTGAATGTCTAAAGCAAGAATGAAGACATTGTTTCCCTGAAGAATTAAAAATTCCAGCCTAAGGTATCCAGGGCAACGTTACAGTCCTGTTGCTCCAGGGACAGAGAAAGACCTCTCTGGTTCTCAAGAGAAAGCATGGTAATTTCACAGTATTGGAATAACCTTCTTAACAAGTGTTAATAAATGCCTTAGCGAGACTCATGAAATTGTTGAAGGAATCATATGAAGTTCTTCACAGCAGGAAATTAAAAGATACCTGACATTGGGAGAAAATTCTTGTTTAAAAAAAGACAAACATTGCAAAGGCATCAAATGTGGTAAATTTGGGTAGGTTTGTAATGAAAAACACAGCCTAATTAAGATGAAGCTTTGAACCAATTACGTGTCATGGCTTTATTTGAGGTAACATGCATTTGTATAATATATAGACTTCATAAAATATATTATCTAAGTTATATATTTGGAAGTCTGAAGGAGCAGTGTGGTAAAATGTATATATGTACATTTGGGGAGAACTTACTTTTCTTTATTAGACTAAGTTGTGGAGGATTTCCTTCAGCATTAAAAGAAATTTTGATTTCACTGTTAATCTCAGATAGTATTGGATCAAGACTGCACTTGCAATAAATGGCCAGCCATTCCCCACTCTCAAGTTCCTGGATGCTTCTGTGATACTGGAGGTTATTGCCTGATGACTGCAGAGTTTGAGGCTACCAGGACCACATGGAGCCTTTTTTTCAACCTGGACAAAACCTTCCTTTTTTTTTCCTCAGATCCTGGCCTGATTAAGAAGGTGGGTTTATCGCATAAGATTTTGTGGTTAGGTGGAATCAGGAAGTTCCCTTGTAGAGAATGTGAACATCTGACCCCTCATAGAATCATAGAACGGTTAGAGTTGGAAGGGACCTTAAAGATCATCTAGTTCCAACCCCCCTGCTATGGGCAGGGACACCTCCCACTAGACCAGGTTGCTCAAAGCCCCATCCAGCCTGGCCTTCAACACTTCCAGGGATGGGGCATCCACGACTTCCCTGGGCAACCTGTTCCAGTCCCATTCCATTCAAACCCTTCCCTTAAATCTTTTGCAGAGTGGCCGAGCAATAATACTGATTTGAAAATGTGTGTGTTTCTTTAAACTAATATTTCCTCTCTCCTCTTTCCTATTTTCAGATATGTTTAAAACCTGAGAACAAGAAAGCTGGATATTTTTGGAGTCAAATTTACATGTTGGGGGGGTTTGTTTTAATCAAAAGTACGATGTCTTGAAATTTCAGTGCGCTCTAAGGGATAGCAGAAGCATAGACTGGGTAGTGCTGAATTAAAGTGCCAGCTCTATTGTCTTCTGATTAATCAAATCCATTAAAGAATCCGGAGAGACTGACAAAAAAAGAAAAGTCATCCAGAGAGGAGCACTGTAAATGCAGCAGTCATGATGCTGTAAGTACAAAGCCTGTTAGTAGAGCTGCAGAAAAAGAAATGGAGGCAAACACAGCACATAAAGAAATTCTATGTTTCTATTGACTGTACCATATTGTATACCAATGTGCAATAAAGTATTTTTTCCAGGAATACTAAGTATGATATAAAATAAAAAGTAATGCTGAGTGGTTTGATAGATGTGAAACAAAAGTTTAGTGAGATAAAGGATAGTAATGAAGGATAGTATATTACATTGCTATTTTAATACCCTATCAATGATGGGATATACTAAGGCCATAGAATGCATTTGCATGTGGATGCTTAATCTTCTTCTTTTTTCAGGGAAGAGAATATAGATGGATGACTCCTGACCGCACCTGTCAGTACTTAAATGTAAACCTTTTCTAAGTATCAGTAACAAAACTCCATTCTTGACCTTTCTGTACATTTTTCATTTAATCTTTTTGCAGGAGAAAGGGGTGGGAGGGAGTGACAGGGGAGAACAGAAATGGAAGGGAAGGAGAACAGAAAAGGAGATGGTCTATTTCACAGATATTAATTGAGAAACCAAATCTTTTTCCTGTTTCTGCCACTAAACTGAAGCATGACTTTGGGCAAGTCAGCTAATGTTTTGGGTCCCAATATCTCTGTATCTTGAGGATCAGTTTTCTCTAGCCACATGAAATACAGAAGGGATGTAAAAATGTTAAAATTCTTATTTGTAAGTGGTTTAAACTAGAGTGTCTCTAATGGCTGCTCTTGTAGATTGAAATGAAACTCTTCTAGGTTCTAATTCAGAAAAGTCTTGAATTACATTGCTGTCTTCAAGCAAAAGTTGGGTTCAATGGGTCCATGTCTAAAATTACAGGTATGCCCAAATGAATGACTGAATGACAGCCTCACTAATGGCAGTAGCCTGGACACACATTCTTTGAGTATTAGCAAATATTAGTCACCTGAAATATTACCACTAAGGTAAATGACAAATAATGTTTAATTCCCATAATCTCTACTGTCCAAAGTAGTATATGAGCTAATTTTGAAGTACTTAAGAGCTTCAGGATTCAGCGAGTCACATTTTTAATAGGGTTTTTTTTTTTAATTAAAGCACTTGGTTCCACCTTGCATGTGAAAAAATAAAAACAAAACCCCAATACTATGCAAATCCATTTTATGATTCATATTTGCAGCAATACCAGCAAGGAGAAAAAGACTGTAAAAAATGAAAGACACAATGAGACATGATGGATAAGATTTTTAAAAGCTTTGCCAGAGTAAAGAAGAACTGAAAATCCTGCACTTGATACTTAACTATATAATATTGGCTCAAGTGTTGGAATTAATTTTACAATATATTTGTGATATTGTTACTAGAAAAAAATATGGCTGTTTTTTTTCCCAGGATCTGCATTACCATGGTAGCTTTCTCTGCTATGCATATAGGACTGTTCTGAATTGTAAGAGATCTGAAACTGGCTGAGGATGAATATGCAGATGTAGTCTGCAAACGCTCTGCTTGTGACTTCTACAGGAGGTCACAGCAAAAGAGAATATCTGATCAATCACCCTGTCCCAAACCAGCCACAGGAAATCATTGCTTCTGGTATGTCAGGGCTTGACAGATGTCTATCTGATCATTGTGTATTGCTATTCAAATGTCTTTGAAATTTTCAAGATACAGACATAAGAAGCAACACAAAATGTTTGACAAAGTGTTGCTGTTTTGTAAAATACAGAATAACTGAGAAAGTGACGTGAGATGAGCCTTCAATATGCTTAATTTTTTCTTGAAGGCTGGACTTTTCCATATGTTAATACTTCAAACTGTTACCTGCAAGCCAACGGAATGAGGCACTGTTGGCCACACAGAACAAACTTGGAAAGCAAAGCACATCTGCAAAGATCCATATCTGACTTTACGAGACATGATCCTAATTTTTAAGGAACTGACTCTGTAGCTTATCTGCATCTGGACAAATGATTGCTGCTGGTTTTAGACACCTCTTTCCATCCTAATGGATGGTGTGGCTGCTGTTCAGAACCTTTATGCAACCAAACGTAATTTTCTAAGTCTAGGTAGAAGACTGGTCTTAACATGCAGGATGGTTCTGACTTTTGTAATAACAGTAACTATGGTGTCAGAGTGACTGTATTACGCAACAAGTTTCATGACCTTAAAGCCCCTAGATTTGCTGTTTTGCCACTTAACATCCCAAGATCCCTTTACAACAGTAGGTACTAGTCTCAGTTTTGCACCCTAGACAGCTCAATACACAGGAGGCCTAAGAAAATGTCTTAGCATTGTCCCTTGGCAGTGGAAAAACTGAAATACTTTTTTTCCCCTACATTAAACAGCTTGCAGTTTAAACTCAAAATACAAACACTTCTTTATGACTGTGAAGGAAATACTGTAACTGAAAGCTTGATTTTCTGTAACTTGAAAGATAATGCGATAAGTCATTGGGCCCACCAGAAGCCAGGAAGCTGGTTATTTTTGTGTTTACGCTTTCCCTCACTCCCTATGACGTTTATTTAATTAGGTAAATTCATAAAGGAGAAATTTGATTCAGGATATATTTCTATTAAATACCAAGGAACAAACTATAAGTTTACAGGTTCTTTTAGTAGTCTTTCTGTCCTGTTGGCCAGTGGGCTTAAAATGGATGTGACAGGAAAAAATAACTGCTTTTTTTTTTTACAGTCTCCAATGGGAGTCTTTTGCAGAGTGATGCAGAAGAATAATATTAATCTAAATAGCAAGGCCTATATTAAAAAATTAAATTACTCTTGCTGTTAGTAGGCCTGATGTGTATAGAAAATTTGTCTCCTTAATGTATATTCTTAGATACATTTGATCCCTCCTTTCCCATTCTCCCGTCTTAGATACCACTGGGAACAGCTTATGGCTAGAGTAAGGATTTGAATGAATTCTTGTTTGCCATCACTAAAAGCCCTGCAGATTTTTCCATTATTTCTCTTTCCCCCTTGTCCCTTTTCTACTTGCACCAAATGCTGGTTTGTAAAGAACCTTCCTAGCATGCTCAATCTGTTCTGCATAATGATTGAACTTACTAGGTAGGGTATAATTTCAAGTGAAAGAGTCCTGAGCAGAGCTTACTTTTTGAGGTCTGTAAAGGCTTGGGGAAAGAATAGGGCCCGGCGTGATCAAGCAGGGGTATGAAAGCAAACAGTGAGAACTCAGACCCAGCACATTTTGCACAGTTTAAACTTACATAAATACTGAAACACAAGGAAAGACCGCTTTCCTGGCTGAGTAAAAACCCTTCCCAATAGAGGCAAAGTATCATTGATGCAGTGATGGCTATCTGAAAAAAAAAACCCCAATTATGGCAAATCTGAACTTCTGGTGACCCCTTTACTAAGAAGGTGTTCAATGCCTTTGTTTAAAATTGTAAACTCCACAGAATCTGCATAGCTATAGCTGTATATTTTTTAATCTGGAAAAAAGCTTATACATTACCGTAAAGTGGTAACATGGCAATGTATAAACTTCATTTCCAGATGTTCAAACATCTAAGTATTTTTCCAAATCACTTTCAAACACCTGCGTAGTAGAATTAAATGAGTATAATAGACGAGAAAGTAATTTAATTTCAGGTATTGAGATTGTAATTTAATGGGAAAAAAACCCCACAACATTTGAAAGGGGAGCGCTATTACCTGGCTCTATTATAGAGCAATTACTGAGAGAGGACATCTTGTGGCAGTCAGTGGCTGAGTAAGTGCACATGCCTGTAAAAAGAGTTAAGGTAGCTTTTGCTTTGGAATAAAAGTACTAAGAGCCCTATGGTGCTTTTCTCTGAAAAGATGAGATTACAGTTTGGTATAGTTAACTTGTAATTAAAATATAAATTATCATTGCAAAACCTGCCACTGTTTTCTATTTGGGCTTGTTTTCCTAAAATTTAACGTTTTTAATCAACATTTGGTTATTAAAATAATTTTTAATTTTAAAATAAAATTTAAAGTAATTTTTGCAAGGTCAGGAATAATTCCTGTTTGAGTGAGAATTCACAAGAATGGTTTTGATCACGTTTAGCTTTTTTGGTAAACATTATGTATTGTTATCCAAACATACTTTGTTTATATTTTCTGTGCTATTTTTTCCCAGTTCAACACAGAAATACCTAACTTCAAGATAATCAACATTTAAGTTGTGGCTCTTGTTTTGAGAGTCCTTTGTAATGACCCTCTGGTAAGACCATGGCTAGTTCAGACTGGGAAGTTACTGTTTTCCTAATAGGTTTTTGAGTTAGCATGTAAGATCATAAGATGTTGACGTACATGAGGTTCTCCTTAAAGCGCTCTTTCACCCAGGCATGCGATATTTCAAGCTTATACATGTAATGCTGGAACTTCAGTAGCCTAGAATTTATGTCTCATTTTGTAGACAGGTCTGGGGCCATCTATAATATTTAACTTCATCCTATGATCAGTTTTACTCATATTTTGACTAAAAAAAAAAATCACTGACGTAACTTGTGATGCAGATACGTACTCCCCATGTACTTACAAAGGAAAATCCTATTAGGTTCAGTTGCAAAAGAAATGCCGAAGGGTGAGAATCTTGTCATTACAGGAGAAGAACACTCCTAGGAGTCTTGAGGATTTTCACAAGCAATGTACAGCAGCAAAACAAAATTGAGGAGTTCATATTGTATATGTGTTCTTTTGAGAACTGGATCATGGCAGGAATGTTTGCTGGGAGGCTCTGAATCTCAGTCTTACTCATCAGCTTATGAAAAATGATGGTATTTAAAAAGCCCAACTGTTTTTTAAAGATACGTAAGGCCAGAAAATCAATTTGTGAATCATGATAAGTAATGGTAAGTACCGTCAGCCTGGCACTTTGTTGGAACTTCATTTTTTTATACCTACATTAACAGCAGGGATGATAATCTCAAGTTCACACTTTTGATTCAAAACTCGATTTTCTCAAGTTACATATCTATAGAACCCAGAAAGAGCACTTCTTCTCAGGTTGTTTGGCTGTGAGAAATTAATCCAAACAAACCGATTAGCATTACACTCCCATTGCAGTGAATGTAGTTAATGAATATGACAATAAGCTGAAGCACATCTAATCAAATTGAAATGAAATTATTATTACCAAATTGTAGTGTATATCACCAATTTTTAAATGCAATGACACCAAGCATTAATTTAACGTAAAATGCAGGGGGAGCTTCTCTTGGTGCATGGTCACAGATGAAGGCTTTCTGTTTTATTATTCACTCTCACAAGAAGAGTGTCAAAATTCAATCACCCTTTTGTTTTATTGATAGCCAGAATTTCATTAGCCCTGGTCAGGTTGGAGGGAAGATGAAACATGACAGCTTTTTATCTCTGTGTTCATATGGTTTGCAAGTGAAAGCATAAAACGGGATTCTGCAAACCTCCTTGGATATCTTCTCTAAGACTGCTGTCAGGGTTCTAGTATGCCTTTTTACAATTTCAGCTGCTAATTTACTCTATGTGATAGTTCCAGTTACAAATTATTGTTTATATGTTTTGCTATTCTAGGTCAACTGCACATGTACATATACATATTTCTGCCCATCATTTGATATGATTCTCTCCTGAAAAATCCAGCATTTTGCTGTGAGGAACAGGCATTCAGATCCTGATACCATCATGCTGCTCAGGTAAAAATCTTTTGTTGCAGCTCTGGCACCTTACTTCTGATGACAGCACTGAACCAACCATTACTGATGTATTAGAGACAGAAATTGTTATGTTAGGTAATGCTGCTGGAGTTCAGCGTAGTCAAACAGCAGGGATTTGTTGTTGTTGTGATGACACGGAGCACTTGTTTTACTGTATATATTAATTTAGGATCAGTCAGTCTCTTTTCCATGCGATCAAAGTTTTATCTAATTGCTTCTGTTAAATTTTTCCTTAGATGGTTAAAACACAATACAGTTTACAGTTTGGACCCAAGATATTGAGTCTCACAAAAAAAGTCTTTATAGTAGGCTTGCACGTAAATGCCAGTTTTACCTACAGGAAAATGAAGCCACAGAGCTCATCTTAAGCATAAACCCTGTCTCTTGGTGTCTTAGAAGTTGTATTTTTTCATGTTTGGCAATCTTTTTTGTAATTAGGAATTTTAGTTAGTAAGACACACTGCCACATTAAATGGATCACTCTGAAACCCAGTACACTTAATGGAGGCAAATATAAGGATCCAATTGCGCAGAGACATCTGAAGACAAAGGACTTTAGTGGATACAGAACATCAGATAGTAATGTTGAATCAAGTTGGGGTTAGTATTTATTTTTATAATTTGTGTATTTGGTGCCCATGTTGTCATAAAGAGTGAACAATACAAACATGCTGATGTGCAAGAGGAGAAGCCTACTGCCAGAGAAAGTAGCTCTGTCCATACAGCCCTGCTTCCGGCTCTGTTATGCTGACACCACCCAATAGGCCAAAGGAAAAAAAATGCTGAAAAGCATTTTCTGTCACATTTATATCTCTTACCCCTTTTAGTATTACTTAGTATTACATTTACTTTTCTTAGTATTAGACTTCCATATTTACTAGATGTGGAAAAGTGATTCAACCATTATTTATTTAAGAACTGAAAACTATTTTTGATCTGTCATCTCTACTGGAGTGTTTAAAGAATTTTCAGGCTTAGAAAAAAAATTAAACTTCTAATCTTCAGGTCATGGCACAATCAAATATTTAAACCACATTTTCATCTTTAAATGTATGAATAAATAATTAATGAAATTTGTAGGTACATTTGTGTATGTATCTAAAGTATTATAAGAGAAGTATCAACTCAGTATGTTGCTTTCACATGACTTTGACAGATACTTGAAATCCAGATTTCATTGTGCATAGCAAGAACACTTATTTATGCTTAAGAAACAGCAAGTGTTTGCAGCTTATGTGAAAGAATATGAATAGATAAAAATACATATTTTTCCTCTCTCATATCATCTCCTGAATACTCAAACAAATGAATAATCAAGAACCATGTGAATTCAAAGGACAGTGGGAGAAATTCTGGAACTTCTTAAGTCAATGGGAATTGCGTTATTGACTTCAATGTGGCCAATGTTTTACCTGATTCATTGAATTTCCAACCCTCATGAAAATGCAATAGGTAGGTCATTAATCATAACCATGTAGAGTTACACTAGTACAAAGCTGTACATTAAATTCTGATGCGAAAAGTTATTGTATTCTCTGTACCCAGGGGAGAGTGTTGGTGATGGTGCTCACACGAAAATGAAATTCAATTGGGCATCTTATTCAAGACGGAAAATATATGCTGATTGCAGCAAGAAGTTCTTGTTTTTTTCTTTTTTGAGAGAAATATAGTCATGAAGCACAGCCTAAACCTGAGCCTAAAACATTCCCCTGATGGCTTTACATTTTCTTCAGATGTCCTACAGCTCTTCTATCAACAGCCATTACTTCAAGGTTAAGACACCTGCAACACTAGATATAAAATTAATATGGATGATTTGAAACAGAAAGGTTATTTTAAATTACCACTGTTCACAAATATATTGAATCTTTAAGATGGAAAGTGTGCACTTTTGCAAAAGAATTACGAAACGCCCTTAGTAATTTGGAAGCATTTTCTGCTGGTAGCCAAAATATCACAAGTGAATATTAAATAATTTCTGATTCATTACGTTCATTCTTCATCTTTCTTTGAGAATTTTTGAGGTACAAACTAGATGATTTTCCATTTCAAGAAAGTACTTAAAAATGCTTTATTGGATGACAGTAATTACAATATTTCTGTAACTACCAAAGTATAAAACTAGGGGAATAATAATTTTAAAAATTAATCCATGGAAAATTAAGAGTTTGTATCTCACTAGTTTTTCTAACTGAATTTTTAATATACTATTTTTCAAATGAATAGTCTGTAATTGCTTTTACTATTAAACAGATTCTTAGATAGTATGATAATCAGTGACATAATTATTCAGGGTGATAGACTGAGTTTTGAAAGATGAGGATGGCTTACACAGTATTATTTGTTTCCAGATATAAAATAAGATAAAATCTCAAATACAGTTTTACTTTGCAGGCTAAAAAATTATATCCTGGAGAAAATATTTCTGCTATTAAATTGGGATGCCAAATTTAAAAGGAAGTGCTTCTCCACCCAGTTGCAACTATGTACAGCATTCTAATTTTTTCATAACACTCATATATAATAATCTCATTGGCTGGAAAGATATTCAAGAAATGTACAACATGTGAATTGTATTTTTCATATATATTGAAAATCTCAGGTCACTTTTGAACTGGTGCCAAAACCATGAGGACACTCTGTTGATTTATTCTAAGAAGATAGCAAGAAAAACAATTAATCCAGTCTAGCCATATGAAACGCTTTAAGGGGTAAAATACAACCAAATACTGTAGGTGACTACTCAGTCAAGAAAAGTACATTTGGCTATTAGTCTGTCTTTAGATTCATCAACAGTCTTTATCACTCAGCCTCTTCACTTAAATACGTTGTGAAAACGGCTTTCAGGCCAAAGCACTGAAACAGCTGATACAGCCAGAAGAACAAAATTTGTTGTGTGGTTCTACCATTTTAAAGTGATATTATGTATAATTCCCAACACCAAAGGAAGGAAAACAGTCGTCTTCATCCTACCCTACTTCTTTACGGCAGTAATACGTGTTGTAACTACCCAAATAATCCAGTCCTTTGCTATCACTTTAAATTTATCTCTTTGTCCTGTTGTCTACATAGTAGCATCTCTGCTGCTAACAAAATGCTTGCACAGATACTATACCATCACACCTTCATTCATAAATATAGATAATATATACATATATGTTAAAATATGCATAAATAGAGTAAGACTCATACTATCACCTCAAGTACAAAATGCTTTGGCCACGAACCCATAGAAGAAGACGCCTACAGTTGAGAGAATTTTAAAAGGTGGAAGCAGTGTTTCAGTATGGCCAGGCACATAATGAAATGCCATCAGGTAGGAATAGTAAGAAACAAGTAAGGTATATTAAAGAATGCAAAATAATCTGTGGCATAAAAGTTCTTTTCTACATATGTAAATATGTATGTTGCTTCTTTCAAAAAATGTTACTCCTTTAAAAAATGCGTGTTATCATGATGATGGCTGCAGCGACAAAAATCAGGCAGATAGCACCATTTTCGTTTTTGTGGAGGTGACCCAGTCCCTCCAGGATGTGCTTCTGCTCCAATCCAGTTCGGCTGCCTCTTTGTCACGCTGCTCAGACAGCCTGTGTATCCTGCCACTGCCTGACTGCCATGCTCATCGATCACACTCAAGGAACAGGCCTGTGAGATTTGAAAGTCTGCTGGCTTATGTGCGTCAGGGATTTGGTACAGTTCTTAGGTAATGTTATCCTCCTCTGACACATCAGCACAATTACTTTAAAATATACTTAATTATTTAAACATTTTTATGGACGACCGTAAGAAGTTAAGCAAAGATATTGCAGTGTTATGATTCTGAACCATGGCATTGCCCTCCTAAGAGAATCAGGGTAGTTCACATACCAGAGCATATATAGGCTACCTCAGTCTTCAATTCATGCAGGAATTACAGCATGATAACTACACCGGGAAAAAATACGCTTTTGTAATTTTTTTACTAATGTGTTTCAAAATAGTCTTTTGTGAAATGTTCTTTCTGTGTTGTTCCTTCCTTCATGGTTCATTTTTGGATTGCTCTCTTAAATACAAAAGAGACATCTGAGAGATATGCAATTAAAATGAGGACATAATGGGGATTAATTTAAAGGAGGATTATGAGGGGGATTCTAAATCTAACTATATAAATAAGGACTACAAATGTAACCCAGTGCATTCATTAGTGTGATTGGCAGAAATAATTTAGCAGCCAGCTGAGAAATGACATTGAAATTGTTTTCTTATCCTATGCACTTTATCAGATGTATGCTAAAGAATTCCTTCTCTATCCAAAGTGTCACCTTGACCAATTCCATATTCCACTTACTGCAAAGGAAAACCAAGTCCCTCCCCTCCTGCTAAGTTGGTGCAACTGGCCTGAAGTAATTGGAAAGTGAATGTACAAGCTTTGTTGGAGAAAATCTGACTATCTTTCTATCCCTCATTTACACAGATACACTGATAGAAATAGGACAGACTATGAATAATTTTAATGACTAATACAACTAATGGTCTAATAGCTTTGGATTTCTTTTTTTCTTTCATATTATTTCACCTCTGTGTATGTCCATGCCACCTCCCTTGCAGTTCTGGAGATACAGGCAGCTTCCCGACCTCTCTATCTTGCCTGTATCATCTCCCTGAAGTCATGCCACAGGCAAGATTCATAAAGGTGCAATTACAGCTATTGTAGAAATGGACATAGAAAACATCAATCTGTATAACAGGTTTTGAGTATATGCTGCTATGAGGCAAATGCCTATGCATTTAAGATAATACTGGAGGAACCTCAGCTGAATTCTTCCTACCATCTAACCCCTTTTCATTGTGCATTTGAATTACCCATCCTGCAGTTCAGAGTTCATGTCTATTTAAAAGATGGAAAAGGAGGACTCACATTGATTTCAGAGCTGTATTTCAGTAGAACTGGCCACCCAGGTCCAATCTGGAAATCAGTGTAGCCACAAAGACTTTCTTCCAAGCATGCTCCTGTCAACAGGAGAGGACAGCCTGAGAGACACTACACTGACATTTATGAAGAACTTTCAGAATCACATGCTCAGCTGGAAAAGCTTTGAAAAGCAAACGAGCCATGCTATGTGTCTGTGGGAAGCAGAAGGCAAAAGCAGTTACCTTTGAAAAGCCTAACTTAGGAAGGACAATTTGAATAGCAGACTTGGACTCAAAGTACTTAATGAAATGTCTTTTCATTCCTATAATGTAAATCCCAAGCTAAAAAAAATGACCTTAAAAATATAACCAACCCATCAACTGACAGGATACAGCTGCTGACATTGTTACTTGTGGTTTGCCTGCATTATGGCAAACAGATTGGAAAAGCCTTTAGTTAGCATTAAATTCAACTGGATAGTTTAAATGACACCATGATGATTAATTAGCTCAGGACTCATTCCAAACTTTATGCAAGTGCGACACAGTTGCATCTAAGGATGAGGATTCCCAAAGCAATAAAAGTAATTTAATCCTGACATCCAAAAACATGTAACGGGTCTATTCCCAAAGACAATCTCCTAAACCGCACAGTAGCTGTAAATCATTATAGTCTGTGGATTTGAAACAAATTTTCTTCCTCTTAATAGCTACACAGCTGTAGCAACAGGTCATATAGAGTCTTTCCTCCCTTTTCTTCCATGCCAAATAAGCCAGAATATATTTACAGTGATGACTTGAGTGCCTAAAGAGACATCCAGGTCACTGGGCTAAAACCAGAAATGATGGAAAATGGAACAGAAAATGGTATTTTTAGTTGTCTTTCTTCTTGTGAAGATTATTCTCAGAAAAGGAATCTCAGCCTGTCTTTCTTCTTGCACTCCATGTGTACAAATCTGAATTATCTGAAAAATTATCATATGTTTATTTTACGTGAATACTTACATACCTATTGCTATGAACCATGTTCAATATATGCAAAAGCTGTATAATGTCCAAAGGGCATTTCCAGTAAGTTTTTTGAATACCGGAAATAATAGAGCCTAACTTATTAAGGCTTCCTATGTTATTTTGCTTTTGAATGAGATACAGACTTGTAACAGTTCTGTCCCATCTGGATGCTCTGCTGTCCAATAACTAATAACTCTTGTGCCCAAGCTCCAGTATTTCTCTCATTGAGGGCACTAAAAACATCTGTCCCTTCTACATATCTGTTAGTTGTCTGAAACTTTTAGACTTTTAATAGCAAACAGGTTTACTTTTATCTGGCAGAGAGTAGTCAGTGGGTTTAAAAAATCACTGGGAGGAGGGCAGGGAAGCGAACTCTAGTGAATAGGATTTCTTAATATCCTTAAGAAATAAGCCTGAAAACAAAGGTGCGAGCAGTATGCTATCATTCACGTTTCCATGGCCTATACCTTACATATGGTGATTGACTCCCTTCTTTGTGAAAACTTTATTCTTCTTGTCTTTCAAAACTTTTCACATTTTCATCTGCTGGTGACCACAGGAATCTTTTCTTACTGCCTTGCTTGCTCAGCAAGCACTGAATTCTGTCTAACCTACGAAGACGTGTGTCTAGGACTTGGGAAATGAAGGTTTGAGAGTTCCTTCCCCCCCATCTCTTCCCCAGTAGAGTAAGGATTACTCTTTGAGGAGGATGCTTTTTGGGGAGCCTGTGACGCCGTCTTTTTTTACAGATTTTTTTTTGGTAAAGGTTGAAGGTTTCAAAGGTTTTCCTTTTTAAGCTTTTTAAAATAATGCTATACCTTTAAAATAATATGCATCTTACTTGTGTTCTCTGGGTGACACAGCCTTCATGCAGTACAACTTTTTTGCATCAATACAGTCTAACATGGAGGTTAACACCCTATGTCTTATGTTGCCAGAGGCCCCACTAATCCTGGTAGCAGATGCTGGAGAAAGGAAGTAATGCTTTTAAACATTTGTTGTTGACTGCTATGAAGAGAAGTATCTGATCTACTTTGTGGTCTTTCAAGATGTAGCAAAGTTGAGCAAATTCCCCAAGCTACTTGTCCTACTGAAGACAAGGTCTCCTTTGAAGAAGGGGGATGGAATTCATTTTCCCAACTATTCCCAGGCTAAATTGGAGAAGAGATTGAGTGCTGGGAGACAAAAAATGGGACCACAGTATGAAAACTCCTTGATAACTAATGATCTTGGAGGAACAACTTCTGCATGCATATTCACTGAAGCAGAGGTTCAGTTTATAGGATGCTTTCCTATACCAAATAGAAATAACTCCCTTGGGTCTGTGAAACTCAGCCATTTTGAACCAATGTAATCCGGGCATATGAAGGAAACTTTGTTTTGTGCAAAATGAACATTTGCTTAAACAACTGAATTTTATCCTACCTTCCTGCAGGGATTTTGTGTGACTGGACTTAGGTAGTATCACTTAAAGGAGAACCCAGCAATGCTCTCCCTACTTCTCCAGTCAGATGATAGTCTTTTGACAACACAGGATAACTATTTCCCCTTCAACCTGTAGATTTGTATAACTATAGCACCCTCCTTACCCCCCCTTACAGTTTCTGCTGAGAAATCCTTGTTGCAGAGGTCCTTCATGTCCAGTTGTACCCGCATGAACTTTCTTCTCAGGGAGGCCACGAGTTAGGAATCTTCCAGTAAATCGTGATATATTTCTTCAAGTGATGTTTTTCTTTGGTAGATGTGGACAATGACGTAAATTCTGTCATTTTAAGTTTTTACTATTCATCTGCTTTACACTATGAAATTCATGTATTCGAGTAATTTCTAAACAATGTGGGTTCTGCTCTCAGAATGGAAGTTAATTTCTTTTGCCATAAAGTATTGTTACTGCTTGTATAGGAGTTATCAAAAATTTCTGGGGCAATTTCTTGCCAAAATTCTACTGGAGATCGACAGTCTCGTGTGATGTTCCTAAATATGCTTGCATATGTCCTGCTTCTTTGGAAAGTCACCAGCATGAATATAATTCCCGTTTTAGATGTGTAATGTGCTGAAGTTACTGGAAATTTGCATGCATAAGTATCAACACTCAGAAGTTTTAAAAGAAAACAACCCTTTAAATGTATGAATTCAAACAGAAACTGTATGTTAGTCTACATTTTTAACTGTTTTTCGTAAGACTATATGCAGACAGATATCCCACTTAAAAAAATATAATAATAAAATATATATGTTTATGTTTATATATCTGGGGTATTATAAACAGCATTTTTGTTTTATGTCAGGTTTATCGTTCATTCTTGCAATCTGTTCTCCAGTTACCTATATTTTTATTCTCAAAAGGTACCAGTAAAGAGAATGAACAGCTTTTTTTTTTCTTTTTTTTCTTTTTTTTTTTTTCACCTGTAAGTAGGCCATGAAGCCACGGTGAGACACTCTGTCAAACTTGTATCAAATTTCTGTGAGCCGCTGGGATCCTGGTTCAGAAGGTCAGTGTTGAAATTCTACTTCATTTCACAAATGTATGGCCGTGTGCTGCCATCTGTCTGCTCTGCAGCTGGGAGTCAAGAGTGCGCCATTAGTTTTATGTACCAAATTGCAGCTGTTTTGTGTGTTTCTGAAAAGCTGTTAAGAGTTCTGCTGTACTATTTACCTCGTTTCAAAGCATTTTCTCTTGGTCTGCTTTGGCTTTTTACGGGAAAGCAGATTGCAAGGCTGAAAGGTTTGACATCTGTAAACAGGTTCTTTTTCTTTGCCCCCCAAAACAATGCCATTATTATCCTCTTTATAGAATGCAAAAAGAACCAAATTAGTGTTGGCTGTGGTATCTGTCATTCTCTCAACTATTACTGTGACAAGGTACGACCATATTCCAATGTACTGTATGACATCTCAAAATGCTAATTAAAGCCAAAGCCTATCATGGGCTTTTTCGTACCTTATTGTTCATAAAAGCCTCTGAGACTGCACTGGGAGTGACTACCATCCTACCAATTCTGTATATTAAAGACTCTAACACTTCATTATTGTGCCAAAGATTGTGAGGGGAGAAAAAAATGGCACAATACTAATTTATTCTTTTCTCATAATATGATGAGACTGCCACTTCAAGTTTTATAAATTTATTCCATTTTCATTGCCGATCTTAATATTTCAGTCTTCCCAAGGAGCCATTTTGCCCATTCAAAGTTATGGTGCATGACCGTGTACATGATGAATGCAAAGTACTTTGTGTATCTCACATCACATCCATTTGACCATGCCACCAATAAGAAAGAACTTGACAATTTCAAATTAGAAAAATTGATAATGTGACAATTTGACAAATTTTTAAATTTCTCAATTTCAAATTTGAAATGGTCAATATAATCTTTAATATTCATTACTCATAATTGTACTATATTTTATTTAATTCTATTTTTAAAAAATAAAAAATTATATGTATTTTGTAGGCAAGAATACTAGGTTTTATGTTTAGAGATTTTTATTTCACTACTTCATTTCACTATTTAATATAAAAAAGGTGTTATTAAAATTCTGAACATTTACAAAGCTGCTACAGAAAGTCAATTTCTATGTGGCCCTTTATTGTCCTTATAGCTAGACCCTAGATAACCCCTTCTGGCTAAAAGTGAAGATATTTGTTATTGCAGTAATCACAAAGAATAACATTGACATTTTTTTGAACTAGAAAGCAATTTGACAAACAATTGTTTTCCATGTATTCAGCCATTTCATGACAGTAAAACAAATCAAGAAAATGTATCTTTTATAAAATGTTTCATTATTATTTAAACCATAATTTTCCCAGAGAAACAGAATTATGTGGTTTGCCCATATCCAAAAACACGTGTAAAACTGAGTGATTAATGGAGGGTCATCATTTATATCAGAGAGTAGGGGAATTAATTCTGTATAATTATGTTCCTGTGAGGAATATGAAGGTAATAAAAACAGCATTTGTTCTGAGTTGCTTTCAAGTATGTGTGCTGTTAATAGTATTGCTAAACTAAATACATGGGCTGTTTTCTTAGCTGGCTGTGAGCTTAGTCCTGACCTCAAAGGAGAATCCTGGTCCTCCTAGTTTCTTCTTTCTCTTGCAAGATTCCCTTGTCAGGTTATTTCACTACGTGTCAAGAGACAGGACAAAAGCAGCCCTGCTATGTAAGGCATCATGGAAGAACTATTGTGAGAGAAAGGAGGATAAAAGCTACTTTAGCAGCCTTCCTCCATAAGACATTTGAACATAATCAACAGGTAATGCAATCATGCAATCTGAAGTCAGGAGTTTGCTTTGGAAAAACAAACAAACAAGCAAAAAAAAACAAAACTAGAAAAAGAAAAATCAGAAATGACATAAAAATTCTGTTCTTTATACTCTAAGCAAATTACAAAGAGTTTTTAACTTCAATTTTTTTCATGAGAAATATCAGCTAACATCGATGCTTTTCAGTGAAGACTGGTTTTGCTTCAAAATACTTCTATTTTCTGCAAATAATACAATGCAATTATCAACGCATCTTGCCCATTACTGTTCTAGAAGAATGTCAAATCATAAGCAGGGTAAAATCTAGTGGATTTGTTGTTGTTGCTTAATATACTGTTTTTTTCCTATCCATGTAGATCACATTTGTTACATTTCCAATACAGGCATTATTAAAAATTCACAACAGAGACCTGGAAATGCTGGGAAAAATGTGATCCAAAAGATACTTAAAATGTATAATTTTTTAATAATTTTTCTACAAACCATATTCACAGAGGTACCCAGCCTGTAACTCTGCCTCAGTGTGTATGTTTCATGAAAATCGTGTAAAAGACACAACTTCTTTTCTAGTTAGAGTTTGATTCAGAATGAAATACGTTTAGCAATAATGGCTTAAGCAGTCACTTGAGTGCCTTCAGTGTTTAAACAGCTGCACAGTCAATTTAACTCCGTTTAAAAGTATCCATCATCAGATAGTCCATTTTGGTTAAATGGACAGTGGATGTTATGCAGCCTGAATTGCTGGGGAGGTGAAATCTCATGACCAAAATGTGATGCTAAATAATATGGCTTATAAGAAACTGGTTAATCCTATCTTCTGAGGCCTTTGTAACAAAACTGGTGATTATATTCTGCTTATCAGAGCCATTGAGAGTGAATTAAATTGTATTATTTTCTGCAGAGATTAGGGGCTTTTCCTTTGTTCCAGGTTTTATTTGGTAAATCTGTAGGCAGATTTGCATTCTGTCTGCTGAGTGCATACTACATGTACCACTACTTACAGTTACTGCAAAAACTCAAGAAGAACTTTTCCAGCATAGAAGCTTGAACCAGAACTTTTATTGTTTGGAGGATTCATGCTGCTGTGATCTTACAGTGAAGACTATTCTATCCTTAGCTTTGTTTTAATCTTGTGTTCTCCATTTCTAGGCTGCCTTCTTCACAGCAGGTGTCTTGGCACTCTTGCTTGTGATGTGATTGTAGTTGTAGATGCACTGTTCTGCAGATTAGGGGTCACAGCCATACTAAGGGCTGAATAGTGCATTTTTTCCAGAATCAGAAACTGCTAGTAGATTTTCATGGGTGCCAGGAATCAAATCAGTAGAAGGAGCTCCAGGGATAGGATGGGATAGGATGAAATGAAATGAAATTGAATGAAATGAAATTAAATTAAATCAAACAGCCTAAATTTCTTACATGTGGGATGCTTCACAATTTCTGGGTTTTTCCTTTCATTCACAATGAAAACATTCCCAGCAGAATGAAATTTGAAAAGTCTGACCAGATCTATTTTGAACTCTTCTTCCAGTGTGCTTTTAAAATGGCTCCAAATTACAGGGATTTTTTTTGATTTCCCATCTCTTCTGTTTCTTACAAAAACATCGTTGTGTATTACTCTTTCCTTTTCCTTCGAGTCTTCCTTCTGGCTTGTTCCGTCAAACTTGCTCCATACAGTTTGCCTTCTGCCAAAGAACTGCAACTTGTTCTTTCTTTCATGATGTAATCAAATTTTCATACTGTATTGAAAGCATGATAAATAAGTGATACTGTTTAGTCTTATGTTCTTATAAATGTGTATAGTTCTCTCTGCAAAAATAATATTATTTCACTGATCAGAGAAATTTATCATCTAGTACCAGTAAGGGAACTCTCTGATTTGAGTATGACAGAACTCCACAAAACAGATCAAAGGCTATTACCACTCTGTTCAGAATGCTTGAATGCAACTTTCTGCACAAGAAAACAAACAAAAAAAGATCTGATTTCATCTAACTGCATCTCAGCAATCATAATCCTTTGATATTAATCTGGATGCTCAGCTAAAAGCTCTCCAGCACCAGAGCAATCCCCTTTGAACATCTAATTGTCTTTATATCCATAGCACAAATGTTCCATTTTTTCTGTTTGGTTTCAGCCTCTGAACAAAAGCTAGACTAGAAAGCCCTTGCTGAAACGAAAATTCCGACTGGAGAATGACTGCTAAGAAATAGTGTCTCATTAAGTTTTCTCAAGACTTTCATCTTGCAGTTACTAGCAGGCAACTCAAACCAGCTAACAACTCTCCTACACTTAGGCCTTTAAAACCATAGTCCTGTTATGAAACAGACTTGGTTGCTCTTGCTTCCTTTAATATGGGAACACTCTTTGTCTCGCAGCCTGTAAGTCTGCTCTTCATCTATTTGTATGCTCCATTCTGAAAGTGTAAGACCAGGTTAATAGTAAATGAGTGTACTTGTCAAGATTTCCAGTTGCTGAGAGTCCCTAAAAGCAAGGAGGGCTGGTGTACAGATGAAAGCCTAGATCTGCTATATGGAAGTGAATACTCTGTGTTGATAACATTAAGTGGGTTGGAGTAATTTCTGGAACAAACAAACAAAAATGTCACAGTTGTGCCATCAACATGTGTATCTAGTGATATGATAAGAATAATTAGTCTTGTCAATAAGTAGTATAGTATACCTGGCAGTCAAATAAAGGAAGGTAAAGTTTACATTTGGTCAGTAAAGCCTCACAGGTAGTTTTTAGCCAATCACCTGTCTTCAGGCTTCCTGTCCTACTGCCTGAATTGGGTGGAACAAAGTGAGAATTTCAGATTTTCAGTGCTGGAGAGAGGAAAGTCATAAGCCAAGGAAGGGGCTACCTCTTCACTGTCTTCGTTCTCTCACCTTCCTCTAAATTCAAACTTTATAGCAATCCTTTCAGGTCACCTATCAAGTTCCTGTTATTTTTATCTGTCTTGCTTATGTAGATAAGGCGTGTCATCCATTTTTGCTGCTTGAAAATAGATGCTACTCATCTCTCGGTAAGTAGGTCAAATGTGGCTTTTTATATTATTGACATTCTCCTTATGGCCCTGCTGTTGTGTTCTTGTCAGCTGTAATGCATACGTGGAAGCACTCCAGGTAACATTAAAGATAGATGGGATAATCACTGCAGCCTGCTGCTGCACGGAGAAATGTAGTGCCGCTACTTTTTCAGTGTAGGTCAGCTTCCAGTGGACACAAACCATTTATATCTCTGATCTCTGGTTAGAATGAGTGAGTATTGAGACTGAACTATATGCCTCCCCAAGGTCCCCCCTTATTCTTGAGATAAGGAAAACTTGGTTTGCTCTAAATCAAGAGTTTTCTATCTCAGGAAAATCAGTTCAATGCCTTTCATGACTACTATAAGCTCTGTGGAGATAAAAGTAAATGAAGTAGATTGTCAGTTGCTGTCTGTTGGTATCATGGGTAACTTGGGTGTTTTGCACATTCTTCTGAGTTCTTTCTTCTTGAGTGAAAGTGAGACAAAAAACCTGATTAACAAATAATTTGCTTCATATTTATAGTACTGCTAGTAGCAAGTTTGTTAGACTTACTATGTCCTACTAATGTAAATACTGTATTATACATGTGGTTGTCTACCAGGTGTTAATACTCGTATGTTTTCATAAAGGTGTATCAGGGAAATGATGGAAATAAAATACATGTAAGGGAACAAAATGCAGTATGTCAGCTACTACTGATTCTCCAGTATCAGCTGCCAATTGCTGCTGGCCTTATTCTTGCATCTCCTAGTTTAAATACTCCTCAAAAACTCAAAGTTATCTAAAACTTACTTATTTTTGATGCTGAAAGGACTGCCCTAGCTTGTATATTATGTATGCATATGGCAAAGAGGGAACACTTGTCAACTAGTCCAGAAAAGGTGATATTCTCAGAATTAAGGGAACAAATAGACATGCATAAGTATTAGTGCCAGTTTTCTCTACCAAACAGAGTTGTGAGTTGAATGGTTCCAATTCTCACTTCAATTGGATTTGGGCAATTTAAAATAACTGATGTGCATCTTGGTCTAATGAGAGCAGAATGTGAAGAAGAAATCAGGCCAAGTAAAGTTTGAGGCAGAAAAAAGTAGTTAACAGTATTCCGCTTAGGAAAAAAAATAAAATAAAAAGGAAGTGAGAAAAGGTAAAACAGGCATCTAAAGAAACTGTTGCTTAGCTCAACACAGCAGGGACATGAAGTTCCTTTCATTTGACAGATTTCCTGGCAGTAAATTGCAGCTATTGGAATTAATAATCCTTAAGTATGATATTAGCTTGAATGAAAATGGTCTTCCTGTGGAAATCAGTAAATTTATTCCTAAAATTCAGCAGAGACAACCTGCAGCTTTTGAAAATAAATTCAAAGTAATCTGTGACACCAAAAATTATGATTAAAAATTAATTTACCATTCAAGGTCAAGTCATCCAACTTTAGCTTCCTTCTCATTTAAAAACAATTTTCAATACATTTACCATTCTATTAACATAGGATGTTTAAAGTTTCTTCTTTTGTGAATTATGTCTGTGACTTAGGGCATGGAAATGACTGTAATTTTTTTTTTCATGTTATTCTTCTTAAATCAGCAATGTTTTTCTTTGAACTACTGCTATTAAACAAAAGTGGTTCAGTGATTCAGATTCAGAGAGATTCCCCTTGGTATTTAATTGGAATGGTTGAAGTCTCTTCTTAAAAGTTATCATCTACACTACATAAATCAGGAGTAATAATGTGCTCTTCAGTGCAGCTACCTCTGTAACTAACATTGAAATTTGAGTGTACAGGGAGATAGACAATGGCTACAGATCAGACTTCATTTTAAGGAAATAAACAGAAATGCACAGAGCAAAGCACATGTAACTAAAGTTTTACAAAATCAGAAGAAAAATAGTGTATGTTTGTAGATAATACTGGGTATGACCTAAAATGCAATGGGTTTGGCAATGTGTTTACTGGTTTAGTAACAAAGGAATGGTATAACTCTGAAGGCAAGACAAGTTGTGTATAGAAAATACTAGTAAATACTTTACATCAGTCAGTAGAAGTTTGTGACAATTTCCCATGTCAGAACAGGGCATGTCTTATACCCTTGGGATGGATGTTGGGGACATTTCTACCCAGCCTCCTACCCTTCTTTGAAAGGGCAGCCAACATATGTCTTTTCTCTAATGGTTTTCATCCTCAAAAAATAGATGAGAGGGAAAGTTAGTCCCTGGTTACATGAGGTCAAAACTAACTACAAAAGAAAGCCAGTCAATGCAAAAGACAGAGTTTGCAAGCACATGAAGAACCTTTTGTTTCTGGACAGTCTGAAATGCCTGTTCAGAAGGTCTGTTCAAACCACCTCTACTAAGACCACACCTCAGTGGGAAAAATTTACTTAGTCAAACTAAAGGAAAAGAAAAAAAACCAACCAAAACCCCTGCCTCCTTCTTCTGTCAGTATCCAGGGAAGATGGCACTTTGCAGCCTGTCCCTTACAGCTGTGCTCACTCCAGAGGCCCAGGTCCATTGGTCTGAACAGGTTTGCTGTGCTGAGTTTTCCCAGCAAATCTGGTACTTCTGGGGGAGACCTATGTAAAACAGGTAGAACATGCCGACACGAAATGCACGGCCGTATACCATGTGTGACTGCTGTCTTTTCTGTGGGGTGCTCAGGTCTTGCTCATGCTGAGCAGGCACCATGCCGCAGCACACACAATGCTGTCTGAAATGCTGGGGGGCAAACTGAGGTACATGCCAGCAACTCATGTAGCTGTCGGACCCCTCTCTGTGCCCCTGAATCATCCCAAGAAGGGCAACTGCAGAAGAGCGTCACTGGCTCCATGAAATACTCTAACAGGTGAGTATTTGAAAATTATTATTAAAAATATTTTTTTAGGAGTTAAGGGGAGGCAAATCTCTTTCTAAAGGTGCAAAACCTGTGTGTAGATAGCTTAAGGTCTGATGGTGACGTTCTTCTGGTGATTATTTCCCTTCTACATAAGTACCACGGCCGCCAGTACTTTTTTTCTGATGACTGCATGAACTGAAATTTGCTGGCCTGTATTTGGGTTATGTTGCCATTCCTGTTGTACTCTGCATAAACACCTAATCAGTGACTCATGAAAGATGTACTTTAGTATCTTCTTCATCTTGTTAAATATCTGGCTTAGGTACAAGCATCTTACTGCTGCGTTAAGTTCCCCATTCCAGGCATAGCTATATTTCACACATATTTTGCCTTTGAAAATGTGTGTACTAGTTCCTCAGCACTAGTAAAATGAGAAATTGAAGTGGATCCATCAAAGAAGTTTTTTAAAACAAATTCTTTAAAAGATAACTTCTATTTTTTCGAATATAGCGGTATTTAATGGTGGGTTAATACTTAAATAATAAACATCATTGTTAAAGATTCTGTAGCCCTACCTTTTTAACTAAAGTACATAAATATAGAATCATAGAATCTATATGACAGTATTTCTCAGTCTTCTTTCAACCATTATTGCAAGTAAATATGTTATGGGGATGATGAGTGATAATGTAATTTTTTTGTGTTTAAGTTCCAGTAGGTTGACAGAAAGGCTGTAGAGGTATGTACAAAATGATCATTGAATCAATCTGTATGGTTCATCCACATAAAGCAAAACTTCAGCAACATTTCTCAAAAGCAGCTGTTAAGTAGCTGTGCATGAGCCCAAATTAGATCCCAACCACTCTATTTAGATATTCCTAGTCCTCTGATTCAATGTGTGATTAACGGCCATTGTTTCATTACCTCAGTTTTTAAAACAACATAATAAAACATGTAAAAGTTATAACAGAACTTGTACTTTTTTGAAGACTTGGTGTATGAAATTTTAATATAGATTATATAAGTAAGTTATACTAAAGCAGTGAAAAGTATTGTAGAAGCTGGTGATGTGGAGTGGATGGTGCCAGGTGGTGCAGAAAGAGGGAGAAGTCTTCTGCAGAGAGTGGTTAAATGCTGCCCTGGGGAACTGGATTTTTCTGTCTGCCGCTGGCACAAATTTCTAGTGCAATGTCTGGCAAATTGCTAAGACTCCCATTTTCAGAGAGCAACTTGCTTTACTTTTTTATTTTTTTTTATTTTTTCAGTTTCTGAGTGGATAAAATGAGACCTACAGCCTGCTTTGTAAAACTGCAGAGTAGTTACAGCTACAAATTTTCACTGGCCATGTACAAAGTATGCAAAGCTGCTGCTTAAAAGAACTGCTGTTCATCTAATTTGAGTGGATCCTCAGAGACAAACTCTGCCCTGCCTAAATTTCA
Organism: Limnodromus scolopaceus; assembly: GCA_028565335.1. NCBI lineage: Eukaryota > Metazoa > Chordata > Aves > Charadriiformes > Scolopacidae > Limnodromus > Limnodromus scolopaceus. Next base: position 21,184,668 of record JAOXNO010000078.1, on the reverse strand, counting down.
ATTTCCGGTTCTGAACCATGATTTTCCAGAGAAGAGACTCAGCCAGACCAATTTAACATTTAAAACCACCAACAGTCTTCCTCCTGGCTAGGATGCAGTTTTGAAACAGGTGTCCTGCTACCAGTCCGATCCACTGTACCCAAACTCTATCTTAAGTATCCTGGTAACAAAAGAGAAACCTAGAATGTGTAAAGGTCAACAGAGGAAGTTAGAACCAGTGCAAATTTCTTGTAAATGGAAATTGTTTTGTTATCGGTAGCAGTGGAGCCGATGAGTGAAAATGTTAAAATTTCTTGGCAAAGCAATAGTTTTTTGCAACAGGCACACATGTATTGTAAGTACATTTCTGACACTTTCCAATGGCATTCCTTCTTTCTGGACAGGCTAGCAATTAGATGGACATCTTCATGGCAATTCAAAGATGACAATTTATAAATAAAATAGTTTTATCTACTGTTTACTGACTTTGCCATGTAAATGTTATCACTGACATCATCATAAACATATCAGTAGTAACTGAACTAGACATAGTAGCTAATGCTCTTGTCAATATTGGCTCCCTGTCAACAAAATTAGAAAACCTGACCTTCCTGTTGCAAGATAGAAGATAAACAAAGCGGGTGGGGGAACGCTCTTCCTTGAGGATGTGTTAGCTACACTTGATTGCTCCTGCTAGCAAGTCTGTCTTGGTTAAATAAACCTACTTTACTAGACAATTCAAAAAAAGCCTTATAATTCTGGTAACCTAAATACATTCTTTTAACTTTTAGACAATGAGGAAAATTCAACAATTTTAGGAAAACATCAGTATAGAGTTAATGCATGCTTAAGTTAGACTTGCTTATCAGCACTAAAATGAAAACGAAGATAATATAATAGCTTTGTCTCTCACTAAACTCTCTACAGGGTTTTCTCCCCTCCTAAAGCTTTGAGAGGCCTTTTTATTTATTTTATTTTATTTATTTTTTTTTATAAAATTCAGTTGTTAGATAAGGGTGCCCTCTCATGGAGATTATGGGCACGAAGTTTTGTTAAAGTTTTCAAGATTTTTTAAATGGGCTTAGTAGACATGTTTTTCTTTACACAGTCACATAGTGGACAGTCAATAAGCTACAGTGGGCAGACAGTTAATAAAACATATAATTTAGAAAGCAGAGACTTTTTTTGAAAGAAACACTTAGTTTCTTCATAGTACACTCCTATATAAATCTTCCTCTTTAGTGCGGTTCTGCCTTTGAGTTCAACAAGAATTGGATTTCTCTTTCAATCACAGATGGAAATTGTGCAAGTAGAGTTCAGACTGATGGAGAGAAAAACTAGTCAGCCTGCGGGAAGAAAAGATTTAAGAAATGTGATAGCTGAGGGAAGAATTGATTTAAATAAATACATTTTTAAAAGCACCTAAACTCTGCCCACATTAATTTTCAATATTAATTTAATTACAATTAATTAGGGTTTAAGCCAGAATACAGAAATAGAATTTATATATGTAAAGCAGACCCAACTTTATCTGTATTAGTGTCTGTGTTTTCTTGTTGAAACCTGAGATAAATGCTTACATTGATGTAGTTGTGAAACGGAGATTTAGGCAAACCATTTTATGAATAGAAATATTTTCTTCATTTCCTACGAAAAACTTATTTAGTTTTAAAAATATATTTGCTTGTTTTATTTCTTTAAAAGAACTGTGGTTTCCCAGAGAAGAGACTTGGCCGAACTGCTTTAACATTTAAAAACATCAACAGTCTTCCTCCTGGCTATGACACAGTCAGAAGTGGTATGCTTTTGAAACAAATGTCCTACTACCAGTCTTTTTAAATAAGCGTTTTTAAAATGTCAATTAAAACACTATTAATATTTTTCACCTATCAAGGAATCATAGAATGGTTAAGGTTGGAAGGGACCTTAAATATTATCTAGTTCCAGCCCCCCTGCCATGGGCAGGGACAACTTCCACGAGACCAGGTTGCTGAAAGCCCCATCCAGCCTGGCCTTGAACACTTCCAGGGATGGGGCATCCACAACAGCCTGTGGAGCTGCCTGTTCCAGTGCCTCACCACCCTCATATAAAGAGTTTTTTCCTTATATCTAATCTACATCTGCCCTCTTTCCAGTCTTTCATATTCCATCCTCATAGGTACAATGCAACATGCAGCAATGAAGAAGCTTTTTCATGTGGATGTGTCCATATAATGTGACTGGAAAGTACATGCAAAATTCAAGTCATATCCAGGTGAGATCTGATGCTATAATGCAGGCCAAGTTAACCAGTTACGATACAGAAATACTGTATGGTTTAGAATTTCCTGTGCTAATGAATTGCTTACCCAAGGCTTAAACATCTTTGAACATCCGTATCCGCTGGTAACATTGAAAGTATTAAACATTGAAAGTAAGCTTTTATCTTTTTAATATCTAAAGATCTAAGTAGCTTGTGTCCAAGAGTAAAAGGAATTGCCTGAGGAGGTCTTTGAATCACTGATGGTTTATTTTTTGTTGCTTATCACTGTGTAGCACATTTTACCTTTTACTTAATAAGAAGGGAAACAGAAAGCTGCAGTTGGAGTTACTTTAACAAAGAAACGCAGTTTCAGTGAGACCATTTGGGGAAAACGGATCTACTGCCCCCACAGCTGAAAGAGTTAGCAAACTGGAAGGGGGTAAGAAAATAATACAAGTAATTTGAAATCTGGAAAATAGATGTGATGGTAAGCAGCTGAAGAATTGTCTATTGAGCTTGTGTAAAAGAACTGGATGGTCTACAAGTATTTAAGATTACTGATGATAATGGCTCTACCTTGAACAGACAGAAGGCGATCCAGTCTTCAAATACCTGGCTAAGTGCAAGTTATGATACTTCTGCAAAATACGTGTTCCGTCCACTTCACCTATTCTGGTATTTATACTGAAGTGGCAAAAGAATGTGTTTCCAATGTAAAACTGATAAAGAAATTTTGTGAGAGTTGAGCAATCCAATGAAATCCTGCACTAAATCCTTAGTTTGCTCTCTCTACAGTGTTGACTCAGTCACTCATATTGAGACAAAAAAAGCACTACAAAAGGTGTTTTAGAAATATTAATTTTCTTTAGAACTTCTTATAGTCAACAAGAAGTTGAATTCAACCTTCTGTAAATGAGTTGTATTTGTGGATGACAAATCCACTAAAATAAGAGAAAAAACCTAAACAATATGCAAGTGGTCTTCAGCATGAAGACAACCACTGTTGGTGGGCTGTTGAAAGAGGGTGAAAGACTAAAAAGCAGTATATTAATCCCCTTAATTCAACTCCCTGTCTTGAAGCAGTGCTTTGTGTATAGCCTCTGAGCCCAGGGACACTGCAGCTCAGGGAGACCTTTCAGATAGTGCTTCTAGGTTGCTTTGCCTAGCAAGAAATTCATTTTTGCTATAGAAAAAGGGAAAAGTTCTAACTGCAATTTTTGGCTGCTGTTTACTTTTCCAGTGGTTTTTAAGTTAGATAATTTCACAGCCATATTCTAGTTCATTAGCAGACTTTGAAAGATCTTAATACCTCAGTGATACTCCAGTAGTTCCGTGGCACAAACCAATGACAGATAGAAGACTGTGGAAGACCGGAGGAGTCACAGAGCCAGCAACACGTTACCTCCTACAATTAGTAAGCAGTCTGATGTAACAGCGCTTCAGGATCAGCTGCAGCTGGACCTGTAGTTCAAGGGGCTGCTACAGCAGTGTCTCATGGTACTTGTGGCTTTACTACAATATTTATTTACATACTGCATATTTTGGCATGTATATTTTCTATGCTAATATTGACTCATACCATCAAAAACCATGTTGCATTTAATTTGATGTTGAATTCTTGGACCACTGTAATGGCAGAATTAGTTCATACACACAGATATTCTCCTGTAGGGTGCCATCTGAATCTTAAAATACAGGAGGAGCTACAATACAGAAAAGCCAGAAAAGTAGACAATATAATGCCAGAAAGAAACATTTACCTGGACAGTGCAAGTTGTGAAGTCTGATGGTACAATTTTTAAAGAAAAATTACAACTATTGACTAAGAGGAAGAGAAGATTAATATAAGTACATATTAAAAAAAGCCAAATGAAAAATTAATTTTTTCTGACTGTTGACAGGCATTGAGGAAGTTGCTGATCTTGGCTTATTGCAGAGGCACCAGTGAAGCAGCTCCTGAGACAGCAATATTTCATGACTGACAGAAACAAGGATTGCTGGAGAAGAAAATAGGATCATCTTAATTTCACATATATCCAATCCTTGTGAGGAAAATGTCACATTAATACAAGCATCGTGACTTTAAGACAGCCCAATGCCAAGCTGGAAATATGATGCAAGAGACGAGACTTTCTGAAGCTAATTATTGACCGTCTCCTTGCTAATCATGTCTATGAATGAAAAGTTAGCACAGTAATGCATTATATGGTATAATGTTATTTGGCAGGAAGCGTGGGCAGAGGGTAAGTCTGTTCTGTTCTTCAGGATGATCTATTGTAAGTAGGAAAGTAGATAAGGAATTAAAGGACTAAACGGGTCAAAAATTCTTTCTTGGCTTTTGGAGAAAAGATGCTGGTAACAAACTCTAGAGGTTTCCATTCTGTTAATACTTCCATTTGGATCATTTATATCAAGATATGTACTAGACAATTTTTTTCTAATATGTTTATATTCAGCACACATTTGTATGCATGTTTTATGTCTCTCATGGTATATGTAAAGTAAGCTGCACATTGCCGTATGTATAGGATTATAAATAGCATGGTCACTGTTTCTTCAGGTGGCAATGCATCTGTTAAGAAATGTACTGGTTACGAAGCTATATCCAGTTTGAACACTGAGCGGTGCTACGATATTAACTGCTGCAATTCACTCGCTCTTTTCCCTTGGAAACAGGTTATACCGACTGATAAACCCTATCACTTTTCACTTATTAATTAACTATTAGAGTTCTGATCCTATTACTTGTATTAAATAGTAATAATGGATTTATTATTATTATTATGGGGCATGACTAAGACTTTGGCTGCACGAAAACAGGGACAAAGTAAGTAAATTAGCTGTTGTCTGTACTTGTTGTCTATGCAACTCTAGCACTAAGTAATCACAGCCCAGTAGTGAATCCAGATCCCACTGCAGTAGATGTTGTTACACAAACAGATGAAAAATGCCACGGCTATGTGGGGATGCTTTTGAACCACCTATTTCATTTTAATGTAACAAATTACTTTTTTTAATATTAATTTAGCATTCTGTGTCGTAAGGAAATCTATTGTTGTATAAGACACAGTAATTTTTAAAAGCACTGTCATTGTTAGCCAACTACATAATCATCATTATCTGACTATCATCACAGGCCTGTCTTGTCCTGAATACAAACGTGACTATTCCAGTAACACTGGATAATGAAATATTACTGATTTCAATATAGTCAAGGCATTCAGGAAGGAAATGTACCTCAGCCCTAAAATGTCAAAGTTATAATGAAAAGGAAAAAAAAAGGGGAAACAACCTGAAAGAACACAGTAAAAAGGGGGGGAGGGAGCTGGGGGGACACACACCTTTATTTGGGCTGCATTTTGAGAGAGAAGGAGAAAAAATAAAAATAAAATTCTCCCTCTTCATTTGATGTCTTCCAGTTTAACATTCAACTTTAAACGCATAGAGAAATCTAAAGTTTTTCATTTGTAGTCACCAAAGTCAGGCAACACTGTCTGCTCTGCTAAACTACAGCTTCTTAGAATGTACGTTGTTCGGAACAACCAGACCGAGGCTGTCAAATACCATTACTATACTGCAAGGAGTAAGTGCCATTTTTAATTTAAAGAAAACCCCCTATTTAAAATGAAGAGAATGCTAGGCACAATCAAGAAGTTGGTTTCTGGCAATCAGACAGGACAATACTGGGCATTGTTTCTCGCAGGTTCCATGTGGCTGGTGGCTGGTACCAAATCTGGCACAGCTTGGGGAAACGAGTAAGTGTGCTAGAGAAACGTGACCCATTGGCGTGGTTTGGGCTGGACTGGCCACTAAAATGAACAGGTGCTCTCTTTTACCGGTCTTCCCTTTAGAGAAGGAAGAGCATCTCCCTTCAGAAGAGAGAAGAGAAAATAATCAGAACAGAGAACTTATGGGTTGAAAAGAAACTAAACTGCTTTAATGAAGTATTAATAATAAAATATTAAAAAGAAAAAATAATATTAATAAGAAAATAATGACATATATACCATATACACAAGACCATATACAAGCTCCCAGGATGATAAGCACATCACTGGCAGGCACTGGGAAAGTTCCAGACTGGACTCAGCAACAGATGGGAGCTAGATTCCAGGTCTGGATTCTGTAACACACAGATTGACACCAAAGGCGGATGAACAGGCAGAGTCCTCGTGGGATGCTGGCCATTGAAAAAAGAGGCTGACCCTTTGATCCCTCAGCTTTTATACTGAGCATGGGGCAGATGGGATGGAATACCTCTGGTCAGTTTTGGGTCACCCATCCTGTCCACTCCTCCCCACAGGTGTGACCCCTCTACGCTGTTCTGCTTCCAGCCCTCCAGCGGGGCACACAACAAAGTGAGCTGACCTGGGCTGTAAGTACAAGCAAGAGCCTTTCTGCATACCATCCCTTGGTGTTCACTGTGAACGTCAGACCCTACCTGCCAGAAGCAGACACTGTCTGAAAAACATGCCATTAATTCTAGAGAGTTTAGAAGAAGCTTAGCTGAAGAGTAAAATTACTGAAAAGAAAATTGGTCCTGTTTTACCTCAAACCAGGACACCCGTTAGCTGTGCTAAGTGACAGAAGCGAAGAGGAAAATGCCCTCTTGGCACCTCTTCCTCCCTGCCATGGTACGCTGGGGCTGCATCAGGAAAAGTGACAGATTTTGGGCAAGCAAATGTGAGCGCAGAAGACAGATCACATAAGACCATTTTCAAAGGTAGGCTTGTGGATTTTGTTAATGTATTTCTCTTAGTTTTAAAGAAGGTGAAGATTCCTTTCCAAAGATGAAGAAAGCAATTGATATTATTTCGATTATTATTCTGTTGTTACAGGTGACAGCTGAATTTTCATACTCTGACATCAAAACTATCCTATGTTGCCCTTCCCTGCTCTGAAGTAGCAGGGAATTCAAGATCTTTCCAGTGACTTTTCATGGTCTTATTCTACGACCACAGACAAAAACTACAGCTTTGTCCTGTTTCCGCAGCTTCTAGATCCACTGAGGTTCTGAGAACATTAGAACGGGGAATCAGTGCAGACAGCACGCCCAGGAACGTGAAGAACTGGTGGCAAAAGTGCCAAGGAGCCCAGGTGGGTTGGTATTTTAACTTAGGGGCCACGGATTTTAACTTTTAACCACTTTAGCTGTAATTTTGGCTGCAGCTAACTACCCATCACGGTTTTTCTAAGAAATTTTGTACAGCCTCAATGCTTAGTGCTCTTCAGGTGCCTATTTTTCCCCTAAAAACCCGCACTAGAGCTGCCAGTCTGCTGTCCGCACCCAAAAGCCTGGAGGACACTTTGATTGTCTAAGGCAGGCGCAACAGCTCGGGGGCACCTCCTTTACTAAAATAACGCTTACAAAACACCTCTTCTCCCACCGAGCTGCAGTGATCGCTTGCTTCCGGCAGCCACGGCTAGGAAAAAACAAAAAACCACACCTGAATATTTTTAAAAGCTCATTAGCGCCTCTCCCTCGCCCCCGGGGCAGGGGGAGGCGGCGGGCCCCCGAGGGGCGCAGACCTGCGCCCCTCGGGGGCC
>JAOXNO010000078.1:21160351-21176863 GCA_028565335.1 Limnodromus scolopaceus | reverse complement strand
CCCTCCGGCCCCGCCCGTCCCGCGGCCTCCGCCAGGGGGCGCTGCGATCGGCGGGCGCGGCCGCTTCCCTGGTGGGGCCGGGCGAGGCTCCCGGGGAGCGGGGGGGGCGGCGGCGGCTGCGGCTGCGGAGCGGAGCTGGGGAGACGAGAGGAGGCGAGGCGGCCCCGGGGAGCGGCTGGAAGCCCCGAAGACCGGAGACACCTACCTACCTGTGGCATGGGAGAAGTGAGTATTTTCTTTCCGCCCTCTTCTTCCCCGGGTTTTGCCCTTCGCTGCCGCTTGCCAGCCCCTCTGCCCCCCTCTTCCTCGCCCTGCGGGACGGCAGGAGCGCTGAGTAAAAGCAGGTACCGTACTCGGTTGCTTCCCTTGTCCTTCTGTTGCTTTTCTCTTCCCCATCACCGTGCTGTCTGCTTTCTTGCGGTTTTTTTCTTTCTTTCTCTCTTTCTCTTTCTTTCTTTCTTTTTTTTTTTTTAACTGGCGTTAGCATTCGGGGAGGTCTTTTACCGGCAAGTCTCAGGTTCTCCTACTCTACCTTTTAAATGCTCCCCTGTACACCCACTGAGGAAAGAAAATTCAGCTCACACTGAGCTACGTCTCAGGTCCTACTTGGTACCTCTGAGGCAACAAAGAAAAGGTGTTCTTCTTAATCTGCCGTGGAAGATAGTTTGCAGCCACGGAGGTGGAGCGGGATGAGCTCTAGATGGAGGATTTTCCTCTGTGCCATCATGTCCCCTTGGTTGCTAAGCAGTGGTGACCACATCTGTAGAAAGATGGAAGAAGCGCGCAGAGGAGAGAGAGAGCAACAGGAGAAGCTGGGAAGAACAGCATGTCCTCATCTCGGGCAGCCTTATCTGCTGGCTGTTGGTGTAGAAAGTAAAAACCTGATGCATTAATTGTTCTTATGTGCCTTCTTACCTTAACTCTAAGCTTCTCGCATCCCGTCTTGTATTCCGCATAGAGCAGTTACTTTGTTTATCCAAATTGGTTTGTTGTGACTTTTATGCAAGGAGTAGTAATTTAGAAACGCGCACCTTATGTTCTCCACACAAGTGGTAATGCTTCAACCTCAAAAAAATCTTGGTAGGAGAACGAATGATGGGAGCAACCCTTGTACAAAAGTACATGGTTGATTTATGAGAAGTCATGCGGTGGGAAGTTTTTCATCAAGAAAATTAATTTCAGTACCTTTTTCCTCTACTTACGTGGATTCAGATTTTGCCATTTAACTTGAGGGCTTCAGTCTATATAACGTTTCTTTGTTACCAAACGATCTCATTGTTTCTGGAATATACTAAAAAAACCTTCTAATTTGAGTGGGATGCAGAAAGCAAAATTAAGTACTGGAAAGGAAAATTTGACACACACACAGTTGAACGTGTTTTAGGGCATATATATGTGTGGGAGTTAGCAACAAAAAAACCCCTAAAAATTTAGTATTTCTTAGGATGAGTTACTGTAATAACATGTTTGTCGTTTGATGCATAACATGTGAATTTTCCTGTGTAATGTCCTGACGCTGCCATTTTGATGTCCATAGTGAGTGTGTGGGGAAACATCTTCTAGCTTCTAAGTGGAATGAAAATCTACTTTTTATTAGAACCTGATCAGTTGCTGCGTCGTCGTTGCTGTTTGCCGAGCGCAGCTGTTACAGGCAAGAGGAAGAATCCCTCCTGTGTGTTGGCTGTTCTCTCTGGGAGAAGCCCGGCAGCTCCCTGGCGGGTCCTGCTGGAGAAGGGTGTGTCGGGGTGGGAAGGCAGAGCTCTGCTGGGCGTCCCACGCTCAGGCTGGGGGTGGTCGGAGCCGTGCACAGGCGGCCGCAGGATTTGCCAAGGGCCAAGCTGGCCATTAGCCGGTACGAGGGGTTTGGTGTCATCTTCACGCACCCTCCGTCCCCGTCACCTCTCTGCGCTCGGGATTCAAGAGGATAGTTTCGTCTAGTCTCGTAGTTTTTTATTCTTTCTTACATATTTTTAAAAATACTGTGGTTTTTTCTAATGGTCTTCTAAAGGTGTATTTAGCTGAAGTTTATACCATCACAGATTTGATGACAATACAAGATTTGCATAAATCTTAGGCATTGATAGATACTTTCATATTATTCCTAAGAGACGCGAAAGCAAACATTTCCCCTTTCATGTTTAAAACATTATTCAGTGTTTGGATCTGAAGTTCAACAGAGAGAAATGGAAATGAGCGAAACAGATTGTTGATTTTAAATACACACATTAAAAAAGATGCAAAGTGCAGGTAAACAGTATGAGACATGAACTAATTCCTGGGCTTTTAAGCAGATTTTGTTAATCTAAGGTTTTATTACCAGCAGTACAATATAGATATGGACAGGTTTTGCCTTCAGTATTTTAGTTTAAAACTTATCTCTCTTGTTTGAGGCAAAGATGGAGCCTTGAAGTAATGCTTAAAAGATAAATACTTTGGTTTTCTTCATATAAACGAATCTAATTTATTGTTAATACATACTTACTACTAATAAGCAGTGATAGCATGTGGAAGACATTCCACCTCGTTCCAGCCCAAGGAAACACACTGTGCCTAGTTGCAATCTCTTAAGCACATATGTCCCCGTTTAATTGTTTTATAGGGACAGTGAGTTGGATGCCTTCTGCAGCCTGCCATTTGGGATGGCACGTGTGCATACAGTCCAGAAGACATGGAGAGAAAACTGGTATAGTTTAATAATCAAAAAGATTTTTCCCTCCTGTTGAAATAAATTGTAAACTCAGCCCAGGACGAAGATGTATTTATCAATAATAATCAGAGATGTCACGCTCCTTAGAGAGTTGAGTCATGCTCAGCACTGAGTGGTTGTGCTGGTTGACGCACTTGTGTCCAAAGCACATTGGTTTATTACCAGGGACGATTTCCCATTAATTGTCTTGTTCCTTTTATTTAGGTTTTTGCCACTGTTAACTAGTAGATTTCCAGATAGGAGATAAACCCTTTCTCACATTTCTAAATACAGGTTGTATTTTCCCATGCAATGTAATAGATCTTGTATAAATAGTTTTCTTAAAGTCTTGGAATAAATCTGCTGTAGAAATTCAGTAGCAAAGCAGAAGTTTAAAAGAAAAATTAAACCGTCTTGCGTGGAGCTGTTGCATTCTGGGGGGAAAAAAAGCCACAACAGAGATTTGAATATATGTTCATATGTGAGCAGGTAAGTTTAATACAGTTATTTCCAGAGAAGTTCTGTCAAGTTCTCTGTCGAAATTGGACACTTTCTTTGAAAATCACACTATGAATCAATCTTGCTTGGAGTTCAAGAAGCTAAGTAAGGGAAAATAACAGCAGTGCTTCAGCAAGCTGCTGTGAGTATGTGCGCTTTTGTGACATATTTGTGACAGATATTAATTGGGAGTCCCTCCTGTATCTACACATTTAGTTGATCCTCTTGCATTACTATTTTGTTGATGAGATTATTGATGTATTGATCTAGTTTGTTTTTCTTTTAGCCTGAAATTATATCTTTCTCAGATGATGCATTTTCAGAATCATTATCCAACGTTATCTGCACTTTTTGTACATAAAATCCTTGTCTAAAATTGCTATATCTTAGCCAGAGTGGCCTAAGTAGCCGAGAGACATAAAGTGTCCCTTGGGTCCCTTGCAGGGGTCCCTGCTTCTGCAGATGGGCTGGAGCGTATATTCTGTAGCTGCTGTTCCTTGTCTCTGGGGGCCGGCAGCACTGGGGTGCCACAAGGGCTGGTGCTACGCCCAGTGTATGTGCCAGGGTATAGAGATCTGGTGGCATTTACGCTGCACCCAGAGCAGCGGCAGGCAGGTTCTGGTCTCTCGTGTGGGTACCCCTGAGAGACTGCCAAGTCTTGCTGCCTGAGTTCCTGGAAAAAGCTGGGCAAGCCCTTTGCATTTGATGCGCTGTTTGGCTTTGTGTCTGGACAACTATGATTCATAGGACAGATTATCCTGGTACAAAAATGGGTAGATGATACAGTGAGAAGATATTGCTGAGGAAAAATAACCAAATAGCAAACTTCACCATACTTTTACAGGTATCAATTTATCTTGCTACAACGTCCTTGACAAAGGGTTTTTTGTGCCTTAATTATGCAGTTTGAAATCCCACTGTGTTCATTAATGTATCTCCAGGTTTCCTGAATATATAATGTATGTCTTGGAATATTTACAGCATCCCTGAAAAGTGTTTTGCCCAAGTATTTTTACTGTGCATAAACAACTTCTAGGTGGGCGCATAGGCTGTAACAGATTGTATAAAGGCTGCGTCCTCCCCTTCCTACCACACTTGTTAGACGCAGTTGTGCAGCTCTCATGCTGGCAGTTTAACTGCACGTATCAGAGGAAATGTTTGATATTTGATCGAATAGCATCTGGGAAGGAGCGTTTTGTTTCTAGTACCCAAATGCATAATTAATATTTGTGTACTTCTTTGCCACCTGGCTTGATCAACTAGCATGAAAATACTTTGTAATAGTGAGAAATGTGCCTTCTGAGCTGCTGGGCATCCAGTGAGGAAATGTTTGTTTTGGAGCTCTGCCACCTAGTAGGGACTTGAGCTATCTGGGAACCCTTCCCTTACAACAAGGTTTATATTCAAGGAGAAAACCTCAAATTGAAATAAATGTAATGATTTGAAGATATGCAGTACCTTCAGAGTTTTTAATGTATATAACTGGATTAATTGGTACAGGCAGAGGCAAGCAGTTATGATATATTGTGTAGTTACAATGTATTTATAAAGACTTTGCAGCATTTTGTTGAAAAACTTCTGATTTGCTACAAGCTTTACTGGATTTATTTATCTGGTGCACAAGGTGTTTTAAAATTATTTTCTTTTCCTAACTAGATAGTTGGTGGGGGAAGAGGAGGGTTATTATTCAGGAGCTGAAATTACCAGATAGAGTAACTCCTGTGTTGGTTGTCTTTGAATACATAGGGGTGAGAACTGGGGGAAGGGAAAGGAGACAGTGGGGCTCTAAAACAGTCACAGTGAGGTGATACCTACTGAGGAAAATAATACGTGGCGGCACTACTTGGGTAAACATGGCTATAGAAAGAACAGCGAGGATGAAGGAACTTCATATTTTGAGTCATCTGATGTTAAGCGTGCTACGAAGGTGGCTGCCTTCCTTACCAATCCATCAAAACCTGAAAGATCTCTATTTGAAATAGAGACCTCAGGTTCAGCAGAGTCACAGGAATCTTGTCCGGGAATAGAGCGACTTACTGGGTAGGAGACGCTGATTTTCATGGTATAATCTATTTTTTCTTCTCTCATATCCCAGTAAAAATACAATTCCTTTTCTGTTATAGTACTTCTGTCTTGCGACTTGGACTCCAGCTTTTGTGTAGAGCAGTGGTGTTAGTGGGTTGTGTTAAATTTCTGTTAGAGGATGTAAGATAGTAGTTTGCTTGACCTCTGCCTGCAGTCAGTCCTGTCGCTGTTGGATTCAAAATTCTTGATCAATACAGCCTGTATTTCTTCTGAAGCCTGTGCCTGAGATTCCAAAGGATGTGACTACCTAACATAGTGGACCACCGTGTTAGGTAATTTTGAGCTCTATATTTCATACCACATTTATTAAGAAAAATATGTTAATTGACTTATATTTGGATTCAATAATGGATGCTAATTCTCAGAAGCTTATTTTTCTGTTTGCAGCCTAACTCATGTATTTTTAAGAAGGATTGACTGTATTTTTTCATGTTAAAAAGAGCATACAGCTCTTTACAAAGAGAGATGTCAACTTACTCTTAAGTTACTCACATCATTAATAACATGATCCTTAGTTTTAGGTGGGAAAAGATACTTCAGAATTAGAGTGACACCTTGGAGGACTTTTAAGGAATATGTAAGTAAGTAAAAACAATGAGAATTGTTATGGTTTTTTTTTACCTTTATAAGCTTAAAGACTTAATTTTATTGTATGTCCTTCAAGTGATGTATCAATTTTCAGTTCTTTTATGTAAAATGAAGCCCATCATAGAAAGGACGTGATTTAAAGCTTTCAGTGTAGTTGTCGTTAATACTTAATGATATTTCAGAGCTTATATTTAATGATATTTTGTAGCAGTTTCTGTGGCTTAAAAAAGGATTATTTTGTTAATTAGATTTAATAAATTGAATGAAAGAAGAGTCCATTTGTCTGGAGAGCCAAATAGCCATGATCGCTTATTTTGTCTTTCTTTCCTTCATTTTCCTTCCGTCTCCTGATCCCTAGAGGCGTATTTCATTTTCATTGTTCTGCATCTTTGTCCTTTCACTGAATTCAAGCAGAGTTCTTTTCTTCCATGTAGTGATGATGTGCTACTTCATGGATGATGAAAAGGAATAAAATAATGACTTCCAGAGGCTTTGCTGCACTAAGTAAACAGAGATTGAATTTGTGATGATCTACACTTATTCGCAAAAGTATCTGCATTTATTTTATTTCTAAATAATCACGGTGATTTTTCTATTTAAGGATAAGACGCGTACTGTGTACATGAAATGTGCACCAACATGTCTGAGATATCAGAGAAGTTCAGAATCTTGAAATGGACTTTAGTGAGGTGCTACAAAACTAAGAGTGTCTCTTGTTTTCTTCTGTTGAAAGAAAGTTGATTCAATTCTTGATGAAGTCTTCAGACACTTGCTTTCTGAGAAGTTTTATCTATGATGAAAAGAGAATGCAGCAATTATTGTAGCCTTGTGCTTTTCCACCTTTTTGTTTTGTGGATTCTAAAAACTTTCCAGAGCCTTTCAGAAATACTGTTTTTTCTAGATTGTTGTAAATTACTCGCTTTACTTACTTTTTGTGGATTTCTCTGGGTTGGACACAGCACCAAATGGACCAGTGGCCCACAAGATTCAAACAATTACCTAATAATTTAAAGACATGTAGAGGGTGAGAGAGTGTTTCTATTAATAAAAAAAATAATATGATTTGACCACTCTAAGACGGAATAGGAGTTACTTTAAAATTAGGTAGTACTCTATGGATGTCCTGAACAATTGCCTTAGAATTTTGTTGAGGGACATATATATAGAAGTAGGGTGTTCTGCACTGAAACCAAAGTCACTCTATTCTAGAAATGTATCTCAAGTTCTTATATTGTAAAGTGGGTTTTAGGATTTGTGTTTTGGGGCATGGAGTTTTTTTGTGGTTTGATTATTTTTTGTGGGGGTTTGTGGAGTTTTTTTTTACAGCCTCCATGCCTTACCGTTAGCTTTCACTGTAAGAAAAAAGTAGTTAAGTAAATTTCTAGTTCTCGGGGGAGTCATGACTTTGGTTTTGCTTTTTAGAAAAATGGTTGACAGTGTGACAACTGAACCACAGAGGCAAGTGTAACAGAAGGCATACAGCATCAAGCATTTATAAGCCTCAGAACAGCAGCTCCCATTCTTTTAAGCAAATACCATCTTTTCTGTTGTATGCTTGAGAGCAGTACTGATACCTTCTTTTTCTCAAGCTTTTACGTTGTTAAAACACTTATTAAAAACTCTAGAAGTGGGACAAAGGTGTCCAACAATGCTATTCCATTTGCCCCTGTTTTTCTGTTAGAATTTGTCAGTCAGATTGAGGACAAAGTTCCTCCCATTTTGGGCAAACGTGTCAAATGACAGTAGCTTGGTACTTTGTAAGTATTTTAAGAAATGTGAATGTGTTTTACCAGCAAGTGAACTAGCCACAAAACCCACTGCCTTTTTCATGGGTATGCGTTATGGGGAAATGTGCTCATAGGTATCTTTTACAAGGAGATGTGTGCTTAATTTTGGGGATTGATGAAGTCTCTGGTAACTGATTTTCTAAAAGTGGTATTGTTTTAGTGCCATTCTTCTAGTTTCTTGTGCGGTGTGAATTTTCTGATTCTTTTCCAAAAATTGTAATGTTCTGTTTATACTAGTTCTTTACTCCCTTTTAATTTTAGAAAGCTGTGTGTGAATTTGAAGATACTTGGAAGTTGCTTTATTTCTTAAGCTCATAGAGCTTTTATTTGCCTGAGCTATAAAGTACACAGATAAAAAGTAAGATGTATGCTTCCACCTCATCTGGAGTCCTAAGATGCAAGGAAGTGAGGGGGAAGGAATGCAGGCACAGACTAATAGGCTATTCCTCTCTCTTGATGAATACTTGATTAAATTATTTATTCCTACTGTATGACTGGGAAGGAAGGAACACGGAAGGTTTTGAAGCTGCATGTCATTCCACAGTGCTGATAAAGTACAGTGGCTCTGGTGGTCTGGTCTGCAACAGCTGCTTTCTGTTTGCCTGAAAAAGAAAATGGTAGTGAATTAAATGAAAAAAAAGGAAATTACTTTTTTTTAATCAAATGCTGCATTTTTGTATAGTGCTTTTTAAAGAAATATTTTCTGCGAATATCTTGCAATTCTGTTTTAATTCTGTTGCAGCTGTGCAATATAATTGCAGCTTCTGCAGCAAGGTAGCACTCCCTTGTCTCTAGGGAACCATGTACTACTGCACATACATTGCGACAAGCTGTGGGCCTAGATCAAGGAACAATATCTTAGTCCGTGTACCAAATTACACTGCTGGTTTTTAGTTGAGTGGGATCTTTTTGTTTGGTTTTTGAGGTTTTTTTGTTTGTTGGGTTTTTTTGTTTTCTTCACATGGCCATCTAAAAAGATGTCTTCAATCAATTGGGCAGGAGAGAAATGTGGAGTTGAGATTTGGCACTTCTCATTCTGAATTTGACACAGTTTATTTTCCTCTTACAAAAGTTATAAATGTGTTTCTGAGTCTTTGATGTCAAGATGCGTGATGGCAAATGCTATGTTGCTGGACCTGCTGATGTGTATGTTTGAAATCCTCACAATGAGTTTGTAAAAGCTATTTACAATGCAAATATTTAAGAGTATTTTCACATGAAGAAAGCATGTTATGATGATTTCTAATGGTGTCCTTTAAATTTCATGTTTGAATCCACCCAAGAACTTTTGTGGGTATGCAGTTTGCCCACAACTCTGTCAGCTTTGATGAAGGGGTTGGGGCAGAGATATGGCCACTCAAGCCCTTCTCTTTCCTTCAAATGTAGCAAAAAAAAAAAGCCCTCAAATTTCTTGTTTTACTCCAGATTTACTCCAGATTGTGTATTGAGACCCTTTCACTCAGTTACATATTTGCCTTAGGGTGATTCCAGAGTCTCTCTTAAAGTGACGGAAGTGCATGAAGAATGAATTAGATCCAGCATCATGGAATGAGATACCTGCCATCTCACGAGTAATCCTTTACTTGGCATATCATTTTATGTTCCTCTAAATTGTCGTTTTCATTGAAGGCATGCTGTGATATAGCCTTCATCTTCAATTGAAAATCTGAATTGGAAGAATTGGGGGAATGTCTGTCCCCTATATGCTTATGACTACTTTTAGCTACTCTTGCTATAGGTATATTTTCAAAGGTCTGCCTGGAGGTTGCCCATGTTCATCTGGTGCTTTATGCTGCAAAATAAATGATTAGCAGGTGTTACTTCTTGAAGTACTCTTAATGGCTCCAGATTTGATAATGAACACTGCATAACTATCAGGGAAATCAATTTGGACATTTCCCTTGCTGATCGTGCTGTGTTAATAAGAGTGGGACTCTGTGAAGTGCTTTCCTGCGTGTGAGGTGGGGCCTGCAATGATCGAAAAGGTATTTGCCTCTGTATGGTGGCAGGGACATCTTTCAGGTAGGGACAGGGTGAGAGGCCTGTCATCATAGACAGGCAGGGACATCTTTCACTGGGTCAGGCTGCTCAAAGCCCCATCCAACCAGACTCGAACCACGCCAAGTGCTCAGGGTGAGCTTGTTTGGAAGGATTGTCAATCACTGGGTTCAAGGCAGGGGAAATTGGTGATTCCAAGCCAGTAGATGTTTTTTTGACTTCTGAATAGGCATTGTTGGCAGACACGTTTCTATGGTTATTTTTTCTTCTACCAAGTGTCACACCCTGATAATACAGTGAGAACTTGGCAAACTTTTTTTTTACGAGGTCATGCAGCTAATACAATGGTTGCAAACATTTTGAATATTTCAGAATTTGTAGAGAGCTAAGTCAGTAAAACTATCAACTTTGTCTCCTTAGCCTTTAATTACTGAATTTTTGAGCATGTTTGGGAAAATATGGATATCTCTCATACTAGCATGAGGTGAAAAAATAATTTTCTTTTGAATTCTTTTTATGTTGTCATGCCCAGAAGAGTGGATTGCACCAGAACACTACATTTATCTTTGCCTAGAGATTATAATGAAGCAGCTCATAGAAGTTGATCCTTTTCTACGTGATGTTCAAGAATCTTATATTTAATTGCTGAAAATTGTTTCTCATTGCACATAGCAGTAACATCCTTTAAATTATATTCAGGTAAATTGGTTGCAGAATCTGTGGTTTGATTCTAATATTATCAATAATAATGCTTCAATAATTACTATCAATGTTTTGATATTTTTCAACAATCCAGTGTAGTATAGTGTTTTACAGCTGTCCCTTATTATCAGCTAGCAATCGATATCAGACAGTGTAACCTTGATTTTGAAACTAAATTTAAATGTGGATGGCAAAAAATAGTGGAAGGAAAATAATTATGAAATTAAATTACTACTTCAGATTTGCATTTCCTTTTTCATTCAGCAGTTTTTGTTTTCTTTTAGAGGATACTGTCATATCTGTTTATTTGTTCATCATTTCCCCAGCAGTTGTAAGGGTAGCATTAACTTTTGGGTTTTGTTTTAGAAAAACTTAATCTAATCCAGTTTATTTTCTGTTGTCCGTAATTGTTGTTTACACAGTCTAGAACAGGAGTACTTTTTTTTTAAAGCGAGTAAATAAGAAAAATAAATGACAACATGAGACATGTTTCCAGATGTCCTTTAGAGTCTTCAGCGGTGTGGGTTTTGTATGCTGCCTTGAAGTTCCGTTGTTCTGTCTTATGATCACGTGAACGTCTGAAAATGACTGATAAAGACTAAATGAATTAACATTGTTTACAGAAAAGACTCAGTGGGCATAGGGAAAAATCTTCTTTTAAAAAGAATTACATCCCTGAACAAAACTGAGCAAAACAGATGGAGTGTTACAAACGCAGGGCATATTTGGTTGTGAAAGAGACGTGTGGTTATCATCCTAGTCTCACCATAACATTTTCTAACACTTCAAATTCAAGAAACCTGTTTTCCAAGTTTCTTTCACAATCTTTTTTTCCCTTTGTCTTTTACTTTATTCTATAGTGAAGGCAATTGGGGAGGCAATTCTGTAGTGAAATACATCTGACTGGTAGAAAACATAGGAAAACCAAAGGAAATGCTTCCTGTCTCTTTACTTCAGCCACTGGCATAATAGTGGAAGTAGTTTGGTTAAAAACAATGATAATGGGGGTGCCTGTTTTTCGTGGTTTTTTTGTGATTAATTTGGCATGAGGAGAAAGGTCATCAATGCTTCCTCTCATTCCTTTATGTCCACTCTTAACTGCAAGGCTGTTTCTAATGTGTTACCGTGTTCTGCATGTTTCCACATTGCTGGTTACTGACATGTACATATAATTTCCTACTTCAGCCGGAGGAGTTTCTTTGAATCTCTGTCACATTTTGAATTGTCTGTACCCTCCTGGCACCTTTGCTTGATGGGCATTCCTGTGGATATTCCATAGCTACAGTGTCAAAGAGAAGACACAATCTTACATTAATGTTTGTATTTATGAAAAGTAGTGGGTTTTGTAAACTCACAGAAATGTATGCAAATGTGAGTGAATCTTTAATATTACGGAGCTGTATTAATTGAATTGGTCAGGTCAGAATATGCAGATGACAGGATTCATTCCCTAATATTTAATTTATTTTTGTTTGTAGATGATACTGCTTTTTGGTAGTAAAGCTGGAGTTGAATGTAACAGTGATTTTTTTTTTTTTTTTTTTTTAAATATGTATGTCATCAATAATAGTAAAATACTGTAGATGTAGACTCATTACTGTGGGCAGAACTTTTAGCTGGAAGTAGGTTAGCAAGGCTTTCTCATGAGAATCAAGTTTCTCTTACATGTCCGCTTTGGACTTTGTCTCCTGTGATTTCCCATCGTGGTGTCAAGAATTTTTACTTTTTTTCTCGTTTCCTTTCTTTTTCCTCTTATGTTCATTGGGAAGCAGATAGTGAACTTTGCCAGTGTGGTTGACAGCTTTAAAATCTCTTGTAGCAACGCAGCACTGCATTTTAGGCTGTTGAACTGGAAGGAATAATTGGTATTGAACTCTCATCTCAATTTTACAGGCTGATTCTGCCTTTATGGTGTTTTAATGGATGTGATGAGTAAACAGTTTTTTTTCTGGTACATGCAAAAATTCAATAATACGCTGGAGGTGCTGATTCCTTTTTGAACCTGACAGCTGAACCTTTTCAAGAAGAACATCCTGCCTTACATCTTTAGTGATGTAAGCTGATGCAATTTTCCATTTTCAGGGTGTTTGCACGAAGACTTAGAATGGATTTGGGAATTTTGCTTCCATATCACTATAACCCGAGCCAGGTTTTACCGATTACCCCCAGCCTGTATCCATTTGCAGAACAGCAGTCCAGCCTCACTAGGAAATTAGACAGGCACAAAAAGTAGACTCAGATTACACTAATGAGCCCATTAAGGGAGGTATAGGGAGGCTGTCTGGCCGGAACAGGGAACTGAAAGAGGTCTGGCTGTGCTCCTTGCTTTATGTTTCTTACATTCTGTAACCAGTTTTCACCTTCTCTGTATTTACTTGGAAGGGGGAAGTAGTTGCTTTTTTCTTCCCCTCCTTCCTGTATTGTATTTGCAATAAGAAAATAGTATCTTTTCCAACGTTTGAGGGAAAAAAACTGATGCAATTGGTGTTTGCAGGCTATAAAGCCTGTGACAAAGCACTAAGGAAGCACATTTGCTTTCTAAAATCTTTCGAATTGTATGTCTGTTCGGTTATGCTCTCTGATCATTTTACAGAAATCCTCATTTACTACGTGGAGAATCAAAACACAACAAAATTAATAATTTTTAAAACAGTCATTAGAAACATTTAATAAAAATCCCATCACATTAATTATATTGTAACAATGTTATCCATAACAGAAAATAAACTTAAAGATGGCTTCAGAATTTTAGCAGTTTTCAGTTAATGGAAAAATGTATTTTGTGTTATAGGTAAGCATGTGCTTTTCCTTAAGGAAACTGTAATGTTTTGAGCTTTCTGGTAGATAAAATCCAGGATCCGTGTACATTTTAAGCATTTGAGAATGTTATTTTTTTTAGTGTTTTAAATCCAGTGAAATATAGGTTTGGGTTCTGCAGTATGTATCTTGTTAGTTTTTATTATGTTTTCTCTGGTAGTGTTTTTTTTTTTTTTCTCATTAGTAGTATTATTATTCAAGAGGACTTTCCTAATATAAAACAGTCCTCTGTTTTTTAAACCTAGGTTTGGGGTGGCTTAAAGAGCTCATTTTCTTTCAGTTCGTATTTAATTTTTGTTGTTCAGGAGGGAAGCTTTCAGCTGCAGGTTTTTGGGAGCTGTGTTAGTTTGACATCAGTTATTACTGTTGCTTTGCAGTGGTGACTTGCGTTAGTGATGGCCCAATACTTCAGCAGAAAAACAGAAAGGAGAAATTGATAACAGACCAGCAGAAACCTGTAGCAAATGTTCCAGGGTTCCACCTGGTAGAACACAAGCCAGAAAGCTGGGGGGACAAATGGTGCTGAGGGCTAATAGAGAGCTGGAAAATAAGCCGGGGCTTGCACAAGGAATAGGTTGGAATAAGGTGAGTGGAGGATTTACTAAGGCGTCTTGGGAGATCCTGGAGAGAGGCAGTGGAGGGGCATGGGGAGGCAATCTGGAACAGACCCCTTGGACCTACTGAGTTCTTAGCGTAAGCAATATAAGGTAGGTAACCATAGCTTCATATTCAGCAGAGTTTGGCCTGTCTGACTTCCAAAGTTGTCTCCTAAACTGTTTTTTTCTCTAATTTCTGTAATCTTATTTTACGCAAGTCATTATAAATACAACACCAACATTTTTATCAGAAATTGACATTATTTTCTTACCTAGCTGTAGTTGAAATAAACTAAATCTTCTACTTTAGACATGACATCCAAATCCAATGTTTTTTTCTAACCTGCATTAAATTGGTGATAATTCAGAATAATACTTTCTGCATTAATGAAAGTTTCATTGATGTAAAGGCATTGTTGGTATAGCCAGTTGGAGGGATTCCAATGCATTGACTTTAATCTGATAGAGGTAAGGCATTCAAGATAACTTTACTGTAAAATTGATTTTAAAATAAAATTATCAGGATGATGATAACTTGGAATCATGGAACAGCCTACAGTCTAAAAAATGTATAGCAGGTGCTGCATTGGAATAAAACACCTGGAGATGTTTCTGCAATGTCTGAGTATTGTGTACAAACTTTGAGTAATTTACATGGAGCATTCTGATGTACCTGGCTTAACAGATGACTTTTTGATTCCATGCTTATAAGAGCCAAACTAATGAAAAATCCCATGTACCTGGATGTGTGCAGTTTCTTTGTTGCGCACAGTGCTGATGTACTTTGTAATATTGTGTGCATGTAATTTATTTATTACTGTATTAATAATTCATCAATACTAAATTATAAAGTCTGAAAAAATTATGGAGCAGTTCTGATTTGCTTCTGAGGCAATCTCTCTGGATAGTAAATGAACTTTGAGAGGATGTATTGTAATGGGTCAGCAATTGATTCACTGTGAAAATTCTAGCACCTAGCTATAAAAATGTGAAAAAACCTCTCAACTTCTTTGCTTCCTCCCAGCCCTAAATCCTTTAACTTGCAGTGAAACATCTTTAAAGGGAGGATTATCTGTTTATTTTTATGAGAGAGAGAACTGAATCTGAAATGGTTGTTGGGATGTCTAATTTTTTCTATTAAATGCTTGGTACATGTTATTTCTGTAGTAAATGTTTTGTGTCTTTTGTAGCTGTGACTGTTTCCAGGAATTTTCCTGCTTCCTAAAAACTGATAAATTTCACAAAATTCAGTGAGTTGCCTTCAGAAAAACAGAGGTTCATCTTGGTGTACCCTAGTCACTGTTGTCAGCAGTTCTGTTGGATGTGGGGGTTCTTCCAGGCACCAGTCAGAGGCTCTACCATATGCCTCCAAGAATTCTCTCTCAAATAGCACCCTTAATGGAATAACCAATTTATCTGAGGCATTTTGCTTCTATTTGTTATGTCCATCTCCTCCTGTGTAATGTCTTTTCATCTAATGATTGATCAGAGTGACCAATCAGTAAATTTAGATTGTCTTCCAGGGTCATGGGCAGAGCTCTGTAGATATTAGTATGATGATAGTACAATGTGAGGAACATGTGTCTTTCATAAACAAAACCAAGGAAAGCCATATTGTTGTTTTAGTCAGCTCTGTGGACCTCCAAAAATTTTTTTATGATTGATGGAAAAATACATTTGATCATAAAAGGACATAGCCAGTAGCAGTGTAACAAGCCATTAGCTTGTGTAACAAGATAAAAAAAAAAGTTAATCAACAAAATAAGTTATTGAAAAGTCATACTATGTTTGATGTAATGGTCTTTCCAGGCTTTAGTTGGACTAGTGTATCGTATAGATACACCTTAGACTTCCGGAGGGCAAACTTTAATCTGTTCAGAAGACTGCTAGACAAAATCCCTTGGGAGGATGCCCTTAAGGATACAGGAGTCCAAGAAGGATGGACATACTTCAAGAAAGAAGCCTTAAAGGCACAGGAGCAGGCTGTCCCCGTGTGCCGAAAAACAAGTAGGCAGGGAAGGAGGCCAGCCTGGCTAAATAGGGATATTTTGCTGGATCTCAAAACCAAAAAGAGAGTCTATGACCTTTGGAAGAGGTGGCAGGTCTCTCATGAACACTATAAAGATGTAGTGAAGCTATGCAGGGAGAAAATTAGGAGAGCTAAAGCGCAGCTAGAGCTCAACCTAGCTACAGCCGTTAAGGATAATAAAAAATGTTTCTATAAATTCATTAACAACAAAAGGAGGATTAGGGAAAACCTCCCTCCTTTATTGGATGCAGAGGGAAACACAGTCACAAAGGATGAGGAAAAGGCTGAGGTGCTCAACGCCTGCTTTGCGTCGGTCTTTAGCAGTGGAACTAGCTGTTCCCGGGATACCCAGCCTCATGAGCTAGGAGACAGGGAGGGGAAGCAGAATGAGGGCATCACAATTAAAGAGAAAGAGATCAGTGACCTGCTGTGCCGCCTGGATGCACACAAGTCTATGGGACCGGATGGGCTACACCCAAGAGTGCTCAAAGAGTTGGCAGATGTGCTCGCCAAGCCACTTTCCATCATATACATGAAGTCATGGCTAACTAGGGAGGTCCCAATGGACTGGAGGGTGGTAAGTGTAACACCCATCTACAAGAAAGGCAAAAAGGAAACTATAGACCTGTCAGTCTGACTTCGATACCATGGAAGGTCATGGAACAGGTCATCTTGAGTGCCATCACAAGCCACATAATGGACAACCAGGGGATCAGGCCTAGTCAG
>JAOXNO010000078.1:21118961-21144970 GCA_028565335.1 Limnodromus scolopaceus | reverse complement strand
CAGCGTTGAGAACATTCAGAGTTCTCCGAGCTTTGAAAACAATATCAGTCATTCCAGGTGAGAGCGAGGTTAAACACTGAGGCTGACTGAAATTCCACAGAAGATGGACTCATATATTTAACAGAACCATCCAGGTTTTAGTCTTAACTTCAATTTGATTCCTTTTTCTAATTCTCTAAAACATTCAGCCTCAGAGTTTAATACATTCTTGCATGAGAAATTGAATTACATAGCCTGTGTATATTTCCATTTCATGATGTCAGATTTTCTCTCCCACATTAACTATCCAAATTAATTATCTTTTCACCTTTCTCTTACTAATGTGAATGTTACTATTTATCGAAGACATTTGGGATTGAAAATTTCAGTCAATTTAAAACTTGAATCCTTGACAAAAACAAAGGAATAAGATAATAAAGAGTAGCATGGGAATTGCATGATATGTTTATTACCTTAAGATGCCCATCTTCACCAAACCCCACCTCCAGTTGAATAGGGTGCGATAGGATGCAATCATTAACATTTCTACTGCAATGCAATTGTGTTCTGGTTTTGTGTGCTGTTATAGACCCAATATATTGTGTATTGGAATAGAACGCTGGCAAAGGTTTGGAGCAAGAGGCATCAAGAAGAAAAGAAAATGAACAATTTTCTTTACATGTAGTTTACATGTATAGAGAGCATGAATAAAAAGTTACTTCTTCATTTGAAGGGCAGGCACTTTGGAATGTGTACCATTCAGGCCCATTCATATTTCAAATTAATTTTTCAGGAACAATGAGACTTATTTGTACATTTTTCCTTTGGAAAATATTTTAAGATTATTTTTGTGAAGCTATGCATGATATTTAATAGTATGTTGAAGTAGTTCACATTGTGTTTTAGCTTAGGTAAATATTTAATATTATAATAAAAATCTGCCTCTGTTTGCAGGCTTGAAGACTATTGTTGGAGCCTTAATTCAGTCTGTGAAGAAACTCTCAGATGTAATGATTTTGACTGTGTTTTGCCTGAGTGTATTTGCACTAATAGGACTGCAGCTGTTCATGGGCAGTTTGAAGAATAAATGCTTGTTTTGGCCACCAGAAAATTCAACATCTTTTGGAAGAAACCTAACTCCATACTTTAATGGTACAGTGTTTGACTGGACAGCATACATTGAGGATGAAAGTAAGAAATACTGTTGTAACCTGTTAACATTTTTTGTGTGTAAACACACATACACAGGATTGCTATTTCATACTGTAGTCTTGAGATAGAAATCAATTAAATAGGATGGCAAAGAGTAGGAATTTTTATGTATTGCATCCCAGACTCATGCTGATGTGATTGTTCTTTCCGTTAACTGCACTTAGAAACATAATTATAGGTTAGGTTAGGTTGGTTTTAGAATCACAGAAGCATGCAGGTTGGACAGGATCTCCCCAGATACCCTGACCAACTGCTGCTCATCTGCAGGTCCAGTTAGAGCAAACTGTTCAGTGCCACGTCCAGTCAAGTTTTTAATAAGGACTGAGATTCCACAACCTCTCTGGGCAGTGTGTTCCAGTGTTTGACATGGTAAACTTTTTTAATATCAAATGAGAATTTCCTGTGCTCAGCCTTTTACTAGTTGCCTTTTACCCTTCCAGTGTGTGTTTCTGAGAGAAGAGTCAGGCTCCAACTTCATTACAGTCTCCCATGTGATACTTGTAGGTAGTGTGAAGATTCGCCCCCCAGTCTCCCCCCTCCACCATAGCCTTCTCAAAACTGAACAAAAGTAATTCTCTTAGCCTCCACTTGTATCTTTAGCTTATAAATAAGACAGAGAAGCACTAGGTAAATATCAGAGATTTCCTAGATACTATGTACTTCTGTTATTAGGTAGAGGTAAGAAAGTAGTAGCTCTGCTGTGAAATAAAGAGCTCCCTAGACAAGTAGAGATTCTGGTGGGGAAGGACATGGTGTTCATCTATGATTGTTGTTCCTAAGGGGGATGAAAAAGATGTCTTTATCCAGATATTTTTCAACAGTTTTAATCTCTGTAGACTAAAGTGATAACATTCAGGCTCTTTCAGAAGCACGCAGATAATTATTTTTTTAATTTGTGTCATTTTAAATGATAGTGCCAGCACCAGCAAAGTTGTACTACACAATGAACCATGAGATATAGTTTAACAACTTTTAATTGCCAAACATTTAATTCATTTTAATGTGTGTGTTTGTGCTGGAAGTGGATTTACAGGGTATTACTCAGTAATTAATTGTAAAAGTAGTGTATATAAGTAAAAAGAAATTGGTATGGTAATGGATGCTAGCTTTCCTCCTCACTGTCCAAAAAGTTAAAGAAAATACATTTGATGCAGGCTGAGTTTGGATGAGTCATATTTCCTTCCTTACTTAAAAATGGACATTAAAGTTCTCTGCTGTTTTCTGTATTTTCAAAATTCCTTTGTATACTTCTGAATTTTTAAAGTTTTGGAAATTCTGTGACTGCATTTGCGTTTTCTGTGCCACCTATAATTTTAGCTAGTTTATTTGCCATCAAGAAGGGATACGAAAATGGAGTGGTGATACTGCTGTTTGTCAGCTTTGTGGGCATTTTTGGCTGACAGCTTAAATGCTGTCGAACACTTGTGAATTTTCGCTTCAAATAGATTCTCTGTTTCCATTTCCCACTAAGTAGGAATGTAAAACTAAAAGACAGAACTAAAATATTCCAGAATGTCAGTTGCTTCCTATGCTACAACGGTTGACTTTGCTGTGAGTCTCTGCAGAGTGCTGATGGGAGCAAGGCAGTTCCATCTAGTCCTCTTTGTATTCCTTCGTGTTCCTATAACCTGTTCTTAATCATTTGTATGTGTCAGTTGCATTTTAATTTCACTAAGCTCAATTGTGAGTCCTCCTAATATTTCTTTCAGCACATCATATACCTGTCAGCTGTGACTGAGTGTGATAACCTTCAGTGGCTCTTCTTAACATCTGTGTGTTTTCATTTATTAAGAACAAGGCCAGATTCACTTTTTGAAAAGATACGTGCAGTCTTGGATCCACGTGTCAAAATATTGGCACTTGGCTTTTAGCTCAATATCTGAACATTTAGAGTTTTGGCCAGCTCTAAAGGTATTATGGAAGTAACAGGATTATAACTTTTTCTAACGTTATATAAGTACTGTTCTTGAATGGTAGGATTTTGGCATCACTTGATTTAACTGTTTGACTTGGAATCCTCCTGTCTTCATATATTCTTTATTCCACGGGCTGTTTCTTGCTATTTAAATACTACAATAGTGTTTTATCCTGTGAAAATCAAAGCCAGCACAGTTGTTAATCATTAATAACAAAATATATTCCCTTATTTCTGAAGGCTACTGCCTTATAATTAAAAGAAAAATTTTGTAAAATTGTTTGTAGTACAGCAGCTGTCATAACATTGGCATTGGAACATCCATCTTCCTTTTAACTGTTACCTTCATATTGTCAGTCACAGGATGAGCTAGTTATTGTTGCTCTAACTTCAAAACTGTTAGCCAATCATTGTAAATAGTTCCATTTTAAATAAGATACACTTTAATTGTTTGATTACAGTCACCTACTGAATAAGAGGACTTTTAAGCTTTATGCTTTCTTTTATTTATTGAACAACAGATTTTGGAAGGATATTCAGTGTTTGCTATGAATCAAGAAGAGAATATGCAATTTATGTTGTTCTAATCATTGTTCTAGGATTATTTTTTTTTACATTGTGTTTTTATTTTATTCTTTAATTTTGCAACTTACCACTATGGATGTGTCAGTATTTGAACCTGTTATTGGGAAAACATGAATGGGAGATTATGAACATTCAAACCATGATAACTTGAACATAGGTTCACCCTCACCAACAAAAAAAAAAATACTCCTTCAATTTATAATTATGTGGCTTCCTATTTTTTCTTCAGGTCATTTCTATCGCATAGAAGGAGAAAAGGATTATCTGCTTTGTGGCAATAGCTCAGATGCAGGGTAAGGTACACTGAAAATTACATACTATCTGTCTAAACAAATGCAAAAATTATCACTAAACTTAAAAAGATATTTTACTTATCTAACTTCACAGCCAATAATATGTGGTCATGGTTCATAGCAAGTAAACACTTCAATCAATGAAAATGTTAAATGAGAAAATACTATGCAAATGTTAATTAAGAAAATTCACTGCTAGAATTTTTTCCTAATAGCTAATATGAATCTACCTTCTTTCAGTTTAAAACTGTTACCCCTGGTCCTATCACTACACTCCCTGACAAAGAGTCCCTCCCCATCTTTCCTGTAGGCCCCCTTTAAATACTGGAAGGTTGCTATAAGGTCTCCCAGAGCCTTCTCTTCTCCAAGCTGAACAACCCCAACTCTCTCAGCCGCGCTTCATAGAAGAGGTGCTCCAGCCCTCTGGTCACCTTTTGGCCCTCCTCTGGACCCACTCCAACAGGTCCATGTCCTTCTTATGTTGGGGCCCCAGAGCTGGACACAGTACTCCAGGCGGGGTCTCATGAGGGCAGAGTAGAGCTGCAGAATCACCTCCCCCAACCTGCTGGCTATGCTTCTTTTGATGCAGCCCAGGATACAGTTGGCTTTCTGGGCTGCAAGAGCATGTCACCTATTTATGTTGAGCTTCTCATCCACCAACATCCCCAAGTCCTTCTCTTCAGGGCTGCTCTCAATCCATTCTCTGCCCAGCCTGTATTTGTGCTTGGGGTTGCCCTGACCTACATGCAGGACCTTGCACTTGGCCTTCTTGAACTTCACAAGGTTTGCACAGACCCACATCTCAAGCCTGTCCAGGTCCCTCTGAATGACATCCCTTCCCTCCAGTGTGTCAACTGTGCCACACAGCTTGATGTCATTGGCAAACTTGCTGAGGGTGCACTCAGTCCCACCATCCATGTCGCCAACAAAGATGTTAAACAGTACCAGCCCCTAAGGAATGCACTCGTCACTGCTCACCACTTGGTCATCGAGCTGTTGACCGCAACTCTTCAAGTGCAGCCATCCAGTCACTTCCTTATCCTCTGAGTGGTCCATCCGTCAAATCCATGTGTCTCCAATTTAGAGACAAGGCTGTCGTGTGGGACAGTGTCAAATGCTTTTCACAAGCCCAGGTAGATGATGTCAGTTGCTCTTCCCTTACACAGCAATGTAACACCATCACAGAAGGCCACTAAATTTGCCAGGCACAATTTGCCCTTAATGAAGGCATGTTGGCTGTCACCAATCACCTCCTTATTTTCCATGTGCCTTAGCAGAGTTTCCAGGAGGATCTGCCCCATGATCTTGCTGGGCACAGAGGTGTGACTGACTGGTCTGTTGTTCCCTGGATCTTCCCTTTTTCCCTTAATAGTAGCCCCTTTCACAGATTGTATCTAATGAACCTTCATTAGAAGCTCAAGGTACAATAATTTTAAAAGAATTTCAGTGTTACACAATATTTTTATATGCATTGCTTTACTTTTTTTTTTCTTTTTCTTTTTTTCCCTCCTAGTAAATGTCCAGAAGACTTTATCTGTGTGAAAGCTGGTAGAAACCCCAACTATGGGTATACTAGCTTTGACACATTCAGTTGGGCTTTCTTGTCACTATTTCGACTGATGACACAGGACTATTGGGAAAATCTTTATCAGAAGGTGAGTATAGTGTAAAAATTGTAGTTAGTGCCTTACTGGCCCCAAATCGAATGTGGAACAGGCCATTCATATCTATATTATAGACCATTGCTATGGTTAGCAATTGAATATTGACATCATTGATGAAAGGGATCAAATTCAGTTGCAGGATTAAGCAGACATGGGCACTTACTACAGAATCTACCATTATTTCTGAAGCGAAGTTGATACTTTATTTTATTGTTACAGTGTATATTTCATTTTGTACTTCATGATAAAAACTTATTCTCAAAAACTTTAATATTGGATTTAAATTGTAAAAATATTCTGTGATAGCAAAATCTGAATCTTAATTTCTGTGGTTTGAATCCTGTTTTTGATAACTGAGAATGCTTGTCTTGATATAAATTACTTTTCTAACCATAGCTTTTCATTACATGGTGTGTGAAAATCTGTTAATTATAATAAATATTATCCTTTAATTACTTAATCAATTGTACCATCTTTAGTTCTTTTGCTTATTTCAAGGCAAAGGCATGCTAATACATGGTAAGCATACTAAGCATCCAAACTGTGATGTGTAATTAACATTAATTACTCTGATCTCACATCCTTTTCAAGATTATTAGGCGTTAAAAAAGGTTTGTCTATAAGCAGCATGATCCTTAAACATGTTTTTCATACACATGAATGCTCCCTTTATTTTAATTACTTTTTAATTAAGTAAGTTTGTATCATCATATTACAGAAGGAACAGAAACTCAATAGTTTTGCACTTTTCAAATTTAGTAAATGCTTATGAACTGCAGAATTGATTGATCATTTCTCCTCTTTTCCTATAGACACTACGAGCTGCTGGCAAAACATACATGATATTTTTTGTTCTGGTCATTTTTCTGGGTTCCTTCTACTTGATTAACTTGATTTTGGCTGTGGTTGCCATGGCCTATGAAGAACAAAATCAAGCAACTCTGGTTGAAGCAGAACAGAGGGAGGCAGACTTGCAGCAGATGCTTGAACAGCTGAAGAAGCAGCAAGAAGAAGCTCAGGTATTTTCTGACAAGAGTTTGAGCTTTAGTGTATTCATTTGCATGCTATTTGTTCAAAACAAAACCAATAATTAAAATAATGTATTAAAGCCATTCTTCTATGTACCTCACAGATACTTTAGACTGCTTTCTCTATGGCTTTTTATTGGTTTTTAAATGTGTGAGGTCTAAAGCATTAATGAATTTCTAAAGTGAGAACAGAAAGTACTCCTCAAAACAGAATAATAGTTTTTAAATAAATATTTCTTATCTAGGAGTAGTATCTAGTAACGTGTCATGATGATTTTCCAAATTCTCAGCTTAGAAATAATTATAATACTTGTGAAATACTTATCAAGCCTTGATTAGAGTTTAAAATTTTTTATCCATGAATTTCTGACTAATTTTTGCTACTCGTGTTATCACCAGCAAATCAAGTACTAAAAGTAGTACCCCAGAATTCCATTTGAAGTTTTGCAGAAATCCATGTAGGCTTTTGTCACACATCTAGAAGTAATTTGATATAAATCTTAGAAACAAGGACTATAGATTTCTTTAAAAAATGGTGTGATTTGTAAAGCATCACATTAAATAATTGCTGTGGCAGGCAATAGCAGCAGCTGCAGCAGAGATGACCGAGTACAGTGGTGAAAGTGGGATTGGTGGACCCTCAGATAGTTCTTCAGAAGCATCCAAGCTTAGCTCAAAAAGTGCCAAAGAAAGGAGAAACAGAAGGAAGAAAAGAAGGCAGAGGGAGCTCTCTGGAGAAGAGGATGACATGAAGGATGAGAAGCTTCCAAAATCTGAATCGGATGGCAGTATCAGAAGGAAAGGTTTCCGTTTTTCTTTCGAAGGAAACAGACTTGCTTATGGAAAGCCATTCACATCCCCCCACCAGGTACTGTGAATAGTGCAGTTGTTATTTTGAGGGTTTCTGAGATAACTGTAATATCCAACAAACTTCACCGCAACTTTGCAAAGTAATACAACCAAGGAAAAATAATGTTGCATTATTTTAAATACCAACTTATTGTTGGTATTATTTTCTAGAGTGTTTCTAAACAAGTGTTTTGATCTCTCTCATTTTATTGTTTAGAATCTGATGGGTCTTAACACGCACAGCAGCATTGCATTTTCCTAGTTAATTTGAAGTAGAAATCCCTTTTTAATTCATAAAGGGAAAATTTAATTATAATGTATCAATATAGAAGATTAAAGGTATTGGTATCTCTTAACATAATGCATGATCTATGTAGATCATTAGAATTTCTGTAAGTCTTGATTTTTCTCTTTAATACAGAGATGGAAGCAACTGTGGCCTTATGTGGCATGTTAGGTTTTTTCTCTCCAATAATTTTTGTACATATATTATAAATTTACCCGTTCAGGGGACTCTCATATCTAGTGCATGTGTGCGAAATCTACCTAAGGCACTGTATGAAAAATAACACTGACAGATTCATGGGGAATATAAATAATTACTTTTTTAATACATAGACATGCATTTTGTATATTTAAAATCTTCAACCAGTCATTTTGTTTATGTTTCCTTTGCAGTCTTTACTGAGTGTTCGTGGGTCCCTGTTTTCTCCCAGGCGTAGTAGCAGAACAAGTCTTTTCAGTTTTAGAGAATATGGAAGAGAAATAGGATCTGAAAATGATTTTGCTGATGATGAGCACAGCACGTTTGAGGATAATGGGAGTAGAAGAGGATCTCTCTTTTTGCCACGCAGACACGGTGAACGCCGCAGTAGTAACATTAGTCAGGCTAGCAGATCATCAAGAAGGCTGACAGCATTTCCAGTGAATGGGAAGATGCACAGCACTGTGGATTGCAATGGGGTAGTTTCCTTAGTGGATGGACCAGCAGGTCTATTATCGCCTACTGGACAGCTTCTGCCAGAGGTGATAATAGATAAACCAACAACTGATGACAATGTAAGAAAGTTTTAAATTACTTCAGGTTTCACGACCTTTCTTTATTGCACATTGCATATTTATTTCTAAATTCCATTTAATTTATGGAATTAAATGCTTTTAAAATGGTTGAGAAATTGTGAATGCTTTTGCATATCTTGCTGTAATGAAATGGGTTTACGGTGATTGACTCATAAGTGAAAGGCTAAAGCATGAAAATGAAAGAGAACAAAGTAGTACATTTTTATATACCTGCAGAGCAAGGACATGCACGTACCTGCCTAGTGAATCAAATTAGTAATGTTCCATAGCTAAATCTGTTTTAGAACCCACAATAGAGTGCTCAGCTTTCTAAACATTCTGCATATTAGTATCTTGGTTTGATTTTTTTTTTCCTTTCTCTTTTTTTAGCCTCCCTTTAAATATATTACCTAATTCTGTATCAGTAATCTACTGGTTCCACATTTTTCTGTTGTCCATATATTTGTTATTGTGCAAATATAGCATAGTCTTTATGTTGACATTTTAGAAGCTCTGAAAGCATTTTTTTCTCCTGGATCTCAGAGATGATCTGAGTTTTTCACTGCCTAGGATCAGGGTATAATTTAAAAAAAAAAATATACACAAATTCATCCATTTCTCCCTCTGGTAATTTTTCCCTTTTCCCCCAGTTTGCTTTAGGAATGGAGCAGAGGGATCCATTGCATTTTTTTTGCCTAGAGACCTTTTATTGAAAAAAAAAATTTTTTTGCACGGCTCACAGCATCTGAAAGTACATCAGCCAGATTCCTTACAGTTATTGGCCAGATTCCTTACAGTTATAATCTTCTTGCAGTTTATTATACTTTCATTTTTACTCATTTATTTAATTTACTGAAAGAAATCTACCCATACTCATATATTCAGAACTTTGTAATTGAAGTATGTTCAATGAGAGAACTATAACACAGCTTTCAATTTTTTTAATACAATGCTTTAAAACAAAAAGTTCTTTTTTTGGGTCAATTAAGTCATCTTTCTTCTGTTTCTTCCGTTGAAATACATAAATAAATCACAGATGATAGCTATTCAAGATAAAATATATCCTTTATATTAGTTTTGAATGGGTATAGAGATCAACTGATCTATAAAAATACTTTTAGAGAATAATTGTTATTGCAGAAAAATTCGTAGTATAAATCATATATTATAAGTATCTTGTCATTGAACTAGTTTAGAATTGATATATTGGTATAGAAAGCAAGGAACTGGGAATTTTTCTGATTTCAGTGCTGCAACAATCTTGGCCATAGCCAAGGAAACAAACCTCCTCCAAAATTTCCTTGCATCTAATATGGAGTTAATACCAGTTAACTATAATGCAATGGTAACCTGAGAAGTAGATATTATTGATGATATTCAGAAGTATAACATGAAAATACCCATTTAAAAAACATACTAGGATTATGTTACATGTATAATGGAAAAGTAATGTAACAGCACTTAAATACAAAGTTTAATATATTATGAATTCATTGAAACTAAAAAGTCTTTCTGATACCTGATTTGCAGTATTTCTAAAGTTGAATTTAATTTACACCCCTATTTTTTTTTTTTATAGAGCACTACTACAGAAATAAACGTAAAAAAGAGGCGTACAAGTTCATATCAAATACCACTGGAGTTGCTGGAGGATCCCAATTTAAGGCAAAGAGCCATGAGTATAGCTGGCATTATCACAAATACAATGGAAGGTGTGTTATAACTGCAGATGTGTGAACTTTCTTGACATAGTTTTAGACTTGCTTGAAGGTATTATATCACAGTGCAAATACAGAAGACAATAAAATATGTAGCCATTGCAAATACATAGACCGAGTAATAGAACAAAAATGTACATAGTGGAAAAAAGAAATGAAGGAATCTGATAAGCAGGCTAAACTAAGAAACACATTCTATTTAAAATAGATAATGTGCATGTGTTTTATGCTAGTTATTCATGTTCAGCAAACAGTTATTGGAAGAAATACCTTGTGATAAATTTTCCACTAACTATACTGTAAAAATGTTACAGAAAATTAAAGGTCAAGCCTCAGTTAATAAGGAGAAGGAAATCTGTAGTAGGATTGTTTGGAACAGTGAAATTACTAATGAAATTCTTGAAAAAGCTTTAATAGTTTTCAAAAACGTATTCATGATGAAATTAATCTTATTTTTCCAGAAAATAAATAATTAGACATTTGAGAGATCTGTAAAGCTAGATGTTTTACTGAGGAAACTATCCCTAAATGTAAGCATAAATAGTTTGGCTTTTTTAAAACAAGATCATACGATACTAAAAATTGACAACTTTTTAAATTATTAGCTCAAAACTCTTGAGGTTTTTCTTCGAGTCTTCTGAAACCTTTTCAGTCAGGAACAACAAGCTATGTTCCTGGAAATCTGAGGAGGTTCCTCCAAACATCCTTAATGGTTCCAGGGATAAAGATTAAAACCTGAAAAAGCAGATAAAAATGTATCTTCTCTTTCTCCAAAATTTATTCACTATACATTTCTTTTTTTCCCAGAACTTGAAGAATCAAGGCAAAAATGTCCACCTTGCTGGTATAAGTTTGCCCACACTTTCTTAATTTGGAATTGTTGGGAGCCCTGGTTAAAAGTAAAGAAAGTAGTTGAATTTATTGTAATGGATCCACTTGTTGATCTGGCTATCACTGTTTGCATAATTTTAAACACGCTGTTTATGGCCATGGAACATTATCCAATGACTCCCAGTTTCAATAATGTACTTAAAATAGGAAATCAGGTAAGTTCATCAAACTATATAATTTGATACAATTAGAACCTGGTTTCTCTTTGGAATAGCATTACTTTTATTATTTTTATTATCATCTCCTAAAATAGATGTTAAAGTTTTAATTGTGCTAAAAATAGTCTAAAAATACCATTCAAGATACGTTGTATTTAAGAGTTTGATTTCTGTATTAAAATATCTCCAAATAGATTTTTCATCAACCAGAGTTTGAATGACACAAACCCAAAAGAAATCTGACTTGGTTTTGTTTAGTATTATGAAAACAGTAGGAGCCAAATTAAATCCTTTCTACTGTATCATTGGTAACAGGAAGAGTTGGATGTTATTTTGGATTATTATTTTGCACTGGGTGGGTTTTTATGTTATTTTTATATTTCCATGAAGAACGTTTGCTTTGATTAGTCCATAACAGTTTGAAAGGCAAAGAATGTGTGACTTATTCCAAGAGCATCTGTTGATACAGTTAGGTTTTGTTCAGTAGTGGAGAGTCTGTAGGTCGGGTTGGCGTAGTTGGTTGGTTTTTTTTGGTAATGGCAATAACACAGGTAATGTTATCTGCTATATGTCTTAATCTATGCTTATTTTAAGTGGTAATTATGGTGATTTTGATGTAGCCAAATAAAAAACCAATTCGGTTATGAGAATATATGAAATTCTAGTACATATTGGGAACATACTCATGCTTCAGCCCAGAATTGTTAATGTGTCAAAATTTAAATTGTATGCTGATATTTTTAGCCAATACGTAGTTCAATGTTTTCACCTTAGCTTGGAGTCAGAGATTATTGTCTGTGGAAGATAATCATGACATGTTGCTGTTTAAAATAGATTCAGGATGTATTTGAGGAGAAAGGGTAGAGGAATAGGTGAGGATCAGTAGCCGTTGCAGAGGGTTGTCTTTTAATCACGCCTGTGTGTTTTACCCGGGAAACACCACCATTTTTTCCTTTCATCTGTAATGAAGTAGCTTAATATTAATCTGTTTTTGAGCTACGTGAGTGTAAGTGCAACTTCATGCTGATAAGAATTTGTGTTTGCTCCCAGTCAGCTAAAATGTCACTATCATACAGGTGTAGCTTCAGCAGTTGATTTCTTCCTTTTTGAACTGTGTTGCACTGTCTTTTAAAGACTCAAATGCCTCTGATGTTTTTAAAGGTTTATTTATTATCTTTCCAGTAAAAGATAATAAATTATGGAGTTCTTTAGATACCGGTGGTCATACATGAAGACTTCATTTAATAGCACATCACTCTCCAATTTATGACCAATTCATATTTTCCCATATGCCTTTGTTAAAGCAGTTTCTATCATGGCAAGAGCAACTGTTACTATGTTGCTGAGGAAAATTCCTTTAATTAGATGGACGGCAGATATAAGGAGCAAACAGGAGGCCTGTTAAGAATAGTTTATTCTTCACTAGTCACTAAATGTATGTCAGTTTTAACTAAAGTTAAAACTATGCTACAGCTGATTTTGATGTTGCCACTTATGTTTGTGAGGTTCAGCTTGTGATAATTTTCCTTGATGACATCTTTCTGAAGGATGGTTCTTACTTCTTCTTACTTACATTATTCTTTATCTGCTGGTTCAACTTATTTGTGCTCATCCTAAAGTAACAATAAATGTTCTTCCTTTAGGTTTTTACTGGAATTTTTGCAGCAGAAATGGTTCTCAAGATAATTGCCATGCATCCTTTTTATTATTTCCAATTTGGCTGGAATATTTTCGATAGTTTTATAGTTACCCTTAGTGTGGTGGAGCTTTTTCTGTCAAGTGTGGATGGATTATCCGTTCTCCGATCATTCAGATTGGTAAATAATTTCCTGGTAGAAATATATATGAATTAAGTAATGTATTATGTTTATATTTTAACTGTACTCATGTCAATAAGACACTTTTTAGTAATATGTGTATTTTTGTAATATGTGAAGTGTCACAGGATATCTCTACAAGATTGTTTTATAAAATTATGTTATCACTGAATAGTGTGTGCCTCTTTATGGTTCAGAAACAACTAAGTACTTTTCAAGGGAAGGAGCTATAATTTTACTGTAATTGTTTTAACATAGATGGGTAAAGCACAGTGAAGCGTACAATTTATTTAGTGCACATTGAGAGGTAAGTTAATAAATAAAACATGTGTAGTCTTCTGTCTACTTCCATATCTGGAAATTGCAAAAAGACTAGAAATTTTATTTTAAAGTGTAGGAATTATAAAATTCATATGTTTTTAAATTTAAAATAGATTGATTTTTTCTTTTCTCCCTTGGCAAAAAAGGAATGCTTTATTTTATTAGAAAAACATTTTTATTTTAAAAATGAGAAATGAACTATGAGGCAGTCTTTCCGTATGGTCTCTTGCCATTTTGCATTTCCATTTTTCTTTTATTTGAAAACAAAAAATATTTAATACCTTTTTTATTTTAGGTGGATTATGGGTAAGAAAGAGTATGAATTATACTTTTTCCCTTTCATAAGTTGAAACGTTTGACTTAGGGGTTGTGTTTCACTTCTATTTCCAGACTGTGGGTCTGTCTGATCCTTTTTAAATTTCTTGGAGGCAGTATTCTTTTGGAAGGCCCCATTCCTCAAGGATTTCAGAATTCTTTATTTTCCTTCAGTAGAATCCTGATAAGCTTATTGGGATTTTTTGTTTCTGCACATAATGGTTCAGACGTATGCCGTGTTAAGAATTCACTATTCAAACAAATTCAACCAGTATGCTGTTTATTTCATGTGGAAAAGAATACAGATATACTACACAAAAAAGTCTAAAATTTATTAAGGTTTAAAAGTGTGGGTTTTATGCAACTCCTGTTTCTGTGTAAATTATGATTGTTGGAATCATGTTGAAGTTTCTTCATTTTTATTGCTGAGAGTCACTAGTTCATAATTTATTCTTTATTTCTATAGCATTCTTGTAACTACTGCAAATAATGTCTCTGTATTTTTGTTTTTCAGTTGCGAGTTTTCAAACTGGCAAAATCTTGGCCAACACTAAATATGCTGATTAAGATTATTGGCAATTCAGTAGGGGCTCTAGGGAACCTGACCTTGGTGCTGGCCATCATTGTCTTCATTTTTGCTGTCGTTGGGATGCAGCTGTTTGGGAAAAGCTACAAGGAATGTGTCTGCAAGATCTCTAAGAAATGTGAACTTCCACGCTGGCACATGCATGATTTTTTCCACTCCTTCTTGATTGTATTTCGAGTGCTGTGTGGAGAATGGATAGAAACAATGTGGGACTGCATGGAAGTTGCAGGCCAACCCATGTGCCTTACAGTCTTCATGATGGTCATGGTGATTGGAAACCTAGTGGTATGTAGCCAAAATAATTTGAGAATTCATTTAGAGATAGAATGGTAACAGAACCAGTAATTTTAAGTTTTTAAGTATTATTAAATGTGTTATGTAAATATGTGTTTTATGATTTTGAATTTGTTACAAGTATGTGTTCCGAAATAGTTTTCTGTTTTTTAGATTTCTGATCCTATATAGAATCCTCAGCATGGAGGATGAGCCCCCTCAGGGGTCTGGAGTGCAATTCAGAGAATATGGGTGAGAGAGAAGCATCATGTGTTCAGGTTTTTGTGGACTATCCCTAGATAGCGAGAGAAGAGTGCCCCCGATGTTATAGTCCCAGGATGGGAGTTTTCTCTTTGCAGAAGAGGACATAGCAGGGCCTTTTCTCCCAAACTGATTGAGGCATCACATCCAATCACACATAGCCAGGTTTTTGCTTTTTTTTTTTTAACTTTTTAAGCTCTCTCCTGTCTAAAAGACTGCTCTAACATTCTTAGACTCTGAAATTTAAGCCATTTTGAGCCCTGCTTGCTGCACAGCCAAATTTTTAAAGAAATGGGGTAAGGAAATGAACTGGAAGGCAGCAGTTCTGCAGAAAAAGACAGATTCAAATACTTCATGTTTTCTTTCAGCTCTTCATCTTTTTGCTTCCAATTTCTTAAGTGCTTTTTACAGACACTTCTAA
Source organism: Limnodromus scolopaceus (assembly GCA_028565335.1). NCBI lineage: Eukaryota > Metazoa > Chordata > Aves > Charadriiformes > Scolopacidae > Limnodromus > Limnodromus scolopaceus. The sequence continues at coordinate 21,129,625 of JAOXNO010000078.1, read as the reverse complement.
AGCATTCTGTGTTATATCTTTTTCCCTTTCTCTTTCAGAGAAAAGCATCAGATCTGTACCAGTTTGTACATTACCATGTATAAATTTGTCTTTTAAAATACGTTTTGTATTTATTAACTCACTAATGTTTGAGGCCTTCATTGCTCCAGCTTTTGCTTTGCTTTTCTCATTACCTACTGAGTCTTCCTCTATTATTCTACATCTTTTCTTTAGGCAACTGTCAATAGCAAAAGAGATTTTAAATTAGCCATCCTGCAGGCATTCCTTAGGAATAAAATTTCTAACAACATGAACAAGGTAATTATCTTTAAACCAGTCATCCACAGCCACTTGCTCCAGGATTTTCTAGAAATCTATTGTCTTAGAATGCAGAGAACTGTGAAATTGTTTCACCAAAATGATAGAACGTTGTGGAATGAAGTATCCATCTCTGAATTTTTCCACAGTATTTACTGTATTCTGATTTTATACCATAGCTCTAGTAGAATTTCTTACATGAGTAGACAATCTCTGCTGTGTATTCAGGGCTGTGTAGTCCAGTTGTCTTTCTGTATTCCCAACATACAGTTTTACCCTGTTGTCATCAGAGCTGCATAGAAGAGGTGATATGAAGGCTTTAAGAGATGGTACTCTGCTTCTTTGGCTATCCTAGTACCATTTGAGCTCCTGGTTAACTCTGGGCTTGTATAACTGATACCTCTTCTATGTTTTGGCTTGCCGTGGAATGAGGATGAGTTGGGGGTTAGGAGATGGTTAGGTGCTTTGTTTTTTTTAAGTCACATACAGCAAAATATTAGTGTGAGTTTGGACCAGTGGTTAAGAAAGCTGTTTTCTGCACAGATCAGCTGTGATCTTCTGTTGCAGAGTGCTTCCCTGTGCCAGAGAAGTAAACATTTTGGATCTGTTCAGTCAGTACCAAAGAATCATTAATTTCTAACCTTCTATAAACACAAGCAGAAAAAGAATTTGCAAGAGTCTTCATGGTCATACAGCAATGCAAAACCACAAAAAAAGCTGCATTGGGCTATAGGGCAGGTGTACTGCTTAAATTGCATTTGCATTTTATTTACAGTGTAATTTCCGGAATCGTATGCAGCAAAGGAAAACATGAAGTCTAAGTTCATAATGGGTGATAGAAGAGAAGCATTTGCATGCAAAATTAAGTGAGAAAATCCAGCTGTAATGTCTGTCTTTTTTTTGTAGGTATTGAACCTTTTTCTGGCCTTGCTGCTGAGTTCATTTAGTTCAGACAGCCTTTCTCCTACAGAGGATGATAATGAAATGAACAATTTACAGATTGCTGTTGGAAGAATTCAGAAAGGAATAGATTATGTGAAGAAGAAAGCAAGTGAATGTGTCCATAAGACTTGTTGGGGGAAACAAGCTGTTGTAAATCAAAAAACAGCAACAGATCAGTTGAACGACGAGAGAGACCATTGCATTTCCAACTGTACCATCGCTGAAATAAGGATAGATACAAAATACCACAAAAATGAGAATGGAATGGCCGCTGTTATAGGTGGGAGTGATTATACATCATTCATAAACAACCCAAGCCTTACTGTTACAGTACCAATAGCTGTTGGAGAATCTGATTTTGAACATCTAAATACAGAAGAGTTTAGCAGTGACTCAGATTTGGAGGAAAGCAAGGAGGTAAGATTGAAATATTTTATATTTTGTATGAATGAATTATACCAATTGTATTCTTTCATAGTATGCCTTTTCCTGCTTAGAAATAAGAAGCGATTGTGATTTGAGATTGTTGGACTGTACTGAGAGTGAATAAACTAAAGTGGGAAAGTGGAGCTAAAAAGAGTAGGAAATCCGGGCAGAACTATATAAACATATACAAACCCATTTATAAAAGGGTTTTGCAAAACAAGCTTTTCCAAATTAGTAGTTTGATAGAGAACCTAATATTTATGTGCAGAATAAACAGATAAAAGACATGGGATTTTGTATATAATCATAGTATTTCCATAAAGTAAGGATAAAAGTGAATTACTATTTAAAAATATTAGAGGAGATATTAATAAGAAGTATTAATACCCTTTGCATCTGATTTTTAAAGCTCACTGAATTCTACATAAATGAACATTATTTGTCCTGGATAATCTAACAGAGGTGCTAACTTGGGCTAATGAGAGCAATAACAACAGTTTTTGAGTTCTGAAGTTAAAATGGTGGGGGAAAGCCAAGGGAACAATGTCAGTATTATAAATCAATATGTCAAGTAAACATAATGAGAAAAAACTAGAATTACTGAATGAAAAAATATTAATTTCTTGGTTGCTTGTGAGTGTTTTGAGCCAGTCACTTGAAAAGACAACTGCCTGACCTTGAACTGGGTCAGCTTTAGGAAAGCAGTCATTTGTTAGCAGATGCAGTCTGAGGGGGAACCAAAATCATGGATTTCAGCATGATCCTGAGAGACACTTTGAAAATTCAGATTGCTGTGGCTCCAAGTGGAGACTGTGTCTGGTATCAACTCCACTGGCATCTGAAGACACAAGGGCATTAATGGAGTGTCACTGCACTGCTTGTGCAGACAGCTGTACTCCAGCCTGGTTTGCTTTGATTGGATTGTTTTCTTTTGGAGCTTGGAGGGTTTTCTTATTTAATTGGTTGTGGGCTTTTTAGGTTTTGGTTGTTTTATTTTGAACTGGCAATGACTTTGCCTATGTTCTTTCCAAATTTGAGAAAATAATTTTGTTCTGGCAAAGTGTAGTTAAATTAAACTTAAATTTGAAAGATGTAATGAGGTGACTCTTCAGGTGCTTCTTTTATTGTAAAGTGCAGTGTTCAGTAGTATTACACTCATCTGTTATTTCAGCAGGTCGTTTCCTGACACTTGATTTGTTCCATGTACTTTTTGGAGATTCTGTAACCCCATATCTTACATTGGCCTGATTACTAAGAGGCCTCTTAAAAGCAAAGCAAACAATATTTATAACTTGTTTTAAAGTATTAACTGCACTTTGTAAGGAAGCTATAATGTCTGCTGAACAGTTGTTATATCTTTTGCATATTATTAATCTGAGTAAAAAAGATAGTGGCCTTCATAGTGTGTTTTAATAAAACTTGATTTTATGGAAGGAATATCTGATGAATCCAGGTAATTTACTCTTGCTCTGATAACTGTGTTAAATCTAATCCTTACCTAGAAATTATCCAGCAATTGAAGACACCTGGTTCTTCAGTATTTTATATTTCAGAACTGGGTAACAAATTCCATGCCTCTTCACCTCTGATATTCAAGATTAAACATCAGCTTTAACTGTGTAAGATACTACTATCTAGTATGAATTTAGAAAAGTGGTATGGATTGGTATAGCTGAAAGAAAACCATAGGAGATAAGTAAATTAACAACAAAAAAACATTTCATGCATACCAGTTCATAGTCAGTATGGAAATTGTCTTTCATTTTGTAGATTATTTTAGCTTGCTCTTTCAGACTTTCCCTTTAAATGGCAGCAGTTTACATTGGAGTTGTTAGATAGCTGCGTTATTTGATAAGCCTTTGAGAAGTCATTGGTGAGACATAAGATTAGGTGTATTCCAGAAGATCTGTAAAAGTTGTGAGGTACTTCAGAAAATTACAGTTTTATTGCTAGGCATGGGGTTTTGTTTTTAAATTGCTATATGTCTGCTAAAATCCATAATGAACCTTAAAGTATTTGAAACTTTTTTTTTAAAGTCATGCACTTAAAAAAGCTAATGAGGCTGGAAAAAAGTGCTTACCCAGAAGTTTTTGTTTGACCTGATATAATAGATTTTATTTTATTTTTGGTTTGTTTTGCCTGCAGCTGCTTTCTGAAGGTGTATCCTAGATACATATTTAACATCTAGTGAAGACCAGGAATAACCTTGAAAACGAAATGAAAGAAAAAATATATTTCTGTTACTTTAAAAGTGTAATTATTACCATTTAGAGGCTACTTAAAGCTGTAATACACATAGTGTGAGTGCTGTCTTTTTAGTTTGGGGTTATTTTTGAGGGGCTGGAGGCATTTGGGGGAGGGTTGTTTGTAGTGTTTCTTTTTCAGGTTGAGGCCCAAGTCCAATATATGTCTATGAGTTTCAGATATTCTGCTAATTTTACCTCTTTCAGTTTGTCTTTGAATGTGCTTAAAACTGTAATCAACAAACCAACAGCTATAAGTGTTATGTTTTGCAAATGTGTGACATACTTAGAAAACACATTTTAAAGTAAGTAGGAATCTATACTTCTGCTGTTTCCAGAACTCAAACAACCTAAAGGGTACCATTTTTTAACTTCATTGCGTACCATTCTTACTTCTCACAGGGGTAAAATCAAGCTGGATCAGTCAAGAATGCAGATCTGGTGCTTTTTAACCAGGCAGAGCAACGTGTCAGCACGTTTACACAGGTTACCTAAACAAATCATACATATCTGATCACTTTTGAGATTGATTGGCCTGCATGCTACTCAGCTACAATATATTTCCCCCATCCATTGCAATGTAGTGGAAACATGCACAGGCACTCTGTAACCTGAGTCTCATGACTAATGTCACAGCATGGTTGAGGGCAACCCCAACATGTTCCCCTCTCCGTGTTACATCTTCAGTATTTTCTGTACTACTTCTGTGGCATAACCTGCATGCTTTGTAGGTTTTTATTATTGTTATCTGAGTTATTAAGCATCAAGACTGTTCAAGTTTAAAAGTGCTCAACAGCCTGTGATTTTATGAAAATGGAAAGGTAATATTCACTTGACTTTTTCTGTTCATCTGTTGAACCATGCTTTTAGCTGTCATGTAATTGTGAACATTTTTCTGATCATGTTCATTTGACCAATACCTTTGTAATATTACATATATACGATTACTTGTAAGCTAAAATATTTATATTGTTTGATATAAATTTTCTTGTGTTTGTTTACAATGTTTTTGTAATTTACATTCCAGTTTTCTTATATAAGAGAAGCTAAAATATAGGATGACAGATACATTCCTGGAAACAAACATATCTTTCTTTATAAATATGCATAGTCTCTTTGAATATAGATGCAATAATGTAGTTGTACACTAGTCATGAAGATTGTGTATGTCTGTAAGATTGGAAGTTAAAGGATCATTTCTGTCAGTTTTGCTCTTAATCATAAATAATTATTTCTTTGTGAACTTAATCCATTTGCTTTATTTTTTAGAAACAGACATAAAACATAATTTCAGGCTAAAATTCTTTAAAGGCCCTATGTAGCTGTCTAAATCTGGGTGTTTGAAAACGCTGTAAGTAAGGAAGTTCAAGTAAGAAAGAAATATAAAAATTAGAAAAATCCAAATAAGGCTAAAATTAAGGCAATTGTTAAAGAGACAAAGTAGGAACTAGTACCCTCCCAAATCTCTAAACTCAGAAACTCAAAAACTGTAAAATATACCTTAATTGTACCAATCCATGTGTTTTTTATTCCTGATGATCTCTTCTGAATAGTTGGGCAGTTATGCTCCTTGCCATTTAGGTGTCATTGAGATATTCCTTTTTCAAATACAAATTTTGTTCATGTGGTTTTGTTGTGGACTCCTACATTGTTTTTCATGTATTCTTTTGCACTGTATTATATATTGGAAATATTTCAGGTCTCACTTTTGTGCCCAGGGGGCCTGTAAGCTATTCAGAAAGGTGGAATGGAAAAATATCTTTCCAAAGCATTTTAGAAAAGACACTTAAGCAGGGGAGTGTAGAATGTGGTAGTATCCCATCCTATTGGTCCTAAGTATGGAGGTATGATTCCAAGTTGGTGGATCTGTTTTATGTACACTGCTCCTGCTTCAAACTTCTGCTGTCATGAATCTGGACAGGTGTAGAACGGCATGCAAAATAGTAAACCAGGGGCTTGTAATCATTTGACTGAAAAATACTTGAATCTTTTTCATTTGGATGTCACATTGTCTTACTGTAACATTCCTTGCATAATAAGGTGATGCTTTTTTTTAATAGATATGCATGCCTTTTTTTTTAAGCTGCGTAGAGTAGGAGAGGTAGGTTTTAGTTTGTTGAAAAAAAATATTTTCTATGGACAACACTTTTGATTTCTTTAAAAGGTAAATAATTTGCAAGCCTTATTTATAGACTTACTTGCTTTTATTCTTTCAGAAAGATAAATAGAAAAGATAAATAAAGATATCCCAATAAAAGTGACTTTACCAACTGTGCTTACACTGAAGAGTACCATATTCAGTGATAAGTCAAGTTGGTGTAGTGGAGAGGTTGATTACAAAAAATGTGCTTTGTGTCCTTGTTGTTGTTTAATTAATGGTTAAGACTAAATGTAAAAATGAGATTTTTTTTTAATTGAAGAAGTATTTCCTGCTGAAAATAGATTTGATTAAGCAGGAAAATATTCAATTGCTGGAATATAAGCAGCATAACGCCGGTGCGCTAAGGTTTTCTGTTTCCTTCCTACATAGTAATATTTTTGGATCCTCTTTTTCTAAGAGGTTCCTGAACGTACTCTTCAAAGTGCTGTTATCAGCAATTGTCTTTCATGGTTTTCTGCAGTTTTTTACATCCTTCTCCAGCAAAAAGAGACTCAGTCTACTTAAGTTAAAAAGAAAAAAGAGAGAGAGATCCTTAGTAAACGAGAAGAGGAAAATATGCAGCACAGTCTTCCTGTGGGTTTGTTTTGGTTGTTTAGTTTTTTAAATTACACAAGACAATGTTTCCCTTTTATTCTTTGTACCAACAGCTGTATTGCTGGTACATTTGTTCTTTGTTTTGGAGGTTGGGAAACGTATCAGATTTTCCTTTACTGTTTGAATATCAAAATGTGCGTGACTTACAAGCTGAATGCACAGTAGGTTGCACCATGTAAATAATCAGTGGCCTACTTATTATTTGCTCTTTTACAGAGTTTTCTTTAAAGTCATCATCTGCAATTTCGTGTACACTTTCATTTATTATTTTTAAGATGAAGCATGCTAAAGATTGACCCTTTACTAATTACCTCAAGCAATCCTAAGTGGTACAATTACAGTAGTAACATTATTCTTGCAAGTATTTGTGCCATCATACCTTGACTCCTTCAGGAAAAAGGAAATATCATGAGCTCCAAATTTGACCTTATAACAGTACAATAGGTATTTCTATTGAAAAAAAATTAAAGTATTCAAAACCTGAATAGCATTTCACTGCCAACAATGAAAAAAAAAAGGTATTATATTGAGCAAGTTTTCTCTAATGAAAACATTTTAGCTGCTGATTTGCAAATGTCAGGGCAGCTAATCAACTTTTGAGTACCTGAGTTGACGCATTCAATATATTGAGGCCTTCTTACCTTTGTTTGGTAAACTTTGAACAGCAGCTAAGTGCTCTGGAAGGTAAAGAATGAACATTTCTGTCTTTCCTAAGAGTCCCGTTCCTGGAGGGATTCACAAAATCAGTTAGATCTCTGCGAATTTTGTACACAGCAAAGAAACTGACTGAATTTTTAATCAGAACAGGAAACTCTTCTATGCATATTGCTTTGTACCGTCATGTTACTATGCCATCATATTGCTTGATACCTTCATCTTTGTAAATAATATGAGCACCCCACATGAAAAAGAGAGCCAAAGTTTAATTAAATCTGTAACTCTTCCAGCACAGGATTATGTCCTACACTGTAGGTAGAAGAAGGACAGAACCAGGCTACCTGTCCTTTCTATTGAAACAGGTCACTGAGCCTCTAATTTTATTTCTTAGAGTCAAGGAAATTAACTTGCTTAAAAAACAATAAAAAAAAAAAATCTTTAATCTCTGATTCTTCTACCGTATATTTAATGAGATATATAACTTTATGTTTAAAACAAACTGATTGTTTTCAGTTTCTTTTCCATTTATGGTTGTTCATCTTTTAATGTTGTTAATTCATAAAAACCTGTATTCTTTCACTTGATTTCATGTCATCTGCTCAAGCAGTGTACTAAGTGGCTTATAGTTCAAATGACCAAGGGTACTTTATGTTGGTTTTTATTTTAATTAGCAATATGACATAAAAATTCCTTACTCTTAAAAAAATTACGTTTTTAAAATTAGTAATTTGATTCATAATTCAATTCATTATTTCAGTTTACCCACCACTGCTACAACATTTTGCAATATATGTGCTGTCATGGAATGATGAAAGCAGCATGTTAATAAAATGATGGATGTATATAGTGCTGTCCTTAGGTTCAGTAGAATTAGTGATAGGAAAAAATGTTTGCTGTGAATAGTAATATTTTAAAATTAATGCTACAAAAAATGAAAAGAGGTGTTTACATTAAGTATGAGTAATTTGGGGGTTCTGTTCCAGATAATCAGTTTCTAAAGTAGCAGCAAAGTAGGCAATATCATTGAACCATTTTTAATGAAAGTTAATGTAGAACACTGGGTTACTTTTTCTTATTAAATTGTCTCTGTCTTCTTTCACAAACATAGCCCCCAAAAAATCATTTAATACTTAAAAAAATTTTGTACTTTCACATTTTGCAATTGAGGTGTAAATATGGCTTGATTGGCTAGTGCCTGTAACTTGTCTGCTTTTATATCTTAAATGTCTCTTAAGTGTGCAAGTCTAGCTAATTAATGAAAACCGAGGCTTGTTTACAAAGCGTGCTTACATCATTCCCTACAGACATTTAGTTGTGTAAATTCATTACTGATGTTATTTACTTCTTGATAATAACATTGTAAAATGTCAGAGAATGCTGTGACCAAAACTGCTTTGATTTAGTTTGGTACTCATACTCAGCTTAAGCGTACAGGACACCGTATCTTCCTTTAAAATCCCCAGGCTATGGATATTTGCAATACACATGCAGATTAAAAAATCAAAAATAAATTAAGGATTATTATTTTAGTAGTAATTTTTTCATATTAATGTGAATTATGTAATTTTAATTATTAAAACAACAAAAAAAAGTTCCTTTCTTTCTGGGTGTTAACTGTACAGGTATGTGTACCAGAGTAATGGGTAGTTTCAGAATGCACAATGTAATACACATGTGCATTGGCAAAAAAGAATGCAAATTAATGCCAGTTGAAATGTATTTATCATACTTTTTCCTTTTTGAAACTTATCAGTATATATGAAAAAGCATAAAAAGTGTTCATATGGTACTGATAATTATGGGTTAAGATAGAACAGGCTTAATTTGTTTTATGTATGTGTCGAGTAATGTTCAAATTCACATCTGAAACAATGTTTCTTATTAATTCTGATTTCACTTTAGTGTTTTCCAATCTAGATTGTAAGAATGATCTTAAAATGAAAAATAACTAAATTATCCTAGTCTAGTGAAAAGTGTCCCTGCCCATGGCAGGGGCCATGGAACTGATGATCTTTAAGGTCCCTTCCAACTGTAACCATTCTATGATTCTGTCTTTGGTCAAAGGTCACCAAATTTTATTATAAATTGTTATATATGCCAGAAGTGGTTAGTTTGCCACTCGTATGTTTGCCAACATCACACTGATGTTTAAGATGCCAGTGAAAAAGAACTAATACTTCATTTCCTATATTTTTATACTATGAATAATTGGCCCTGAATTAAAATCAGTCCTTAAAAATCTGCTGTGTTCTCTCCTTTGGATGGTTTAACCCTGACAGTTCACAGTTTAGTTCTTTGCTGTCAGGATTTAGTGTCTACAGTTTGAGGAGACTGCTCTAATGAAAGTAGCTACCAATGTACACGATCTTAAAGCGTAAAGTATAACTGGTATTGGTTTAAAATGTAGGAAGAGAAATTATAGTAAGAAAATAATAGCAGGAAGAAAAATAAATAGAATATGTATCAGAATATCTACTTGGTAGTAGTAAACTTTGATGAATGATAACACTGTACTGTATTTAGACAAGAAATTCTGAAATTCCATGAAAGACACATGATACGCCTTGTAATCTCTAGGTAGAAAGTGGATGATTTATGCACATTTCAACAGCATTGACTGCTATGTGTGAATGTTTGTGTGTATTTCTGGTGACAAATGTTGTTCTTATTATTACTTGCACACAGTGTCGCATGCTTAAATTTAATTACAGTTCCAAAAATGTAAATAATAGTGAAGTATAACTGTTACTGAATTTTATTTTCAGAAGCTAAACTTTTCCAGCTCATCTGAAGGAAGTACAGTTAATTTGGCTCTCTTTGGAGAAGAAAAAGCTGAAACTGAACCAGAAAAAGCATCGGAGCTACAGGCATGCTTTACAGAAGGTATGTTTTACAGAAGGTATGGAAATAAAATTCGGGGTTAGCAATTACATTTTGGTTGTTTGCAACAAACATTGGCAGTTCAAGGAAGCTATCTGTTAGTGCAGTTCCAGATCCTAGTTTGTCAAGTCTTGTGATATGATTAACAGTAAAAGGAAGATTAGGGAAAATGTGGGCCCACTGATGAATGAGATGGGCACCCTAGTGGTGGAAAACACGGAGAAAGCAGAGTTGCTGAATGCCTTCTTTTCTTGAGTCTTCACTTCTAAGGCTGCCCCTCATGAATCTCTGGCCTTGGAGGCAAGAGGGAGGGTAGGGAGAGAGGAAGTTTTTCCTCCGGTAGAGGAGGACCAGGTTTGGCACCACTTGGCCAAACTGGACATTCAGAAGTCCATGGGCCCTGATGGGATGCACCCACGAGTGCTGAGAGAGCTGGCAGATGTTATCGCTGGGCCACTCTCTAT
>JAOXNO010000078.1:21103504-21118861 GCA_028565335.1 Limnodromus scolopaceus | reverse complement strand
GCAATCCTGCTTTGGCAGGGGAGTTGGACTAGATGTTCTCTATGGTCCCTTCCAACTCTAAAAATTCAGTGAAATTCGGTGAATTAATTTTGTCTGTTGTAGATAGTTGTACTGAAGTCTATGGAGCCATTTTTGTGACAAAAAGTTAAATGTGTGTGTATGTGATCATTTATAGTATTTTAAAATAAACACTGCATACAATTCTATACACTGATTCTCAGCAATTGGTAATCCTGTTGGTTAAAGTGACCTCAGTAGTGAAATCTGCGAGACCAAACCCTACAGCAGGTTCACTCCACTGAGAAATTTAAACCAGAATCATGTGATTACCCATGGTCTCTTCATAGTGCTAGAAAGCAATCAGTGGATGATTCAGATCTTAGAAAGTTTGACAATGGAGTTATTATCTTGATATTATACCATTAATGGGGGGAGGAGGCGCATAAATAGAATGTGGAATCCAACAGGTGAAGGAGAACCTATGTTTTTACTCAAGTAAAGAAGTCTTAACACCATACTTGCATGTCCTTAGAAGTTCCCATTTATTTACTTCTGAATAGCTATATCTTTTAGAGGGAACTACTGAAATTTATTGTATAGGAATGTATTAGCCATTTTTGTGATATTACAGATCTTAACTTTCCTTCTAAGTCATGACTAAAATCATTGAAACCAAAATATGTTTCAGGATTAACTCCCCAATCCTATCCATGCTTTTTGATTTACTGTTACGAAGACACCTTTGACTTAGGCTAGGACTCTTGTGCTTTGAAATATCATTTCAGTCTTCTTAAAAAAAATAAAATTGCTTTGGAATGTTGGGCTATATTGAATCGATCAAGCTCTTGATTTAAAATGCAAAATACACTTCTCAAATTATTTCACACTATGTTACAGTTCTTCTTTATCCTTACATTATGTGATGTCTGTCAATCCTTTGGCATGAGATTAATTTTTCCATAATGTAGGCATTTTGGGTAGTGGAAATTAAGATAAATCATGCTCTTCACAGTGGTAACTGTTTAATCTGAACAGATGAAATACAGTGTAACTTACTTGTAACACATGAACTTAATGGCACTCACAGGAAAACTAGAATACTGCTTTTGGAACCCATTAAAATAATTTAAACTTGGTTATGTTTCTATGTGATTAATCGTTTTTGAAGAAATAAGGAGATAACTGTTAGCCAGGCAGATCACACACAGAATCTTAGTGGTTGGAAGGGACCTCTGAGATCATCGAGTCCAACCACATAAAAAAAACCAAACAAAAAAACCAAAAAAAAACCCCCAAAAAACACCCACCAAAAAAACTACCCAAACAAACACAAAAACACACCCACAATCCAAAACAAAACAAAACAAAAAAAACCCCACAAAAACCAGAAAAAACACACAAAAAAAGCACCCACCAACTAAACCCCCTGAGATACTGAGGTTCGTTGAGAACTGTGCCTTGAGGCCCCAGGATGAGGCAGGTGGCTCTCCAAGGTGAGGCAGAATCCTGTGGATGGTTGCCATAAACCTCTACCACACAGAGACGCTCTCACAATCTCCAGTTAAATTAGTTGTTCATGTCATGAAAGAGCTATCCTTAGTCAGCCCTTAAAGCAGAGGTTATTCCTCAGTATAATAAAATAAAGGGTGTTTACATCTGTGTGATTTATTTGAACCTTAGTTGAGAGACAAAAGTACTTTACAAGAAGCTGCTGTACTCTTGAACTAGTTCCTGTGAAAGTTGCTATGTGTTTATGCTCTTTGTTTCTGCTCCCTGACAATTCTCATATGTTCTCTGATGATCTGTATATCAGTGAAAAATAATTTTTAGAAGTTTTTTTATAAATTAAAATTAGCTCAGTTGGATAACTCCCTTTGATTCTAACCTTGATGTAGCTTGAGGGTAACAGAAAAATTGTGTACATGCAAGTTTTCCTAGATCTGAAGTATCAAATAGAGAAGCTAAAGATGCTTTAAGTAGCATACAGTAATTTGAAGCTCAGACTACCTCATGAAGCAGGAGCTAGTTAAAAGTGATTTTGCTTTTTCAGGATAATGAAAAATCTACTGCACAACAATTTTCCATTGTTTGTATTATTAGGCTGTATACGGAAGTTTAAATGCTGTAAAGGCAGTATGGAAAGCACAAAAGGAAGAATCTGGTGGAATCTTCGAAAAACCTGCTACAAGATAGTAGAACACAACTGGTTTGAAACATTCATTGTCTTTATGATTCTTCTCAGTAGTGGTGCTCTGGTAAGTAGAGCATACACCTGTAGAAACAGTAACTATAAAAATGGTTTATCAAATATAGTATTATAACACATCTGGGTTCATTAAGAAAAAAGTACAAGGTTAACTTGAAAGAGAGTTTGGAACTAAATTCCTAGAATATTTTGGGTAGTGGCTATAAAATAAGTAATTAAAATTCTGCTGTCAAATAACATTCTGCAGATGAATTTTTGATGAATACAAGGTGATATATGTGTATGAGTGTGTTTATCAAAAGAATTACACAAAATCTTGTTGAAAAAAATTTTTAAATCATACAAAAGAATTGTATGCAATAACTGAAACAGTTATTTTACTTTAAATTGTCCCCAAAAGCAGTACAGATACTGAATTCATCATGTTCTCTTAATTTTTTGCTTTAGTTTTAGTTTCTGTATTTCTATACTGTCACATAGAAATCCTTTAATTCCTTTATACTATTCTCAGTGACATTTAGTCCTTCGCACAGCTAATAAGTATTGGGTTCTTTTTGGTTGTTGATTGGAGTAGGATTTCGTATATACTGTCATTATCTCTGCTCCAGCACCTGAAGCACTGTGTTCTTTCCTTCTTCTCTGACCTTGATATTTGCAGGGTAGTTTCTCTCACTTTTTTCTTCAATCCTCATACTGCCATGCGGTGTTTTGCCCTTTCTTAAATAGGTTTTCCCAGAGGCACCACCAGCTTCGCCAATGGGCTCAGCTGCTTTCTGTGATGGGTCCATTGTGGAGCAGGCATAGGGCAGCCCTGGCCTCTTCTTACAGTAGCCACCCTTGCAGCTCTCTGCTACCAAACCCTTACCACCAACACCCAATATTGGAATTCAGCAAAGATCAGCAGCAACATAATATTTGGTTACTATAACTCATTATTCACTTCAGGTGTAGAATCATAGAATTATATAGGTTGGAAAAGACCTTTAAGATCATCAAGTCCAACCGATAACTTTACTATAATCAGGAGGTTGCATTCTGGCTGAGCCTGAGCGGGCTTTTCAGAGTGAAAAATTGTAATTCTGCGTCAACCATTACTGAAATTTCTACAAAGCTTTTTGACAACTTCAGTCAAATATTGCAATTCCATTATCAGGCAATGATAAAATCTAAAACTCTGAAAGAATGCACTTGTAATCTCAGCTCATGCTGGCTTTTCAAGGTAAAATATCTAAAATTGAGAATGATTTCACTTTGTCTTTCTTCATTCAGTTCTTTTGGCTTAATTTGTAGTTTGCAAAGACCTATGAATAACTAACTTATATGCAACTTATTTTTCACAGGCTTTTGAAGATATATACATTGAACAGCGCAAGACTATAAAAATCGTACTGGAATATGCTGATAAAATCTTCACTTACGTCTTTATTCTGGAAATGGTGCTAAAATGGGTGGCCTATGGTTTTCAAACTTATTTCACTAATGCTTGGTGCTGGCTGGACTTCCTGATTGTTGATGTAGGTACCATACTTTCTAAATAGCCTGTTTCTGTTGTTGAGGCAGGTCCTTTTATTTAACTCTGATCTCATACATATATATACAGTGAAGAATATAAATTGCATTTAAAAGAACAGGGAATGACATACCAGTGAATATGATTCCACTGTAGTTTATTCAGTGAGTATCTAAATATGCCTTTATATTTATGCTATCATTGATTCCGTGTGTTCTGTCAGTGTCTTACTGTGCTGGGTCCCAGCCAGTGTGTGATTTAATCAGCTGATTGAACTTCAGTCTTCTGGATTTGGTGACAGAGAATAAGGAAGAAGCAGACACGGAAAGGAAAGGGAAGTTTAAAAGTGAGCACGTGGGTTTGAGGTAGGACAGTTGATCCTGGGCTTAATGAATCACTGGCAAAGTGCGGGGGAGCATAGTATCAGGAAATCAAGGCTACAGCAAAAGAAGAGGGGTGGGGGCAAGGAAGCAGTAAAGGGAAGAATTGAGGAAAATGAAAAGTGATGGCCTGTGGATCAGTATAAAAAGGTGGCATCACTCATTTGCAATCCTCATTTTGATTGTAATGGCACTCACTGTGTACTAGGCTGCAAGGCTAATTTCTGTGCGACTTTTCCGCTTTTCATTGACGCATGACTTTATAAAGATTCTTTCATGGAAGCTGAATTCAGTGAGCCTGAAAAAAAAAGATTTTTTTATATTCGCTTTCTTTATGGGTGCTATAGACTTCTGATTGTTTTTTTTTTTCAATTGTAACTCAAATTTTAGTTGAAAAAGTGTGAAAATTTTATAATTAATGGGAAATCAGCAGCAATCATCCATATTAACTTTGTCATCTTTGCATAGAATTGTTGATGCCATGCTTTAGTCTCATTTCCTGTTAGGATTCCAGGACAGTGTATTTCCAGAATCTTGTGAAACTTAAATTTGCATTTCTATGTGTCCATTAGAGTTGTCATTTGTGGAAATGAATGAAAATAAATATATAAATAAATAAATAGATGTATTACCATTTAAGAAACATTCAGAATTAGTATATTTGTACAAGCTTGTATTGTGAAAGGTTGATCTTGAATCGTGTTTAAGATAAATTCTTAGTAAATTGTGCTGTATATCCATATGGATAGGTGTGAGCTATTCCTTTTAGTAGTGATTTCAGTGCTTTCATGTAGCCACCATCTTGTCTTGCTTGGAATGCTTATATCTTATGACCCTATAGCAGCAGATCATACAATAATTTACGTTGCAAGGCACCTTTGGAGGTTTTCTGGTCTAGCACCTTGCTGAAAGCAGGGGCAGTTTAGAAATTAGCTCTAACCTTAGATTAGGTTACTCAGGGTGATACCCAGTTTTGAATTGAGATTCTGCTGTTTTACTTGGCGATCTGTTTCCAGTGTTTGACCATCTGTATTGTAAACCCGCTGCTCTCCCCTACCCCTGCCCATTCCTTGAAAAAGTCAATCGTGCTCTGCTTAGCTTTTTCTAATTTTACTGCCAGATTTACTTGTTACCATTTTCAGCTAGTAGCAAGCAACTTCAACTCTTTCTCCTCCTGCTGGCATTTTACCCATTTTCCTATTTTTGCTTTAGCTTCCTGTCCTATGCCTTATCCAGCTAAACATAGAACAAATTTGCCATACCAATACCAGCCTAAGTGTTACACAGCGAGGCAACATTTAACAGGATCTTTTTAGGTAAACTGTTCTATATCCATTGATCTAAATGCTGGGTGAGAACTTACAGCATACAAACAAAAATTCTTACTCATTGTGATGTTCACAGTGTTTCCTGAAGAGGATCATTAGCCCCAAAACAAGTACAAATGCTGGTTTTGCTCAGCCTTCCATGTGCAAGTCCAAAGGGTATAACAAAAAAGAACAAACACTCATGTAGTGCTCAACAACTTGCTTGAACTACTCTTAGAGGAAAGAAATCTGCATAAAGCTTCCTCGTGTAAATGCAACAGGAGACAGCCACCTGGAGTACAAGATTCAGTGAAGACACAAGTCATTGACTCTCACCAGAAACAGCAGGACAATCGGGTTTTGAGCTGTTAATACAGCTGTACTGAAGGTTTCAAAAATTCTTGTGGATTAGACCCTCTCTTCCACAGGAGTAATAATGTTAAAAGTGGAAATAAATCTTAAGGCACATTATTTGTCCAAAACACAAGCAGTTTAACAAATCCAAAGTAAGATGTTTCGGCTTTACATTAACAGTATGTTTTTCTGCAAATGTCCTGTTTGGTAGTTATGAGAACAGAAAGCTGAAATGAAGTTGAGAATGAATTCTGTCTCACGTGTATCATTACAGTCTGATTTTACATTTTCCCCTATTTTTGTTGCAACACACCTTTTGAATTTACTGTATTGGTGAAAGTATATAATATTATTTTCTAATATCACATCACAGAAATGTTACAGTTAGCACTTTTATATGTGGAAGAAACTTCAGAGTATCAGTTGTCCAAACTATGATCATACATAAGGAAGAGGGGGAAATAATTTATTTAAAAAAAGAAAAAGAAAAAATATGCACACACATTCACAAATTATAACAAAAATTTTAAGATGTAATTGCCATCAGCAACATGTGGTGAGATGAACTATCCTCCATTTCCTTTCTCCACTCCAAAAAAGAAAGCAGAAAAAAGCAATGTATTAAATTGTACTTTAGTTTCCAAAGAAAGATAAAACTATTACATCATTAAGTAGAGATGTGGTAATCTTGCAGGAAGAGGATTTCTTGCAATGCAAATATGCTGATATAATAACTGCATTTTTAAAGAAAATATGGTTATCTGACAGGAATACTTGAAACAGATTTTCTCTATATATCTTCTCTAGAATTATAAAAGTAACGTGTAATGATCTTAAGATCTTGATGGATTCATATGGATTAATGCTTTCTGTGATAAATGTTTGTCTAGTATTTGAATTTAAAGAAGGAACAGTCTTTTGACACTTAAGTATGATAGTTGAATTTGTATAGTAAATTAGACAGGTGGCATAAACAAAAGTCATTCCACTCAATTAATGTGTTCTTTTTCTGGATCTTCTTGTTTTCTTTTTCCCCTTTTTAAATGAAATTTTCTTCTCTTGAACTATGTGGTCTAATTGTAGTTACTTCAGCAGCTGAATTATGTAAAGTTTTGGATGCGTTATTTCATAAATACAAGTATATAGTTATCCATGATAAGGCACTGTAGTGATCACTGACTCATATTTCATATATTGCACAGATAGTGGGTTCCCTGAGCTAATTTGGTTTTATCTAGTTCGTGTGATTAAAAAAAAAAAAAAGTGTCTTGATTTTTTAAAATCACCCCTGATTTTATTAAAACTTTGCATGCTACATTTAAATGACACAAAGAGTTAGCCATTTTCTCCTCATTGTCTGTATATTTTATGATATGCCATTGTTTAACCCGTTCTGATACTCTAAAGCAGATAACTCTAAGACGCATCTGCCAGCTTCTTGTTCATTCTTGGACTTAGATTTCTTAACTTCAGTTTTGAACTTCAAACACCAGAAACAGGGCTCTTTGCCAAATAGAGGTTAAACATAGATTTTCTTCTGGTACTTGATATTATGATTTTTAAGTATACAGATTGAAGTATTCTGAAGAGACAAGAAGTCGTAGCTAACAATTAAATTAACTCTGTTATAACTTCGCTTCCCAGGAAGGTGCTGCCTACTGTTCCATGCATTTGAGTGCATTGCTTTTAAGTAATTATATTGACATTGGTATTTCTTTCTGACTGCGTATATGCCACATTCAAGTCTGTCATCATCCTCAGGCAATCTCAGCATCCTCAGAATTACTAGTTATTCATATATCTGCTAATATGTGCAAAATAGCAGAGGTAAATGCTGCTGGCTCACTTTTTATTGTGACTATAATAACAGATCTGTAGTAGAGCACTTTAGTATTGTATGTGTTATATAAAATGGATTTAGGTTTTCAGTACATTTCAGGCTTTGGCTGAGTTTATTGAGATGAGCTTCTATTCAAATTCTTTTTATTTAAATTGCCCTTAATTTTGCACAGGTATGATGTGGATTCTTCTAAGTAGGACTCCCTCTGTGATGAAAATTGCAGATTAAGGTCTCTTCTTGTTTAAACTGTTCTGAAATCTACATGCAATGTTCTATTGATTTTTTTTTTTGTTCTTTTTTATTTGTTCTTGCTAGAAACTTAAAGTCCTTATGAACTTTTTTTCTGATATCCAGATAAAAGGTTTTTTTCCTCTAGGAATTACATTTCTATTTTGAGGCTATTAAAAAAAATATTTTGTTTTCTTGTGTTTTGTTTCCTCTAGGTCTCCTTGGTTAGCTTAGTAGCTCATGCTCTTGATTTGTCAGAACTCAGTGCAATTAAATCCCTCCGAACATTAAGAGCTTTGAGACCTCTAAGAGCTTTGTCACGCTTTGAAGGCATGAGGGTAAGAAAAAAAGAAGTAGTGTATAAAACTAAAAATAAACTTACATAAAAAATACACCTAATTATGAAGTCACGGAGGAACCCTGAACTGCATGACTGTTTTCAAGGCCAACAGTAACATGTTTGATTGTATTGCATGTGTTACTCCTTTTCTGTTGGCTTTAATTCAATGTATTTTACTATTTTACATTAAATCTTTTGCTGTAATTGAAAAAAAAAGGCAATCTTTTTACTGCTCTATATGTTGTCTTTAAAAAGTTTTTTTTCTGTGTTTATTTACTAGGTGGTTGTGAATGCTCTTACTGGAGCAATCCCATCCATTATGAATGTACTTCTGGTTTGTCTTACATTCTGGCTAGTTTTCAGCATTATGGGAGTAAATTTGTTTGCTGGCAAGTTCTATCGCTGTGTTAACACCACAACTGGTGAGCAGTTCCCACCAGAGGAAGTCACTAATGTAACTGTGTGTAAAAACCTTACGATCACTTCTGGGGATGTTCAGTGGAAAAATGTGAAAGTAAACTTTGATAATGTTGGAGCTGGTTATCTTTCTCTGCTTCAAGTAGTAAGTGTATAAATTTTGATAAATTAATCTTCCAGTATTAAGTTTTGTAGCAGTAATACTTAATTCAGTAATTCTCAGTGTTATTTTACAATATATGAATGGATTTGAGATTTGATTTTATAATTGTGTTCTATGAAGCTAATTAATATTGCTTATGGTAAAAATTGGATATATTCTATAGCCATTTTGGAAGAGGAGAAATACTTAATATCTACCAGTTGGATATAAAGTTCCTTTGCACCCAACTGCTGGTACCTTTTCAAGTTCTACAGAAATACAGTATCTAGTAAACAAAAAAAATGCAGTTAGGATTAATTTTCTTTTATTTGCTTGATCTGTTAAGGCATGCTGACTTAGATTTTTTTCTGTGGTAGTCAAATAGATAGATTCCAGGGCTCATCTGATCTGCCAACAAAAACAATGCCAACTGTGGATTTCAAAAAAAGTTTTTAAATTCACCTTTTCTTTCCATTTTTATTTTTCTTATGAGTCCTACTCATAAGACCAGACACTGTCTATTATTGTCAAGTGGTTTTTTTGGAGATAGTTTTTAGCTTATTTTTAAACTCCAGATGAACAGCTGTAGAATTTACTAGTTGGGTTCACATGGCAGCCTGCTTCTGGGGAAATAATTGTACTCATAAGTGATTGGTAATTATTCTGACTTCAAAAGTCTTCAACTGGTAGTATTTAGTAGTTAGTGTTGTGCTAGCAGGCTACCATCTGATTGCTCCAAGGGGTAACAGGTATTGCTAAATAGCACTAGGGAATGTCATAAATTACCAGTGTAGAGGGCAGCAGTGCTTTTAGCTTTTGTAACAAATCTTCCATAGGATGGTTCAGTTATGTAATGTTTCCAGTAAACATACCATTCATATACTGTTTTTACTTAATATCATAGCTCACAGGAGTAGGTTTGATGGAAGGCCCCCTAGATGCCTAAGGAATGACTGGATGGCTGTGTCCAAAGTCAGCGGCTTAACATCCAAACAGGAACCAGTAACAGCTGGTGTCTCTCAAGGGTCTGTGGTGGGACCAATAGTATTTTAAGAGCTTCATGAATGACATAGATAGTGGGATTGAGTGGGCCCTCAGTAGTCTGCAGATGACACCAAGCTGAGCAGTGTAGTTGATGTGCTTAGAGGGATGGAGTGGGATGGGATACCATCCTGAGGGACCTTGGCAGGCTTGAGGAGTGGGCCCACGTGAACCTCATGAAGTTCAACAAGGCCACATGCAAGGTCCTATACTGGGATGAAGTCAATCCCCACTATCCGTACAGACTGGAGGACGAATGGATTGAGAGTGGCTCTGCAGAGAATGACTTGGGGATACTGGTGGACAAAAAATTGGACATGAGCTGGCAACGTGCATGTGCAGCCCAGAAAACCCATCATATCCTGGGCTGCATAGCAAGAAGCATGGCCAACAGATCAAGGGAGGTGTTTCCCCTTCCACTCTTGTGAGATCCCACCAGTACAAGAAAGAAATGGATCTCTTAGAGTGAGTCTAGAGGATGGCCAAGAAAAAGATCAGAGGGTTGGAACACCTCTTACATTAAAAAGAAAGGCTGAGAAAGTTGGGGTTTTTCTGGAGAAGAGAAGGCTCTGGGGGACCCTATTGTGGCCTTTCAATATGTAACAGGGTCTTATAAGAAAGATGGAGAAAAAATGTTTACCAAAGCCTGAAGTGACAGGACAAGGGGCAACAGTTTTAAACTGAAAGAGGGTAGATTTTGATTGACTATAAAGAAAAAAAATTTTTTTTTAATGGTAAGGTGGTGAGACACTGGAAGAGGTTGCCCAGAGAAGTTGTGGATGCCCCATCATTGGAAGCATGTGATGTAGTGAAAGATGTCCCTGTCCACGGCAGAGGGATTAGACTAGATAATCTCCAAAGGTCTCTTCCAAGCCAAACCATTCTACAATTCTATTATTTTCTTAAGATTTTTTGGGACTACTTACCTTCTAGAGTTTCTATTAGAACTGCTTGCGTATTCTGTCTGAAAAATGCCAACCCATGATGGTTGATTTTGGAGTCATCCTCCAGTTTTTTGGTAGTAAGAAAGTTAGAACTGAGAGCCTTGTTATAAATTGCAGTCTTTCTGTTATGCTCAGATATTGATTGCAGCTCATCTCACATAGAATTAAATGAATTTGCATGAGGATCAGAATTTATGCATTGCCTAAGTATTAGGGAGAAGCATTCTACCATAAATTACTTCTGTGAATACTTCACTTGTGTCTTACCAGACTTTTACTATTCTTCTTTATTTTTGTGGATGCAAATACATTGCAGAAGACAGTGTTTTATTTAGAATGTTTACGGAGCTTTGATAGAAAATACTAACTAACTCTGTTTTTAGGCAACATTTAAAGGATGGACGGATATCATGTATGCTGCAGTTGATTCTAGAGAAGTAAGTGCAATATAAAATTTACTGACTGAAATGATATGATTGATGTAATGATTCTTGAATGGCAGTTGAAATAAAGTGAAATGGAAATAATAAAAATGTAAAACCTTGATAAATTTTCTATGCAGATCTATGTACTGTAAAGAAGTTAAGTACATATACTTTTAATCGGTAACAAAATTTTAGTAGTAGATCTACATAAAGTATTACTAGGTTAATAAGTCATCTGTAAATGAAAAAACTAATGAAATCTGGTTTGCTCTTAGTTTATGTTATGGAAATCATGCAGATTAGGAAAGCAGTTTTTCCTGTATCTCCAAAAATAATCCTAATAACCAACCCTTGCAGTAGCTAGTCCAGAGATGCAGACTCTAGTAATCTCAAAAAATAAAATGGCTGAATTTTGCCTGTTCTTCTGTTAATACCAGTGTTCGTTTGCATCTCCTCTATCCAGCTACTGAATTGCATAAATTCCATAGGAGTTGAATTGCTTTTGAGTGGCATACTTCAGTCATATTTCGTAGGAATTAAGCGAAACATCAAATATTATTCGAGAGGAACTGTCAGACAGAAAGGGGAGGAATGACAGGTCTGTGCGTGCAATTACAGACACCTCTATTAAGTAGATTTTCAAGTTCAAAGATAAGGCAAGTCTAGGGTATGCTCCGAAACAGCTGGTTTTCCTTGCTTGTCAAGGACTTGCTGTCCAGCTGAATGCACCTTCTGTTTGTGCTCAGTATTCTATAATTTGTCTTAACTGTTATTTTTGATGTATTGCATTTTTTCTATGTTACATAGACAGGGCAACAGCCCAAGTATGAGGACAACCTGTACATGTATATTTACTTTGTTGCCTTTATCATCTTTGGATCGTTTTTCACCTTAAATTTGTTCATTGGTGTCATCATAGATAACTTCAACCAACAAAAAAAGAAGATAAGTATCATGTTTCATTTTCACAGCACTTCATTGTTACTGAGAATTCAACAAATGTATGAAAGGGTAAATATGAATGTCTGAAATTTCTTATAGTAATAAAAAGAAAACAGCTATTAAGATTTACTTTTATTCAAAATAATGAAATAATAGTCTTTGCTTTTTAAGGGATTTGAAGTAATTTAAATTTACACTGAGTATCTGAGTGTTCTCCACATCCTTATACAACCCAATGATATGTTGTACGCCAGAAAGTTATGTATTGGTTTTTGCTTACCCTTACAGTGCTTTGACAAAGCTATGTGAAAATGCAGATGACTTAATTCAAGCAAACAGATGAGAGGGAAGAAGAGAATATGCAAAACTACAAATATCAGAATTGATAAACAGATAATGTATAGCAATATTATGAATGTCTTTTCAATTACAAAGAGACTAATACAGACAAGTTGAATATTGGAACTACTGCTCTGTATTGTAAGATTAGAGAGAACTGGGAAACTGTCACATGAGTCCGGAATTTGCAAGGGAAAGAAAATTGTTGATGCTTGAAAATGTGTGGTTTTTTATTTCAACTGAAATTGTTTCTGTGATTCAAGTGAACACAGGATTGTGTCAAGAATGGCAAATTATGTTGGCAAATTAGATTCTACTTGCTGTTTAAGCTATAAATGCTGTCTAAAGTCTGCAGTAGTTTTATTTTTCTATACACGCTTGGAGGAAAATCATACTGGAATAGTGATTTTTTTTTTTTTTTTAAAATGTGAGCTAAATAATAGCAAGGCAGTACATAATTTCTTCATTTTTGTTTCTAGATGGTTTGTCAAGTTTGATTCATTGCACTGAAAAAAGATAACGCTAAACTTACTGCAGTGGAAACTTCCAGTAAATCTTTCCACTTGAGATTGGAATATGCAGTTTTATATGGTGCTTCTTCAGATCCTTTGAATCTCTTGTCTGCAGAACCACATAAAAGAAAGGATGAGTTTGTGGTCCCAAACCTGTTGATATTTTCAGTTTCATATAGACGATAAGCAAGCATTAGTCACCTGTCTTTTGAAATTATAGATGCACCCATGCTCATAGAAGTATGCAAATCACGAAGTGCATAGCTACCCAGAATTATTTTTCTTGTCTTTGTTCTGCCTTCATATTACTGAGATCTCTCCATTTTGGGCAATGTTGTTGTAATATGAATGTCCAGGTCTCGCTGTATGATGGCAGAGCCTTCTGGTGTGTCAGCCACCCCTCCCAGTTTTGTATCATCAGCAAATTTGCTGAGGGTACACTCCTTCCCTTCATCCAAGTCATTGAACTGTCCTTTTATTCAGGCAAGAAACCCCACAGTAAGGCCATGCTTCTGATGATCTCTGAACAGTGTAAGGGGATGATCAAGCCACATACACACTGTGGAAGTACTACTGTGGCAAAAAAACATCTGAACTGAGATATCTGTACTTATATGATAAAATGTGCGTCCTGAAAAGTAACATCAGTAATTTCTTTTTACTGAGATACCTGTACTTATATGATAAAATGTGCGTCCTGAAAAGTAACATCAGTAATTTCTTTTTCCTCCTATGGTTTCCCCATAGGCATATCAGCTCTCAGTGGATCTTTCTACCCTTGAAGCTTTTTTGATTTCTGGTTGATTGGTTTAGAGTATGGAGTTCATGATATTAGATTTATAAGTATGTATGGAATGTATACTTTACAAGGGTTTTTATATGTATTTAATTGAATTAATCAGGTATGTATTTTTTTTTAATAACAAATAGATAGAAGTTTTGGGGCTTTTCTCCATTCCTACATTTGTTTTATTTTTCCATTGAGACTTGTCAGATATTTTAACAATCTTTGATATAATTATTATATTTTGGTTTTGGTAACAATGTATAAGAATGAATACATTGTTCATAAAAAAACATGTTCTGCAATACTGTGAATTAATGGATTTAAAAGCTTGGCTGTAATTAGTTCTGTTTTTATTATTTTACCTTGGAGGTCAAGACATTTTCATGACAGAAGAACAAAAGAAATACTACAATGCAATGAAGAAGCTAGGATCGAAGAAACCACAGAAACCTATACCTAGACCAGCGGTAAGAATGCGTGCTATTCTTTTATCATCTACATTTGGGAAGAAATAGCAGCAGTACATTAACTATCAAAAAATTTCTCCCTTTAACTCTAAAATAGTTGAGGCCTGTTTCAAGTCAGCCCTTCATTCTCAATTGAAATGTACATATTTCTGTTCTGCAGGAAAAGTCTTTCATATTTGTTATGCCTGAGGAAGTAGAGAATCAAAGAATCTGAAGAAATAGAAGTCTGTTGGGTTCTGAGGGGAAACTAACAGCTGGCAAATAAAGCAGTTACTCAACAGTGCTTTTTTTAGATTTTTCAGCCTTTCGCTTGGTTGGATATTTTTAGGGGAGGAAGAAGGAAATGGGAGGGAGGAAAAAGGGATGTTCATTACATAAAAGATACTATCACCTTTTCTTTTTTCTCCCCTCAGAACAAATTGCAAGGTCTGGTGTTTGATATTGTAACAAAGCAAGCCTTTGACATCACCATTATGGTTCTCATCTGTCTTAACATGGTCACCATGATGATAGAAACAGATGACCAGAGTGAACTGATGCAAAATATTTTATACTGGATTAACTTGATCTTTGTTGTCCTTTTCACTGGAGAATGTGTCTTAAAAATGTTCTCACTCCGCTATTATTACTTCACCATTGGCTGGAATATTTTTGATTTTGTGGTTGTTATTCTTTCAATAGTAGGTAAGAAACTCTTACATTCAAAATGAAATATAGTAAGATGTATAAAATGCCTTATCTCTGACAGGTTTTGCAGATTAGAGGAAATACTTAATTTTAATTTCTCCTGATTATATGGGAAATGGAAAACATACTTTAGAGTAGTAACTTTCTTAATAATTCTGTGTCAATTTTAATAGACCTTTTCCCAGCATTCTTAGGAAAAAAAAAAGGCTAAAATTATGTATAACAGATAAAATTTAAGTCCAATTATAATTTCCACTAAGTCCACAGGTAGAGTTGTTCTTTATTCATATTTTGTTGTGGAAAATGTAATCTATGATAAAATGTTACCATTTTATTTTTATCCTTCACAGGTATGTTCCTAGCTAAGGTGATTGAAAAGTACTTTGTGTCCCCTACTTTATTCAGAGTTGTACGACTTGCCAGAATCGGTCGAATCCTGCGTCTCATTAAAGGCGCCAAGGGAATCCGCACTCTGCTTTTTGCTTTGAT
>JAOXNO010000078.1:21086701-21102834 GCA_028565335.1 Limnodromus scolopaceus | reverse complement strand
CAGATGGAAGATCGGTTTATGGCAGCCAATCCTTCTAAAGTCTCCTATGAACCAATTACGACCACATTAAAACGAAAACAGGAAGAAGTGTCAGCTACTATAATTCAGCGTGCTTACAGACGTTATCTTTTAAGACAGTCAGTAAAGAAACTTTCATTTATGTATCGCAAAGATGGGGTTGATCTGCTTATTGAAAAAGATATGACTATTGGTAAGCTAAGTGAAAACTCACCTCCTGAGAAAATGGATATGTCTGCATCTGCCACGTCTCCACCTTCTTATGACAGTGTAACAAAACCGGATAAAGAAAAATTTAAAGATGACAAAGCAGAAAAAGAAGACAAAGACAGAAAAGGAAATAAAAAGTAAAAGACATAAAGAGGTTTTCTATGATGAATGTTCACAAGCCTGAGATGATGACATTTTTATCAATAGCAGTCTTATTGGAGGATTATGCCAAAATTACAAGTTTTTACATATTTACCCACTGCTACAGTCAGTGCCTGTACCAGGACAATGACCCGTCACTAGCAAACTCTCAGTCTGTAACAGGTAAACACCCTTGCAAGAAGAATAGTTTTTATTATCAACTGGCACTAATGCAGAGGAGACACAAAATTTCTACTTGGACTGAAGGAACCCTTAATGGAGTGCAAAATTACCAGTCCTAATAAGTCTGTATTTCTGTGGAATAAGTGTATCCACTGTGTTCATTTCATCTCCTATGTATGTTCAATGTGTGTCAATTTCTTTCAGGATCTCATTTGCTTTAATTCACATACTGCTATTTGTAATTATGCTGTGCTGAGGAAATAACTGAATACTCTTCGAGGAACACAAATGTCAGGAATACATAATTATGGCATCATAACGTTTACATAGTTCTCTTCAAGCCATTTCTAAAAGCAGAAAACCAAGATTCCAGATTATTGAACCTCAGGATCTAGATTAAATCAAGAGGAAGTGATAAAAAAGAACAGAGTGTAGATAGAGAATTTATCAGAAAACAAAAACAAGGCAATCATTTTAACAGAAAAGAAGTTGGTAGTTTAGTCTCTTGGGTTTAATATACTTATGTTTAATACTTTTTAGCAATTCTAAATTTATTATACAGTTCGTTTCAGGTACAGTGGTTTAAACAAATGATGCTATACCCACAACTCCTGTTTTGAAAAACATGAAACTATGAAAAAAACATAGTACTTTCATGGTCCAAAATATCTTGTAATTCCTGAGAGATTTAAACAGTTTTCATGGAAAAGCTGTGAATGCTGAATTGTGCCTACAGGGAATTACTGAAATAAAAAGAAGTGGTAGTCTTTTTTCTTTTTTTAAATGTAGACCCTGTAATTTCATGAGGACCTTCCATATTTCATTCCAAAGTTTGTTTCCACACTTCTTATTTCATATAAATGTAGCCCACTTAAGACAATAATCAAAGATATGTATATAAATTGATAGCAGATTACCTTGGACAAATACTACCTTAATGTGTACCTCAGGCTTAAATTTCCATACTTGGGAAGGATGGGTCATGCCAGAGACACAAATATGTACATCAGAGATGGTTTTGACCCCCCATGGCACTTTAGTCAGGTTTCCACTGTGTGAAATTCAATCTTCCATAGAAAGCTGAGATGACCAAAAAGACATACTTAAATCAGCTGTGTCCTGCATTGTGGTTCAGATGACTTATTTTTATCATCAAGACAGACTGTAAGTTAAATATCCTGTGTTATTTAATTAATTGTTTTACACAGTGGTACCTGTTTGAACAAACTGAGAATGACCTAAGTAGTGTATTTATTGCGTCAAATATGTACCCTAGTAAGTGTAGCTTATAACATTTCAATAGATGATATGATATATTCTGTAATGCTCCAAATAATTGGGAAGCTTTAACTAATGCATGCTTGCTGCTATTATTCTACAGCTATTAAAGTCTAAGATGGGAAGACATGTGAGTGGTAAAAAGAAAAAAACTGTTCGACGAGACCATCATTCCTCATACCAGTAAGCAATAGTTTGCTGCTATTACAGATTTTATTTTGTTTGAGTTTTGTAATCGGCAAATATGCATTAAATAACCAGAACACACAGGATAATATATTTGCTTAATATGTGGGGCTAGAAAAAAAATTTTTATAATAGCTATTAATCTATTCCTGTTATTTTGAAAATAATATTATTTTATAACATTTTATACTTATTATAAGAAACTACACATATCTTCACGTTGTTAGTAATTCTTATCACAGTCTCTCTGTGACACTTTACTGTTGGGAAATCTAAGATACAATGTGAATTGGTAATCATAAGTTTCTGCTAATTATATTGAACATATTTTAATAAGGAATAATTTTAAAAGAAATGGGCGGTACAGTTCTTTTTCTGATCAGTAGGTAGGTCCTTGTATGTGAAACAAGATGGAAAGGTTTCTTTTGAAGTTATAATCCTATCTGTCAATTTTCAGGTTAATCTTACTCATACAAACATTGCTTTTCGCCGGTGTTAGTCTCACACTGTCTGCTTTTCTTGTTGATTCATACTGCAGCAGAAGCGCTTTACATATAATTTGTTATTCATAGTCTTTCTTCATGAAAATGAATAGTGAGCTTGTGCAATGGACAATAGAATACCTTGCATTTCTTACAAAAGAACTAAAATATAGATGGGCTCCTGCTTTTATAGAAACTATTGACTCATAGTGTACTGATGAACTGCATGCAGGAAGTTGTTTTACCAAAAATAACTACATTGCTAACAACCCAAAAGAATAAAGATAACCTTTTTATGTACTTCTTTTAGTCTTTGTGGTTTTATTGTATGAAGTTTATACAGATTAACAAGTAATTATTGGTAAAATTAAGGGGGAACCAACTTGCAATGAGGCAATGTGTTTTAGACATTTAGATCACATGTTGCTTTATGACTTTGATCAATATTAACTTGTCGCCATCTAGTTGAAATGAAATGCTTAAGTTCTTCTGGCCAGAGAAGTTTTTCTAGAATTCAGAAAAGAATCCCATTCCAACTGTGTTGGGTTTTGTCACTTTTTTTTATGTGTTGCCTAGGAAGAGCACCGGTGGTGTGCTCTGGTGGCCAAGTCCAATGGAGGATGCCTCCACCTTCTTGCTGAGCAGCAGATATCGAAAAGGCTCCACAGGGGGATAACAGTGTCACTTTATTCTCATTCCTCCTCTGGAAACCCATTCTTGCCAAGAGAAGGGAAAAAGACCCGTTAGAGGTGTTAATGGCTACCCCACAGCTCTCTTCAGGAACCAATGCCTTTATAAAGTCTAGCAAGCATGGTCCCTGGCAAGACATGACTACATGCAGGTAGCAGGGTATGGGACAGGGTGTGGGCAGGTGGGCCAGTGCATGGAGTAATTAATGCACTTTTTTCCATTCTCATTTCTCTTGTGAACGGTAGCTTCAAGTATTATTCAAACCTCAAATATTACACTGTGCTTTGAAGGATAATGTGTATGTTTTTAATAACTATATCTAATTTGAATTAAAACTTTTTTAAAAAATATCTTTTTTTTAATATCTTAGTTGCTAACAATAATTACACAAAGCAATGATGCAAATGCTTAATAAAATCTTGGTAACTATTGAATTGCTGTTTCAAAAACAAAATTGTTTCAAGTCAGTGCTGGATAGATACATAGTTAAAAATTCTATGTGGACTAAGCATGAAATGTGTAAGAATTTTTCTCCAAATTTGGTAGTGTGCAGAAATATATGAGGTCATTTATAAAATCATTTTACCCTATAAAATTTCTAGCATTGTTATGTTTATTGGAACCATAATCAAACTGAAGTCACTCTATACATTTTTTTGTTACCTCAGATTCTAAGCCTTTTGGTCCTTTGCAACAAGAGTAATATGTTTGCAGATTTCAAGTGTATATATTTGAATAGACGTGTATCCTTTTATATTTCTTGAAATTATTCTGATATACATGGAAGTTATTTGCCTTTGTGGAAGACACAGTTGACCTTCAGTATTCCTCCTTAACTTG
Source organism: Limnodromus scolopaceus (assembly GCA_028565335.1). Classification (NCBI taxonomy): domain Eukaryota; kingdom Metazoa; phylum Chordata; class Aves; order Charadriiformes; family Scolopacidae; genus Limnodromus; species Limnodromus scolopaceus. The sequence continues at coordinate 21,098,806 of JAOXNO010000078.1, read as the reverse complement.
CAGGTATAAAATATATTCAGGTTTTAACGTTGATATAAGCCAGATGTTTCAGTGTAATGAGTCAGTCATATATATCAGTATGCAAAATATTAAGCAAAATTCCTAGAACAGGAGGACACTGCACTCTCTTACTCTCCTAGTTCATAGAGAATCAAAAATTAATAAGAAAGGCTCCCTTAACATTTTCTCAGAAAAGAGCTTTCTTTATTCTCTCTTACCTACACAGGAATGTAAGTATATTTTATTGTATTTAATCTAGCAATTTTTGAAGAATAAAGGTGCCACCAACCCTCCCCCCCAAAAAAAAAACAAAAAACAAAAAAAAAAAACCAAAAAAACCCAAAGAAAACCAAATCCCAAAAAACTATATTAAGAAAAAGATGGGGAAAGTTCTGGGGTTTTTTTAAATCTTGGTCTTACTTGACTCCATAACAAAAATGTAAAAATACAAAGGGGAAGGATGTCAGGCGGAAGAGGCCAGAAACACATTCTGGGGGTTGTTTTTATTATTCTTAAGCAGAAATGTATGTTGCTGAATACCATAAATACATCGGATTCAGTAGAAGAGCATCTCTTCCCTAGCTGTTAGCAGCATAGGATTTCTAATAAATACTTAAGCCTGACTGCATCCAGTAGAGGGCAGAAACACCTGCCAGATGATCACGGTACTGTGCCTGGTGTCTTCAGCCACAGAAAGAATCAAGAAATATACAGCTTACAGGCACAGGGGATAGCTTACAGCTTTCCAGAGAATTTATAGATTTTGTACTTGTTTTGTTCTAGTGAACTAATGAAGCTACAACATTATAATTCAACTTGTTGTGTAAGGATACCTTTGCTGGCAATATAAAACTTTTGTGACTGAACCAGCAGTTTTTGGGTCTAGGTTCTGTACCCTGTAGGGCATGTGGCCCTGTATACAGAGCTGACACCACATTGATTAAGAACTGCCACACTTATCTGAGCTTACTAAAATATAGCTGAAGGGTGCTTATGCACTGATCCCACAGATAGCTTTAGCTTTACTTTTGTTAATAGGCATTATTCATTTAATTCTCGGTACACCTGTGAATCAGCCCCAACCTTCTAAAAGAATCACGTATGAAAGTATCTCTCTCATTTTCATAAATAGTCATAAATAACATGAATTATTATTCAAAATGCAATGTTTTTTTGGATGTAGAAAATTCTTATGATACTCATTCTATAGAATATATTCAGAAATGCTTATCTAGCTCTATAATGCACTAGGAGAATAATCTGAAATATCTGCAGTGCAGGAATATTTAAAGGCTCACAAACCTCTGCATTAGCTACATCGTTTTCAGTGGGGGATGGTACCGATCTCTTTCATTCTCTGAGCACAGCTAGGTTTTGTCTGTGTGATACAGCATGCAGTCTCTGTTACTTAGCATATTTTATTTTTCTTTCCTGATCAGTGGGAGCTATTGCACAGTGAAACAGACGTATCCTAGTGCTTGCCCTGAAAAAAAAAAAATAAAAAAAATACTGCAGTGTAACCTGAGCAAAGTAAACTGCGGCACATTCTCATCCCTCCAGAGAGGGAAAATTGCATGCTGATGCACACATGATCTCTACTGCAAGAAAAGCGTTTGATGAAAATAAGGAATGACACTGCATAAGCAATTTATAACAATCAAAACCAGCAGTGCCAGGCAAGCTCTGCACTTGCATTTTCTATTGTCTACTTTCTCTTTAACAGCAATCTTCATAATAATCTTTTAGAATCTGACAGATGATTCAAAAAACCCAGAATACGTTTTTCAGAAAATATATATCTGAAACAGAATGTAGTAAGCTGTTTCCATTTTCAAAGTATCTGTAGCATTTAAAAATGGTCAGAGAATAACACGCTGTATTGCTGTTTGCAGTATTGCTTTATAAAACTGTCATGCTTGCAAATACCATAGCAACCCCTGTCGTGGCACTTTTTAATTGCCAAAATATACAGTAGCTTTATGCCCATAATCTGCAGCAATACTTGCACTAATATCTGTACATAATGTTTAGTAAATACTGCATCTGTGTCCACCACATAAGGCAAACTGGATGATGCCAGTGATGATCGTGTTCATGGTCTCAGGCAGGCAAAAATTTAAAATATTCTCTTCAGTAATAGGCATTGTGAATCCCTGTAACCTTTCTCTTGTCTTAACTTCTTGGTGGATGTCAAATGTGATGTATAAATTTTCATGCAGCATTGCTACAAATACAAGTATATTTATTTATATAGATAGAAAGCAGCTGCTCATGCAGACTGTAAAGCTAGGAAACTGGATGTGATATATGCGGTGATGAATAGGTGGGCAGATAAATGCTGATAGCCTCTATCTGGAGCTGAATGTACATCCAAGAAACGTAACTATTTTTGGAGTGATGCTCAAGAGCACTGTGAACTCAGAAGCTCTACGGCTTTTGCTTTTTCATTTATTTGGAAAGGATTTACTTGAAATTTCATTTATCTACCATATTGCAGTTATCTTTTAGAATTTTGTTACTTTTGTATGAAAATTAAAGAACAAGGAAGTGAGAATGTTGAGAGATAGTAACCAATAGTAGATGTGGAGAAAACATAATAAGATATTAACATGATTTTTCTACTTTTATTTTAGGATTAAAACCTTTATTTCACAATTTAATTCTACCCCATACAAGGAGAGCTTGAAACACAGGAAATTTCAAAAGGTACATAGAGGAAGTGGTGACAGGAAAGGAGATTACAATGCAGATATTACTGAAAGGTTATTAATGTGAAATCTTTTGCAGAAGTTAATTGGAAGTTGATGCACTCTAAAACTAAAAGATTGTACCAAAGAACATGGCAGTGAGAAAACTCTGCAGCAGAGTACAATTAGAAATGGCTCTCCTAGCAGAAGTTAATCTGGTTTGCTACTGTGATCAGAGAGAAAACTTCATACTAAATCCTGGGATCAAAAAATAATTTATACGTCTGTTAATATCCAAAACGCATCTACATGTATATACCCTATTTATTCATGTCTTTTGTTACATAAACTTCTTTAATAATTTTGGAGTGTAAAAATCTCCTCAATTTTCTCAGGAAAAGGGGGAAAGTCATAATACGAGGACACGCAAGCTTAACTTTTCTGTATTTCTTGGCACCCACTTGCACTCCAGCTTCTCTTTCCCTGTTCCACTATCAGTTCCTTTACGTCATGTGAAGATTTCACATGACAATTCAGTCTGAAGTGGTGTGAATAAAGTCCTTTTAAAAATTCATAATAAAGTAAAATAAAAAAAATTTCCCCTCTGAAGGGCAGGGAAGGGTTAAGTTTGCAGGCCTTCCTAGCTTTTTCAATAAGATAATGTCCAAAAAAGACTCTTGTGCAATTTCTTAGCTTTTAAAAACTTCTGGGCTGTTGAGTCAAAGGAACTGAATCTGAGAGTTTTCCTCAGTATTCCCTCATATCAACAGTGTTAAAAAACCCAAAACCAACCACCAAACTGTTCTTCAGAGCTGCATTTAGTCTACAGACTCTGACTCAATTTTTGCCATTATTCCTATGGAAGTATCTTTGTGGAAATCTCAAGGAAGAGCAGGTGAGTACCGTCCATACTATGCTATGTTCGCAGCAGTGGCCATATGTTTTTGATTATACCTTAAAAAGAAAACTATTTTCTCAGTATATCCACTTCAGATGTTGAAGTCTTGATTGAAAACTGCAGAAAACAATAGGTCTTGTGCAACAGCTTTCCATAGCATTTATATCAAACCCAAACTGATTTAAGTGTTTTCCAGTTACGGATTTCCTAAAAGAGAAATATTTCTAAATTCGCTCTTCTAGCTCTGTAGTCTTAATAAAGTGACGGTAAAAGGATCGCTTCCTTATTGCCTTGTCTAAGGAAGAGTACAAGACATGCCTTCAAAAGTACAATATTGGGGAGGGACGTTATTTTTTCTTAAGGCAGCTTTGCCAAAAAAGAACTGGCAACATATGATATTACCGCTCATCTTTGGTGTAAAACATATTAAAAAAAGGTTACAGATTTAACAATTATTTTGGTAAAGATAAGTAAGATTTATAATCTTAAGGTAAATCATGCAGAGAAAAGACTTTAAAAAGTTAATTTAAGAGGATCTCATTAGATGTGTGTCCATGTCCACATTTCTTAGGTATCCCTTAGATAAGGGATTTCATTTTTTTAATCAATGGCTCTTTTCAAAATATTTACTAGTAACTTTTCAGGGGCTAGAATTATATGCCACATACTGGAAAGAGGTGTTTATTGCTTTTAGATATTATCCTAATTTTGATAATGTTTCTTTATAAAAGTATGTCAGCTTGCATTAACAGTTGACTTTGACACTGTGCTCTCTGTGATGGTCAAGACTAGGACAATTTGTGTGTTGTCATCACATTAATTAGATACTGGATTATACATACAGCCTGTTCTACTCTCTTGCCTAATTTCCTGACTTTTACCTTTTATCATTGGCAGGGATATCCAAATGGAGAGATTCAGACACAAATTCAGACACTGGAAATGTCTGAATGTTTAAAAAAGATTCCCCTGAAGCTTGGGAAGCCAGGTCTAAGATTTGATTAGTTAGGGAGCTCAAAACTATCAACTATATTGAGATATCTTTGAGGACCTGATGCCTGTGCATTCATAAAAAATCTTGAGAAAGTATATGTAAAATCTTCTTTTTTGCTAAAGAGTAAAAACTGGAAAAATGTTAAGATACAATCTGCTGACTTCTTATTTCTCTCCCTTATCTCAGAGTAGAATTTTTTAGAGGACGACTACCTGATTAAAACCCAAGAGAAATGGAGATGCTCAAACACAAGTGAATATTAAAACTTCTTGTGAGGCTCAGGCCTACTCATATAAGAAAGCTTAAAAGTTGAGAATTCAGAAAATCCTGCTGAGTTTTATGGAAGTGCTTTGTCTATAAAGGCAAGGGCAGCAGATGTGCATAGGTGGTGTAAGGTTCAAAAGACTAGTAAAGGAAATATTTTAAAATATTTTAACACCCAAAACCAAAAAATCAAAAGCAGTTGTCAAGGTCCTGTGTAATAATTTTATTGGAAGTGTGTCATTCTCAGTATGATTTTTCTCATAGCCTTCTGCTCTAAATTTCTACTTGTGTAGGTGAGATGCATTTGAAATGTGTGTCCCTTTAGTCGAACACAGAATTCAAACAAGGTATAGCACTTTTTGTTCAAATGCTCAATAAGTAGTCTGGTTTTGGAGAAAGTGGGAGTTGGTATCCCATAGCATGCTGCATCTCAAATCCTCTTTCAGATGCCTAAATTCTTCTCATTTGTCAAGTTTTGATTTTAGGATATCAACTCCGGTGAAAAGATATATTAGAAGGAGAACTGTAATTGAGTCAAACAATGGATTAAATAATTTAATGCAATTTGATTCTCTATCTTCCTTAATTCTGGCGCTACTCCTCTCCACAGGTAAAAAATTACTGAATGTTTGAGATTTATGTTGAACAGTTGAAAAAAAGTTTTAACAGTTTAAAAATTCAAGTAGCCCCCATTTGATATGAAGGGGTGAATACATTTACCTTTAATGCCACATCGAAGAGCCTACACCTGTTCCTCTAGACAAAGGTTCTTTTCCCTTCAAATTTAAGGCAGTTCTAGTAGAGTACCATGCAGTCTCCATCTCTTTCCTTCTCCTTCCTGCTCTATTCCCAGTCTGGAAGACAGAAGAGTTGCCTTTCAAGCAGGAAGACCAGAAATCAATTTATTGCAGCAGATGGTTCAAACAGTGGAGCTGAAGAGTAATTGGATCAGCTGTAGCAGTTATTTCACATACAATGGCACTTTCTGGTGGTAGGTAACCTCATTAGCAAATAGACTTCATCAGCAGTTAGAATAAATGTTAATGAGTGAAGAAAGAAGGAAATATTTAGAAAAATAAATTAGAGACAAGTTGAAGTCTTTTAGGTTTTATAGGTAGTTGTATTCCACGTAAAACTATGGCTTTGTGTATACATTCTTTGAAAAGCAGTTGCACAGTCCTCAGCCCTCCCTCATGGGGATAGAAGACACTCTAGAAAAACTTTGAAACATGACAAAACTGCTAACTTAAAATGTCCTGTTTAACTGTAAGCAGAAGCAGATAATAGTTCATAGTTAAAGACTTATAACCAACTTACTTCCTGCTTGTAGTTATTTTTTTCATATAGATAAATTGGTCTATCCCTTTAAAATATATCCCATCCGATGAAAATGATAAGGACTTTTGGAAATTATCTGGTTTATTCATAACCTTGTGAGAGTTTCTTTAGGTTTGACTGCATTTTCATAACAGTTTCAAGAGTATAGTTAAGTGGCGGGGAAATTTCACCTATGGATTTCTCTAACATTTTAGATGTTTTCTCATGGTGCCTAATAACTTTTCTAGAATCTTGCTAATCTACACAGCACTAAATATATTTTAAAAAATTAAAAAGTAGAGTCTGGTAGAGCCTAATCTAAATTTCTACTCTTTCTGAGCACCGCTGAGATCCTGGTCTGGAAAACCTTCCTTGGAGATCACTGACTGCTGGCAATTCCAGTGGTGAGAAACCTTCACAGAATCATAGAATACCAGATTGGAAGGGACCTCAAGGATCATCTGGTCCAACCTTTCTTGGCAAAAGCATGGTGTAGGCAGGATGGCCCAGCACCCTGTGCAGCTGAATCTTTAAAGTGTCAAATGATGGGGAATCCACCACTTCCCTGGGGACATTGTTCCAATGGCTGATTGTTGTCATTATGAAAAATTGTCCTCTTGCATCCAGTCGGAATCTCCCCAGGAGTGACTTGTACCCATTACCCTTTGTCTTTTCCATGTGACCCCTTGTAAAAAGGGAGTCTCCGTCTTTTTTGTAGCTACCCTTTAAATACTGGAACATGGTGATAAGGTCTTCCCTAAGCCTTCTTTTCTCAAAGCTGAACAAACCCAATTCTCTCAGCCAATATGGCAGGCTTCCTAGTTCTTTGATCGTCTGGGTGGCCTTTCTCTTGACCATCTTTTTTGTCTAGCGGGGACCAAAACTGAACACAGTAAGTCCTCCTGACAAGTGCTGAGTAGATAACTACTTCTTTGTCTCTGCTGGTGATGCCCTTGTTGATGCAACCAGCACCCTGTTGGCTTTCTTGCCCACTGCAGCACACTGTTCACTCATATTGAGTTGTTGTACACCAGGACCTCCAGGTCCTTTTCCACAGAGCTGCTCCCCAGCCAGGTAGATCTCAGTCTCTGCTGCATTCCTGGATTATGTTTTCCCGAGTGCAAGACCTTACCTTGTCCTTGCTGAACTTCATAAGGTTCTTGTTAGCCCGATCTTCCAGCCTATCAAGGACCAAAGGAAGACCTGCAGGGTGGCTCTCCCTTCTGAAGTGTCCACTTGGTGTTATTGGAAAAATTCATCAGGCTGCACTTGATCCCATCATCTAGATCACTTATGAAGATACTAAACAGCATTGGGCCTGCTATCAATCATCAATCCCTGGGGGACCCCACTTGTGACAGGTTGCCAGTTTGAGAAGGAGCTATATACCACCACTGAGTGTCGTCTGTCAGCCAGTTCCCCATTCGCTGCACAGACCACATGTCTAGACTGGAACGCATCAGTTTCTCTAGGAAGAGGCTGGGGGAAACCATGTTAAAAGCCTTGGAGAAATCCAGGTAGACAGTGTCCACCACTCACCCCTCATCAACTGAGCAGGTTACTTTGTTGTAGAAGGTGATCAAGGTTGTCAAGCACAATTTACCCTAGGTGAATCTGTGGTGGCTTTTTCCAATCATGTGCTTCATTTGACTTGTGATAGCCCCCAGGAGGATTCATTCTATAGCTTTCCCTAGTTGGCACATCTAATGTTTGTGTGAGGAAACAGTCCTCTATGCATTCCAGGAGCTTGATAGATGACATTTGAGCTGCTGTATTGTTCTTCCAACAAACGTCTGGGTAGTTGAAGTCACCCCGAAGAACCAGGTTCTGTTGGCCTAAAGCTTGCTGAAGTGACCCAAATATTGCTTCGTTGGCCATTTTATCTTGGTTTGGAGGTCATTAGAAGATGCCTATTTTAAGATCCCCCTTGGAGAAGACCCTTCCGATCTTGATCCAGAGGCATTTGATAGGGCTTCCAAAATCGCCATAGTTGACTTCTATGCATTCTGTGTTCTCCTTAACATAGAGCACAACTACTCCGCTTCCTCCCTGCCTGTCTTTACAAAACAATTTGCACCTATCTATCATGATCCTCCAGTTACGTGAATTGTCCCATCACATTTCAGTTATTCCTGTGATATCATAACTTTCTGACTGGGCGCAGAGCTCCAGTTCCTCCTGTTTGTTCCCTAGGCTGTGTGCATTGATATGCCTACACTTGAGGTGGTTGGTTTTCTGTTTCTCATCTTGAGAGATGGCTAAGGAACATTTTTCACTGATCTGGTTGGCCTGGCTTATTCCTCAGTTGGTTGCAATGACATGAGAGTTGCTACTTTGTATCCCACCATCAGTTTAAAGCCCACCTCACTATGTTGGCTGGCCTGCTGCCAAAGATTTCTTTGCCTCTTCTAGACAGGTAGATCCCATCTCTCCTGTAATAATTGAAGAATGTCCCATTGTCATTGTCATACAAGACAAAACCCTCATGATGACTCCAGCCATGAAGCCAGTTGATTTGCATTATGCTTCTACTTCTTGCTCCATTATTTCCTCCAACTGGTAAAATGGAAGAAAAGGTAACTTGGGCACCAATACTTTTTGCTTGCACCCCAAGGGCTTTGTAGTCTTCCTTGATTCTGCTCAGGTTCCAGCTTGTGGTGTCATTTGTGCCCACATGAAAGAGTAGCAATGGGTAGTGGTCTGTGCTTTTGACAAGTTGTGGCACCCTCTTGGCAATATTTCGGACCTTAGCTCCCCGAAGGCTCCCTGTCACCCTGCAGATAGGTGCCTCAGCGCCTCTTAACATAAGAGTCACCCACTACAAGCATTCATTTCTTCTTGTGGTATCCACTGTGTGCTGTTGCTGGAACCTTGAGGCAAAAACCTTAATGCCAAAAAGCTACCAAATGCATTACTGAGGTAATCTGAGGCTTAGCTGATTCACTGGATGAGAGACTGAGCAGTCTATTGCTTCTGATTCTTTCCAGCCTGCTCATACACTGGATAAGTCATGGTAGTTACTGAGCAGGTAGAAAGTTCTGTCTTTCAGCACATCACAATCAACAGCACAGTGTATTAATCCTTCAATACGTCTGTTTGTGAAAGCACAACAGTTAAAAAGTCATTTCTCCACCCTGCACACTGTGGTGAAAACCTTGAATGCAGAATTGGTGAACTCTGTTGTGGATGAGGCGGGGTTTCTCCATCAGTTTGAGGTGAGGAAAATAAGGGAAAAGATGAAAAGGAAGAGGAGAGGCAACTCAGTTCAGAAAGCTCACAAGGATGTGGTCAGAGTAGGGATAAACACAAAGGAAAAGAACAAAATGAAACTGGGCAGTAACTTCTGTTCCAAACTGTCAGACTGAATTAGCTGAAGTGGTTTATGACTGGTTTATGACTAGTATTATAGGCAATCCACTGTTTAATTTAGCATTAAGAAAAATGATGAAATAAAATCATGAGTCTACTGAAAATATGAACATTTTTCAACTTGATTTCAGTGAAGGGATTCTTTAGGATAACAGGTATTGAGCAATTGCACAGCTTTCTTTGTATTTATGAAGCAAGCACGCTCAAAAGTTTCTGGCTGCATCTGATCAGTTTAAGGGATTACTGCAAATTTGTCTAAAATAATCTACATCCATTACTGTCAATTACACTGACACGTCAAAATTAATTATTGCTATCACAGTGCAGTGTCTTTCAGTTAGAATTCCATATTGCTACCCTTTTGTAACCTTAGTTGTTCTTAGCTAGGAGAGGAGTTGGGTAACCTCATTGGTGTTATCAGCTCTGTCCCCTAATACTTTTAGAAACTCCAGAATTGTTCTGGCACTCCAAAGCAGATTAAAAACATGGAGGCGTTTATATTCCAATATAACTGAAGAATATTATAAGTGGCTTGAGAAATCTGCTAAGATACACTCTCAATTTAGCAATTCTTTCACAACACAGTTGTGAGAGGCATTCTGGGAAAGCCTTGTCAAAGTGTTTTTGAAAAGAATTAGTTATAGTGCTGTTAGGTTGTTTTAGTGTTCAGGGTTTATATAAGAGACTTATTAACACAGCTGCTAGACAGTGAACGGAACAGAGAAGTTAGGGTCAAATCTTACCAAATAAGTGAATTTTCCTGAAGTTGAGTGATTTTAGGAAGAAGATGTCATTCCCTGCATGCTATCAATGCAAAATTACTCTCTGATTTTACAGATTTACATCAAATTATCTTCCAGTATTCCCGTTTCCTTCCTTGAAATGTAATGCATTAATCTTGAATCTCCTGATTCAGTGTGAGTACGGTATGAGTAACACTGACAGCCATGAATTTTAGAAAACTGGTTATCATACAATCATAATTTCATTTAAGTGGATATATTTTATATATCTGTGGCTTTCTCTTTCCTTCCTTAAAATTCTTGAGAACTCTTTGGTGAGTAAGATCTGCTGCTGGTGACTCACTGTGATTGTTGTCTCAGTAGCACTTCTGACAGCTGACATTTCTGTCTCATTCTTACTAATTGTCAAGTAGAAAGTCTAAATTAGGCCACGGTTTCACAAACATACTTAACTGCCATAAGCTGGCAATGTAAGTGAAAGAAGCAGCCCTGCCCTTCCCTTTCCCCTAGGTTAGCACAACTATTTGTGTTGCCCTACAACAGACTAGATTGGAGAACTCAAAACTCAGAACAAAAAATAGTTTATCTTTAGCCTTGATAATTTTCCCATTCAATTCACTATACGACTGTACAAATGCTTGTGCTAGACAGAAGGGAGATGGGCAGCTGCAAGCAATGCCCTTCTGTACTAATTTGGTATTTCTGAAACTATGGCTTTGGATATCTCTTGGTGGTCCCTCAAGCTAAATCCTTGATGTTTTCCTTCCCTCCTAGAAGAGAAATAAAATTACAAAGTAAAAAAGAAAACATTATATTATGAGAATTAAAAATAAGGATTCAGACCCCATGGTAGCCTATGCCAAAATGGCAATGTAGGTCAACCCCAAACCTGTGTGTGTTCAATTTACAGTACTCTACACGCTTGACATAGTCTGTTCTTAAAAACAAGGAATTTGTTAACTAAAATTGGTTGCTTTTCACTTTTGTAATTTAGATGAAAATTTCATTTTTATCTCCACTGACCTTCATTTTGTGTATTAAATTAGTTTTGCCAAAATAGAATTTTTTCAAATCAACAAAGCTAATATTAATCAAAATTCTAAAAATGCTATTTGGTTTGAAATTGGCATATGATTAATCTGGTTTGAGCTCTTTTGTTTAGAATGGTACCCAGTTGCCAGTTGAATCCAGTAGGAAAAACTCAATGGTCTCCAGAAGGTGCTGGCTCTTGAAGTAGTGAGGGGCTGCTCAGCAGCAGGATTTTGCCAAGATGTGAAGCAGCAGCTTCCACCAAGTCCACAGCTCAGCAGAGGCTAGAATTAGGTATTGCTAGTTAACCTGCCTAACCATCCTCTGGGGATCCTGTGATTCCCAGGAGCATGACTGCTGCATACTATTCAAAATCCAGCCCCATGCTATCTTTGCCTCTATGCAAATGCTTGCTGACTTGCAGATTAAACATCAACTAATATGGCATGTTCTTATATTGGACCTGTTATTATCATTATTATAATGATATATATTATATATCATTATATATATATTTATATTATATAATATAAATAATATAATGATATTATTGGACCTGTTGTTATCATGGACCTGTTGGAACTGGTCCAGCGAAGGGCCATGAGGATGATCAGAGGGACGGAGCATCTCTCCTATGAAGACAGGCTGAGAGAGCTGGGGTTGTTCAGCCTTGAGAAGAGAAGGCTCCGGGGAGACCTTGTAACAGCCTATCAATATCTGAAAGGACCCTACAGAAGAGCCGGAGAGGGACTCTTTACGAGGAAGTGTAGCGACAGGACAAGGGGCAACGGTTTTAAATTGGAA
>JAOXNO010000078.1:21069406-21082736 GCA_028565335.1 Limnodromus scolopaceus | reverse complement strand
AGAGTGGTGGTGAATGGAGTTAAATCCAGTTGGCGGCCGGTCACGAGTGGTGTCCCACAGGGCTCAGTACTGGGGCCAGTTGTCTTTAACATCTTTATGAATGATCTGAACGAGGGGATTGAGTGCACCCTCAGTAAGTTCGCAGACGACACCAAGCTGGGTGGCAGTGTCGACCTGCTGGAGGGTGGAAAGGCCTTGCAGAGGGATCTGGACAGGCTGGATCAATGGGCTGAGACCAACAGGATGAGTTTTAGTAAGACCAAGTGCCGGGTCCTGCACTTGGGTCACAACAAGCCCAGGCAGCGCTACAGGCTTAGGGAGGAGTGGCTGGAGAGCTGCCCGGCAGAAAAGGACCTGGGGGTGTTGGTTGACAGCAGGCTGAACATGAGCCAGCAGTGTGCCCAGGTGGCCAAGGAGGCCAACAGCATCCTAGCCTGTGTCAGGAAGAGCATGGTGAGTAGGACCCGAGAGGTGATCGTCCCCCTGTACTCGGCATTGGTGAGGCCTCCCCTCGAGAACTGTGTCCAGTTTTGGGCCCCTTACCACAAAAAAGACATTGACATGCTGGAGCGGGTTCAGAGAAGGGTAACGAAGCTGGTGAGGGGTCTGGAGAGTAAGTCTTATGAGGAGAGGTTGAGGGAGCTGGGATTGTTCAGCCTAGAGAAGAGGAGGCTGAGGGGAGACCTTATCGCTCTCTACAACTACATGAAAGGAGGGTGTAGAGAGGCGGGGGTCAGTCTCTTCTCCCAAGTTACAGATGATAGGACAAGGGGTAATGGCCTCAAGTTGCGCCACGGGAGGTTCAGGTTGGATATTAGGAAAAATTTCTTCACTGAAAGGGTTATCAGGGATTGGAACGGGCTGCCCAGGGAAGTGGTTGAGGCATCATCCCTGGAGATATTCAAAAGATGAATTGACATGGTGCTCAGGAATATGGTTTAGTGTTGGTGTGTGGTGTTTTGTGGTGGTGTTTTTCTTTTTTTTTTTCTTTTTTTTTTTTTTGTTGGACTAGATGATCCCTTCCAACCTAGGCGATTCCATGATTCTGTGATTTCTCCCTGCCATATGGGGAGGAAGGTATGGAGGGTTCAGAGAGCCTTAAACCCAAAGACTCCTGTGTTATAAAGGGCTTGTTCTCTAGAAGTGACAGCTGTGGGGTCAGGAACTAACAGGCAGTGCAACATCTTTTCCTAAAAGCCAGTGTCAAGACCAGCCAAGTGCTTTCAACATTTGGTGACATATTTAGACCTAAATGCATTTGTGCCATTTTGTGCCTGAACCAGTTACACTCAGAGTACACAGACGTGGGAGTAGGTCTGCAGGAATTCATTTCAGTGAGATTGTTGTTGTTTGTCCTGCCTTAACACCAGCCCTGGACTTAATGCAAAAGCAGATGGGTACCTTTACAGAATGCTACCCTACTACTCCCATTTTTTCCATTATTTGGTTAATGAGAAAGACAATGTTTTGATTTTGGTGGCTGTAATAGAGATAAGCCTGATCTGCTGCTGCTTTACCTATTACAAACTAACTGATATAAAGGTGAACCTTCTTTTTTTAATTCTGCACAGCATGAAGAAGTTCCTCCTGTCTCCTGACTCTGCCATCCAAAGAATTACTGGTAAGTACAACACTGAATGAAGTATTCTACTTTGTGCAGGTTTTCTTTATAAAGCTTTTCATACCAGTGTTTTTAAAGGGAAATTCAAAGAGGATTACTAGATTTTACCTACTGGGAGTTATACTATGCCTACGTTCTTCAGCATTACAGAAAACGAGAAGACATTCTAACTAAAATAAAAATTATAGGGCTAAAATGCAAACAAACTACTTTTAACTCACTTATTATGGCACATAATCATACATCTGGTACATAGCAGTTCCTCTAATCCTACTTGCAATACTTTTTGGTATACCAAACAAAAATTTCATTTTCTGGAGTAGCGTTATTCCAATTAAAAATAAAGGATGCTACTTTGTTCTGGTGATAAATAATAAGATACAACTACTACTTCTAGCTTTAGGATATGAAGGAAGCAGTCTAACTCTCTCTAGGATTTTGGTGATTGTGAGCAGTTACTGTTTGATGGTCATTCAGCAGCCTATGTGAAATGCATTAGTGATTTGTGGGGCAGTGTAAACAAGCCTGCATTGCTGCTCTGCCTGTTCTCTATATAAATAGAGGGGAGAATTCTCCAGAGATGCCAGTCTGGCACCTCTCACAAGCTTTGCATTTACTTACTATTCATTATTAATTGTTAAGTGCTTGCAGCACACTTGATATTGTAAAAAGTACAAAGTTACAGTCCCTGCCTGGAGGAGCTTACTTTAGAAGATAAGCAGAACCAACTCATTCTTTTCCTGTACAACAAATACAGTTTTCTTTGTGTTTTGTTTGAATTCTCTAAAACTCCGATAATATGGGCTTCAAGGCAGGTTACGTAACATTTCTTTACTGGCTTTCACATTACTCAGTTCAGAATGCAAGAACTGTCTGAGCATGCTTGGCTATATGCAGTGTGACAGATTTCACTGTTCTGAACAATTGGTCCCAACTGCTCTTATTTGAGGTTTCAAACCGTTTTTGAAAGCTATCAAATTTCATGTTAATCTCCTCCGGAGTAGAAAGAACAAATATCTGGATGAAAAGACAAGCCAGAGTTGATGCATAGCAGGAGAGGCATAATATTACTTGGACAGGCATCTGACTAGTCTTTGTTCGCTTCTCAACAAGGCAGAAAGTTTTATGATTTTGCTGGGGGGTGGGAAAGAAGGGAATTAATAGGTTAAGCAAAGGTGGCATTCTCTTGAAGAAAGAAAATGCAGACAGTAGCCTGCATATTATAGATAGAATGCATGTGATTTTACTTGTATGTGTTTTCCTCTCAGGTAAGAATTAGTACATAACGTATTTGGGTTTTATATGTCCACAGCTGTATTTACTCCATTCCATTCATTCCAGAATCCCAAGCATAGTCACCAATTTTTGGAAGGCTTCATAACTAGAAATAAAGTGCTAAATGCTAAGATGTGGGTGAATGAGGGAGAATTTTTTAAGTAAAAAGAAAGGAGAAAATGTAAGGAAAAAACAAGTGAGAGGAAGTGAGTGACCTAAAGCATGCAGAGAAAGAGAGAAAGAAAAATATTCTGGAAAAAAAGTAGAGATAGAAGAAAAAACATGATACAATCATGATAAACACAAAGCATCTCTGCAACAGTTTCTGAATACTGTATGTTTTACTTGTAGTAGGCTGGTCTATGAATGGGTCATTCATTTTAATTGGACAGCAGATTATAGTGAGGAAAAAAAAGGGGTGGGTGGGAGTTGGAAGTGGTCAGTTTGAGAGCTCCTAACTGGAGGGTGGTTGAGGTACCAGGTCAGAACAAATGAGTCGGAAGACTCCTGGCTTGGCTGGCTGCAGGTCTCACTGAAGATAACCCGGTGAGCCAGTGCCTGGAGCTTGTCAGGACTATGGGAACGCTGGCTGCAAAACAGGGGAATGGTCTTCTAAGAGGTGTGGTGGGTGTTTTGGAGCTGTTCAACTTCATCCTATTCAGTATAGAGGAACTTAGGGCATCTTGAGATAATAACTTTTAACCAAACAGATACTCCGTGTATACTGTCCTAAATCTTTTCCCTGTTGGTACTTTATCCCTTCTGTTAAATCAGAGCTGCCTAGTCACCAAATCATCAAATTCCCAAATGGAAGACTTGCAGATGCCAGTCTCAGCTGGAACTGGGTAAGTACAATTCAGAAAAGTTAAGACACAGCCACTCAGCTCACTATGATTTCACTTTTCAGTTCAGGGTAACAGATACTCCTCACTGACATTACAACCCTTTCTGTAACATCTCTCTTTTACAGAGAGATATTCAAGCTTACGTATCAATAATCTATTCCGAATAATCTAAAAGCATCACAAATATCAGCATATACTCTGTAATAAGCGTGGTTCAAAGGGGTCTTCACAAATTCATATTTGTTTTAAGGAACAGGACAGGAATACCAAGCTGATCCAAGTATAGCTTCTTTCAAAATGTGGCTAATGGGAGGTGATCAACTGCTGAAAAAAAAAAATATTGCACTCTGAAAGTGCATTAGAATAGGCCACAGAAGCAAATAAGAGATCTAGGATCAATATTTCAGACACTTATCAGCAAATTTAAGCAAAACTAGCCTAGATACTGAATACTAAAGACAACTTCAATGTAATGACAGAAACAGATAATTGAAAATATTCTCCATGTTTGAAGCTCTTGACTGTGTAGTCAATTTTAAAATTAAGCATTCTGGATACCATCTGAGCACCATAAATGGAAAGTAAGGAGAATGAATCTTACTTTAGTTGTAACCATTTAGACAGAGCACTGAAAGGCAATCAACATCTACAGAGTGCTGGAAAAAAATGGGTTTGAATCCTTTAAAAGGTGGCAATTTGTAAAATTAGGCCTAGGCTTCATTCCAACACACAAAAATGTTTTTTAAATTCCACTAATATTTATACATCAGAATGGTTAGGGAAAAAAGACTTAGGGCATGGTGATCCATCAAGCCAATTACTTTGTAGTTAGAGATTTAGAATAACAATAGGCTAAGATCTTCTGAATTTTCTTTGATTTTCAAATTGCTGGAATATGTAATGCTTCAATCTTCTTGAAAATAGAAATATAGATACCAGGCACATTTGAAAGATGAAGAGGTTATTATGGTAAATAAAACAACATGTATATGTGCTTTCCTTTAGAGACTTCCCTACACGGAACCCCACTCATAACTTTATTGCAGCTGCACAAAATTTCTGTTTCTGATCAGTTATTATTTCTCACAACTAAAAGAATTCCCATTCCCAGAGTATCTCCTATGCTGTGTTATCTGGATATAACTTGGACAGGTTTAATCTCCAAATCATTTTGGTACAGTCAAGGCAACAACAAGAGGTAAGGTCGTAGAAATGCTTCCTCAGTTCCGGTGTTCCTTAACTACAGCATCTGCAGGGAAATCAAGCTGTGTAATCCTGAACTGCAACATGTGTACATAGAGCAACAGAGAAATACCTATTTAGATGTGAGTACCTGTCACATGGGGAAAAAAAAAAAAAAGTTTTTGCAAAAATTGATTATTTGATAATGCCTTTACAAAAGAGTATTGTGCTCAATTTGGAATGTCTGCTCCCAAACAGAGTAGGTGCCCAGCTGTGCTGTTTAAAAGAATTGTTAATGTAAGCAAGTAAGCATATTTCATTCACTTCTATTACTGAAAATCATTGTGCTCTTTTCTGCCAAACTGTGGAAAAAAATAATAGTATAAAAATCTACTTGTAATGGTTCAGACGTCAGCCTGCAAATGCAATCCAGAAAGCTAAATGCAGCAGTAACAGTAGGCAGCTTCACACAGGTGCACACTAGGAATACCTCAAGAAGCAGTTAACACTTCAATACAAAACCTTCAAAACACAGATGGAAACTGAGCCACACCCATACAGAAAAAGTCATACATAGTTTTATGTAAAGGTATATTTTTATTATAAACTCAGGAATTTTAATTTGCCAAAACCAATACAGCTCTAAGGTTTAAATGTTAAAATTTTCTACTACATTATATATTGTCTTTTATTTAGCTATTTATTCTGTTTTTCAAAAAAAGTATTTCTTTGCAGAATATAATCTTTCCCCACTGGTAAGTGTTTTGATAGGCCAGATAATGTTTTAGACTAAAGGTTGTATTATCTTTTTAAAGATCATTATGTTGTTTTCTTTCACAAATTTAATAATTTGTTACGCACTTTGCTTGCAAGATTTTGTTTGAAAATTATCTAAACTATCTTTGGTAACTATTTTTCTTGTTATTCTTACAAGCTTAAGATCCTTTGGGAGGTTGTCACATTATATTGCTATAATTATTTCAACTCCATCCTGGAGTTTCATCCTGTTTCTGTTCAATAAAAAACTAAGATCAATAGCTCTTGGCACACAATAGCTATGCAGAACTCCTTGTCTCTGCAGGCAAGAAATCCCAACCTATATGAACAATGAATTCTCAGTGCTACAAAAACCTGCATTAATTTGTCTGTTACTCACCAATCCTTCAGAGATTGTGTGAATCCTCTTTCTGTAATAGTTACATATTTATAGCAGATAGATCAGAAAGATATTTGGGAATAGGGGGAAGCTATTCCCAGGAGCATGCTGAAGGAATACATGTTCCATAAGCTCAATGTATTCTAGTGGCTATTCCTAGCCAGAGAAAATGGTGATTCTAAGACTTCAGGCTCCTGTTGAATATAAAGTATGCAAAGCAAGGCAGGTAGGCATTTGAGTCAATGTAAACATTATTGATGCATCCTAAATTGTTGGAGGAACTGTGCTCTGTGGTGTGATGCCATCTAGGAAAGAAGACCACCTTTTATCCTGCTCCGAATAGTTTTACAACATCGTTTTGGGCATTTTTTGCCACCCCCTGGTTGTGTGTTGGACTTGAGGAAGTTAAAAAAAAACAACTTGCTGCTCTTCTGCAACTCCTGGGGTACTAAAAAACCACTTCAATTATAACCCAATTGCCTTGACAAACTTCACCATCAACTGCTTATGGCATCAGTGTCCAAAACATTGGGTTTTCAAGTGATGGTAATAGGTTCAGAACAATACATTTGCATATTTTTTACCAAAGTTTGACAAATCAGAAAAGAACTCTTTTGTTTGAAAAATTATTTGTAATGAAAATTTTAAATTTGAAACACACACAAAACTGGGAGAGTGGAGAATAACTGAACTCCAAATTATGAAGTGTCATGTTTTAGCCATGTTGACTTGCACAGGCCTGCTGCTGCTCATTGATTCCCATTTCAAATCTCAGTTAAAAGATTGCTAGAAGTACAGAAAATACTTTCCTACAATTATCTTAAGAAACTTAAGAAAAAATGATTCTTAAGAAACTGCCATCATTTCACTGAAGGCAGTTATACAGTTCCTAATGAGGTGGCATGTATTGAGCACAGGCAGTGATTTGACCCCCAAAAGTTTGTCCCTATAAAGATATGTGCTCTAAGTATATTAAGCAAAAGCTTTGAGAACCTCAGTCTTTGTGACTGTTAAGGGTAGAGTGCGCTTTAATGGAATAGCTGAAGAAAGATAAGCAACACATTGTTTGCTTGAATAAGAAGAAAAGGAGAGAAACAATATGTAATTTTATCTTTGGTATTCTGAATGCTGTCTCTTGATATATCAGGCATTGACTCAATTTTATTACTGTGAATCAAAAGTTGAAATAAATGAGATTAATCAGTGAAGGCTTGATGAACAATAGTAATATTAATTATTGTTAGCACAACTAGCAGCAAGCCTCAGAAAATGTGACATTCAGAACACTGGAGGACTGCCAATCTAACTCCAAATTTATAAACAATAGAAATGACATTTTGAAGAACTATTGATTAGTTACATGGATGTCAATTCCAAATAAAATACTGAAGGTTTTTGGACTTGAACAAAAAATTAGAGACTAAAGTGCTAATTATGGTAATCAGCACAAAGATAACTCTTGCTAAATTATTCCTTTTTTTGACAGTATCATAGATCTATTTTAAAAGGCATATGTAGAAGCATAGTTGTGGGTTTTTTTAAGGCACTAAATACCATGCATTCATTAAATGCTTACTTTATTTTATTTAGAAGTTATAGAGAATATATTAGGCGGGCTACAATCTGGACTGATAGATTTTAAAATATTCCTAAAGAGGACATGTAGATTTTAAAATATTGCTAATGAGGAGGTGTAACTCTGTGGTATTATTTCTAGGAAGAACTTTCTATGAATAAGTTCTTTATTTGGTATAATTAGTATTTTTGTCAGTTATACAAACCATACTGTAAGGTTTTTGGTAGCAGAGTTTGTAGATGACATGAAAAAAGTACAAGGTTAATAAGGTTGCTATTTAAGGGCAAGCTAGGTATTCTGTTTAAATATTTGAGTTGAAAACACTGTATTTTAATATAGTTAAATGCAAGGTACAATGTTACCTAACATCCAGCCATTGATAGTTGATAAGTTCACCTTGTAAAATTCAGTTCATTGTAAATAAGTGTTGGAACAGCTAATACAAAAGGCAATGGACATACAAACAGCCTGGGTCTTTAATTCAGATTCAGAGCAAATCAGATTTAAGCTGTTCACTTCCACCTTGGAATTTGTTAATTTAGCAATTCCTTTTCCCTTCATCTTTGATTCTGTGGTTAAAGAGTATTTTCCTATGACTAACAGGAATGGTTCTGCTTCAAGATTATTATAATCAAATTATGTCCTTTAGAGGTCATGAAAGAACTTCTCCCTGATGCATAAATTAGTCAGCTGTATTCTGTTTATTCTTTTTTCTCTGAATTGCTTTCAGGCAATATAAATTAGCCACTGGGGATTAGATAGTTTTTGGAACATACCTGTAGTCTGAAGGACTAGTAGGAATGAGCCTGCTGTGTTTTCCTCATGAACTGAGCTTTAAAGTGGTCATCAGGCTTGGGGCTACAGTTCAGATCAGAAAAAAAAAAAAACAAAAAAAGATTTTCAAGGGCTTTTCCCATCCTTTCTTGCGCAGTGCAGGGCATCTTGATACATTTCATCTGGCAATCACTTGCCCGCAGAGGCATTTGCAGCATTTCTTGCTCTTCATTCTGTGCCCTTTGTCACCCTATTATTTAATCTCCTCCTGATTTCAGTCAAAATAAATAAATTTTGCTTTCATTAGAGGAGTAACTGAACTGAATCTAGTGGAGTGAAGCTCAGACTAAGCATTCTAGCCTGTGAGGCCCAAAGTTCTGTGAAACAAAGCTGCTTATATTTTCTAACTTTTATTGCTTAAAGTCAATTTACTATCTGAAAGTGGTTGCAACTGAGTAAAGTCATCAGGGATTAGCATTCATTTCTATATTGCCATTGAAAATGCTTAAGATTAGCTCTAAGCAAAGGCAGCTTGTAACATACTGTACCAATTCTAGAATGACATTGCTACTCTAGCCGACTCAGAGTGATAAAAGGCAGGGCAGAGGGTGTAGAAGGAAAATACCAATATAGCCCTACAACCAATACTAGAGTAACCCTGCTTAGGCTTAAGGTTAGGGGAGCAACAATTATATAATTAGTATCCTCAGAGAAGTCCTATATTAAAAAGGGAAAATAAAAAATGACTCGATCCTGTTCTTGCAGTCTTGAAGGAGAGGGTATGGGAAGTCCAGTGGAAAACCCATTGTTTCCAGGAAGCTGGTGAATCAAAATAGAAATACTGGAGGAAGGTTAAAGACCGCAGAGCTGTGGTTATAGGCAGAAACTCCTATTAATATTTCTATTTGAGTACCACAGGAATCCTCACATCTGTGAGAGAGAGTTCAGCCTCTTTCACAAATGACTCTATTTAGACCTGGAGCTTTCAGGTGGCTCCAGCCAGTTGTTCTTAGGCGAGAGAACAGATAGGTTTGCATTGCTTGGTTTCCTTTGCAAGTTCACCTTTAGACACAAGGAGACCAAAATCTGCATTTTGCAAGGCAATGATTCAAAGTTGACATAGATTGAGATACCTGGTATCTGGGAGGAACATGGTCTCTGACAGGACTGTGGTAGGCATCCCAGTACTGCAATGTAAGTGACTGACGAATGAAGAGTAGAGGCATGTCTTTCTCAAGGTCGTATTGCCACAGCTTCCAATAAAAATGAATAACTGTTGAAGAAGTAAATATGCTGAAGTAAAGAATTTTGCTTCTTTAAAGTGCTGTAAAGAACAGAATTTGCTGAATTAATCTGAGATGACATGGAAAAAAAGAATGAGAAAAGTATTTTCCCTCATTGACATCTGAAAACATAGTGATTTGAGTATAGCTACAGCTGAATCTTGAAGAATGACTCACTAGGAGTGGTTGAAGAAAGGGGAACTTTTGCAATAGATTTTTGTGAGATCTCATTGTTTTACACTGTGGATTTAGTCCAAAGGAGATAAACATAAAGAGCTAATATCTATAAAAGACAAGGCTTTTTATGCACTGCTTTGGTCAGTTTATGGTTAATTTTTTTTTCACTCTGCCTGGCAGCAAGCCGCAGTGGCTTACAAGGACATTCAGTTTACTCACATAAGGGAATGAAAAAGATATAGCTGTGTCAAAAAGATGAGCAAGACAAGCAAAAAGATCTGTCTTTTTAAAAAATAACAAGAGTTTTTTTGTCTCTTGTCCTCTAAGCTTCAAAATACTATTTCTCATTACACAATTCTTGTGTTCATTTTTTTTAGTGGAGAGTTTAGTTAAATGAAAAATAAATTAATAGTGACCAAATAAAAACTTACTCTGACAGGTAAAACAAATGTTTAATAAAGAAGGCATTCTAGGAGGTACTGAGTTTTCTTCAGATGAGATAGTGTTCAAATCTTTTTTGAGGCTTATCTTTAGTGCTTCTAAGCTCAACATTAGACATGGTAGCACTTGAACTGTAAGTGTAATGTGTATGCAAGCCTAAGTATATGAAAAGCATTGGCAACGCTATATCTTGCTACATAGATAAATAGTACACTGCATATCATACAATCGTAGAATGGTTAGAGGTGGAAGAGACCTTAAAGTATCATCGAGTTCCAACCCCCCTGCCATGGGCAGGTGCACCTCCCACTAGACCAGGTTGCTTAAGACCAGACTGGTCTTGAACACTTCCAGGGATGGTGCATCCACAATTTCTCTGGGCAAGCCAGTCAGCCATTCAGCCAAGCACTGAACTGGAGAACCTCAGAACCTGGGAGCTGCAGAATGTGACTGACAGCTGACAGTGCCCTGGATCTTCCTGCTCTGTAAGGGACTATGGTCAACTTACAAAGAAGATTTGGGAGATCGACCATGTTGGACCACTGTGTCTCTCAACACTCAATGCAGGTTCCATGTTTAGGTCAAAGGTATTGACCTGCAAGACTTGTCTCATTCTTACTAGTCTTCATCTTTGTGTTGGTAGAGGAGATACAAAGACAGAAGTATGCTTTCACCTAGACGCTTCTGTGTCATCCGCATTTAACTCTGCAGATAGTTTGAAGGCTGTAGTCTTTTGCCTTTGGGTGGTTGTAGTGTGCAAGTCCAAAGTTTGGGTGTGGAATATATAGCCTGAAAAGCTTTGATTACTGCTCAATAAGTCCTGTATGGTAGACAGCTACAGATGCTAGACACCTGAAAAGTTGCCAGAGACACAGGCTTCTTTTTTAGGCAATTGTGAGCTCTTAAACTGTAAGCTGTGCCCAAGAGACTAGGAATCCCTTGGGGAGAAAAGCAAGAGACCAAAGAGAATCTGTGGTACTTCCTGGAAACATCCAAATCATGAAAGTAAGCGAAACAGAATCCAGAAGGTGGAACATTTTCTTTGGTGGGAATCAAAGAGATATTTCAAAAGCTTTTAACAGGTCACCCACACCCTTGGCACCCTGCAGTTATTAATCATATTTCTAAAATTTCTGGCAAAAAAAAATTGCAAGAAGTGTCACTTTGCTATCAAGAAGCAAATCTGAATATTTTTTATTATTTTTTTTTTCCTGGAACTATAGACATTTCAAAGAATTGAAAAGAGATTAAAACCCAATGAAGGCTAAATATAGTTTGTTTGACAGGTCTGGGTCCCATGCAACTGAAGAAGGACAAAAATAAGCTGCTTTATTTCAGAATGAAATTGAAGTCATGAATTTATGCAGTCAGTATGATTGTATCTTCATGTGTTGCTGGAGAGGATTACCAGTCTTGTGAACTTGTCCATTGTGGTAGGTCTTTCAGGATTTTGTGTTAGGCAGTTCTGTGACTGTGTTGACTCAATATTGCAAATTGTGCATGTTGTGGGTTATTTTGGAGGGTTTTGGGGAAAAAAGGAAAAAAAAATAATTGGTGCCTTATTGTTTTTAGTGCTGATTGTACATTTATTACGCTGAACCATAGATCTGTTTTCCCTGACATTGTTCTTCGGCATCAATAACTCATGACTTGGAGTTCAAGGTACCAATACAATTTCTAGAAAAAGTTTTCGTGGGTGACTTACAACTTAAACAACTTAGGCTCCAAAACTAAGTGTGCATTGTTTCTTGCTCTTCAGCTTATAAGAACTGTTTTAGGGAGATACTGAAAAAAACCCTTAAAATCTAAATTCAACATCCTGCAATAACTGAAAATTCAACAAAAAAGCCTACCAGTGCTGATTATTTTCAGTTGATAAAGATCATTCATTTACTCAAAATAAATAGGCATATTTATCAAGTGCTTAATTAACTGCTTTTTAATTTTAACTTCTTTCTTTTCTCCTATTTTTGCCATTTTCTTTTAGCATTAATATGCAAAACAGCAGATGGGGCTTTTTGTGAGATAAGTACAAAAATAGTGGCTTGGGAAATCAGTTTATAGGCACTCTCAGAGGTATAATAGGCAGTCCTATAAATCTTACCAAAAAATCTGGGAAAGGAATTAAAAAGGCTATCGTAGCTAGTTTCATTGTAGAGGAAAAGATGTCAAAGAGAAGTCAAATGAATATTAAGATTACTCTAACCTTGACCTACTCAATGTTCACAGTTCAATTGTAGAAAGTTTTTACACTTATTTGGGTTATAATTTTTCAGGTTTTTTTTAGGATAATATATGATGTTATGTATCAGAAAATGCATGTGTGTACAAAATTAGTGATACCTCTCTTAGGAGTTTGCATTGAATGTGAGATTTCAGTGTTCATCTATCATTGCTGTAATACTTGGTCATTTGGAGGAAAATCAGGGACCTTCTTTTAAATATGTAGAATAGTAAATGTTGTAGAGTACTAAGGAAAGGAGATCTGAAAACACTGACATCTTACATCTAAAATGTACAATTTACTATATTTGGAAATATTACTACTTTTTAAAATGCTCTTTCATGCAGTTGCAAGGTTGGTAAGATATAATCTAAGAGTAAAAGAATATTTAGAGTTGTTCTTCTGCCTATTTCAATATTGGCATCAGTCAGACACTCCAGGAAGTCTAGTCAACTAGAGGAGAAAAATCTTCCTTTTTGACTAGCCCTCCAGTGATCCTCATTGTGATATGGTCGTATAATAAAAAATACATGTAGAGGAAATTTGAGTCTTGAGCTGTTAGATGATACTCAAAGAAACAAATCAAAAGCTTTTGCTACCTATCTCAAAAATGAGATATGAGGTATGCCTTTATTGTTTTTGCTAACAGAAATAGGACATACATAGAAATGGCCAAAGTCTTCAGAGAGATTTGGGTATAGAACTTATATGTGGACACCGCCCTGCCCTCCCCCCCTCCCCCCACCCCGCCCTGTTATGAGTATGTGATATCAGAC
>JAOXNO010000078.1:21042244-21069306 GCA_028565335.1 Limnodromus scolopaceus | reverse complement strand
TGTTATGAGTATGTGATATCAGACCTAAATACAGGGTTCTATTTGGCTACTGGGTTTTATTTTTTGAAGACTTTGAGCCACTGTTTACACATTTCAGCATGAATCATTTGTGAAAATTGTTCAGAAATGCAAGGGAGAATTTATTTTGAGAAAAGAAAGCAAGGTCATAAAAAAAAAAAAACCTGCAAAAACCTGCACCTCAAGATATTGTAGACAGCTCTCCAGCCAGTGATACTGGAGCATTTTAATGTTTCATCAAATCCCAAATGGAATCTATCTTAGTATGAGCAAACCTCAAGTAATGATTTATTTATGTGCAAGGCATCTTAAGAGCAAGGTGTCTAAAAAAAAATCGTCCTGTTTACTCAGGTTTGTTGGCAGGAGTAATGTCTATGAGATACTCCTTCCTTCATTTCAGCATGGAATAGAAAGAACCTTGTGGACATAAACTCAGTAAGGATAATTCAGTGATAAGCATTGTTAACTTACAAATGACTTACAATGACTTACAACTTACAATGACTGTTCTACAGTCATTTGCAAAAGAATACAATTGTTAAACTATTTTTTTTAAACCGCATTTTCTTTATATACTTTGACAGAAATCTTTCTAACTGTTGTGGCATCAGAATAATTAATTTGGTAGTTGAAAGTGATATAAATTTGACTTATTTTCTTACCACTGTCAAGCATTAGACTCTACTACTTACATTATCAGTGCAGCTGGCTCAGAAAAAATCTTTCACTGAGTCCTATATGTCAGCAGTTTCTGTATCAATTTGTGTTAAGATAGTCTTGACTTGCCAGCAGATCAGACCAAGTTCATCTAGAGCAAAAATATTTATAAGAACTATTGTAAACCAAAGTTTTTTGGCTCAATGGAAGAACAAGGTGGTGAATTCATGAGAGAAGTAAGCAGTTATTTATCTCTGGACAAAATCTATGGCTTGCAGGTGTATTCTCAATGACAATAACTTAATGTTTACAAATCATTACTTTGTATTTACGTATCGCTATGACAAGAGTATAATGAGACAGTCATTATTCTGCAATTGGACACACAGTTTATAGACAATATCATAGAAAAGAAGATTGGAAAAGCTTTGAAGGAATATCGAATTCACCATTTTGCCCAAAGATGGAATTAGCTGTATCAAACTTGTCTAAGTTTGCCTGAACTGTAACATCAAGCAAACTGCATATTGCCTTTGCAATGCTGACAGTCAGGTTTGCTAGTCTGTTCATTAGGTAGCACTTGCTACTCAGGTTTTGTGTATGGGGTTGGTTTGCCTATAGTTTACCTATAAACTTTACTTATTTTTCTGCCTGATGCAGTCAACTTTTGGTAATCTGTAGGCAGATTATTCTGGTGCTGTATTAACTGTGTCATGGCTATGGAGGCTTCTGAGCTGGCTTTAGATGAGTAGTTTGGCTGCTTTGGTGTTTTGCGTGCCGTGATCAACAGAATCACCAACCCTTTGCACTTTAAACTATTTTCGTATGCTCTCATAGCCTAATACAAGTCATGATATTTTCATTACTTGATTAACCAGGGTCCAGTATGTGAATAGTTTTCTTGTAAGCAAGTACTCTTATTTAACACTTGAAATACCAGAAGTTGGTACATATAAATTATATAAAGTTTTAATAGGGACTCCTTGTTAGCAGTCTATACCAATATGTGAGAGAGTAAATACAGTGAGATAGTTTTGATAGTATTTGCTCATGTGGAATAAATAAATTGCGTTCATTAGATAAAAAGTTACTGATTTCAAATACAGCAATAATTGTTAAAAAAAAAAATCGTTCTCAAATGATATTTCCCTTGCTTTTTTGCTTTTTTTTTTTTTTTTGGTTTCCACATTATACTTTAGACCTAAAGCTAGTATATCCTTATTACTGATATACTTTTTCTACCAAATGCTTCTGATCTTTTCTTTTTTCTCTTTTTTTTTCTGTTCTCAAGAAAGCAAAAAAAAATCATTCAACAAGGGACTAGGAAAACATATTTAAAAAGCAGTGACACTCAAGCATATTTTTCTTTAACCTGATCAAGAAAGTCATTGTATGCTTATTTATAAAAGAAAAATAATAATTTAAATAGATTTTGTAAACAAAAAAATGGATAATTTTTATCCCTTATGCCTTCACCTTGATTTTCCCAATTGAAATCAGGTCTCAAATCATGTTTACTCTGCTAAGGACAGAACTAAGTATAATAGTCCCTGTACCTAAGCTGACCTCTGTAAAACCCGGCCAATGTTCCACGTTGATACTAAAACTTTCAGTGAGTTTAGTGACCTGTCTGTTGATATTGCTGCAATATTGTTGCTGAGTTCCAATTTACTCTTGTATTTAATGTAGTCCAGGATTTCCACTTGGCAAATTTCAGAGCTGTATTGAATATTATGTCCATTATTTCACTCACCCAAACCCATTTAATTTAAACAGGAAGGACCATCAAATATAGCAGTACTTCCATAAAATGAAGCATTAATTATTATTAAATGATACTTTCTTTATCTCTCAGTAAGTATATTCATGATCAAGAGATACCAATCTGTGACATTAGGAATTTGTGTCCAGTTGCATTATGCTGTCTCAAATATAATTAGAAAACTTAAGATGCCTCATCTTAGTGAAACCTTTGCCTTCTTTTGTAAGGACAAACAATGTCACTCATAATATTCATTCAAGAATAATTTGTATATACATTATCAGTATTTAAAGCTCTTTAGTTACTATTCAAATATGCAAGTGAAATAACAATGTGGAATACAAGTTATATGCAGTGATTTTAATTAATACGAAGCTGGTTTTTGTAAACAACAAGGTTATGTAGGTTTCTAGCTGCTGGCTAAGCCTGGATACTTGTTTCTCTTCTTGTGCCCCCACAGAGGAAGTACTGATGTGACCCAAACAATAATAAACTAGAAAATATCCCAAAGCTTCTCTCCAGAAAATAGCAAAGAAACACCAGAAATCACTGTAAACATCTTCACAACCAGGAATGTAATTTACCCATCATTTTCTTGAAAATACCGAAATCTCTGTAATGCAGGCACTTTAGCCTCTGTTACACCAGGTAAAACAGGTAACAAATAGTTATTTTTCCAGAAACTAACTTGCATGCAGTAAGATTTATGTAAGGGAGTAGCCCTTCCCCTTGGAAATTAATCCCAGTATTTTATCTTATACCATTGCTTTTCTTCTACTCACCACAATGCGTAATATATAGAGAAACGTATGCAGCAGCAGTCTGAGTGTTTCCCTCCTTACTCTGCCTTGTTGTTGCTCTCCTATTAGCTGTAGCTATGCAGTCCTCTCGACAGAGTGTGACAGGAACTCTGTTACCTTGATAGCAGGTGCAGATGCAGCTTTAGCGCTTGCTGTCTGCCTCAGGTTAGTAACACCCTGGCTCCTTCCGGTCATTCGTTCCAGGGGAGGAATGACACCAGCGTTTCTGAGCTGTTCTTGTGTTTTCTCCCAGAACACTCAGGGAAAGCAGACTTCGTGATCTCCATGCTAACTACCAGCCTGCCTGCTGCCAGTTCTTCCTACTTCTGCCAGTGATGACATTCAGCTTGCTCCTCCACACAGGATACAGCACTGATTCCTCATTATGTAAGGCAGTCTAGGTCAAGTGTAGGAGAGACACTGCTGGCCTGAGCAAGCTAGTGGATTGCTCCCTCAGCTTCATGCTTCATGGGGTCTGGAAGCTGGATCCTGATCTTTGCTACATCTTCTCGGGTAAATGTTTTTGCATGATCTAAGTGGTTACTGTGCTATTTTTCTATGCAGATAGCTGTCAGCCATGCTGTGAATTGCAGAGAGAATTTGCTAGGTGAAACCAGCTCTGTCAGCATGATTGAATTAACAGAGTGGTAGTTCTTCTAGGCATCTCAGCTTTAAGACACTTCACAAATAAATAAATCATAAATTGGGTTTGTTTAACCATATGGGGATTATTGTTAATTTGACTGATTAAGCAGTGAATGAAATCCATTTGCTTGAAGGTGGTGTGGGAAAACATTATTGGATAGAGCTATTAGCTCTGAGAGGTTTACTGCAGTTCCTGGCTGTTGCATTGTTTTAGACTTGCAAATCACAAATATGCGTCTTTTGTTAAACAAAGGAAAATGAAAAAAAAATGTATTTAATTTTATTTCATAATCTCTGGTTATTTTTTGATGTAGCAATTGAATCCAGGATGCTATTTGCTATTTAGTGCACGAATGCGTGAATCTATATGTTTCTGAAATATGTAAGATGAATACTGCAGATAAAAGTACATTTAGTGATTGCTCTGCAGAATGCCTGAACAGTAGATGTTAGCTAGATTTATATTAGAGGGTAGCTTTTTTCATGCACTGTGTAGAATTCAAATTATTTTTTTGTATTTACACTCTGCTGAAAATCAGTCTGTAACAAAACATAGAACAGGTTTGTCCTTAAATTAATTATACATACTGAGTATTGTCAGCTGCTGGAATGTCTGATTATACTGGAATGCAGCAGAAGAGGCCCTGGAAAGTAACAGCATAACACTGATACTGCAGTATCATGTAGGGAATTTCAGCAATGCTAGATTGATTGCTAGGGACAATAACTATATAATAAATTTGAAACTATTTTTAATGCATTTGAGAGATTAATTACAAAATGCGTGTTTATGTACAGTACCTTGGACAGCAACTTTTCATTTTCTGGTTCTGTAACCTACTTCATGGGAGTTAGCAATTTGTAAACATTAAAGAATACAAATTTAAGATTCATTAATGAATTCCAAAATATAGGGGCATTTATAGTAAAAATACCTGAGAGAAACTTTGGTCAGCATTATATCGAATGACTTATATTTAACACCTTACTACCAAGATTTCATTTAATATATTAACTTAAAAATGGTGATGCATGCATTGAATTCTGTTAATGAGTGTCAAAACAGAAAATTAAAAATGCAAAATTATTTTCTATTGACAACATGGCATTTACAGAATTTTCATGTCTAATAGGTAACTGCTCACTCTAAGAATAAATACCAACGTCCCTTTCTTAAATCAAAATAAGATTGAATATTGGTATAAGATTATGTATTAATATTAGATTAAAACTAATTTTGATGGGAAGAGTGGAATTCTTTTAAACATATTTTTTTCCCCCACTAGAAACTAGTGATTCTCCACACTGTTCTAGAAAAAACTGGTAGAATTTATTTTCAGCACTTGTTTGTGAGGTGAATTGTTTTATAATTTTCTTATTTTTTTTTAAAAGCTCTCTTTCTCTGGAAAAGACCTGCCAAGCAGTCAGTTGTCTCTTCATCATGGTCTTACCTTACCAGTTACTAAATTAGTTGGGGGTTTTGGTTTTTTTGTTGTTTATTTTTTTTAATGACAGTCATGTAAATCTATGCTGTGATTAAGTAGAAATACCAGTCTGGTGCCTTCATGTAGCACACTGTGAAAGAAGTTAAGCTCAAGAAAATGTAACTCATTTTTGGTGTCTTGAAAACACCTCTTTTGCAATGCAGTATATTACCTTTTATAATATTTTACAGACACCATTTTATACTTCAAAATACAGAACTACATCTTGCAAACAAACTCTTAAAATAATAGCATAGTATAGGAACTTAGAACAAAGCTACTAGGTACCACGCATTATTGTAATGATGTACTTCAGATTCTTTGTTTCTTGCTGCCTGAACTGTTCTAAAATAGTTATGCTATTATATATGAGTACACTGCGTTCCGTCCCATTTCAAGTGTGGGTGCTTGAAGTATTTTCTTACAGACTTAAGGAGTATTAATAACCTATCTATTCAATTAGAAGAGAAAAAGAATACTTATTGTCCTTAAATGTATGGTGGGTTTCTGGAAGTGTTATTTTTATTTTTTGCATCATGGTTCATAGCAGGGCATGCACCGTACTTCTCAGCATAGCAAGCTGCAGATGCTTCAGTAGGATACAAAGTGTTAGAAAATAGTGTTTCATAGGCATATTTATATATCCTATATTCTGGTATATCCCTTTGGGTCTGAGAAGTTGAATTCAAGCTACAAGGTATGTCTTGAACCCACTTCAATGCAAGATATGGATCATTAGCGGTCAGTGCCTCCTCCTGGTATTTTCCTGTGGTTTACTGGAATTGTTCAGTCCATGGCTACATCAGTAGCTTGCTTTCAGTATTCTGCATATTCCCTCACATCACAATATGCAGCTTCAATTTCTGATAAACTTTTGTCTTCACTTTTCCTCACAGTACTAGAGTTTTCTGTCCTGCAAGGGAGTATCTGTGCTGTCTTCATAGCCATGGAAGTGTCTCTAAAACTGAGGAGCATGGAAACAATATGAAAGTGTGTGTATTAAATTATTTTAGAATAATATGTTTAGCATAAATGGGGGTGAGACCAGATTTTGTAATCTATAATGTAAGCAAAGTATAGGAGCATGCATTAGACTATTAGTTTCTATAAAGGTCTTTGTATCTCAGATTTTATCTTCCCATTTTAATTGAGTAGTTGAGATATATATTGTGATGACAATCATATGCTAAGTTAGTGCTAAATTGAAAAAGAAAGACTACGAACATTTGTGGTTTATTTTATCTCATGTAACATGTAAATATAAGACTGTAATAGTATAATTCACAAGCTTTCCAGGTAAGTTTGGACTCACAAATGCAGATCTTTTACTGTCCAGAGCTGCCAACTTTTATTTGCATCCAATACACAAAAACATTCCAAATGTGACAAAAAATCTATTGCTATAGAAGTGGTCTGTATCTGTTCTGAAGATACCTGTTTAGAAGTTGGTGGAAGTGTTCTGTTCCTTGTGCAAAAAATTATCACTCTTTTTATTCGGAGGTTTTCCTCACTTTTCATTGAAACTGGTTGGATGCAATCTTCTGTTCTGTGTTGCTACAGTCTATGTAATTTTTCCAGGTCCTGGTTCTCCTGTTTTTCCATCCTTAACTTCTTGTATAGCTCTTCTGTGATTGCAATACAATAGATTCACAAGTTTAGAAAGAGAAAAAGCCCCCTGGATTATCGTGTTCATCTGCTTGTCCATGGAGGATCTTGGATGGCTTATTCCTTAAAGATTAGATTAATTACTCCATTACCTGTTTTCCATCCCCACTGCACTTCCCAGAATTCATTCCTGGAACACAAGAAAGAGATACTGTAAAGAATCAAGGGAGATTTCTTAATGTTTTGATAAATAAAATGTACCTTCGGACACTGACATTAATATATATATTGCTGTTAACACTTTATTCATCGTGTATATAGGACATGCTCTTCTGCAGTGTTACTTGCGTGGTTTACTGACATTATTGAATATGTAAGCTTCTAAGGCTAATTTTAATTTTTTTTCTAGATTGTACAGAACTACAATGTTTGCAGCACAAACGCTGAAACAGGATAGTGACAAAAAGAACTACATTCTCTTTTTCTTCAGCTGGAGTTCATTATAGGTCCTGTTTGAAAAGGATACTGTGTTGCAGAGGATCACCAGAGAAGGACTTCCAGATAAATCCTTTTATGTGCTGAAGAAAACTAGGATCTCCCAGAGCCTGGTGATCCCTAAGGGTGGGCAGTTTGTGGCACTTGAGCCAAAAAATTACTGGGCTGTTCTTCACCAGTGCTTTTAAACATTTGCAGAGTAATTCCTGAGGCAGAGCCAAGAGTAGGACTGGTTAAAATTTGTATGAGGGCAAGTGAACCACAAATCTCCATTAGTGCAAAGTTATCAGGTCTGCATAACCTGAAATCTGCAAGCTTGCAAGCTGAAGGCTGCAACAGAAGTTTGCCTAGCAACTGTGTCCCTGCTGTGGACGGTACGAAGGTGCTCTCCTTTGGGCCTATTGGATGGTTGCTTCAGCCCTAGCCCATTAAGATGATTGCTCCTCAGGCACTTGGGATGGGAGAATGAGATGACCACTGCAGGGAAGTGGTCAAAGATTTAAAAAATGCAACGAGTATCCTAGACTAGCTTGGTTTTTAATATTACTTTACTAGTTATTAGCAATGTCCTGTTTGTTTAGACACAGTAAGAAAGGCGTTGGATTTCGGGGTTGGGGGAGAGGAAAGGGAGACCATATTTTATTGACTAGCTTTCAATTTATCTTAGAGTTGGAGCAGGTGTGATTGAGAAATCTATACCTTTTTTTTTTTCTGAAATTGTGGTGCAATGTACAAGTTTAAAACATTACAAATATAAGAATTCAAGGCCTTTAACTCTTTAGCAGTTGGAAAGAAGTTGCTAGTGTATTGATAAAGGCTTCTCTCTAAAACCCAGATCAGATGACAGTCTGGTTCAAGGAGCCACTAAAGGAGCTTGTTAAGATAACTACAAACCCTATCAGTTTTCCTGATATTGTAAACTTGGTGGAGCTGAACTTGAGCACCTGGTTATACCAGTGTGACCAGTGAAATCTGAGCCATGAGAAATGCTGCTTACAAATAAAAGCTTTCAGTGTTCTGTTAATGATACTTGAAGATTTCTTAAA
This sequence comes from Limnodromus scolopaceus, assembly GCA_028565335.1. Classification (NCBI taxonomy): domain Eukaryota; kingdom Metazoa; phylum Chordata; class Aves; order Charadriiformes; family Scolopacidae; genus Limnodromus; species Limnodromus scolopaceus. The sequence goes on along the minus strand of JAOXNO010000078.1, from coordinate 21,060,794 downwards.
GTCACTGGTCATATTAAGCATCCTATGCTGAACCTCTACTGATACTTAAAGAAGGACATTTTAGGACTATTCAAAACTGTTTGCTTTCATAATACATTAAGCTGGGAGGAAATTTTGTGTGTTCAGTGTTATCTTCAGGACTAAAACTGTAGGTACCTGTGGTATCTCTAGGATTTTTACTACCTGGTGTTTATTTTTTAAGCTATCCAGATTCCTGGTTTATTGCTTCTTTTTGTCATGTTATTTCATTTCAAAATGCAACATTTTAAAGGAGTCGTGCCTGTAAAATGTCAAACGCCCAAACTATAGCAAAGATTGAAGGAAGTAATATTAAAAATTCAAGCTGAGTAAGTATTCTGCCTTTTAACCTAGTGATAAATTTGTATTTATAAACACCAGGCAATTCATCATTTCCAGAAACATCCTCCATGAACAGAAATGTTTCTGGGAATAATTAATTAGCATCAGCAATAGTATATGAACATTAGTTTAGTATTTAAAATTCTAAGGATAATTCTGAGTCAGGGGTGTTAGTAGCATTACAAAGTAATTTTTCACCTGCAAATGCTCTTCATGACCCCAAAGAATTTTGCAAATGCACGGCAAAAAGATAGCTCAGCTTTTACAATTATACCTAAATAAGAGCCAAACAGTCAAAGAGTGTTTTACCAGCTGATAATAATAAGAAGATTGTTTGTAGATCTTTCTACCTCAAGGCCATAGGACTGAACTGCATTTGGGTAGTGGGGACCTGCCTGAGATATTTAGCAGCCTACCAGTAGTGCTAGCAGAAAAGCTAAATTCAAAACTGGTGACAATGGCAGCAGTGAAACACAGAAGCATGTGAAGTCTTTCCAAATTAGTGTTCAGGCATGTGCACAGGAGAAAGGTTGCATGATTGTATCCGGCTTGGGCTTGCCCTTTGTATGTCAGCATTTGAGTGTTAATATTTGGATATATTATAGTGTGTTTTAACTAAATATTTAGTGTCACAAGGTTGCTTGCTGTGTTCTTTTAATCATTGTCGTATTTGCAGAGAAAATATTTAAAAATTTATGAGATTTTATTTCATTGTTAGAACAATTGTTCATAATATTCTGTATTGATAAATGCTTGAAAATTAAGTATTACACTGAGAGATTCCAAGTGCTTGTGAAAGGCCAAGCATGTCAGGCTGCCACTTGGAAGTGGAGAAATTCAGCTTCACATAGCTTGGATTCAAGCAAAATTTAAGCAGTCAAAACCTTATGATGTAAAAATATTAAAAAAGAACATATCAGAGCAATATTGGAATTGACTCTAGTGGATCAAATCCATTATAGCTGCCTGGGGTCACTGAATCACAGGTTAATGTGTTAAATATCTATTACATCATAGATGACAGCCTTATTGCATACAGGTATCAATTAGGTTTGTTTTCTTCCATCTTTACATGCCAAAATTGTATTGGACAATGAAAGAAATGCTGTATTATTTTTGGCACTCCTTTTGTGCACCTCTTACCTGCCTAGTCACTGCCCTCTTCCTTTCCTGCCATACTGCACCCACCCCTCTCCAGCACGGCTGAAAACAGGGTTTTCAAAAGTGTTTGCTGATGGCCATCCCAGTTCCACTCTGTTTTTTCTTTCTTTGTCAAGAAAGCAAACTGAGAAATACACAGTGCTGACTGATTTGGCTCAAACTGAGGCTGATCCAATGCAGCTGGAGTTTGTTGTATTACCAGTTACTGTTACTTAGCAGTCTGAATTTTAAAAAGGAGAATTTTTTGTCTAGGATCCAGATTTGGCAGCGCAGCTGTCATCTGAATACATGGGAATGTATAGATCTGACGTGGCAGTCGTGTACCAGGCTGTGAGATTGGCAATGCGTCTGTAATAGATGGACACGTCATATGACTCTGGCACAAGAACCATTTTTTTTTTTTTTTTGATTGAACCCATGACTGAATATGTTGAATCTACCACCACGGCTCAGTGGAGAGGTGTAAAACAAGGTAGAGGACAGGTAGCATTTATTTTTGGAATGCCAGGGGCTGACCTGGAAAGGTTTCTGGTGCTTTTATAACAGACCACCCTTTCCCAAATTATTTCCTTCTCGTGTTTCAGAGGCAAGTAATTAACAGAAAAGAAGTGAAAATTAAAGAAAACTTTGAGTCCTTTAACAGTGGATAAGGAAATCTACTTCTCAGCACAACCCCTGCCCCTTTTTCCTTGCTGAAGGAACACGGAGCTGAAGATTTTCAGACTCGTTTAAGTCAGAAAATCTTTTAAAAAGCAATCTTTTACAATTGGTTCATTTCTTTTGCCAGTAGATGGGGCTGTCCTTTAAGGTGATAGCTCAGTATCTTTTTATTTTCCCTTTTTTTCTTTTTTTCACCCTGCTCTCTATCTCTCTTCCTCCTCCCCCATCCCCCCCTCTTTTTTTTTTTGCCCGCTGTTTGCTGATTTGCATTAGGTACCATAGAATGAGCCTCAGAACAGGAAGCAGAGGATGAAGCAGAGAGGATACTGCAGAGGTCTTTTTTTTAATTTTTTTTTTCTTCCCAATGAGAATGCAGCAATTTATAAATACTTGGTAATCTTTTGGAACTGGGAATCTGAACAAGTTTATTAGAGATCATTTCAAGCATTTCATCATCACTATCTCTTGGGTTTTGTTGGTTTGGGTTTTTTCCCTAATAATGCATTTGAAATTCATGTTTTATCAGGTAAGCCAGCAAGATGTTAAATCCTAGACCTTAGTTCATTTATGTTAGCTGTCCGCATGGGGTGTCGTCGTCCCCCGTTTTTTTTTTATTATAATTTCTGAATGCTTGCTTTGTAGTTATTGTTAAGCATATAATTCAGGAGAAAATCCAATTTTAGTGTTTTTAAAAATGTTTCAAAAGCTACAGTCGGGTCTTTTTGACAGCACACATTTTCTTACAAGATGGATTTCACTGGCTTTATATTTTTGGGTGGTTGTCAGTTGGGGGGTGGGATGTTTAAATTATTATTCAAGATTTTTCCTCTGAACTGTTTAGAAATTAACAGAGGTCATGTTGTTCCTTCACATGGAAAACATGTTAAGGACTAAAGCAAGCAATGTCAAAATCCTAGCACTGCAGGAGTATGCAGTTTTCCTTTCTGTAGAGAAACTCTGCTTTAAGGCTAAATGCTTCACATAAATGAGGTTTACAGAAGGAAAAAAGGGCTCCCTCATTTTTCTCTCTCTCTATTTCCCCTGCCCTTAGTCTTTCTGATCAGGTACATTGCTAGAAGCCCTCACTGTCATTTCCATACTGATCAGGACTGGTTGTGATATTGTAGATATAACTCGGTTCATAATCTGAACCGTCTTGCTTTTTCAAACAGCACAAGAAATTTGCCAGGTGGACATCAAGCTCTTTCAGCGTCTTTTCTAAAATGGATTTCTTCCCTGCTGCTTGTCTGAGGTATGTGCTTAAAAGACTCCCACTGAACTAATTTACCTGGGATTTGGCTGTCTGTTCAATGCACCCACCCCACCCCACCCACCCCGGCTTTGAAAAAGTTGTTGCTCCTTCTGCAGTATTTGAAAATGGATTGGTGTTTTCTGTCCCTGTTGAAAACCTGTTCAATTGTACTTATTCCAGAAATGCTTATTTTGTAGTTACGGTGTCAAACTACTGAGCTATATTGGCTGATGTTAGCATTGCATTCTTGAAGTACTCCTGCTTTTCTGTTGTGTTTTTCAGGCTTGACCGATCTGTTAATATAAAGTACAAAGGAAAAAAGACTGTGCTAAAAATGACTCTGAGAATCTCATGTGAAACAATAACAGGATGATTGCTGTCAAGACTGACACCCTGTTAGTTTGTTCTGTTGAGCCTGGTTTGTGTGATCTTGAATATTTGCTGAAGTATTTAGACACAAGAAAGCAAGTTGGAGACAGGCAGCCTTAAAGTAATTGTCCTCAGTTTACCAGGTAGTCACAGAAAGTTTTCATTGTTTTAAAGAAAGTATCAATGATGGGAGGGGGAGAAAGTAAGACCTTTAGCCTGCCTCAAAGGATGTCAAGTTTTTGTTGCATAAGGCATAGTATAATCAGTACAATTCTAGGGAATTCTAGGAAAAAACAGCAATTTGCATAGTATCTTGTACCAGAAAGAAATTATTTTAAAACTCTGACTATAATGACTTACAGGAGAATTATATAAATGAATGTATATCATGAAATCCTATATCCCATCAACTGTTTGAAACAAAACTTTCTATCGGGGGTAAGGGTGCTTTATTATTGATCACTGAAATCTACATTAAAATTGTCATACTATAACCTAAACTTGCTTTGAAGTTTCATGAAGTTGCAAATGTCAACAACTGATATAGTTGGGAAGCTAAAATAAATAACAGGTTATTTCATTTTTTTTAATGAAGGTGGCCTTGAACTAGGAAACATTTAGAATGTCTATGAATATGACTCTTCTCTTCAATGTGCTATCCCAATGCCAGACACTTTTAAGGACAACTGATTTTTGACTTTAAGGATGGAATCACTGCTACTATCCACATCCTTCCAACATGCAAATTCTACTGTGAGAGTTTTGTACAATACTGACAGAAGCAGATATATTTAGGGGACCAAACCACAAAGCGTAACATTGTATTTTGTCTCTTAAATGGTATTTTACTGATTCTTCTCTATAGTTTTTGGCTATCTTAAATTGAAGAAATGAGATTACAGAAGTGTGAAGGTTTTCCAGCTCTTGGTTGTGAGAAATACTCTGGAAGTAATCAGGAGAAGTGGTACTTCTTTGCAAATTTATTTTGAAAAGGGGCAGAAATCTTGGTCTAATTTGTGTGTCTTCAGAGCTGTGACACCCTTCTGGATTAATGTCTTTTCTTTCATTTTATTAATTTTCTGAACTCCAATACCAACTTACCTGTGGGAAAACATGTTGGGTCTTTCGGGCTAAACATCATGAAGACATCTGTTGATTCTCTTCCAATAGCAGGAACATATTCTACCTTCCTTTTCTCTATTGAAGACAGCTGATATATATAGGAGGCAGTAGGATTCCACAAGAGTAAGAGACCTGTATTTGACCTGTAGACTTTGTGTTGAATACAGCAGAAGACAAACTAAATTAAAAATTGAACAATATATATGCATACTTGTAAACTGAGAAAAAAATTCATGCCATCAGTCAGACATACTAGATAAGGAATACCATTAGTTTGCTTTTTTTTAGCATAATGTTTTAGTGCACTTAAGAGATCAAATTGCTCAAAGAGAAAAAAATCATAAAGCTGAAATATTCTAAAGTGGGGAAAAAAATGGACCTTAGAGTAAATTTTAACCATCAAAAGATAAAACTGATGTTGCTGACTGAACATAATATCGTAGGGAGATGGGGAATATCAGGCAAATTCTCCAAATATTTTTCCCAAAGCTCAGTTGTTCTGGCACGTTACTTTCATTTTTCTAGTTACAGGTTTATTCTTTGTAAATTCCTATCCATAAAAACATATAAAAATTGGATGGAAACAACTGAAAGTTTGGTACGGGTGAAGTAATTAGTTAAATGACAAAAGTAGACTCAGAAATCATCGTCCGTTCTATAGTGGGGTTAGTCCAGTTTCTGTGAAATGTACTGATCTCTTTTTATCCGTTAGTAACATTTATTTAAAGAATCACTGTGATGTCTTACTAAATACCTGGGTGGTCAGTATTTTCAGGCTTCCTGTCTTTTACTGATTATTGTGTCATCAATTCTGTCTCTTCCATTTCCACCAGTGTACATGGTTCCAGGCCCCCTCTCTTATTCTTCTGATGTGCTATTTGTCTCTGACAAAAATAATTGATTTTATTTTGCACTTATTGCCAAAATTCTATGTAGCACCCTTCCCTGCCATATTAAATATCACTTGAAAAACCACATTTCTGACTCAGCCACTATTCTATTTATTATTTGCATGTATCAGCCTCAGAAGATTGCTTTCCTCTTCCTTCTTTCTGTTAGGAAATTCTCATTTCATTGCTTTTTCTGAATGCAAGTTTTCATCACTTTCTCTCTCAGAAGTATCCAAAGCATCTCTGACCATCTTTCCAGTGCTGTATTTTAAAGCATTTCCATCCTTCTTTTTATTAATTTCCTCTTTTTTTCCACAAGTGTCTGAGAAAAAAAGGACATAACCCCTCTCTCTATTTTTGGTCTCAGAAACATCCAGCTCAGTTTGTGCTTTCAAGCTTTATCCTGTCTCATGCCTGCTATCGTGGTAATTTATTTCAGTACCTTGTAAACATGCAGATCAATCTTTTTCATCTTTCTCCTATTCCTTAAACAGATCTTCTCATTTGCTTCCAGCATTGGCTTTTTAAAATTACCTCATAATACAATTCAAAACACTGAAGATCATCCTCCTGGTAAACCAAAACAAAACCAAATAAAACTCAAAATCCTGTCAAGGTCAGAAAGAAAAACATAGGAATAAATGTAGAAGCTTGTGTGACTCAAATGGGCTTTATTTAATAGTGGTATTGGTCAAAGATGATGAAACTAAGCAGCATCTACAGTACTTTTAAACTGAAGTAATATATCTGAGGGAAGCTTTCAAATGCTTGGTTATTTAAGTGCATTTTAAGCCAATGACTTGACTGTGTTCCAGAGGTATTTGCCTGCAATGCTTCCATCCTCTCCTCCCTCCCTGGGCTCCGTTTTCTACTTACTCTTTAATGGTATTTCCTTCAGAGTGAGATCTTTCATTTTCTTTAATGATTTAAAGGCTCTAACTGTTTTGTTTCAAATTATTGTTGAATTTATTTGCCAAGAGGAAGTAATGACTGAGAATTTCTCAGGCAGCTAGATTCTCCTCCCAGGAATGTCTCAGCAGAGCTCCTTCAGTAGCTTTGCAGGATTCCTGGAGTAGGTCTGCAGATGAAAAAGGAAGGTAAGAGAGAGAATCATTAGTATCTGAATATTGAAGATTAATCCTGTTCTTTACATCCATAGTGGGTGGGACAGGAAGTGAAGACTGAGGAAATGGGCTCATCATGACATACGGGGGAGAAACTTTATTAGAGAGGACAGTGAAGATCTGCAATAGAGTGTCAGGGGAAGCTGTGAAATTTGCCATGAAGCTCTGTAGGAAGAGGTTAGATGAAACACCTGTTGGGAAGTAGATATAGCTATCTTGACTTGGGCATGGAGATGGACTAGATGGCCTGTGATCATTGTTTCCAGCCTGATTTTTCTGTAAGTCTATGAAAAGAAGTAGATATCTGAGGTACAGTAGAATTAAAGTATATTATAAATTATATAGGGTTTCAAATAAACCTCCTAAAAACTATCTTTATTATAATTTTTGTAAAGTATATAAGCATTCCCTCAAAACATTTAATTTCTTAGGGTTTCTTGTAGATAAAGTAGACTTTACTGGTTAACCATAGCGAATATGTGAAAAAAAAGGAGTAGGAAAAAGATATTTGGCAAACCTGATCGATTTTTGCTTATTGTTAGGTGAATATTATACATTTAACGAAAAAGACTTTTTGAATTGATAGTTTATCTTCAGCAGAGAGAACTAGGACATTTCAAAAGCTGACTAAATAAAGTGACTGTACCTGAGCCATTTCAATGGTTTATATTTTATGTTAATGTTCAGTATTTTTCACAGCTTGAGAAACCCAATCTGATACATTTATTTTCTGATATGAAAGCCTAAATAATGCCAAATATATCACCTGAAATGTGCAGTGATAGATAGAGACAGACAACTTTTCAGAGCTCCATACTAGCTATACTAACAATGCTTAATTGAAAAGTAAGGTATCCAATAATCTTCTTCGCTTTTTTTCTTAAACATTAGCTATGTGATTAGCTATGTTTTCTTAGTCATTTTAGTTCCATCTAAGCCAAGGGTAACTGACATGGAGATACCTTGTGTCTGCAAAGGGTCTTGTCCTTAAAAATCCTGGCAGCTGCATGCACCTCAACAGGGTATGCCTTCTGATGTGAGCTGACTCTTGAGTCATTTCCCCAAACTCATTGGGAAACTGCTAACTAAAACAAATTAAAATTGTACCAGGATCAGCTCTTTTTAACAAGATCTTGTGTCCCCAGATCCAGGAGTATTTCTTAATGTTTATTAATGCATCGACTTCTTAGTTATAGAGCAAACAAAATAAATATTGTTCATATAACTATGTGTTAGATATATATTATATATAATAAGTATTTATAAATATGTATAACTAAATATATATATATATTTACTTGGGAAGAGGTAATAGCATTTTATCGGGCAGATTTTTTTTTAGAGTATAGCTTTAGAATAAGCTAAATGACTTCACAAATTGGAAAAAATTAATCAAGTAAGTATAAAATATTTTAACTTCTGAATTAACAATTGAAAATGAAACAGAACAATATTTCATTGAGTGTCCTTTAGGAACAGTTTATAGTTGGAAAAAAATAAATTTGAAATGTATAGTTTCTTTTTCTTCCATGAAAGTCAATGTTATGGAGAGACACATCTTCAGATGGATTGTTTAACTTCAATACTAATTAAGAAATTGCAGTGTAGAAGATTGTTAATCAATGCTTACAAGAAATGCAAGAACAATTTAGAAAGTATCTTGCTAAATCAGATGCCAAACTGGACTTAATTCAACCCAAAACTGGTTTTATTTCTTTTTAATAATTTTGAGTGCTTGTATGAAAACCAGTGATCACAAATCATACATTCCGATTTAATGGCAAACTAAATCGATTTTGTTTAACAAATGATGGGTGAGACATCTGTAGGATCCGAGAAAAGGCATATATATCAAATATACTTAAAATCTGCTTCAAAATAGTATACTTTACTCCATAGCACTGTTTGCGACTGGGGAGCTTTGCAAAACTCTATTTACGGACACAGCAAGATGAGGAAGACTTGCCCGATGTTATATCAGGATGTATCTGTCTGGGTTTTTTTGTCTGCTTTTTGATGGGCAAATATAAAACTGCCTGTAACCTTTTCTAGAAGTAGAATTTATACCCGCCTGGCCTAGAAATGTGTGAGAAAATGTTGCAAAATATCTTTATTCTAATACAGAAGCGCATCTGCAGAGATGCCTTTCCACCTCAGCCAATCTGTGATTCTGTATTACAAAACCACATCCTGGGAGTGCATGGTGGAGGATGTCACTAGCTCATTCATCTGTAATAAGGAGCAACTATGCACCAAAATACAAAAAATGAGACTATAGATAGAAATATAAATTATAAAAAAATATAAAATATCTCTATTAATAGAAATGTAAAGTGAAAATTTTAAATGCTAATGTGCAATGAGATTAGGAAAAAAATTACTTTGAGTACTTTTTAAGTAGAATTCAAATTGAAAATTACTTTTATTCAAATAATATTTTTAAGTTTTTATTTTGGAATTATTTTTTGAAAATTTTATTTGCAACACTAGTAGCAGTGGCACTACTATTTTGTTTCGCACACAAAATTCAGGCCAAACTATGAAGAACCATTGTCTTCTTTGGTTTTCTAATGTTATCACTACAACAAGTTGAAAATGACCAACAGCTTAGAAGGACATACGCATTATGTTGGTTTGGGGTTTTTGAATTGATAATTGTTATATGTAATGCCATTCCCAAGGATTGTTAAAGTTTATGGGAGTTCTAGGGCTGCAGCCTGGTAAAAGAAATTCTCATATCTTTTAGAAAGTGTGTCTGGTAGTTTTGACTCTAAGTTAGAAGCTGCCTAGCTGCTGCACAGGCTGGCTGTGAGGCTGTCACTTGTGGGCATTGACCTCAGACTTGCCCTCTGCTTTCCCCTCAAGACAGGTTTCTGTACATCTGTGAAGTCTAAGTTCAGACTGATCCTGAACCAGCACTAAATAATATTTAATGGCTCTGCCGGGAAAAAAAAAAATGCATTCTGCCCAAGAATAGAGAATGATAAATTATGAGACATGCTAACAAGAGAAAGAAAAGTAGCTGATACAGTATCCCATCTCTTATGCCTGCATGCTTAATACTTAGACAATAGCTAGCATTAAGTTTCTTGGGGAAAATTGAGAAAAAGAGAAAAAAAAGCTGGGGAAATATGAATCGATTAATTTTTTTAAAAATGTAGCAGAATAGTAAACATTCGATTTTATTTTTGAAAGCTATTTCTCTGTTCGAAAACAGATCTGTTTTCAATACATTAAGTACTATTTAACTGTCTAATAGTAATAACAGTAGTTTATTCAAAAAATTATCTGCATTTTACTTTGACCTCCTTGCTCATAATATTTCTATGGGTGTCTCAGCAGTGACGTACATTTCTCAGGGTAATATGCTTTGTAGAATTCTGAAATGCAGGAAATATCTTGGGTTTGGCAATAATTTTTTTTCTCTTCTGTGATTAAAGTAAGATTGACTGTGATATAAGGCAGAAATTTCATAAGATAGATCTAAACTTATGTATTTAATTCTATATTTAGGTCCTTAGGTAAAAAATACAATGTTCCAAAACAGAGTGACAAGAATTTCATATTGACTTTTGTGTGAGTTCTTGATTGCTTAGCACTTTGGAAGAGAATGGCTTATGCTTTTACCTGTCTGTTCAGATAAATTCCAGATATAAAAGAGAGCAAATGGCTCATATTTCATGTGAGAAAAGATTGTGAAGATGGCTAAATAATGGCTGTGGGTAGTGAAACTGGTTAACATTATTCTGAAGTCCACACAGTAAGCAATTTTCCCTTCTCTTTCAAGGTCTGCAGGTCTGTCTTTCTCTGTGTAATGCTTCTACTTCAGGTGGCTTCCCTGATGCAGTAATTGTTAACTGCTTTGAGGGATTAGAAGAAGAAATATAATATTTTGAGATAGTGATGTGTTATCTCAGTTAAAATACCGTATTGCAGTGTTGTAGGGCGTATTTTTAATTCTGGAAGTTTCAGGAACTTTGTTCTTAAAAACCTCCTGCTTCCTGGCTCTGTCGGGCTCTAGTTCTGAAAGCGTTCCTTCATATTACTCCCTGAAGTATACAATCCTGAACTTTAACACCTCATTAATTCTAGATTCTTAACCAAAAATTGTTCTATTTCAGTTTGCATCCAACATTACCTGTTACCTTGCATACATACGGATATTTTTGTATGCCTATAACAGGTAGGGGTTCCTACAGGGAATCTAGGGCCCCAATCCCTGTACTATCCAAACCAGAGAGAAAGGGAATCACTGCCCCAACCAGCATACAATCTAAGTATAAAGAAGGATGCTCAGATGGCGCAGAGAGAAAGGCATTTAAGGAAGGTATCTTGAAAAAGAAAGGAAGGGCTTTGCAGACGTCTGTGTCTTCTAAATATGACTAGGAATCTTCTTTGAAAGCACAATATTGATGTAAATTAAAAATTTGAGCAGTGGAGTTAACATCTAAAAGAATGGCACTTGAGGTAATGAAGAAAGGCTGCGAAGACCCTCTGAGAGGAAACCAGCCATCTATTTTCTGAGAATCTATACATCAGGATAACATAGCCTAAGCAACTAGTTAAAAATGACCCTGGATATGGGGAGGCTTTGTTTAATAAGGTCAAAGAAACTTGCTTTCTTGTAAGCATGATTGAAAACAGAGACTTGTTTGACAATAATAACCTTGTGGATGGCTTAGACTGTATCTTAGGTATGTATGGGGAGGGGGGAGCAGTAAGATTTAGACATAAACTCCAAAACTTAGACAAGGACATTTGACACGTGAGAATCAGATTTAATGTGACATTGGTAGCACAGACACCACTAACCTCAGCAGCCCTTAGGCTTGGTTGCTAGCCTTTCATGTGCTGCGTTAAGCAGTCATAGACTGGGATGAATCACTCCACCTAGAAATTGAAAACACTTAGACCAGCAATGGCAGAGGAAGGAAGTCTGAAATAATTGCAACTGGGGTCAATTGGACCACATATAGGATAAATAGGGTGTTTCTGAAAGGAGCTTGGAGACCAAAATAGCTACAGCCATCCATTCTGCCTGTTTTCAGCAGGGCCAATATGTTTTGGAGAGCTCTGATGCTATTCTGAAAAGGTAATTTTCAAAGGTGTGTAAAAGCATTTACTTGCAGTGTGAAGACATCTTGACTGTCTGTTGTTCAGGGCACAAGAGCAAAAGTAACCCAAGAGACATCTTCGTAGAAAAGCTCAGATATCTGCTGCTACAACCTTGGATATTTGCAAGCAGCCTGCCTCCCAAATCCAGGAGGAATTCCTATAAAAGGCAGTATGGACAGGTTCATACAGGAGCAGCCTGTGACAGAATGCAGGTTTGGCTGCACACTGTCAAAATAGTAGCGATGTAACCTGAGAAAAATAGGTAGTAAAATTAAACAGAATCTTAAAATTTCATATTGCTGCTGATAAATCTATGTGCTTATATTTCAAACCAGGAATCTTAAGATTTGGTACTGTAATATATCACACATTTTCACTGAGGTCTTTTCTTAAGGGACAGAGTCACTAAGGGGACAGGCTGTGTAAGGTACCTATTTGTAGAGTTATGCTTTGGCCATCTGTTATATATCAGATCATTGTGTTCTCAGTGAAAAAATGCCTCTTGCTCTACACTCTCAGCTGTCTTTAACTGTCTTTTACAGTGGTAACAGTTTGGATCTTTATCTTTTTTTGTTTTGGAATATTTTGGAGACTTGCTTTCTGGTTTGCTTCAAGCTTCTGCAGTCAACCTTTAGTTCACCCGAGAACTCCCTCAGCACCTAGCCCAGCAGAAAACCTGACTTCACAACCACATACCTGAAAACCCAGCCCCGATCCTATCCAGCCCAAAACACTCCCCAGGTAGCACTCAGCTTCCAGCAAGCCTGACTGCCTGGAACGGCTGGAGCCCACAGGGAGGGAGGGAGCATACTTGCATCTCATTCCCTAGGACCCGTTTACTTAAGGACAATGTTAAGTTCAACTCCCCCATGGGCTTGCCAAAGGTGGAAAGATTTCAGGCAGAAAAAAAAGTTTGAGCAAGGAAATTAAGAAGAGAGGAAGGGAGAACAAAAATTTTGATAAAGTTTTCATGCCTTTTTTTATTACTTTCCCCAGGCTAAATCCCTGCCGCCATTCTCAATCTTTCCTACTTCGAGAATCGCTGTTTTATAGCAACTATTTCCAATGATGTTATATGTTGCATGACATTACATGTCCGAATGTAAAAAGCATTTTACCATCCCATTACTTAAAGTATGAGAAATAATTTGAAGTATAAGTGACAAAAGAGGACCTCCAGCATAATGATTTTATAAACACTCTACAAAATTTTTAATAAGTGATTATTGAATGATGGATGGTATATGTATATTTATATGATTTGCAATAGTACTTTTAGTAATTTATTAATACAAATGTCTCTCATTCATATTTCTTTTTCATGCATTAGTCCTACAGCACTGAAATATCAAAATATGTTCAGCAAAAGAAACTGCATCTTTTTAGCACATATGAAAGTCAGCTGGTAAAATTTCAGTGTGTAAAAGAAAACTAAAGGCAAGTATTCCTCCAGGCTAATGCACCTCTACTTTAATGTAAGACAAAAGAGTTTGAGTTGAAATTACATTTTTACCTAGCACAAATCAGAATTCTTCTTCAAGATATAAATGAAATATATCAATTAGGTAATAGAACTTACCTGCATGAATGAAGTCAATAGCATGTTTTGAGAACAACTTCAACAGGATCAAGATTTTATCTGTTATAGTAAAAACATACATTCTGATGCAAATTTAAGTCATAGAGAAAAATCAAGAATTTTAAGAGTAATAAATATGGAAAACGGGATAAACAGGCATAACAAACCAACTCCTACTCAAAATTGCTAAGCTCTCAAAATTCTTCTGTATCTATACTTGTCATAGGCATTTTCCTCAAAAACAAATTAAGATTTGTTTGATGTCATTTCCACTTATGAATATTAAGTCCCCAATTTGTCTTTGCCTCATAATCAATGTAACACGATCATTTCTAAGCTTCTCAATTGTGCATGTTCCCTCAGACTTAAATGTTCTTAAATTCCTTAGAGCCACGACCTGCATGTTGCATTGGTCTGTTCTCTGACAATGTTCATTGTTCACATACTGAAGACTTGCTTTTTATAGCTGGATATTCTTGTCTTTATGCAGTGCACTTATTTCCATTGTTGTGCCCTCTCTCAAGCGCATTGAAAAATGGTTTTAAAAAATGACGTTCCCTACTTTGGCTTCTCACTGTAAGATTGTTTGTACAAATGCATCTAGGTTGTATATGTGACGCCTGCAGAAACATTATTCAGGTCTCAGAGTCTGGGAGGAAACAGTGCCCTGTCTTCAGCCGCATTGATCAGACAAGAAGAGTAATGTGCTGAGGAATGCCTCTTTGCATTGTTTCTCAGCTGGGTGTATTGTAAATTGATACCTGACCCTGGGAGTTTGAGTGGCTGAAGCTTTCTCTCATCAAGTAGGGCTAGAACCAGCTTTCACACTGGGTCTGCTATTAGCAGCGTAAAGACTTACAGGACAAAAATTACTAATCTTATTGTTTATCTTCAAATTATTTAAGATACTGTCCTGGTCACCCAGTGCCAAAATAGCAAAAGACATTACAACTCACTAATATAAACTAAAAATTAGTATTCAGAAAAAGCTTTCCAAAACACTTTAACCTCTGTTACAACTTTAAAAATTACAATTTAGGACAGCAAGACGCAGTTCAAATCACAAATGCAAGAGTACTTTAAGTCACTAAAAAGACAAATGTGTGTTTTTTGAATGAGAATAGCTGAAAAATTTTAATCACTAATCAAAATTCATTAAAATGGGTAAACTGTCATTTCCCCCTCAGAAAAGCAGAGGCTGAAAGAGATGTGGTTTGCCATTAGTCAGATCTGCCATTATTTGCTGCAGTCTCCACTATACCATGTTGCTGCTCCTTTTTGAGTTCTCATCCTACAGGTGGATTCACATGAACAGACTCACATGATACAGACCTTGTAATCTATTGGTTTTAAATCAAGAAAGAATGCAAGATAGAAACCTTTAAAATTATTATATTTTTTATTACTTCATTATTTTCATTAGCATAGTTTAACTGCACATTTGATATGCACTAAATGATATTTATAGGAACTGCAGATCTTTCTGTTTTATATTCATATTTATATATATATTCATATTTATATATATGCGTCTTTCATTTTTATATTTCTGTCCCTATATTTGAGAACAGTTTCTTTGCAAAATAATCACTGTGTACTACAATTATATTTTTAACTACAGTACTTTATTTGATAAAGTAAATGCAGTCTGCTTTTTAGTAGATGATCTGGTCTTCAGGATAGTACCAGAAGTGGCTCAGAATTTGAGTGAGTGTGTGAGTTGCTGCAAAATTTGGTATAATTTATGCTAGTTTTAAGTATATATCTATATTTCAGAAATTTTGGATTAATCATTTTCTACTTTTAAATATCACATTATCCAGTGGTATTCCCTTAGTTCTGCTAATTTTTAACTTTGCTGTCACCTGCAATATACATT
This sequence comes from Limnodromus scolopaceus, assembly GCA_028565335.1. Taxonomy (NCBI): domain Eukaryota; kingdom Metazoa; phylum Chordata; class Aves; order Charadriiformes; family Scolopacidae; genus Limnodromus; species Limnodromus scolopaceus. The sequence goes on along the minus strand of JAOXNO010000078.1, from coordinate 21,045,283 downwards.
CTGTCTGTTTTCTCAGTATACTTAATAGCATTAAGTTCATAAATTTTTAAATGTTCCGGGCTGCTGAACATTTAATTTCTCTGCACATAATATATTCTTATTTATTTTAAAGAAGCACATTTCTCTATTTTTCTTCTTGGCTAACCGTAGGATTAAAAACCTCAGAAAATTCACGAATCCCAATAACAGTAGATTTCATTGTCTATAATTTTATAACTTCTAGCTTTTGACTGGATTATTTATCTCTTTACATTCCTATATTTTCAAAAGCCAAATTTACATCCTGAACATACATTGTAGGGTTAGAATATAAAATATTAAATGACTGGAAACTCACCAGCACCTCAAAAGAAAAAAAAGGTGAAATCTTTGCTTTTAAATGAAAGTCAGAGTGGCTAACAGTCTTCATTCAGTGGCTTTCAAACCACTGCCTCTGCAGAAATACAAATTCCCAGGCTCTGCCTTTCTTTGCAAATCTGAAGCTTTTTACAATAAGGCAGTGCTCAAAGGGTGTGGCAGAGGCAGCAGATGCTGTTGCTGCTGCTTGTAGTTAACCATTTAATAGCAAAAGCTATTTCATTGCTTCTAGGAATTTTAAAGATTCTTTTTCTTCCCCTTTATGCAATTGAAAATATCGTGTAGGACCTTTTTAGATCTCAAAACAAGCTAAACACTGGAGGGAATAAATGAGCGTGGAATCTTTTATACACAAAGCCCAGTTCAGCTGGATCTCTTAAATCCAACTATGATCATTTGGAATTATGCATTACAGTTTATTATTCTGAGACGCTTCCTTCTTTTTATGCCTAAACCTTTATAATTACTACTATTATGTTTTAATTCATGCTTTCTGGGCTAAGATGTTCCATGTCTACACAAAATGCTCTTAAAATTTATGACGTATCTATGTGAAACTCTAGGTGGACACAGGTGTTCACCAAGACTATCGATCTGAACTCAGGCTTCTTGCAAATCCCTAGACATCTTCTGGCAGTACATATATGACCTTACCTCTACCCAGCATCAGCTGTGTGGATTACCACAAGGGCAAGTATGGATGGGATGGATGGACGGATGGATGGAGGGATGGATGGGGAAGGTAAATATGCCTGCAGCCCCCGCACGGAGAAAGTCATCACACCTTTTAATGTCATCCAGATTTGACTCACTTTTAGCAATTCTTTCTGCGAGCTTGCCAGCTGGGTCGCTTCACAACCAGCTTCCAGGCTTTTCTGCAGGGAAACAGTGCAAGCAGAAAGCAAATCTGGCCTTTAGCTTTGGTCTTAGCATTGCTTCAGTAAAATGATTGAGATGTAGTCACAGGATTACAGTTGCCATGTTTGTGAGTTGGAGCCAACCAAGAAAACTCATTCTGGTAAGTAGGATGACTAAACAGCAGTTTAGTGGGGGGATGGGGATGACCAGGTCTCCTGATGCAGGAGTTAGGAGTAATGAAAGCAAGAGATTCTCCTTGACCATTTTGAGAAAAGCTTTCTGTGTGAGACAGATTAAATGACAGACCAAACCTCAAAGATTAAGCTAAGAGTTACTAGGAAATTCAGAGAAGTAGTAATGGAGAAGTGCTTTAGTACTTTTATTTTTGGTTTTATCTCTTTTAGTCTTTCTTAAGAGTAAAGTATAAATGTATCAAGGACTTCTGCAAAGTCTCTGTGCCACTTGCTTCAAATGCTGCTTTTCTCAATCACATGCTTCAGCTGCAGCTTTTTGAAGTGGTGAGCTGCACACCACTGTCAGAAGTATGAAGCTTTGGGGTGAATCAGTTAAGACACGATGAGTGTGGGAATATGCACTGGTGCTGGGATCTTAGGATGGCTGCTGAACCATAGGTGCCATTTTTAGGAAAGTTAGTCTTTGCCTACGAGGTGCATCAGAGAGAGGTATCAAGGCAACATGTAACCTAAGGGGACTACATCATCTCAATCGCAAAAGGCAGAGATATAGAAACTAGCTGTTACATGCTTGCATAGTTGAAGTACTAGCAGCAATAATTCATGGATGTTAGTGCAAATTGCTTTATCTAATATTTGATAGAGTACAGTAACTGTGCAACTATACTACTACTCAAGGTGCCAGGGCTTGAGCACTGTCAGGTCTCAAGACTACTGTCATGGATAGCCATGCCGGGACACAAGATTGAGACATGGTGGCCTCATTGATGTCCACTTAATGAGAATTTGCGTAAAGTGACATTGGACTAACATGGTTAATTCAAATTTTGTTGCAAATCAGTTCAAAGCTAACCAGATAATAGCTGAGAGTTGTTTACTTGTTTATTTTTGACCAGGTCTGGGTTTTGGAAGAAGTTTCTTTACAGCAGTGATGTGACTCTTTATTCTTTATAATAAATTTTGAGAGCTATCTGTATATATAAAATAGTTTATGAAGTTAAAGTTGTATCTGCAAAACAGATACTAATTATGCTACTGTAAAGAGAAATTGTTTATCTCCTAGTAATAAGCCATTTCTCATACATTATTAGCAAATTCTTAATAAATTAGAAGCAGCCTACTAAGAAAAAGCAGAATCCTCTTACTGTTGGTAAAAATGATTGCTTGTTTATGGGTTCAGAATCACAAAACTGCAGAGGGACACGTCAGGAGAACTGTAGATGCGTGGCTTTAGCAGAATCAGAAGTGACCAGTAAAAAGTATACATTGCCTTGCCCACATAAACAGCAATAAAAATGCCATGTGTTTACAGGCATGTGTTATGTTACATTTCTTGTGTTACATCTTACATGACATTAGCATATAGCATACAAATTATTTTGATAAACACTTGATGACATGTAGCCCAAAGAGAGTATTTGTTGCGTATCATAAAACCTAAGTAGGCTGACAGCTGCAGAAGGGGATGATGGGCATAGGAGCTATACAGAGGTCATGCAGTTGCAATAGCACTTCCTAGGCTGCAGCACTGGTTTGTGGTTTGAGTATCTCCCATTCATAGAATCATAGAATCATTTAGGTTGGAAAAGACCCTTGGGATCATCGAGTCCAACCATCTACCCTACTCTAC
>JAOXNO010000078.1:21027081-21042192 GCA_028565335.1 Limnodromus scolopaceus | reverse complement strand
TTCCCCCCTTTCTAAGACAACATGCCTTGAGTGCACAGTGAGTGAGAGCAAGGGGATAAAGTGTGAAAACTTGTTTGTAATATTTAATTGGAGAAAGCTGAAACTCAACTCTTCTACCCATCATAAGGTATCTGGGTTTTCAGTGCATTACAAAAAGTATTTACAAGTTTCTACAGTTTTGGGGGCTTTATTACTTCACAGAAGTCCAATCATTTTACTTGCAAACCAGCAATTCTTTTGGTTTCCTTTATTACAGTTGAATTTTTCCGATTATCTTGTGTGTTAAATGTGTTCCTGCTGTCTCCACATCCACTTTCTTGACTCAGGTGACCCTCAAGAGTTAAATCAGTGCTTGCTGTTCTGCCTGTTTTCAAGAAAAATACACACATAACTAAAACTGTCAGAAAGTTTTGAAAATGTAAATACTGTCATCATTACATCTTTAAAGCTTCTGGTTATAATGTAAAACTGGCCCTTGCATTGACCACATGAAACAGCAAATACTAGAAACCTGTTAATGGATTTAAGCAACCCAAAAAGGTCATAATTTAGTAACTTTTTTGAGTGTGGAGATGTCTTTCAGTTTGTTAGCTCTGCAAATTTGACATCATTCCAGTGTATGGAGCAATCTGCTTTCCATCCTCTTTTATTTCTTTTTTCCCAAGTGTGGTAATATGCCAAAACCCAACTTAAATCTTGTCTTAAATTCAATTCTACTTTAATGTAAAATGAATCAGTAGCATTATATAATTTACACTGCATAGCCTACATTGCTTTGGGGCGTTTTCTTTTTTTTTAACTGAAGGAAGGTGCTATTATGTTTGCTAAGGTAAATGGAAACAGATGTTTCAGACATTGCTTGAGAAAATTAATCTTGAATTAGTAATGTAAACTGCCAATAGAAGGGATCCCTGCTTTGATCAAATGAATGAAAGCAGAAAGATTGCTATTCTGTACTGCAGTCATTTGCTGCACAAGATACACTGCAGGAACACAGTAAATATGGAATTCATTCAGCTTGGTAGCAGTCCAGTAGTTCTAACCTATTAAATGTATTTGCTTAGATGAAGTAGTAATGCAGATGCATTGTGACTTGTCCCATTAAAATAGTTTTTTTCTTTCTATGAAACTGCATATCTAATTTTGTTTTTTCAGCTTTCTAAAATAGAAATGATTTGGTTGCAGTTAATGGAATTAAGCTAGAAAAGCATTAAGCAGAAGCAGGCTGTTTATTTTTAATCTGAAGCAAAGCATATTAGCTGTATTTTGGTTTAGAGATACATTAGTTAAATTTAAAAATATAATGAGAATAGCAATCTCAAAATGCATACATATATATAACTAATACTGATGAATAAAATGCTGTGTCCACATTATGTGGTCTTGTGATTTTCTCTAACCAAGAAACAGATAGAACTAAAAATCTAGGTATTAGGGGGGAAAAAGGCTGCTGCTACACAAAAGTCTGCTTAAACTGCAGCAGACAACAGTTCCTAGTACAGACAGCTCACAGGGAGCATTCTTGTTTTCCCAAGATGGGGGTTTTGCTTGGTCAGTTATTTTGTTTGGGGAGGGCTGGCTTGTTTTATGTTATTTTATTTTTCAAAACTGAGACTTGTATTTCCTTCCTGAATTGAAGAAATTAATTGGGAGTGAAAACTAGAACTAAACCCTCTTTTCCTGTAGGTATTCCTAGTTTTTTTCTTCTCAGCTATAAATACACTTCCAGCAGTTTTCAACTAACTCTTCTCAAGTGAATTTATTAGATATAATAGAGAAATAGCTCTAGGACCAGGGATCAGAAGCCATGATTGCTTTCCCCAATGAAGGCTTGCCATTAGAATGCCAAGTTCTTGTTTTCTTACGGGCTTTCCTTCTATCCCATTAATCTTGATTTCATTCCTGTGTAGTGATGGCAGAGCACTGCAAAAAGAGATCAGATGGTCTGTTGCCTGTGGTACTGTAAGAGTTTTGCTGATTGATGGGAAATGTGGCTTTGAATTCCCTGGAGCTGATGAGAGAGTTTAGCATAGATACTCATGTAATGAGATGTAAGCTAAGCAATTATACAACAGTGTGGATATCATAGACATTAGCTATATTTCTTGTCTCTGGCTGTTCTGTTTTCTGGCTGTTGGGCAGCCTAGACTGGGGCACTAAACTGCCTTCTTAAATCACATAGCTATCAATGGTTGTTTGCAGCTCCACGGCAAACCAAATAGTCATCCTTTGCCCTCATCACACCCCTTCTATGACTCTTTCCCTGTGCCAATAACCTTGTTTGTGTATCAGCTTAGTTAATGCAAATATCAAGCTGCAATGCATAGGCTTTCAGTTGAGATACTATATACTATTTGATTGCTTCCAATATTTCAGGTACTTCATTTATAGGTTAGTTCATATGTCTGTACCCTATTCTGATGTCTGCAGTATTAATGTATCTACCCTTTATTTAAAATTAATATGCATTAACTAAATATAGTTAGCCAAGTCCACATAATCTAATGCAAGCAAGTCCTTCTGCCTGGATCTGCATTATCCGTTCCAGGAGGGAACATCAAGTAGATGACGAAAAAAGATATGGGAGAGTTATTATCAGTCTGGTAATATGCATGTTTCCCTTATAAAGTTGTCCATGAGAATTAAATTTAATTTTATATATGAGCTAGAGGAGGGAGTCATAAAAGATGCAGAGTCCCATTATCCTAACCTGATTTCTGTCCTTTTGCCAAGTGTGTTGCTTTGGATATCCTACCTATGTTTGCTACCTGTAGTAGCCCTGAAATAGAAAGAAATAGACCAGATACAGGCTTGGTTCTGTGAAGAAAGGAACAGGAGTTTCTTCTTAGCTAAGGCCTCACATACAAAACTGCAGTAGTTGGCCATAATATATTTCCTCTCCTCCCACAAATCCACACTTTGAGGAATGTAATTTATATTTATCCTGTATTTTGAAGACAAGATTCATAGTGAGTAGTTGATAAATCAAAAATAAGGAGAAGCTGTGCCCATAAATAATGAGAAGTAGTATAATATAGAGATTTTGGCTTTCTGCGTTTACATGTAGATTCACTGATTTATCTTCCATTTTGTTTTAGATGTGGTCTGTTAGTTGTGCCTTGAATCAGCCAGGTGGCATTCCCTGTGCATATCACTGATATCCTCGCTAATACCTAGTTAGTCTCTTCATGAAATTGAAGTTACCGATGTTACATCATTGCATCTAGAGCACTTCAAAATATTAATGCTACTGTTTACTACTCTGAAGGTTTTTCAAAATAGTAAGATAAATCATTTTTAGTAGAACTGATTTGTTAGTTTATGCCAAAAGCAAAAACATAATGTGTGTCACAGGGCAAGGGCAAAACGAAGGGCAAAGATTAAATTCTGCTTACTCTAGCAGAATTCTCTTGCCCAAGTTTTCCCTTAGCAATCATTTTCACAGTGCTGGAAAGTACAAGGAAACAGCAATCTGTACAGAAGGGTGCCTTCCTGAAATTCAAAGGGAGATTAACCAGGCACTGAAAACAGTTCAGTTTCATTTGCTAATTTCTTAATATTTGATTCGATTTAGTGTCATTTTTATTTTATATTAATGGTGAGAGATGATTTATGTCTTATAGCACTAAGTGTAACAAATCGCATTTTGTGATGTATATAATGAAGGGTCCTGTGAGTCATTAATTCTGCAAGTAGCAGCACAAAAGAATGTCCAGTGTATTTGTTGAAAGATTCATGTGCATTCCCTTTTGCAATCATCTTTCCACTTTATTTTGGACACACATTCATATCCAGCAAACCAGAGCTCCGCCATCTCAGATTGCATCATGTAGCTGTGTATATGTCTAGTCTCACTGGCCTTTCACCAAATTGCAAAATTGGAGAATAAAAAAAAAAGTGAGGCAGGGGAGACCATAAGTGTTAATTCACCACTACTTCCAATGTATGCAAAGTTCTACCTTCAAAAGTAAAGAACATGAATTATTCTCTAGTTATTGTCTAGAGCATATTCTCTAGTTCAGACCTGTCACAGGTTTATCTCTGTGTGACATGGCTAGGCCAACAGAAGAGCAGAACTACTGTTCTGGTCTATTCACTGTGTCTATATATTAGAAATATCTTCACAGCACTCAGCACCTGCAGTGTTAGCAATAGAAGAAACTGAACATCTGTGTAGTATGTTCTAGAAAATGTGGCCTATGGCACATTGCTACATGGCAAATCTGAGAAGCTGTAGCTTTTTTAAGTTAGTCATATTGCTATGCTAATTAAGTAAAATTAAATGCTGACTAATATTAAAAGTTGATGAGAATCTTGGCACCTAAGGATGGAGGGAGAAGCAGGAAAGCGATTTTCTTTTTAGAGATCAGGTTTGATGTCAGCATTTAGATATAAAGGTGATCATGGAAGGCTTTGTTATAGGTGTTTGCATAGGTGAAAATACAAAGCTGAGCCAGAGAAGCATTGTTGGAACTGGTCTGTTATGATCAAATTTCTAGCGTGTAGGATCCAGTGGAACTTCAACATCTCAACATTCATTATATTCTGTGGCAAAGAGAAGGCAAATGGTAATTCATGGGTGCTGTCACAGAAGATCAAACATCAAAGCATGTTACAGGTTTAGATTTAAGCATATGGATAATATAAAGAAAATAGCTTGCTAAAGTTTAGGCGTTTGCAGTATGGTAATTCTACATGTATGCTAAGGTCCTCCTGACCTCCTGTGGATATTTGACAGCTTGAGTTATTCTCTATGTATGTGTAGACCTACAGCTACTCAAGATATACGGTAGATCACATCTATCAGGGAAATGCTGAACCAATTGCATGTGTATTGTCCAGATGGTCAGTGTATTCATAGCTAATCCACTGTAGTTCTGGGTGCTTCAGACTTAATATACACGAGCAGATCAACTGTGCCTTGTGCAATTACACAGATGCAGCTGAATAACTTCAGACTTATTCTGCATGTGGTTTACACACAGTCCATTCACACAGAGTATATTGAGTGTGCTCTGGAGTTACCTGGTTTACAACAATGTATACTACAAAGTATATATGAATATATTTTGCCTGGGAAATTTCAGAAGAAACAGAATGATTCTATTCTCAAATGTTCTGAGTACCTTATTTACCAAAATTTGAAATGTCTTGCCTACCGATACACTGCTCATAAGCAAGTCACTCAAACACAATTGGAGATGATGAAGGAAAAAAAAAATTGTTCACCCCAGGAGAGTAGAAAAGAATTTAGTAAGAAATCTATATTGTGTATTCTTATATTTTTTCCTCTGTTGAATAACCATTGCTATCCTAAAAAAAAAAAGTCCATTTGGATCGTGTAGTTATTAAATTAATATTTAATAAATCAGTTGATAGTAATCAGAAGGATATCAGGTAATTAACTGGCCTGGTATCAATTGTTAACCATTCCCTACACAGATAAATGAGAATAAATTCATTAACTATAATAAAGGAAATACAAATCTTTCTTTTAACCACTGTGATATGATGGATGAAAGTGACTTGGGATTAAAAACATACTGCATTCTGTAGGTATTTGATATTGACTTTTAAATTGGTAGAAGACCTCTATTTGCAATTCTGAAGACTTATAATCATGGAAATGCATGAAGAAAAGGAAAAATGTGTCTGGAATATCATCCTTTAATCTGTTAAATAGAGGATAAGTATTTAATCTTCATAAAGTCTCCTGAAGCATTTTGTTAAGTAAAGCCTGCATAGATTTAGATACATGGAAAGATATGTATCTGGCTAGCTCCTTGTATATTTGAACAGACTTGAGAACATTCTGGGATTAATTATACAAAAATAATGTTCCTTTCAACAGAAAAAAATACAGGTATAATTAGAAAAGCCCACAGCATTTGCTGGTTTTAAGCTCAGTATGTAAACACAGCAGCTGAATCAAATATTTTTGCGATGTTAACTAATGGTTACGAAGTAGCTTGTTTCTTGCACCTGCAGGCAAATCCTGATGGATTGCCTCCTTGTTCTGCATGCCAGTTCAGGACACTCAGCTGAACTAAAGGTGATCTTGACAGAGCACCATAGGGTTTCAGAGCTCGTCTTTGCCGACTGCTCACTGGCTGTCCATTTCCTTCCTCTTCAAAACATGAGATTGCCCTTGCTACTGTCCAGCACCTCCCTCCTGCTGTGCCTTGACTCTTTTGGCTTGCCATGCCCTTGCTGGCCACTATGGCAGGGAACACCGAGTGCTGTGTACTGTGGGATTTTCGGACAATGAGGGGAGTTTTCAAAGGAAAAATGGCAAAGGGGAAAACCAGCCTCCTGGATCTCACAAGGAGGAGGAGCAGGAAAGGCAGAGATGGCTGCGTAGCCTCATTCGCTGGTGCTCGTGGGGATTATACCTGTGCTGAGAGAGAAGGGACAGAAGAGAAGGTCTTCATCTGTTCCTTTTCCAAATAAGCTGAGCAGAAAAAAGAGCCTCACCATCTCTCTTGAGTCTCTGGATCTCCCTGAAGCCCACAGAGCAAGTAAGATCCACCTACAGCTATGGCTCCCATAGTGTTTGAATAGTGGCTTTGTATGAGACCTGTTTCCCAAATTATGGTGGCACATATGGGGATCAGTTTGGAGATCAGCAAGGATTGTGGTGGGGCTAGTAGTTTCTTCTCCTTCTTTCCCAATATACATGAGGATACTGTGATTGAAACTGTGAGTTTATAACTGTTCAGTAGTTAAGAGACTGAAGAGTCAGTTCCAAGAAGTAAACAGAACCATGAAATGGCAAGCTGCGGAATGTCTGGAGGATGCTCTCTATGTGGAGAAAGAGAAAATTTTAAATCCTTGTTGGTTGAGGTACACTTTCTTATATCCTTTTTCTCCCTAATGGAGAGAAAACAGGATTATTCCAATTCCTTTTAGAGTTAGGAAGAGAAAGATTCAGAGAACCAGTTTTGGCATGAGTCTGCGCTCTGCATGGGTCAATACTGTGTTTTGGTAGGAGATTAGCTCCCTTTAATTTTTTACAGTGAGAGGTCTGCCACCTTGAATCTTTAGAAGTCATTCCTCTGATTGTGGGTGATGATTCTGTACATCTGGGTGAAATACGTTTTTTAAATTCTTCTGAGAAATCAAGAAAATTGGGGTTATGCAGCCCATAAGCACCTTCTTATTTTATCCACTGTATTCCACTACTCAATACATACATGTGCTTAAGATGTTTGTGCTCATCCTGGCACTAATGCTCTAGAGGATTTGGGGTTTATTACTTCATATATTTTAGTGACCCTCTCTTTCATTTCCCAGCTATGTTTTTCTTTCTTCTCCCTTTATTTATCATCTAATTTCTTATTCTCCTTATTGACTTTTCCTTAATACAAATTTTAACCCTATTATATTTGCTTCCCCTCCTGCTCCTTTCCCAGTATTCTGTTCTTCCACCTACTTTTCTATTTTTCTTTGTTTTCATCTTTGCATTTTTATACTGCTAATCTTCCAATCTTGCTATTTTTTTTTCTTTCCACGTTCTTCACTTTCTCCCCTAATTCTTTCTACATTAGTTTATGTTCTCCTCTTGTTACCATTTTTTGCTCTACGTTCCTCATCTTTTTCAGCTTTTTTCCATAATTCCTGGGGTTTTTTTGTCATGTTTTCATTTGTTTTAATATGTTTTCCCCTAACCAACTCTCGTATTCTTACCTCTCTGTCATTCCATATCTCTAGCCTATTTCTATGAGTACTGACCTACATTGACCCCTAAGTCTCCTGAAAGGCTGACTGATCATTTTGCAAGGATCCCAGCAATGGATGAAGATTGCAAATATGTGTTTACATGCAGGCGTGAGGGATACATGTGCCATTGTGTGCCCAAATACACATTTTGTCTGTATGTCTGATGGCATCAGAAAACTATTCTGATGATTTGGCATGAAAGATGCCAGATCTGTAGTTTTAACTGGACTACCTTTTTTTTTTATTGGGGGGTGGGTGTGGGTGGAGGGGGTATATTTTTTCAGTTGTAATATATAAATAAATATGTATATTAAAATACTTCCAGAATTATCCAGTTACAGCTATTGAATAAAGAACCATATATATATTAACAGTTAAATTGAAATACAAATAGGCAATTGGTCTTGTTATTATGAGGAATGACTACTCGTACAAAAACTTACTTGGAACCAATACTTTACTATCACATAATACAGAGAGTTGATTTTCATTTGCTTAGTAGAAATTTTGATTCTACAGTGCATGTTTTCTGATACTCTTGCTGAACTCAGTGGAAATTTCTGCATTAAGGCTGATGGACTGTGCTATTTATAGTTACCAATATAATCCTGATTGATTCCAGAGAAGTGTGAGGTGATTTTAAGATAATTAGAGTTATGAGGAAAGAATGTGTCTGATTGTTCTTAAGTATCATGCTTTTGCTTATTTGGAGTAAACAGAATTGAGAGTAAGTAGAATTGAGAAATTATTGCCGTTTATATAACTAGCATAAGAACCACACAACTGCCTCTTGCAAAGGTCAGATCACCAACTAAACTGCTTATTTTATTTTTCTTTACATAAATTCTCATTATTGCGTATTTGAACATTCCAACATAGGAAAAACAAAAGCATTTAAAAATAAATATTTTATCTTTCTTACTTGTTGATTTTAACATGTTTGTTTAAATTTTATTTTCTGCTTTCTTTTAGTATTTTCCTATGCAGAAGAATAAATGGTAATTAAAATGTGCAGGATGAAAAGATGGAGCAGTCAGTGCTTGTACCACCAGGACCAGACAGCTTCCAATACTTCACTAGAGAGTCTCTTGCAGCTATTGAACAACGCATTGCTGCAGAAAAAGCTAAGAATTCTAAACAAGATCGTAAAGACAATGATGATGAAAATGGGCCAAAGCCAAACAGTGATTTGGAGGCAGGAAAAACACTTCCGTTTATATATGGTGACATACCTCCAGGAATGGTGTCTGAGCCCTTGGAAGACATGGACCCATACTACATCAATAAAAAAGTGAGTCCAATATCAGTTCTGTTCATATGCCACCATTTGGAGTGCTTGTTCATTTCGTTTCTGTGCAGTCCTATAGCTTGTTACTTCGGTCTGATAATTTGCAGCTATGTGGAAAAATGTCATTCTAGTAATATGGAAACTGTTGAGCATTGCTAAAAGGACTAGGTGTACAACAAGAGCAAAAAATGTTTGATGTCCATGATACATATATATTCTACCTTCAGAAAGTTAGTAAATAAATATTTTATACCTTGTAGTTATAAAAAGTTGATTTATCTAATGTATGTTTTAAGAACACATTTACCCTTGTGTGTCCTTGGCACACTGGTCCTCCTGCTTTACGTAAGGAAGAATTTTGCAGTAACATTTTTAGAATTAAATTAATAAAATTGGCAATAAAGGTAACATTAAGACAGATTGTATAATATAGTTGTACAATGGATGTAGCAGTGCAAAATTCTAGGCTTCTGTTCACTGCTCTCTCAATTATTAGCAAAGTGCCCACTGTCCTCTGTGGTACAGGACAGGACCCGTCATCCTTAATGGTTACTAACATTTCATCCTTTTCTTTTAATTTGCATCAAATTTATTCCTTTGATATAACTGAATTTATATCAAAGGAACATTTACATTGAAACTGAAACATAATATCATTCTATGTTGTCTTTGATTATAAACAATATATGATACCTGTACAAATGTGTATACGTAATAGATTACGTACCTTGCAAACTTTAAAAATGTGAAGATATCTTGAAACTGAGCACACCAACATGCCACAGTTTCTCTGAAATTCTTCAGATTTAAAACTGACAGCACGAACCAGTGCGTAGCACGTTTTGTTCTCAGAAATCTGCTTTGATAGCAAATTCTTAGGAAATATGGAATCAATAGAGAAACATATGGGTCAGCAGAAACTATCATAAAGAGAGTGTAAAACTGAATTAAAAGTTTCTGGTAGAACTGGCCTTGAACAGCCCTAGAATCCTCTCAGGCTGATTCTGTTGCACAGCCCGTGTACAGCAGAAAAGGTTCACGGTTTATGGTGATAGCTAGCTTGGGTGATACTTTAATTATTAGATACTGTGATTATGAAAAGTCTATAAATATCAAGACAGGAGTTATTTTGATTTTCATAAAGTGCTGTGTTCTAAGTGTCTTGGCTTACTAAATGTCATGTGATTTATGAGTCCTATTTTGACAAGAGAGAAAATACTATGTGAAAGAATAATATTTTTATCTTTATTATTTGATGCCTGTGAAAGAGCCTTTATCTGCCATCCACAGTGTATGAAGATTTATCTTTAAAACACAGTTCTACTTTTACAAAGATAAAAGATGTGTTTCTATAAAAGCAGAACTTGTAGAGTTCTGTACTAATTGTGTCTGTTTATAATAAAATTCATATATAATTATATCCCTACATGCCCACAGGTCATCCTGGACCTTCACAGTCAAATTCATATGTCTTGTATGTCTTGAAGTGAAAATAGATGCATGATAGGTATGACTTACAGGTACACCTCTTGAGGTCTTAGAAACGGAAAACCCTTTCAGTCCATTCACAGATGGACCTGAAAACTCACTGCCTCAGCCAGGTCTGACTACAGAGTTGCAAGAAATGGAGTGAAGCCAGCCAAACATATTCACCCAAGTTTCTGTAGTATTTGAAAGGAGTAATCTTTTTATTTGCACTCTAAATAACTTTTATGGGCAAGTCACATACCCGCTGGGATTCTCTTCTTTGTGCTGAAGTCCACACATCCTCTCTATGCACGTGCTTTAGCCTCCTACAGGACAGAAATAGAAACAGTCCTGTCAGTCAATGGCAAGACAAAAATTTCTCACACACTATAATTCTCTCAATTTTTTCTTCCTTCCATAAAAGGAAAATAGGCTTTCCTAATAGAAATCCCAACATTTATTTCAATTTTACATCAATATTTGACTTTAAAATATCTAAATTCATAGATTTCCTTATCTAGCTGTCTATGAATTCTAGAAAGGCTTTTATCTTGTTTCAGTTGTCTTTTGAGAGCGTTGGTAGCAGTTGATGCTCCAGCAACTCTCAGGAGAAGCAGTTTGAGAAAAGGGTGAAGCAGAAGGGAACATCTGCAGGAAGAAGCAAAGACCACTAATGCTCAGTGCATTCACCCCTATGCCATTTAACATTTCCGCTTTCTCTTTACCCCTCTCTGAATTCCACCTTGTAAAGCCACGGAGTCAATTGGCACACTCTATCCCAATGCAATGATCTGACAACTGCTGCGTGAGAGATTTTGTATTTCTGCCTGGGGAAGCATCTATCTGAAATGATATTTATCTAATGAAAAACACTAGAATGAAGGAAAATACATATTTGCAAGGAAGGGTTAGGACAAGTGTATGGATTACCAGATGCCACTGTTGCTTCAGACCTCTATTAAGATCTCTGCATAAACTATACCTGTTTTATTGACAGAAACTGTATCAGGTTGGCTTCCAAAATTTCAAATAGGCAATTAAAAAAAGTTACCTACAGCACTGATCAAATGATACCAATGAACATGGTTAGTGTTTATTCAGGAGACCTGTACAAGAGTTTTAGAAATATCTTTTTTTTTCCAAATTTGGGTCATGAGTGAAATCGTCCATCGTTTGCCTCATATGCAAGTATTGCATCCCACTTGCAGAGGGTTTTTTTCCTATTTTTGTAGCAAGATTGAACAAGTTCACTGTATTTTTGCATGCATTGAATGTAGAAACATTCAATGTGTTTTACGTTTCATCTTTGGGATGTTTTTCTAAGCCATAGGTTTTTGAATGCCATGATTTAATACGGTTTAATACAGAATAAGAGAGGAATAAATAAATGTGTTGAGCTGGTGCAACAGCCATAATTTGTGGAAAAGGTAGCCCTGGGATGAAAAGTTAAAAATAGGAAAACCTTTTAAGAGAAACAAAAACAGATAGGTGTGCAAGTTTTATGGTTTTGTAACTGTGTTTCTATGCAAAACCTACAACCAAAGAGGACATATTCATGCCCGACATTAATCTGAAGTTGAAAGGATAAGAAACATAATTGTTTTGTTATAATATAATACAATACCTGTTCTTACATTGTTATGATTTTATTATAGTGAAATGCTGCTGTTTGTTGTGGTCAATAACGCTGATCTTTAGAACTGTGAAGTTTAACATCCTAAATGGTTGCAATGCTCTTGTTTGTTTTTTTTTAATCCAAAATTGAGTAAAAATGAACTTGGACTTTACTCAATCTCTTTTTTCGTTCTGCTTCTGTGTAAGTGCAAATCTGTGTGTTCCCAGTACAATAGTGACTGCCTGTTCATGCTCAAGCTGCCATCACAAAGGATCAAGGAGGTTCACATCACTGTCTATAGAGAAAGGACCAGCTGGAACCCCGTAAGATCCTGACCTGCAGGCATGCATCAAAATCTGGTCCACTTGGTTTCATACTTTAAGGGCTGGCTACTTTCTCTTGAACCTAGGCTGATGCATTAAAGAGAAGAGAAAGAATAGGTGGAACTAAATTGGTCTTACTTCAGTTTCCTCCTTGCTGTAGTATAGATACAGCATTTTTGATTGTCACTCTGTGCCCTGCCTCTTGCCAGAAGGATGTTGAACAATGTCTGTCAGGAAAGGTGCCTACATTTGTCCTGGCACTTGATAATATCAGTCCCTAATCTGATCAAACCACTACCTCCTGGGATTCCCAGTCTTCTCTTAGATTGCAGAAACAAAAAGATTCTATGAAGTTGCTTTACTGAACTTCATTACATCAGAAAAGGGGAATGTACTTAGATATTTTTGATAACTGTAAATGAAAGACTTTTTAACTGAAAAATTCTAGCAAAGTAAAAAACTAAGGTCTTGCTAGAAAACATGGTTGCAAAAGATTACCACAAAAAAAAAAAAAAAAAAAAAAAAGCCAAATGCTGACTTTAAAGAAACCTGTGATTTTGAACCCAAATTAGTCAAGTATTTGAATAACGTATTCTGGAAACATACTTTCTCAAGTCAGCTAGGAAAGGTACTGCATGGTGCAGCATGCATAATGGCAACGAACCAAAAGAGCTATCAGGAATACAGTCTCAGAGCATGAAGCAGAATTAAACATCGTCTAACCACGTTATACACCCTGCAAAACAGTAGATTAGAAGTAATGATAATTATTATCAAAGCTATCATTGGATTAAAAATAGTATTAACTCCTTGAGAGGAAGCACTGTTAATCAACTTGTACTAGAACAGGGAATTCAGAAACACCGGCAGATATTTTATTACTTGCAGGAAATGTGCTACTGCAAAAATCCAGAAGCATAAAGACAATGATTTGTTACAGATTCTTTTGTGGTAGAGAATTTAGATGCCTCTATTTGTCGCTTAACTTGAAGCACACTTCATAGCATTGAAATTACATATTGTTGCTGAATTTATTCAGAGGTGAAATGAAAAAGGGCTTTAAAAAAAACCCACAGACCTAAAAAAGCATAAATGACACATGAGATCCCAGACACCTTCACAAAATAGTCGGCAGTTGTAAAAGTGTCCCACTGACGTGGGAAATATCCCCTTTGCTTGCAAAATTGTTAGTTATCCCTTTGGCGTTCCCTTCTGGTTTTGCATTTGTTTCTCAAACGCTGCAAAGAACGTTGCTAAATCAGAACTGTGATTTAGCACAGTACAATTAATTTGCATTATGGTATTCGTATAAAAGGAAGAAATTTGCCGATTGTGTATTTACTGGGCCTGTTAAACAGTATCTGGTTTACTAAATACAATTTTCTCTGCCTGTAGCCTTGTAGGAGAGGTATCCCTTGTATTTGTCTTATGACCTTGATGCCTCCCTGTCCCCAGTGTTCTTTTAATGAGGGACCAACTTAATTTGTAGCTGCAGCCTAACGAGAGACTAGAAATGCGTTATAGGATGTGACAATGATCCCGTTTTTTTGTGAATGGTTATTATGTGTGCTTATAAAGTGAAATTAAGTACCCTAGTGTTTACTTACATACATACATACATATCTATACATATCTAGCCAGCGTTTCTGTTGGTATATAGATATGTACTGTATAACGCAGAATTTCTTTTCAATAGCTAGAATTACACGTATTTATTCCCCGTTTGTGTAACTCAATAGCTCTTTCTTCTAATAAATCACAGGCAAAATGCTGCTTGACAAGGGGGGGAACCACTGCCTCTTTGGAGGGCGTAGCGGAGGTGCTTGAATTTCTTCAGCATCAGAGCAGCCTGTCCAGCATCCCCGGTTCCCAGCTGAAATGATTTCTTGCAGTCCACTTATTTTGAGCCTTGGGTGTTTGCACGAGATGAATGTTTTTGGGTTTTTTGTTTTTCTTTGCCTTTTTTTTTTTTCTTTCCCCTGCCCTGTGTTTATGTCTGTAAAGTGGATGTGGGGAGAGCAAATGCCCGAAGTATGAGGAACTGAAACGGGATGTCTAAAGGTTGGCTTCGGGCCAAGGTGAAACACATCTCTCTTGGCAGCCAGGGGTGCTTGAGACAGCCCTGTGATACTGGATAACTTATTTTTTTTTAATCCGTTAGGCTCATCCCTACCTCAGATGACCTCCTTTGCTGGGCGGCGGGCAGGTCCGTGCTCAGCTGCTGGGGCTTCGCGTGTTCTCCCCCGCCATGGTGTTGGAGGTGCGTGGAGCGAGTGATGCTCTTCATGTGTTTGATGGTTGGTCTGTCGCTGGGGTAGGAGATCACCCCACTCATCCCAGGAGGACCCAGCACAGGGAAGCTGTGTCCCAGCGAAGGGACAAAGCAGAACCTGCTGATGCTCCCCACCTTGGTGGGCGTGCTGGTGGGATTACCCCCTGGAACGTGGCAATCCCAGGCACAAATACAGGTCAGGCGGAGAATGGCTGGAGAGCAGCCCCGAGGAGAGGGACTCGGGGGTGCTGATGGATGAGAAGCTCAACATGAGCCGGCAGTGCGCACTGGCAGCCCAGAAAGCCAACCCCGTTCTGGGCTGCATCAAGAGAAGCGTGGCCAGCAGGTCTCGGGAGGTGATTCTACCCCTCTGCTCTGCTCTGGTGAGACCCCACCTGGAGTACTGTGTCCAGCTTTGGAGTCCTCA
>JAOXNO010000078.1:21001975-21016951 GCA_028565335.1 Limnodromus scolopaceus | reverse complement strand
TGGGCAATGTCTCAGCGTTGAGAACATTCAGAGTTCTCCGAGCTTTGAAAACAATATCAGTCATTCCAGGTGAGAGCTAGGTTAAACACGGAGGCTGACTTTAATTCACTGAAACAGAATTTATTTTTTAAACACGTCTTATTTCTTTTCACAAAAAAGCAGGAATCGGAAGATGTTAGAATTCACTGAAATCTCTGATTCATTGCTTTTTAACATGAGCTCTTTTATTTTGAAATCAGCCTTTGAGTTTAACAGATTTGTGCATGAGACATTGCAGTACACAGCGTGTGTGGTTTGCATCGTATGATGTCAAGCTTTCTTCTCCACATTCAACGAATATCAGTGACCCTGAAGTTTTCTTACCCATGTGTATCTTACCTACATGATGTTATGTGGTATTTGTTGTGAATATTTGTGTCTAAAAATGGAACTGTTCAAAATGGTGACTTAGTAAGAAGAGGAAGGAATAAGATAATAAAGAATAGCATGGGCATCGCATGGGGGATTTATTATCTTAAAATTCAATGATTTTCCAAACCATCTCCAGTTTTATAGCATTAAATTTTAATCCTATTTATTGTTGAACAGGCTTTTTACTACTGTCTTCTAAATGTAGTATGTTATAAAACTGATAGTAGCAAAGGTTTGGGGCAAGAGGTAATGACAAATAAAAAGAAAGAAGACTTTTATGTGAGATTCATGTATAGCATGAATAAAAAAAAGTCACTTGTTTTAGCATTAAAACAAGTGTTTTGAAATATATGCAACTCATTCCATTCACGGTTTCAAATGAACATAAATTTCAGCTATTTATTCATTTTCACAAGTGAAAAAGCTCTTCACAAAAATGTTATTTCACAAACATTACATTTATTTGGGCTTCTGCATGAAATCTAGAACTTTACTGGGAGACACTGTCATTTTTATGCTTTCAAAAAGTTTTGAACATCAGAATAAAAATTCCTTTGCCTTTTCAGGCTTGAAGACTATCGTGGGAGCCCTAATTCAATCTGTGAAGAAGCTCTCGGATGTTATGATCCTGACCGTGTTTTGTCTGAGTGTATTTGCACTAATAGGGCTGCAGCTGTTCATGGGAAACTTAAGGAATAAATGCCTGCAGTGGCCTCCAGAAAATTTTACTCTGGAAACAAATATTACTTCCCAGCTAAACAGCACCATAGGTGAAAATGGTACATTGGTTAATTCAACAGTGACTCCATTTGACTGGAAGGGGTACATTGAAGATGAAAGTAAGTATTGTCAGCGTAATTCTTATTGAAGTGATTTGTGGCTGACCCAATTCTTAGAAATAAGGAGGGGAAGGGATTATACATTTAGTTAAGACAGAGCAGGAGAAGTGTTTTCTCTCTCTCACAGATCTGCTCCAAAGGCCAGCATGGAAGATGGAACAAGGAACAAGGTCTCTCTACACGATACTGCTCTTTTTCTCGTTTCCCTCTGCCAGATCCAATTCTTCTCCTGAGACTGCAAGAGGTCCAAAGGAGTTCTTAAAATTACTTAATAGTCTTAAGCATTTTCCATTCCCATACTCCAAAACAAGATGAGAGCCAGGCTTCTATGTTATTTCTGTCAGATGTCAGACTTCTGACATTCAGTGAGGACTTCAGTGATGGATTCCTCAGTATTTTCATCATCTATCCATTCTTGTGCTTCACTATCCTTGTTATTAGAAAGGGGTTTTTTTAAAGTCCAACAAATTTTCCCACTGCAATTTAAGCTGGTTGTTCTTATCAACTTCACCACAGGCATCAAAACCAAATTATTCCCTATCGTTAATCACTGTTTCTGAGGTATTTAGAGACAATTCTTATGTTACTATGCTCTGTTGTCTCCTCTTTCAGTCTTTTTTTTTGTATGCTAAGCAACCCAGATCATTAACCTTTTTCTCCTACAATTTATTTTCCACATTTTGACCTCTCATCTGGATCCTTTCTTGTTTATAAACTTCTTAATATGTAGTACCTACATCTAGGCATTTCTCGTCCACATGAGGCATAATAAGTAGAAAAGAAGGATTATGTGGCAGCATAGTAATTTATACTTCTGTTTTATATATCCTAGGCTAGGATTTCCCATCGTTTACAATTGTAACATCTTTAAAGCCAGTTCAGCTTGTGGTCTACATGCCTCCTGAATCTTCTACAGACTTTTGCTTCATTTAGTTTCCCACTTTCCAGCCTGAACAGCACCCCATTTTTTCAGCCCTCTCTCCAACTCTCCTGGATCTTTTAAAGTGTAATTGTTTCCTCAAACTCACCACCATCCTTATCAGCAGTATCATTTGCAAATTTTTTAGCATTCTTCCATCATCTAGATTAGTTAAAACCTTGAACAGCAGCAATCTCAGACAAACCTCTTCAGAAGTTGTTTTGATGTGTTTTTCCATTTTGATGATTTCACAAAGTAGGATTTTCCAACCACTTTTGCTGATACAGAGCAGTCTGGCAAACTGAGAATAGATAAAAAGAAATATGTTTCAGTATAGTTAAATGTGAGGTTCCCACTAAGATCCCAAACACTGAAAGCCAATGCTGCGCAATTCATGTTGAGACAGGTTCACATGCATAAAGACGGTAGCTGATGGCAACACACAATCTCTAACAGTGAAAGTTACTTTTGGTGCAAAAGAAGAACAAAAGGGGAGAGAGAGGAAGAAAAGGGAAGGGGAAAGAGAAATCTGACTACAATGGCCAGCTGTGAAGAGAAATGGTGGGGTCCCCAGATGAGTCTCCTTCCCTGGGCATTTTTCTAGTGCAGCAGCGATCACTCCATAATACTTTTCCTATAGCAGCTGTGTGTTTTTCATTAGCATCTTTTCTAACTCCCTACAGGTTGTTCCTGCTTACAGTGTTATTAACACTAATTGGAACACACTCTGAATCAGGGGGGATGCTGCATGGCTGGTTGATTTTTTTAGACTTGTACATGCATGTTATTAAGTCACCTAATATAAACCAAAAGCTACAAGCAAGGAGTAGGAAAAAGGGGGAGAAAAAGGGGTGAATCTCACACCGGAGACAATTGCTTCCTGTGAGCACCTGCTGCAACAATAATTTGTTTGCAGGTGTAATGTCGTGAGAAAAACAGCAACATGAAAAACAGCATGAGAACAAAGGAAAAACAGTGCCACAGAGGCTCCAGAAAACATTGCCACAGCAGCTTATATGAAAGGTTGCAGAGTTGCAACTGGGAAATGCAGTTGGAAAGCCGTTAGCAATAAAGAGGCTAAGGCACCTAAGGCACTGTGGAGTAGCCAGGACTCTGACAAATTAGGGCTAAGATTCTACAGCCAAAAAGCTAAATAGTATCCTGTTCACATAAATAAATTAATGACCAGGAAGGCAGTCTTACTCCTGTATTTAGTGCTACTGCAGTTGCTACTGGAATACTATATAAAGTTCTGTTTAGATAAAATGTTAAAAAATTGGAGGATGTTCAGAAAAGAGCAGAATGATTAAAGGGTTGGAAAACATGCTTTATACCAAGATAGACTAGGAGCTCAACCTACTTAGCATATCAAAGAGAAGGTTTAAGGGGTGATTTGATCACAGTGGAGAAAAACCTCATGGGGAACAGAAATTTCATCATAGACATATCTTTGATCTAGGAGGAAGAGTTATAACAGGTTCAATAGCTGCAAGTCAAAGCCAGACAGATTTCAAATAGAAGACAGACAGCTGCTAACTGTGATCACACAGCTGATCATTTACTGTGATAGATTTCCATCTGAATTTCTTAAATCAAGGTGCAATCTTTTTGTGAAGCTCACTTTACTTGAACATGTGAATTACTGGAGATTGCATGCCACAGGGTATAAAAAAGTCTCAGCAAAGTCTCCTAATGAAGACCTAGAGTTCAAGGTCAGACGTAATTGCCTGGTTTTTTAATGAAGAATCTGTAAACTCAAGCTCTGATTTCATCTGATTTAAAGAAGACCTGAAACCCCCTAAAAAACAAAGCTGAATTGAACTAGTTACGGAAGGTACTTTATTGAATGCCTACTTCAACCTTTGGTATATTTACACAGGATTCCTTATGTATTATGAAATTTATAATGAAATTATGAGTCTTATTATGAAGTTAATAAGCTTGTCCTTGCTTACCAGCATTTTCAAAGAGAAAAATTATCTTGTCACAGCTTCCTGCTCTCTTTTTGCAGGTGGGCAGACAGGATACAGAGATGGTTCTTAGATCAGTTTTGTCACAGGGCAGTAAGAAGGGACTTACCTGGAGCTCAGAGTGGTGCAATGGCACTGTGTTTTGTAGGAATTATAAAAGTTTTAAAGCCAGTAGTTGTGTATACTATGCAAAAAAGGCATGTAAACCCTAATTTTGCCACTGAGCTAATTTTTGGAAATACAATACTTTATGTTAGCACTCCTAACATTAGTGAGTCAAGCACTCTTTTTTCTTAATTTTCCTTTTTCCGAGATAGTTTATCTGATAAACTTAATGCTAGATAAGTTTAAGTTTATCTTGGCAGACTTGCCATAAGCAATTTTTTCTGGGAAATACCATCTCAATCTATTTTGTGAAATAACAATTATTCTCAGTCATTACCCTAGGTTTAACCAAACAACTGTAAATTCTCTTGAAGTAAACTGCTCACTCACCAGGGATTTTTTCCCATTTCCCAATGAAATAAGGGGGAACCAAACATATACCAGATGTAGTGAGGGATTTCTCACATTACTTTGGTTAAATACAATTCAGAGTTTTGCATCGGGACACATGCTTATAATGCTCAGCTTTTGTTGTTATAAAAATTTTCTTACCATGGTAATATTTTGAGCATTTTTAATGGTTTTATCCATGCACTTGGAGAAAGCCTGGGTGGCTATTGTTTCCTGTGGAGCTGACAAGTATAGCATGCTTACAGGGCACATCTTGTCTCAACCACAGAACTTGAATACAGACCTTATTTTAGCCATTCAGCTCAGTTGGTGCAGTACTGATCCTGACTGACTGCTCCATGCAAACCATATCAAGTCAGATTTGCATTCTTCCCAACCAGCTGTTACGTTCCAGCATGTTTTACCCATGATTAGCTGACATAATGCAGAATAAGATTTGCTTCATAAGGGTCAGCTGTGGTCAGCATCATGTCAGCTACCTTTACTATTTACAGCTGTGTTTCAGCACAGTGCCGTTCCGCAACGCATACCAGCCCAGAATGGCAGCGTCTGCACATAGGGTTGTGCACTTTGTACAGTACAGAAGATTGTACCCTGTAAGATGCACCCTTGATAAGTTTGCAGATGCCACCAAACTAGGTGGGAGTGTTGAGCTGGAGGGTAGGAAGGCTCTACAGAGGGATCTGGACAGGCTGGATCGATGGGCCAAGGCCAGTGGTATAAGATTCAACAAGGCCAAGAGCCGGGTCCTGCACTTGGGTCACAACAAGCCCACGCAGCGCTACAGGCTCTGGGAAGAGCGGCTGGAAAGCTGCCCAGTGGAAAAGAAGCTGGGGGTGTTGGTCGACTGCGGGCTGAATATGAGCCAGCAGTGTGCCCAGGTGGCCAAAAAGGCCAACAGCACCCTTCCTTGTATCAGAAATAGTCTGGCCAGCAGGACTTCAGAAGTAATCGTCCCTCTGTACTTGGCACTGGTGAGGCCGCACCTTGATTACTTTGTTCAGTTTTGGGCCTTCACTACAAGAAAAGACATTGAGGTACTAGAGTGTGTCCAGAGAAGGGCAACAGAGCTGGTGAAGGGTCTAGAGCATAAGTCTTCTGAGGAGCAGCTGAGGGAACTGGGATTGTTTATTCTGGAGAAAAGGAGTCTGAGGGGAGACCTTACTGCTCTATACAACTACCTGAAAGGAGCTTGTAGTGAGGTGAGTGTTGATCTCTTTTCCCAAGTAGTAAGTGATAGGACAAGAGGAAATGGCCTCAAGTAGCACCAAAGGAGATTTAGATTGGATATTGGGAAAAATTTCTTCATTGAAAAGGTTACCAAGCACTGGAATAGGCTGCCATTCGTGGAGGTATTTAAAATGTGTGTAGATGTAGTGCTTAGGGACATGGTTTAGTGGTAACTTGGCAGTGCTAGGTTAATGGTTGGACTTGATGATCTTAAAGTCTCTTCCAACCAAAATGATTCTATGATTCTAAGATGCAGGTGTATCGTTAGACACTGAAATTGAGTCCTTCACAGAGTGTCAGAACAGGGTCTACATACAGCTTAAAAACTACCTTTTTCAAATGGTGATTTTGCTCACAGGATGGAGAGATACAGCTGGCCAGGGGATTGTGACCCTCCTGCAGCAATTCAATGCTCAGAGCCAGTATCTTGTGACATCTCCTCAGACTCAGAATTCATTAGCTTATGTCATAACCCTGCTTGGGCACCACAGCTGGTACAGCCATAGTCAAGTTTAAACTCAGCTGCACTGGTAGCATTTCAGATGACATAATTTTAAGGGAATCTAACAGGCCAGTTCAGTGGAAGAAAAACCAAATGGGAGGTTTTAATCTTCTCAGGAAGCAAAAATGGTATCGCCCTAACTCTGAAGTTGCTGTGCTTCAGAACTATTGGAAGCTGGGGAGGTGTTCATGTCCCTGCCCTGTACTTACAGACATCCTGAGACAACGCTTTTGGTCTCCATCAGAAATGAGATACTGGGCTACTTGGTCTGATCCTGTGTAAATTGCAAGCCTGTGACCAAATGGCAGATCCTTACCACAGGAGGAAGCTCCTCCTGTGATAATTCTTCCAAAATCAAGAGCTTGGCAACTGCAGGCATCTGCTTTGAGGGAAAAAAGAAAAGCATTTCTCAAGAATACAGTCAAAGTGAATCTTAATGAGCACAACATTTTGAGCATTCTTCCAAGAATACATAGATCAATGTCTTTGCTGTTTAAACCATCTAAAATGTAATTTAAATACAAGATTACTATACAGATTATGGGATGGTTGGCTACAGGGCAATTTGGTGGAACTTACCCAATTTTTCTTTCCTAAAGTGATCAATAATTTCATCATATAATCCTAAAATCCTGCCTACACAAGTTGTTGATTGTTGCAGTAATTCTGTGCGAGTTAAATTTAGATATATACCAGGGCCTCCATACCAATCAGAGGGCTAATTGCAGTGTGCACACACCCGTAACAGTTAGAGTCATAGGCAACTGGGTGTTTTTTTTCAGAGCTCACATATTAGGTAACTGTCAAAAGTGTCTGTAAGTGACAAACTGGAACCCTTGGCAATACTGATCAGAAAGTTTGAAATAAATTACCAGTATATTTTTTTCAGTTACAATTTATTTATTATAATAAATAACTGTACAATATAATTTCACAAAGTGTGATTTAGCTCAGTTATCAGACTGAAGGGAGACTTGTACATTTCATCTACATCCAGCAGCATTTCACAGGATTTTTAGTACATTTTTGGCATTTTAACAATAAGTTCTGTGAGTGATAGTCCTGACTGCAATTCGTACTGTCATTTACTCTAAAGTTATGGTCATGCTGAAAAAACAATACTGCTTGTTTAAAATTGCATCTGAAACCACCTTAACACTTTTAGAGCAGGACTATTTATTTCATAGACCTGTAAGAAAACTTTCATGTTCAGAATTTTATAGTTTTTTAAAAATTCTTTTCTGAACAGGTCATTTTTATTTTCTGGAAGGGCAAAACGATGCTCTGCTTTGCGGAAATAGTTCTGATGCTGGGTAAGACCAAATTTCATCATATTATTGTACCATGTAGAAATTAGATTCAAGTTTTTCCGATGTTCAGTCGGAGGGGGGCTGTATTTTGAGTGGCCACTTTCGTTCACATAAGAAATACTAGGATTTTACACTGCACTGAGGATTTGGGTTCCCTGTCAGAGCTCAGTGGGTTGGTTAGATGAGCTTAGTCTTTGCATGAATGAATCAGTAATTTATTAGTGTAGCTCCTGCCTGGATGAGAAGTAACAGACACAGCAGCTGAAAAACGTATGTTATTTTGCAGTTCCAGCTGCACATATGAGTACTAACAGACTCAGTCAGTAGAAAACACTGACATTGACATCAACATTACAACAATAATAAATATGAGGAAAGGCTGAGGGACTTGGGTCCTTTTAGTCTGGAGAAGACAAGACTGAGGGGGGAACTGACCAACACCTATAAATATTTAAAGGGAGGGTGTCAAGAGGACGGGGCTGGATTTTTTGCAGTGGTGCCCAGGGATAGGACAAGAGGAAATGGGCACAAACTTGAACATAAGAAGTTCCATCTAAACATGAGGAGAAACTTCTTTACTTTGAGGGTGGCAGAGCACTGGAATAGGCTGCCCAGGGAGGTGGTGGAGTCTACTCCTCTGGAGACACTCAAAACCTGCCTGGACATGTTCATGTGCAACCTGCTCTAGGTGGACCTGCTTTGGCAGGGGGGTTGGACTAGATGATCACCAGAGGTCCCTTCCAACCCCATACCATTCTGTGATTGTGTGATAATTAAATAAATTATTTGGAATATTATTTTTTGGAAGCTTAGATTAAACTTTTTACACTATTTTTATGTGCTTTTCCTGCTTAATTTTTCTAGTGTCTTTAAAATAATTTTCTACTAAAAATCACAACTGCTATTATTTCTAGTCTGGTTAACTAAAGAAAAATCCACTTTTTAACCCTATTCTTCTCCTGGACATTCCAGGTGATAATATTAAAATATAAGGTAACACCCAGTTTGTCTTTGTAGGCAGTGCCCAGAAGGATATACATGTGTGAAAGCCGGTAGAAACCCCAATTATGGCTACACAAGTTTTGACACCTTCAGCTGGGCTTTCTTGTCACTGTTTCGCTTGATGACTCAAGACTTCTGGGAAAACCTTTATCAATTGGTAAGAATTTTTTAATGCAAAATAGACTAAATATGTTTGTACCAATAATGCAAGAGCAAACCACAACTTTCGTTAAGGTATTTTTGCTAATAAATGTATTGTTATTTCCAGACACTGCGTGCTGCTGGGAAGACATACATGATATTTTTTGTTCTGGTGATTTTCCTGGGTTCTTTCTACCTGATCAACTTGATCTTGGCTGTGGTCGCCATGGCCTATGAAGAACAGAATCAAGCAACCATGGAAGAAGCAGAACAGAAAGAGGCAGAATTTCAACAGATGCTGGAACAACTGAAGAAGCAACAAGAAGCAGCTCAGGTAGAATTTATGGTGTAGTAATGCAGAATTGTATGGAAGTAAGTTTACTAGAGATATTCACCCTCTGCTTTCTGAATTTGGAATTATAAAACACCCTGTTGGGCTTTCAACAACAGAGCTAGCTTAGAGATTTTTTCTGTTCTGCACTAAAGACATTGTGACATCCAGCCATAATCAAGAAGAAATATTAAAAACTAGGTATACATTATTCATTATATTTTTCTTATTCTAGTGTCGTTAATACTGAATTTCACTGAATTTCACTGAATTTTTTTTAGAGTTGGAAGGGACCATAGAGATCATCTAGTCCAACTCCCCTGCCAAAGCAGGATTGCCTAGAGCTAGAGCATGTCTGTAAGACTTCTGCGTTTAAAACTACTTATGAAAGATGGAAGAAGGCTATCACCAACATATATCTTGAGTCAATTAAGTAATGAAAATTAGAAAAAAACTAGGGAGAGGATATCCTATGGAAAGTGTTAAGATCCAGCATGTTTGGATCAGAAATTCTGTACAAGTAAATTCAAGAAAAAAAAATCCACAATGTTGTGGTTTGCTCAGTTACACAAATTCATTCTGCATCATGGCAGGCAGCAGCGGTGGCAGCAGCAGCAGTAACAGCGTCCGCGGAGTCAAGGGAGCCCAGCGCTGGGGGAGAAGCAGGAGGGCTCTCAGAAAGTTCCTCCGAGGCATCAAAGTTGAGCTCAAAGAGTGCAAAAGAGAGGAGAAACAGAAGGAAAAAACGAAAACAGAAAGAACAGTCTGGAGGAGAGGAAAAAGATGAAGATGAATTTCACAAGTCTGAATCAGAAGACAGCATCAGAAGGAAAGGTTTCCGATTATCTATTGAAGGCAATAGGTTGACATATGAAAAGAAGTATTCTTCTCCACATCAGGTATTGCATACAGTTTAGTAGAAGCATACATTAAAGACTTCATAGGCTGTTACAAAGCTACTTTAGTCTTCCTGGTATTGTAATATGACCCTACTGCATAAAGAATGTAAACACTGAGATTTTCATTAAACTTTATTTTTATTGCTAGTGCTTGAGAGAAAGTGCTGTAGCTGCTAGACTGTCTTGTAAAAAACCACAGAGAATTAAGTGTAACCTCATATCTCTATTCTTATAGTAGGATTTTTTAAAAATCATACTAAAATAGTCTCTGATTCTGTGGGGTGTTTTTTTAGAGTGATTATATATTATCTAGACTTATTAAAATGTTACAGTATTTTTGTATTATGATAGCCTCATATTTTCTTCCTTCTTCGATGATGTTTGGAGGTTGGTTCAGTATGTGCAGGATGCTGCATACATGAAAGAATGTTCATGTATAGGCTTCCTTTTTTGCTTGATGGGTATTGTGAAACTACTCAGCAACTCTAACTGACATTAGGAGAACGGCGTGCTCAAAACTGGTTTTGTCTTAAGAATCCATGAACAGTGATATTTCTGTCTGCCAAATATAATTAAATACGTACAAAGATTTCACAGCAGCATTTATCTTCTGGGAAAAATCATTACTCTCATATCAGAAAAAACCACCCATGCTATCCTAATAACAATGCTAAGTTTGAAGGCTTCAGCTAATAATCACAATTATATTTTTTTCCCTGCAGTCTTTGTTGAGCATTCGAGGCTCCCTGTTTTCTCCGCGGCGTAACAGCAGAACAAGTCTTTTCAGCTTCAGAGGTAGAGCAAAGGATATAGGATCAGAAAATGACTTTGCTGATGATGAGCACAGCACTTTTGAAGACAATGATAGCAGAAGAGATTCTCTCTTTGTGCCGCGCAGACACGGTGAACGGCGCAACAGTAACATTAGTCAGGCCAGTAGGTCATCCAGGATGCTGGCAGTGTTTCCAGTGAATGGGAAGATGCACAGCACTGTGGATTGCAATGGGGTGGTTTCCCTGGTCGGTGGACCATCTGTTCCTACATCGCCTGTTGGACAGCTTCTGCCAGAGGTGATAATAGATAAACCAGCTACTGATGACAATGTAAGAAAGTTTTAAATAGCTTAGGCATCGTGGCCTTTTCTTACTGCACCAGCCAGTGTTTTCTACAGAATGGAACCCTTGGCAATGCTTCCTGGTTGGTCAAGCTGTGAATGCTTCTGCATCTTGTAAAATCTTAATAAGTAAAACAGCTAAGATAGGTTTGCAACCTAAGCATTTACTTACAAATTTCGCATAACTAACAAATTAAATTTGCAGTTTCTAAGTAATAAAATATTAACTTACTCACACATTCATTAAAGCACTATACAGTATTACTGTGCTATACTTTACTTTGGCTGATCTAAAGATCTGGCTATGGTCTGCAAAACCATAGTTACTATACAATTGAAAATAGTATACAAAAATTTTATCATATAACTGCACTCAATATGATGATATTATTACCACTTTATCAAAATTAACATTATTAGTTAATTTTGATAATATTCTTCCTTATCAGCCCCATTAAAAATGTAAGGAAGTTGTAAATTCTTTATTATCATTTATTTCTCATTCCTATATATTTTTCATCCGTTGCTGGTGCAGTTCTGTAGTGTAGATAACAAATAGTTTATTGGAAGATCGCATTTCAATACACACTTCCAAAAATACAAATGTCTGTGTGAACATATGCGCAGTGCATATTGCCGCCATTCTCTTACCATATACAAGGTAAGAGAAGATGTCTCAAAAAAATTCTTGCTTAGTTCAAAGTTGTCTACTCATATTACTGAAAAAACACTAGCATGAGGAAGCATGAGGAAGTCAGACTTTTCTTACTTGCTACAGTTTGCCTAGGGGGACAGACTATTATGTTGCAAAACCCAGAATATTCTTTCAGCAGAAGCAAGGAAAAAAAATTACAATTTGTAAAAATTTTATACAATATTTTGAACTCAATCCTTTTCCATTTGTTTAAATCATTTTTCAGAGCTTGAAGGAAAGAAATGCAAAAGTAAATAAACTCTCAGTCTTGAACAGTAGTTAACTATTGCCTGATATCTTTTAAAAATTATTTAAAAGATACTAAAAAGTAATAGAAGTCTGACATGATAGAAATTGAAGTGCACGAAGCACGTATCCAAGCTAAGACATTAATAACAGGGTTCTATATAGTATTTGCTTATCTTATTACTCCAACATGGTCTCACCTATTATTGTTCTCTGTATAGGGCACCACTACAGAAGCAGAAATGAGGAAGAGAATATCAGGCTCTTTCCATGTTTCTATGGACTTCCTTGAAGATCCAGCTTTAAGGGAAAGAGCCATGAGTATTGCTAGCATCCTCACAAACACTGTGGAAGGTATGTGCTACACATAGCCTAGTATTTAATACCTGTTTTTCACTGGACTTCTGAAAATTTGTGTTGAAACTTAAAAACTGATTTAAAATTGCTTAATTAACAGATAGCATCCCACAAACTGGCACATCTATCAGTAAACTGAAAGCTCTTTATTCATTAAGGTTATTACATAATGTCATGGTTTTGGTAAGCATTAAAGTTATTACATAAGTGAGCATTTCTATCATCTCCTTTTTTTGCCATCATCTACCTCATGTGGTCATCAGGACTACAGAGTTATGTTTGGTGGTCATTACTGAGTGGGTGCTTATGCATATTAACTAAAAACCTATCACTGGACACAAAAAGGCCACTGAACATTTTTCAAATATATGCAACTATTGTTAAAATATATATGTACTTAACAGTTATGTTTATTCAATTACTCTTTAAGGAAGTGCTATTTTTGGTGATAATTTTTTTTTTCTTGAACTAGGAACAAAAAATATATTGAAAATTTTTACCTAAACAGCATGAATTTCAAAATAAAAATATTTACATAATAGAAGAGTAAGTGGGAGGAACAGACTGAAGTGTTAACCAAAGAACAATAAAATATATCATACAAATTGATAAATTGATACTGATCAGAATAGTGATTGGAATACAGAGAAGTTGTGCTTGATAGATAAGCTTTGAACAAAATAAATACATTTGATTGCAATTTTTAAAGACTTTCTTGAAAAGCTCTGTAAAAAAGTATAAAGTTAATCAGTACTGGTTCAGATTGACTATTTGACTGGTACAATTCATATAGGATTGAGGAATGTTAAAGCAATGACATAGTTACCTGTATGATGTTCCTTTTCCCACAGAACTTGAAGAATCAAGACAGAAATGCCCACCATGTTGGTATAAATTTGCAAATATTTTCTTGATCTGGGACTGCAGTCCACATTGGTTAAAAGTAAAACATATAGTCAACTTAGTGGTAATGGACCCATTTGTTGACCTGGCTATTACAATTTGCATTGTTTTAAATACACTCTTTATGGCTATGGAACATTATCCAATGACTGATGAATTCAATAACGTACTTTCAGTTGGAAATCTGGTAAGTCTGTTGGGTTTTTATGTTCATGATTTAGAAGGAAGTATGTTTGAAATAACTGAAAGAAGGAGTTTTAAGAGCATTCTTTTTTTTTTTTTCACTCTTTAGAAAGTAGATTTATTGGACATTTATTGGTCTCCAGATATGACTCTACCAGAACATTTTTGAAAATTTCACTTTCAACCCTGACTCATGTAACTTAGGATATTGTAAAATCAATATATGTGTTAGTGTTCTGCTAAGCCAAATTAAAAATTTAAAAAATGGCACCAATGCTACATTAAGTAAAGTCCACCTTAAACAGGAGTTGATTTGTCCAGCTACTAAACCAGGAAATGCATTACTTCCATGAAAAAGAAACTATGTAAATAAACATAGTGATACTTTTTCAATCAATGCAGTACAAAGCAAATCTTTAAATTATGAATGTGTTTTTAATTGCTCTGTTTCCTGAGCACAGGTCTACAACAGCTAAAAGAGCCATTTAAAAGCATTTCTAGAATTTTCTGTGAAAGACTTATGTTGATTGTTTTCCTTATATGCTTTATGTAAAACTATGAAAAATATCCTTCAGTACGTTTTCCTCATATAGTTTTTATGTTTTTTATCTTCAGAAAATTAGTAAGATATCTTTTCCTCATGTTGTCAGCTATATTTTCTCCCTTTTACTTCGAAAAGATAAATTATTAAAGAATTCAGGAGTTAATTTTTTGTAGCTGTGAGGCTTTTGAACTGACAGGTTTGATCACATAGAAGTATCTGCAGCTGCAGTCCTACTTTGTCTTTATTTTAAGAAATGATTTGTGATAATGGGATTTTTAATAATCCTTGTTTTGTAATGAGGAAAAAATATCTCAGATCATGTAAATAACTACAGGATTTAGAAAGTAGAATTAATAGATAAATGCATAGCTGGTTTTCGTATACTTAAAATAAGGGAAACTCTGAATCTGAGTTTCCTGGTAAAAAGTAAAATCCTGTATTGTAGCATTTTATAGGTTTGTTTTCCAACCAAGAAAATGCCATATAAGTCTTGGTATACATCTGACTACAGAAGGAGTGCGAGACAATCTGGCTATAAGCACCATGCTCTTCCAGTCTTTGGCTCCCTGACATAAACCCCTTCTGCAATACAGAGGCCCCCAGGGTTCACTTGCTCCAATAGTTCCACTTTAAAGCTCCTTCAGAACCTCATTGTCCTGATTGTTAGGAACCTAAGTCAGCATTTCAAAATGTATTCACTCATTCCTACCTCTTCCTCAGTGGTTCCAATCCTGTAGCTTAAAAAATAGTAACATTGTAGTAACATACCTTCTGAATAGTAACATACCTTCTGAAGAGAAGGATCTGGGGGTCCTGGTAGACAGCAAAATGACAATGAGCAAGCAGTGTGCTCTTGTGGCCAGGA
>JAOXNO010000078.1:20964243-20996485 GCA_028565335.1 Limnodromus scolopaceus | reverse complement strand
CCGATCTGTGGGGCGTCCTGTAGGGTTGTTTTGGGGGTTTTTGTTTTATTTTCTTTTGTTTTGTTTTTCAGTTTTTCTGTCTTAGCAAAGTAATGAAATAATCATCGCAAAATTACAAACTACACCATTAATTTCAAAGAGCTTAGTTTTAGTGTGCAAAAAGTAGCTGACAATAATTACAGATACTCTGCTTCTTAGAAGAAAATAGAGAAATAAATTAAAAGGTTTTTTCCAAAAATGAAAAAGCTTTGTAAAAGTTTTGAAAGGTATTATAAAAACTATTTTGAAAAATAATAAATCATACTGCAAAGGACGATTTGTAAAAAATGGATTACTAGATGTATACAATATTTTTGTAAAAATATCAGAGTGGCAACTCTGTAATGTGATTTGGAAAAAACCCTCTATAATTTGGTTCTTCTGACAAATAATGACAGAACCTAAGACTGGATACATCAACCCTTTTTCCTGATAAAGTTGAAAAATTGTTCTTCCCATGTCTATAGTCACCACAAGATGAAATTAACTAAAAAAACTGGCTACTTAAAATATTACAAATTTTATTAAACATCATGCAACTCAATGTCGATGAGTCCTGGAGTTGTTGCTGAAAAAATAGACTGGCTACTGCTTTAGTAAGAGTTTTGTTGTTAGGGTTTGGGGTTTTTTTTTGTCCTCAGTATCAAAAAGCCTGCTGCAACCTAGCACTGATGAACATATATTGCATTTATTCCATTATTTTGCTTACCTCTATATCCTTAAATATGTTTCCTTCACAATTTTTACCTGATCTTTAGCCATGATACCAACCAGCTAGATTGCAGCCAAGTCTCAGCTACATGTTACAATGCTTTGAGAAATTTTAGGATGGGATTAGCTAAAGGGCATTCAGGTTTTTTAAATATGATTTCCACCTTCCACTCCTCTCTCTTTGTGCTCACCACGTTATTGAAAATTTGATTAGGTTAAAAAACACAATCTGGTGTTTTATGGGCCACCATTAATCTACCTCAGCCTTAGTGTATGCAGTTTCTGCTTCGCTCTGAGCTAGACTTTCAGCAATTTTAATCGGGATTTGCTGACCTCTAAAGTATAGCCTTCTCAGTGCTTTTTTCCCTCATTCCTCTTAACTCCCACCTCATTTAAATAGTTGTATTTAGACTCTTACCTGCTTTTCAGTAGATGCTATGTATTCCTGCGTATATATTTAAACTTCATTATTCTATGTAGGTCAAGAGACCGTTGCTACTTACAGCTAGTTGTGGTCATAAATCTTTGCAGGTTTAGCATCATCATTCAGATTTTTCAGTTTAAAGCATAATTTTGTTTAAAGCCTTATCTATCACTGATACGCCTTCTAGATAATGCATCCATACAATGCAGAGGGAAAACCAAAGATTGTACGAATTTCACATATGCTTAAGAGCAATTTACTTACATTTAATACTAGAACATTCAAAACCATGGTAGAATTGTTTACTTATTCTGAAAACAACTAATGTTTGCCTTAAAAATATTTGCTTCCATTTGTGATCCGTTCCTTTTTTCTTTGTCACAGAAGTTGAATTCGTCTAGTTCATCCGAAGGTAGCACAGTTGATATAGGACTTCCTGCAGAAGAGCAACCAGAAGCTGAACCTGAAGAAGCCCAGGAGCCAGAGGCCTGCTTCACAGAAGGTGTTTAGAACAAACATAGTAATAATACTTATTCATACAATACAGAATAGTTATTTATTCAAACAAAGTATCAATATTTATGTATTGAATTACCCTTTTGTTAATGTTTAAATTATTATTATTATTAGTGGTAGTACTTTTAGACCATAATTTACCAAATGGTTACAGATACCACAATTGTATTATGTATCAGATAAACAATTTAGAAAACATTTTATCAGAAATTTATCATTATTTTTGAAGTAAGAAAAACATATTACAGAAAGTTTTATTTTAGTATGAACTAATATACTTTCTGAGTTTAGTTAGTCTTCTAGATAATAAAATAACACATTTATACCACTCTTCATAGATATCTAAGTGCTTTATAAAGTATACATTATTGAAACAGCTGCTGAGTGGTAAATAAAAACTGCACCTGGATGGTTTTGTGCAAAACACTAAATGAACCTTTTACAAATTGACAAAAAGAGAAAGAAGAGCCTTTGCATTCCAGCTGGGCCAAGAACAGTCTCACCTGGTGGACTCATTAATCTTTGTTATTTCCTTCTATCCGTCCTTTTATAAAACTTAATAAAACAAGAATCTGATTATAAACTTTATTTGCAAAGGCATTCCCTTGTGAGAAACCTTATGGATGTGTGCCTCTAACGGAGGTGGGGAAAGAAATAGGTTTAAAACAGTAATGTAACAAATGCCATTTATGGTATCTGTAAGCAAAAGTTAGATTTAGAGTGGAAAATAAACACTACTGTCAGTGCTGGAGTCGGGTGATTTCCGGACATGATAACAGACATTTTTTTAGAAATTTACACTGAACTAGTAAGAAATAGTACTGTAACAGACTTGGATTTGGGAAAGAAAATACCATTATTGATCACTAGTATTTTTCTACCTAAATGAAAGAAGAAACAAAATTAAGTCAGCAGCTAAATCATAAAAGCTTAAGTAAATTAAGGACACAAGTTAGAGAAGTTAGCTGGTACTGAAAAGCTCAGAACTCAGATAGGAGACTTAGAATTTTTTCATACAATAAATGTAACATTGTCTGAATTTAGTATCTGAAACAAAAGAAAGTACAATTTAATAACACTTGCCCATATCATACTACATAAACCTACTATACATTTGGATGAGTATGAATATTTTTACTCATACTTTGTGTTTTGTAATTTGACTTCTTATTCCATGGACTTCTATCTTTTTGCATGCACTGTATTGAGCACTTAGTTCTTGATATATGAGAAATACTTTCTTCTCACTTGTTCATTTTTCATTTTTTGTTAAATTTTTTTTTGCTTTGGAGAAAAAGAAGGTCATCTAGCTGAAAATCTATTGGGTTTTTATTAAATAGCACAGCTTCTGGAAAGGTAGCAACAGAATGAATAACCAAAATTAATGCAATTCAACAAAATCTCTTTTTTTT
This sequence comes from Limnodromus scolopaceus, assembly GCA_028565335.1. NCBI lineage: Eukaryota > Metazoa > Chordata > Aves > Charadriiformes > Scolopacidae > Limnodromus > Limnodromus scolopaceus. The sequence goes on along the minus strand of JAOXNO010000078.1, from coordinate 20,993,383 downwards.
TTTCCCTCCTCGATACATACACTGTTTTAAAGGCTGTGTGCGAAGGTTCAAATGCTGTCAAGTAAGTATAGAAGAAGGAAGAGGAAAGCAGTGGTGGAATCTTAGAAAAACCTGCTTCAGGATTGTTGAACACAACTGGTTTGAGACTTTCATTGTCTTTATGATTCTCCTCAGTAGTGGAGCTCTGGTAAGTAGAACATGAACAGAGTGTCACAATGTTGTCAGAAAACTTCTTAAAAGTTGGCTCTTCAAACATTGTTAGTTTTCTCTGCCAGAAAGAAGACACAATTCAAATGACAGGAATAAATTTTAGTCAGGCCTTTGAAAGAATGGTAGAAAATGTCTCTTCTCAATAATATGTCAACAGAGGAACAGGCATTTAAACAGGATTTATTAGAGAGAGCTTAATTCCTGATAGTGACACGCCTGAAGCAGGGAGAGGGACAACATGTGAAGAAGAGAACATACTTAACTTCGTTATTTGAATTTGTTCTCTAGTTTTACTGGTGTTGACTGATATAACTCAGGAAAAAGAACTGTCACTGATGGGAAAAATAAGAGTTTGGAAGCAACTGTAATTGCTCGCAAGAGTCAGAGCTGGCTTACACAGTCTTATAAATGTTATGTGCTAGAACAGCAAGAAAGACTGAGACTGTGTGTTTGTAGTTATTCCCTTCTAAGAATAAGAATTTATTATGTATGCTTCTAATTCAGCTTCTGCTGACTCATACTCATGTAGACTAAAATGATATCTGTAAAAACATGAATTTGCTTTAAGGTTAACAAGTATGTGGGGGCAGAATAAAGCCCAGAATAAAGCCCACATTCTTTAAGAATCATTCTTCTTTTGTTTGCTCTAATACCAACCCAACCATCAAATAAGCAACTTTTACTCAACACCATGTGACACCTTCCCTGTGATTTAAAACCCTGAAATAACAAAAGACTCATGTCTATACTACTGAATTTTGGTTAATGCTACCAAGTGGAGAAAACCTTTAGTGACAAGAATTTAAATGAGAGAAAAGTACTGGCAAGAGATCTGGTAAAGGTGAATTTCCATCCTTGTATTCAGAGGAAGTTTGAGTTGAAATCCTAGAGTGTTAGCATCCTGTGCTTGTGAAGGTATGCGTCATCCGCAGGATATTTCTTTTGTCAAAATGCTTCAGAGACCGGGGATTAGGCCAAGGCTCTGGAGATGTGAGACCCTGCTCTGCCTTCAGCTTCCTTTGTGATAGTGTAAAGGTCTCTTTGCACCTGGACTGTATCAAAATGTTCACCCCAAGGCCACACTCCAGAGGATTCTCACTGTCATTACAGCTGGGAAGTCTGGCAGGCACGCTGCAGGCTGCCTGCAAACCCACACCCTGGGGGCATTCAGGCAGGGAGCAGACACACTCCCAGCTGCTGAGAGGACTGATAGCTTAGCCTCTGGCATACTCCTAGCTATCAAACAGAAGAAATACGTGTTGACTCTTACCGGTTTTGTGCGATGAAATTGCTACTGATTGCATGTGAATGTTAGGTACCCTAGTGCCTGATCTAAGTATCTAAAATTACTGAAACAGAGCTGTCAATTTGGTGATTGATAGACAAACACTAATCATTTGAGATGATGGGTATAAAGTGATTCAAAAGCAGGCTGGGTGAAAATGAATGTTAATATCAGTAAATATATTAATCTTTGCAGGCTAGCAGACCATTCCAGTTCTTTCAATCCAATAAAATCAATTGTTCTCCATAAAAAATAATAGCATAATTAAAATTTAAAAGCAAAAACTGCAGGTAAAAATTTCTTGGAGGACAGGAAGAATTTCTGAAAAGCAGAAGCTATACGTTTTTTCAAATGTCTAAAAGTGAAAACACACAAAGAGTGCAAATGACATTGCAAGGATCTCAGAAATTGTATATATCATAAAATCTGATTAATACAGTAAAGCAGATATTTGGTTTAGATAAATATTTTTTTAAAGAAAGGAAGAATTTGTTTTATGATTTATTGCTTGAAATTTTCAAAAAGCAACAGGATTTAAGAGACATCCAACTTAAAAGACTTAAAAGTAACTTAAAGTGTCTTAAAAGGAACATCCAACAGGACTTAAGAGACATCCTTGTCTCTAAATTGGAGAGACATGGATTTGATGGATGGACTGCTTGGTGGATAAGGAATTGGCTGGATGGTCACACTCAGAGTTGCTGTAATGGCTCAATGTCCAAGTGGAGACCAGTGATGAGTGGTGTTCCTCAGGGGTTGGTATTGGGACTCATGCTGTTTAACATCTTTGCTGGTGACATGGACAGTGGGATTAAGCGCACCCTCAGCAAGTTTCCCAACAACACCAAGCTGTGTGGTGCGGTCAACAGGCTGGAGGGAAGGGATGCCATCTAGAGGGGACTGGATAGGCTTGAGAGGTGGGCCTGTGCGAATCTCATGAAGCTCAACAAGACCAAGTGCAAGGTCCTGTGCGTGGGTTGGGGTGATCCCAAGTACAAATACGGACTGGGCAGAGAATGGATTGAGAGCAGCCCTGAGGAGATGGACTTGAGGGTGTTGGTTGAATAGAAGCCTGACATGAGCTGTTAATGTGCACTTGCAGCCCAGAAAGCCAACTGCATCCTGGGATGCATCAAAAGAAGTGTGGGCAGCAGGTCGAGGGAGGTAATTGTGCCCTTCTACTCCACTCTCATGAGACCCCACCTGGAGTACTGCATCCAGCTCTGGAGCCCCCAACATAAGAAGGACATGGACCTGTTGGAGTGAGTCCAGAGCAGGGTCATGAAGATCATCAGAGGGCTGGAGCACCTCTCCTATGAAGACAGGCTTGCGAGAGTTGGCGTTGTTCAGCCTGGAGAAGAAAAGGCTCTGGGGATACCTTTAACCGCCTACCAGTACTTAAAGGAGGCCTATGGGAAAGATGGGGAGGGAGTGTACTGGTAGGACAAGGGGTAACGATTTTAAACTGAAAGAGGATAGATTTTGGATTAGGAACTAGGAAGAAATTCTTTACTGTGAGGTTGGTGAGACACTGGAACAGGTTACTCAGAGAGGTCGTAGATGTCCCATCCCTGGAAGTGTTCAAGGCCAGGCTGGATGGAACTTTGAGCAACCTGGTCTAGTGAGGGGGGAACCCTGCACATGGCAGGAGGGTTGGAACTAGATGATCTTTATGGTCGCTTCAACCCCAAACCATTCTACGATTCTATGGTAGAAACAAAAGGTCAATTGTATTGTCATTGTCCTGAAAATTTTACAGCTGTGGCCCTGAATTTTAAATATGGATCTAGCTACATAAAAACCAAATATTCTCAATAGAATTCAGTACAGGTACACCACTCTTCAGAATCAATGCTATTTGTGAGATCTAAGAAGAATAATTCACTGTCATAAATAAATAAATAAATAAATAACTCTGACCAGCGAAGTGGTTGCTCTGTAATATCTGCTTCTCCCTCCTGTGAGCTGGAAAATATAGTTCCCATGTCTTTTCTTGAAGAAAGATTGTTTCCTTTTTTTTGTTGTTGCTTTTTTTTTTCCCTAAAGAATGTGCACTATCAAAATGGAATAACAAATATCTTTGTGTCTTTGAATGTTTTTACTCGTAGGCTTTTGAAGACATATATATTGAACAGCGTAAAACTATCAAGACTATGCTGGAATATGCTGACAAGGTCTTCACTTACATCTTCATTCTGGAAATGCTGCTGAAGTGGGTGGCCTATGGTTATCAAACATACTTTACTAATGCCTGGTGCTGGCTGGACTTCCTGATTGTTGATGTATGTAGTGTATTTCCTAGGTGTTACTTTTATATTTATTTTACCTGAATTACAGTTTTACAAGGAATGCAAGATGTATCTGTAGCATTGGTGGTATGGCTTACTTGGTATTGAAGTGCAATAAATATTACTGAACTTGCAGACTTCACAGCCATGTTTGACACCAGGCTCAATAATCTTTCCTGCAAGGGTTATCTCATAGTTATAACTCTACTATGTTGTCCTGTGAAATGAGAGAGACCCTTTCTTAACGCATTGATACAGTTACAGAGAATTTAAGAAGTAATGTCGTAAGTATACTCCCTTGAGAAAACCTCCAAAGTGCAGAAACGCATACTGTTTCTGCAGCCGATGAAGTTCTGTGTGTGAAACTAAAATGCTTTGTTTTACATAGTTACAAAACTGCAACCAGTCACTCTATTTTTAGGACAAAAATTTCTCATAAAACTTATAGGAAAAACAAATATTAAACAAGCTCAGTTTAAAAATTAAGTTGCATTTTGTCCTGGTTTCAATGACTTAGAAACAGACAGTGAATAATTAAAAGGTGAACTTCAGAAGCAGCTATTGACCCAAGGAATTGCTAAAAATCCAACAGTTTCTGAATATGTTCCCAGTATACAAGGGCTAATCAAAGTAGTTCATTTTCTCAAACTTTCTTTTGTGACTGGTGCCTACAACCTTTGTGATTGGTGCATGTTATATCCAAGATTTAACTTTGCATATACAGATACAGATAAGCACATTCAAACATAGTACTCATACAAAGATAGTATCCTCTCTTTGGAAAAAACTTCTGTTCTTTAGTATCTAAAATCTTCTCAAAATGGGTACTTAAGTGGCACAAAAAAGCTTGAAGAAGCATGCAAGCAGAAGCACCTGTTCATTTTCTGAACTCATTTTCATTAATATTTGACATTGTTAAAATCATAATATCCCAAACAGCCATCCTGTGAATGTGAAAATTTGAATACTTCTTTGTGGGCAGGTATAAGACATATTCAAGGGTCTGAATAAACTCATGATTAAATCCTGAATTTAAACACCTGGATAGTTTCTTTAATTTGGCTTTAGATTATGGCAGCTTGAAAGCTCAAAAGTTTTCAGTAGTATGATGAACGTGGTGGAGAAAGAAATTCAGATTTCAGAAGAACCTAGTTTTGTGGGTTGCTAGAACTTAGGATTGACAAGTACAGAAAAGCTATTAACTTTTAAAAGCTAAAGATTTTACATTTAATGCTTGTTTTTAAATATGGTTCATAAAGAGCATTGTCGCAGAGTTCTCTTTACCTGGTGCATTGTTCTTCATAATGAAAGAGTACACAAGACCATTATGCTATTTTTGGCCCAATAAGAGTCACAGAATTAAAGCAGTGTAATGAAGGAGCAATTAGGGGAAATGGGAAGAAAACAGAAGGTATTTTTTTGGACAGGAGCCATAGAAAATGCAGAGAATATGGTATTCCTCGCTGAGGCAATGTAGGGACATAGAATATATAAAGGCTTGTGGAGTTCTGCCACCTATGGAACTGTTCTTATAAGGTCTTTAAGAAACAGCATAATCCAGGTTAATGTCAGCCTGTACAGCATATAAATTCAGCAGTAAGGCAAAAGGATTAGTCAGTATAACTGTATATAGAAATTAATCCTTTCTACCAATTTCCAGAGGAGTAATGTTGCTCTGTGACCCATGTGTTAATTCAAAACAGACTTCAATCATTTCCCTTTTAGTTTTGGGCAACCAAATAAGTGTTATCAACTGTAGTGATCTCAACAGCATTGTAAAACAAAGAAAAAGTGAGAGCAATACCTGAATTGGTAAAAAGTAGAGATTAATTTAATTTTATTTTTGTGATTTTGAATGCTCTCAAATTACTAGCAAAATATGAAATTCAGAAGTGTTCATGCTTCTAGATGTTGTTACCTTATGATATTTTTGTTTGTTTGTTTACCTATCCTACTCTTATTTCATATTACTTTTTTTTATTTATTTAAAAGACTTCCTATTCCTGAAGAAAGTGGTCCAAAATTAGATTCTTCTAAAGAAGTTTAGATCTCACATCTATGGTATGTAAAATAGTATGTACAATGTAATAATTTTTACTTTCCTGTTTTCATATAGGTCTCTTTGGTTAGCTTAACAGCAAATGCATTGGGTTACTCTGAACTTGGTGCCATTAAGTCCCTTAGGACACTAAGAGCTTTGAGACCTCTAAGAGCTTTGTCACGATTTGAAGGCATGAGGGTAAGACAACATGAAAGAATCTGAAACTATGCATGCATAGAAAGAATCCATGCATGCAGAATAAGGAATGACAAGTCCATGCAGAAAGGCTGCACTATCTTTTTATCTATTGCATATCTTTTACTAACAGATAAGCAAAAAGCTTCATCAATTCACCTAAATCCATATGCAGTATGACATAGAAGTTACATTCATTAAGGTTACTTTACTTTCTAGCCAATCTCAGGAGTTTTGCATAAAAGGCTTTGAAATTACCAACTACAAACTCTAACAGATGATTAATAATGAATAAAATGTAACAAGATTTTATTATTTTTTTTACTGATTAAAAAATCACAATATTTATACAGGAATCTAATTTAGCATTAGTTAATGAAGATATTTTCTGTTACTAGTTGAAATCCTTCATTTTTCTTCATATTTGATAAACCACCTTTGGTCTAATCACACTGAATTTTACTAGGTGGTACTAGAGATACCCACTAGTGGTTTAAATCTATTTCTGAGTTTGGCTGACTTTAAAAACAAATCAAGTTATTTGATTTTTCTGTGAAATTATTCTTTTTATAAGGTAAATGCTTTTCTTATTTCAATGAATCTCTATTCAATATTCAATACAATGTATATAAGGTTATTTCTTACTTATTCTGAGTAATTTAGGGGCCCTGCTTACTATTCATCTCACTCAAGAAAGCATTTTAACTTATTTTTTCATTTGTTTATACCTTCTGTTCCTTAAAGCCACTGAATACAAACTAACTCTATATGCATGTCATTGAAATATGTTTTAAGACAATGCTTTTTGCTACTTCATGGAAACATGAGGAAACAACATGCTAATGAATTTCAAGTCAATTATAAACCAGTGGAATAGCCTGGAATATCCTGTCTGAACATCCTTTAGATACAAATCTAAGCTTAATCAAGTAAAATTGAGGCTTAGAATTCTGTTCCTTAAATTGTATTCATCAAGTTACATATCTCTACTTCAGAATGCATCAGAAAAAGATATTGCTAACCAATGATTTCTAGATTAATAAATTTCAGTTTCATATAGCAAATTGACTTTTAACAGTTTTCTCATCATTTGAAATTCATGAATTGATATTCAGCAGGGGAAGAGCTGGTCAAGCACTACAGAATGTACGAATTTTCCTTTAAGTTTGGAATGACTATTTGATTTAGCCATTTTCTCTTTCTCTTTCTTTGTACTTACTGTTCATGAACATTCAGGTAAATGTGATTTTGTGCAAAGAAATGTTGGGAAATTGCTTTCAGCTTTACTTTTTTATATAATGTTCTGGTCAGCTGCAGCACTGGAAGACCAGTACAGAAGAATACAGGGACAAGAAATGCAGCTCTTTAGAGGATGTTGGAAAAAACCAGATCATTTCTAGAAAGACAATGACACAATTGATTTCCAAATGTTTTATTCCATTTTTCTATATCTTTACATGATTGCCATAGCAAATTTTCCACTTAAAAGTTTTAGGATATTCATGCTCAAAGAAAAATACCTGTTATTTGAAATCTCTTTACTGCTTTCCCTTATTTCTCACTGAATAACTATGAAATTATGCCAGAAGCCAAACCATATAGAATTTCAGACACCTAACATGAATAATTCATGAGGAACCTACTGTGCAGGAATCACAGAGAAGGTTCCAGCTTGGTTCTCCAAGATTAATGATAATCAATGAATTATCATTATTCCCATCACTTAGGAAATTTGACTGGCCAACTCTACAGGCCTTACCTTTACTATTACATGTACTCCTGAAAATGATTTTTCCAAAGCACTTAGAAAGTATTCACAACAGCTTATTGACAGATAGTAGCATTACTTTATGAATGACTCACGAACAGTAAAAAGATTCAAATAACAAATAATTGACCAGCTCATGATAAGACTATAGTCAAATTACAGTCTTCTCAGAAACTGAGTTCATTTCATAAAAATACATAAACCCAGATTCTTTTGTCTGCCAAGAGAAAGTAAAAATAAATCAACCCTCTCTGCTTTCTCATATTGTCTATACCTACACTGAGCTGTGACAAAACAAGCTGAGTTTTTATTCAGCATGTATCTATAATTTCAATGTTTACCTCCATGTTTAAAGCTGTGGAAATTTTGCCTTGAAAATATAAGAGATCATATGTATTCCACAAAAGTCCCTGTATGTAAAAAGCTCCACATCAATTTGTTAAACAATCTTTTAAGTTCTCAGCTACTTTAAATCAAACTTATTCATAAATAAGTTAACCATTCTGGTGAATTTGAAGAATACACCATTTTACATAGTCAGTTAATCTAATAAGTATTCTGTTATCCCTAAATATGAAACATATTTGCTTTTTAAGTTATATTCTTATAAGTCTACAGTTATACTCTGCAGTTACAACTTAATTTTGTAATTATGCTGTTTCATAAATGGGATACATTCTCTTTCCAAAGTGAATGTAAGATATACGAATCACTTGCACTAAAATAGGCTAAGCAGTCCATAGCCTGTGCTTGCCTTGAGCACAGAAGTGAATTTTGCCTTATTAAAGGCATTTAAAATATCTGCTAGTGTACTGAATTCTGAGAAATTTTAATACTTTCTATAGTGAATCTCAAAAACAACTCCACCCAGATGCTGGAAGGCAAAGTAAAGAATTGCTTTAATTTAATTTATACTTTTTTCTTAGGGTTTATATTCTTATCTCAATTAGTCTATGTACTGTGCAGAAGTATCTGCAACCTGAGATTTGAATATACCCATTGCTTTTTGTTTAGCTTTTTAGTACTTGCAATATAATGCTTTTGCGCTAGTTCTGAATTGGTATGCTACCTGTAAATGTAGAATACTGAGTATACATTGCTTTGCTGAGTTAGAGAATTAAGTGACAATAAAGCATGCATTTGTGTCGAATTTCACAAAACGAAGCATGTCATGCCGTGCTTGATTTATTTATTAGAGAAATAGTAGAAGGCAGCAAACAATCTGAAATCCACTTGCACTTTCAGTTTTGCATGCCTTATGCATATTTCTGGCTGATGGCTTTAAACATTTACTGTATTTCAAATTTCCAGTCCAATTTCATAACTTGTAAAACTAAATTAGAGTATTTGATGTCTTAAATATCCTCTAAAATTCAATGGCTATTCCTTAGATTCCCTTAACAGGAAAGTGATAATGAGACATTTTCAAGAGTACTTCAAACTTCATTAGTAGGAAAGAAACATTTCTCATATGACTGAGTTATAAAACATAACATCAAGTGTCTGTCATTACAGATTCATAACTAATAACAGGCTATATATTTCTATTTCATATAGGATAACCTTTCTTCAGATTGGATGGGGTGGACCACTGGTTCCTCCCCTTATCTGTATTATGGGTACAGTATTTCCCCCTTTTCTACCCTTAATGATTACATTGTGACTTATCACTACATTGTGTATTTAGGGTTAGAAGGAAAGACTATCTTATCTGAGAATCCCAGTAGGAGTAAAAGTAGATTATATACATTCACCCTATACCCCCTTCTTAATTGCTTTAAATCTTTGGAAATAGTCCTCTGAAATTTCTGATGTTAAAGAAATAACATTAAAACGGAGTTCTTCATGCAGGAGAAAGGTAGCTCAGCTATTTTTAGATGCTTTTTTAACTGAGATAAAAATGGCTTTCTTTAAAAGTCTGAATCTGGCTTTTACATTGTTTTGGAAAGATCTGTGTTCTACTTTGTTACTTAATTTATAGCTAGATACATTCAAAAATGTCGCATAGAAAGTTTTGATTACACATACAAAATAATACAAAATGTAATACATTAAGCATACACCAAAACACTATGAATAGTCACAACTACAAATACTTATATAATTACAGTTTAAATTTGTGCATAATTTTTAAACCCCATATGTTACAGTAAATAAATCACTCCAAGTGTATATAGAGAACTCAAGACATCACATAACATATATAATCCTTTCTTGGAATCAATTCAATCTTCTTTGGCCTGTGTTGGAAACTAGTTTTTGAAATTTTTTATAAAATACTAAAACTATTATTTTTTTAGTATCTTTCTTGGAGTTTAGAAATGTCCTGCAAGAGACATGTCAGTGATATAAAAAATTTGCATGCAGTATCAGATCCTTAGAAAAATCCAGTTCTTAGACTACCACCCTTGCAAGCACTAACTGTAGAAGAGTATCATTAGTGCAGAGGGTTTATAGATTCAGTGTAAATGATATATCAACATAAGTAGCATTTACTGTAAATTTAGCATCTTACCTCACAGTTAAGAATTATTACTCACTGTCAAGAAAGTGCATTCTCTCTCTTCTACAAGTTTCTCTTAAATATAGAGGAGTATGTTTTGTTGATAAAAAGATTATGCACTTTGAAGGATTTTTTGAGGACTGTGATCTTACTCATTACCATTGAATTTTAAGAAAAGTCTATTAGAAGTGTTCTGTCTCCTGAAAGACAATTTAGAGATTTACAAACTTTGATGTAAGAAGACTCTCTCTATAGATGTTCATAAATCATATAGGAAATATCTTGTATTTAGACATTTCTCTTAGACTATAATTCTTCTAGGACAAAACTTTTGAAGAAGTTTCTTATAGAATTGAAACTGAACTGACTTTTTTCCAGATTTGTGTTTGTTGCATCTTGAAGAAAATCCTTATTTTTAGGATCAAATTTTATTGAAATTTGAATAAGATACATAATACGCTTTACATTTTAATTAAAAATGTTAAAAAACACATAAAGTTCAATAATATTTCATTTATACAACAGGAAGAGCAAAAAGTTGGTTTTTTTTTTTTACTGCTTCTGGTAAAATTCAAAGATATTGTTCCCACATCAAATAATTACTCTGTTTTCATGCTCGTGTGTGTTTACAGTATTTGCTAGGTCTTCTCAAACAAATGCAGCCATATGATTTATTGTTTGGCAGATAATTATTGTATTTCAATATACAATATGTTAAATTATGTTGTACTCAAAAGTAGTTTGTCGCATACTTGATTTCTTGTGAGAAACAGAATCAAAGCTGCTCTGGGAACTCCAGTATTTTGTTGAATCTAACAGTGTAGCTTGCTTTTAATATACTGTTATGTGACGAAGAAATGCTTCTGTTGCTAGTTTAACCAAGTTAAATTTTCTTATAAAAGCTAGGATAGAAGTGCAGAATGATTGAGGTTAGAAGGGACCTCCTGAGATCATCTAGTAGAACCTCCCTGCTAACAGTTCTAGTATTCCAAGGTATAAACTCACCACCAAATAGCATTAAATTTTTCCAGCACAAAGTGTTGTAAAAACAGTTTGTGCATTAAGTGTTTGAGGAAGCATTTTGCTTTCTTTGAAGATAGAATTCTCTGTCAGAAGCATTCTTCTGTCAGCCACACTTGCACATTAACAATCAAGGAAAAATAGAAAAGACTGCAATTTTTAAGGCAGTGATTTTCTTTTCCTCTGAGTTCTTTTATCTCTTGCTTCAACTTTATTTGTTCGTGACTGTTAAAATGAAGATTTAGTTGTACCTCCTTGTCGGGTGTCTCTGATTCTTTCCATCTGCCTGTCTTCTCTTTGCATTCTCTCAGTTAAATCCAATTTTTTCTTTACAGTTGCTGCTTTAAATTATATTTTTCTAATAATCTTCAGCCTGCATTCCAGATACAGTCTTCATTTGACTCAAAAATTGAAAACTTTGTCATAAATCTTGTCTAAAATACTCATTTTTTTCAGTTGTTTCACATGTGAGGTTCTTCTCATACGGTTCTAACACTGACAAAATGCATTCATTTCTTTCATGAAACAAATTTTTGTGCTTTTTTTCTTGATTTAAATAATATTCTAGTCTCCATATCATAATTTACTTTGTCATACTTTCTATTTGCTGCTTCGTAATAATCCTGAATTCAGGATAAGGATTTTCTAGCATAAGATTTCAGTTTTGTTTTTACCTTTGCTTCTAACTTTTCTAAAAATTTTTGTAAATGTTACATAATTCTGGGCTTAAATAATCATAGGTTATGTAGTTAAGAATGAGTTATATGTAAGTACATGGCATAAAGGCAAACTGTGTAGCAGAGGTGTCAATATTCTAGTTTTTTTACTATGGACTTCTTAAAGGCAAAAACTATAAAATACCTCAAATTTTGACTGGATGATAGAGAAAAGACAAAGCCAGACTCTTCTCGGATGTGCACAGTGATAACAAGAGGCAACAGTCACAAGTTGGGTTATGGGACATTCTTATTTGATGTAAGATATTCTCACAAGAAATTCTTTAAGATAAAACAGAGAGGAGTAATTAATTGAAAATTAGAAGGTTTGAATAACTTGGATGAATCTACCTTTTTAGACTCACCATAGTTCCCCCCTAGAATTATTATTTGGGTCATGTTCAGTACATTGCACTTTCTCTCATAGAAATATTCAATTATCATCCTCTGTTGTCTCTAAAGCCAGTTCATAGCTGATCATCAAGCATATGCAGCATGCTTCTTCCTAATGCACCAGTTCCAAGCTACTCAATAAGAAAATATGAAGGTTTGAGGTGTCTTGCTAAGGTATATATTTGCAAGTAAAAGAATTGTCACAATCTCTCTCTCTCTTCCTCCTCTCCCTTTCTCCTTTCCCCATTCCGTCCTCATCTACTAGGTTGCATTGTCAGATATGTTTTACTACCTGTTATAAATGGTGGGAAAATGTGACAATTTTTATTACCTCTGAATAGAAATTCCCATCTACATTACTGCTGCGGGAATGTACATATACTTTATCTCTTCAACATAAAGCACTTTTAATCCTTATATATCCAGACATGAGTTGCCTCTTCTATCAAACTCCACGGATGCACTCAGATGAGACAGGCTATCTTGCAAGGGAAACATCATTAGTTTTCTTCCTTCATGAGCACCTCCAAACCTCACACTAAGCAACTGCGGCAAAGAGCCCAAAGCCACCACTAAGGATCAGTCTTAGTCCTTTGCAGTGGGCAGTGAGTGTTTGCGTTCTGTCTTCTGGCCCACAGGTCAGGTACCTCCATTGCCTTGTGAGAGGAACATTTCCAATGGACGTAGCTTCTCCAAATTTAAGCCCCATACCCATTTCCTCCAATCCCAGTGACTTTCTGCTATGTTGTAACTTGTAGAAGTGGCTTCTCTAACTTCAAAGAAAGGCAGTTTTTATCATCTGTTTTGTAGGACCAGGGAGAACAGGAAGCCATTATTACAGCACATTTTTGTTATTATTTGGTCAGAACAAAGGGCCTGCTCCCACCACTTTTGTCATGCTGAGATCCCTGCCACCTTACAAATGCTCTCAGGTCACGTGCAGGAAGGCACAATAGGAATGAAGGTGCAGCTCTCACATGACATTGCAGAAACAAAATGGTCCCTGCTTTTTAGCAGGGACTGTAAACACACAAGCAGAGCATGTACTATACTGCTGCAAGATGTTAACATTACATGTATACTATACCGTGAAAAAATAAGTGATTATTGATAAATTATTTCTTGGTGATTGTCTTTTTAGTGTCATGTTTATTGAGTAAGATAATAGTAGTTTGAATTTTCCAGCTTTGGGGAATTTTGAAACAATACAAATCCAGATGAAATCCCAGTTTTGCCATTCAAGTGCAGTCCCTTCAACTTTATAACTTGTTCTGAATTGTTTATGTTGAAAAGGGATTACACAAGGTCCACTCGCAGCACACCTACTTGCTCATTCCAGCAATCTTACTCTGTGGTGGACCGAGAATCTAAACCAATGGCTACTTGCTCACTTCTTCACCTTTCAGTGCAAATGCTCTCTCTGGCAGCTTTGTGTACCTCTGGACTTTGGCCAGTTGAGCAGGGGAGATTCATGATCTTATGGCAAATGTTCTTACCCCATACTTGTTCAAGACAAGGCAGTACTCATAGCTTACCCTCAAGGCAGTGTCAGTGTTTCATTGGAGTCAGGAATTAATTTTTCTGCTTTGCTCTAATGTGGCTTATGCTGCATATGCTATTGTCAAAATTCCTCTGCATGCTGCTGTCTTTGAACAACTGGTACTGTTAAGAGGGAGATGAATGGCTTTTTGTTACAAGCACCATCTGAAGTCTACAATTGTAGACTGTATTGACCATATCTGTATTGACCGTACAGATAGTCAATAAAGAGAAGGAAACTATACATTTTTTGGACATATATATTCAAGCCCACAATTTGTTCCTCTTCCTTGGAGTTCCTGAAAGCTTTCTCGGGCTTTCCCAGCTATGAATGAATTGAATACAGGAGGAATATGTCTTATGCTTGTTAGGGCCATATAGCATCCACAGAAGATAAGGTTTGATTTCATCCACAAAAGTCCTGCTGAAGTTAAAATTATTTGGCTTTCTGTGCTTGTGTATGTGAATCTTATGTGACAATGCACATGCAGAAGAAAATATGAGGTGACAGTTAAATAACCTCCCTAGTCTTTGATGGACTCCTTCAAAGGACTCTGTTATGAAATCCAGCACATCAAATCTTTGGGAAACTTTTCCTGTTTAAGCCTAGTACAACTTCCAATATGGAGACAAATATAGTATTTTGTCATTTTAAGTATGTTCCAAACTTAATCCTTAATCTTGCCTTCCATCCCAAAGATAGTAACTTCCTCCTCATTTGTACCAGGGACAGAGTATGGAATTTCTTCAGACAAGCTACAAAAGTTACGGAAAAAATGGTTAAGTACTACTGAAGATTGTTGCTGGTTTGTTTACAGATTTCAGGAGACCGATCCTGATATATCCGTTAGTCAAGTCTAGTGTAGGAATTCCTGGAAAGCCTGTGGCTGCTGAGATGCCAGGATCTATTAAAGCAATTTTGTTGAGGGAACTATAATACATTTATATCTCACTGCGTTTTCCACGTATGTGCTCCACAGCAAGGCTGAATCTAGTAAAACTTCCTTATATTCTACTCATACAGCAGGGATAAGCTGGTATTTTGCATAATCCTCATTCTATACAGATGCATAGCTCTGGTAGCAAAACCTGATATTATTTTTTTTCAGTTCCATTTTGCTGTATTCTTTGGACAGTTGTCTAAAAAAAAAGATACAAACAGCAACAACAAACAACTACTGGACTGCTAATTTGTATTGACATAGTGTCATATCAACCAGACAATAATTAGCATTGCGGTAATTTTTTTATCTTACGTATATATCTGATATTGCAAGATAAATGTTATAAAAATGTACACACGAAAATAATGTGTATATATATTAAATACTGCTTTCTTCTAGAGAAGATATGGTTTTCTACAATATTTTTTTTTTCCTGGATGAATATCATCTAAGATGTAAAATAGTCTAGAGCCCATTTGTCTCTGTAGGTGCCAGGTGTTGCTTCTCACTTGCTCTTATTGCTATTCCACCTACCTGAAACTATGGGAAGGTGAACAAGCAGAATCAGCTTGGGCTTTTGCAGCTTGCTCACCGGAGTCAGCTTGAGCAACAACATCCCAGCCTTGTGGAAATGCAGAGGTAATTTTAAAAACAAAACAAACCACTCTGCACACCCTTTTTCCAATTTATTGGCATTATATTCTGTTTCAAGGAATAGCAGAAAATAGGCCCAAAAGAACAGCCCCTTTTAAAATCAAAAATATGTCTAGATTTGAAGAAAAAGCAAAAGTAAGAGCTGTAGTTGCCAACATTCTTTTAACCCACTACAGCCTCTTTTCAACAAGAAGAGATTGAGAGGTTTTATTTGCTAAATTTTTAACTCATTAAGATATGCGAATCAATCTCTTTTCAGCATCTAGTTCCCTTTTCAATTGGTTCTTACTTTTTTCTGTCCATTTGCTGTAACTTATGTGCATAGGTGTTATGTGTGTATGTACGGGTGCTATCTTGGATATATATTATGTAAGCTAATATCCTGGTTATCCTGGAAAATTATGTGTTGAAGAAATTAAAGACTTCTTCCTAAAGTGGACTTTATAGTCAGCCAAGCATCTGAACGGCACATAAAAATGCAGTTTTACGTTATAAATATGATAGGGCAAAGGCTCAACACTGGTGGGGAAACAAAAATAATCAAAAAACAAAATGCAAAGAGAAAACAGCTTCTAAAAGTTTTAATTTTCTTTTCTTCTTTTCTTAAAAAACCTTCCAGGGGGACTGGATAGCTCAAGGGGTTGGTAATAGGATACAGAGCCTTTCATCTCTAGGTCACCAGTTCGCATCCAGGCCAGGTCAGTAGTGACCAAAAATGTTACCATTTGATGGGGTTTCAGTGACCTATATGAAATAAGTTGTTGGAACTGTTGTTGGAACAGTTGCTGGAAGCTGTTCACTTATTCAAGAAGAGGTGGCTGATCTTTTAGCAGTCTCAGTAGCAAGACTGCATTACCTGTTCATCTAAAGATGCGAGACATACTGATGGCATTTTGTAGAAATCTTTCTTTCTACAACTATTATCAATTCATAATTGTTGTAACAATTCCTGTAGCTTTTATTATTCTGCTGCCTGTTCTGGATCTGTGCTGTGGTTCAATGGATCTCAGGGTTGTTAAAAAGGTAATTGCTACAGGTACTCAATTAACACAAAAACATTCTTCATGTGAGCACAGGTAACCTTAATTTATTTAAGTTGCAGGACTAAATCCCTATCTATCTTTCTTAACATCTTTATTTTCAGGTTTTTCATCAAGATTAAACAGAGGAATTCAATTAGTATAACACAGGCAGAAAATTTTTATAGGTGAAGGAAAAAAAATAGAAAAAGATAAGACAAGTACTAGTTGGCCTAGAATTTCAAAGCAGTAACAGTGTCATAGATCAGATCAAACTTGGAATAAAATCCAGAAAAACTGTGTTAATAATTTTTATGTTGTTTTCAGTTTCATCAAACTAAGTAGCAACAGATTTCTTCTCCCCACAGGATAGTAAAAACCATTTCATTCACTCCTTTGAAAATGGTTTCTTATGTTCAGAATATTACTGGGACCTTGTTAGGCTTTTTAAACTTTTTTTTTTAATGCATACATCACCTAGATACTTCACATTTTCTATAATAAAAATCTCAAGAAGTAAGCATGCTTCCTTTAAAGTTATCACCAAAAATAGATGCTGCCAAGAAAAGCCAGATTTTAAAAAATTCATGGTTTTATAAAATATAGGGATAATTCTCAGTTACAGAAAGGTCCCATTTCTACTTTCTGGCAATGGAGGAGGCCCTTAAAATGAGAAGAAAATCTGCCCTGAAAATAACATTTCTACCTAAGATCTCTAAACAGGTTCTAATTCCTGGCCATAACATTTGGGAGGAGGAGGGTGCCGAGTGACGAGTAACACACCTACAATACTTCACTTCCAAAGGCCTTCAAGAGGCTGTGAAATACAGGTAGTAAGATAGAGCAGCTCTGATCTTGCTCAGAATTATGTTGGTAGTGGGGAAGATCTCTCTATGTTGCAAAAAGCAGGGACCAAAGATGGACTAAGACACTGTAATATACCCCAAGTATCCATGCCAATCCTTTCCTCTCTTACTGCAGGAATTGGTTTACTAAGAAACAGAGCCCTACTGTATATTTTATTTCACCTTCCTACAAGGTGCTAAAAGTTTTACAGAGGAAAAAAAATTAAAATAAAATATGACTTGTAAATGAGATCTGGTATTGGATACTTAAGGACAAATGATTGCTTAGCTATTAACCAAATACCACAAAAGTTTTGGTAGCTCTGACAGACACATGTGATTAATTATTGTACATATCAGAAAAATACTCTTTTTATCTACATAGGTAATTACTGACATCTTGCCTGCAAGGGGCTGAGAAGGCAACTGGCCAAAAATAATTTAAAGTGCAAAATCAAAACCCCTAAACCTGTCCTTGATATATGGCCTTCTTTAGATAAATAAAGGGTATTACTGACTTTAACTCAATACGTGAAACAATAAGACTGGAGCTTGAAATAAATTATGTTGATTCGAGTAGACACATATTGCAAAACTGTCTTGCTTTTCTATACAAAGAAATAAATCTTTGTTATAATCTTGCATGGAACAATAAGGCAATAAAGATATGTATTTAATTCCTGCATAATCCTTTTAATGTAGAGCTTAGTTTCTAGATTCATGGCATTTGTGTTTTCAGCTTAAATTTCAAAGCTATGTTGATCTACAGGTTGCCATTTTTCTTTAAACTTTTTAAACCTATAATTTGATGCATTTTTAGAATTTTATTATGTCTGTATTTATATTTAACACATTTGTCTTTTTTATATAGAACACATCAGTGTCAGGCTTCATCTTACTACCACCAGGTCTTCTCTTTTGTTTTTCTTTTAATTGTTTTAATTTTATCACTTATTTTCCTTTCATTACGTGTTCTAATGTTAAGTATTTAGAAGAACAGTGCAATGCTACAGTTATTAATGTAGTGCTTTAACTTTTATAGTATTAGTTTCTGAACAGTCATTTATTAAACATTGGTAAAACAGTATACAAACCTTTATTGCTGTGAATATTCTTACACTCTTTTCTTTTTCCCCCTGTATTTGTGTACTAGGTGGTTGTGAATGCCCTTTTAGGAGCAATTCCATCCATCATGAACGTGCTTCTCGTTTGTCTTATATTCTGGCTAATTTTCAGCATCATGGGAGTAAATCTGTTTGCTGGGAAGTTCTACTACTGTGTTAACACCACAACTGATGAAAGGTTTGAAGTCGACCAAATCAACAATTTTAGTCAGTGCGAGGAGCTCATAAAAAACAATCAAAGTGCCCGGTGGAAAAATGTGAAAGTAAACTTTGATAATGTAGGATTTGGGTATCTTTCTTTACTTCAAGTAGTAAGTGATCACTCTTTATATACCTCTTATTGTTTATATGCAATAGTGAAAAGCATTTCTAGCAACAAAGACAGAAAACATATTTACCTGATGATTTTTATCTGTGACTTAGTAATACCACTGCACTGATAACTGATTACTATTTTCATAGTAAACAGCAAGTAGAGCCTACTTAAGATGAATAAAGAATTTTTAGGACATCTTACAGAACAAGTGCTATTTGTACTATTTATGGCTCCCTTAGTCTTCCAGCCCCTTCTAACTTTAAAAGTTTCTAGAAGTACCTAGGAATGGTGGTATTCAGCTATCTGTATATTTTAAGTTTTACTGTTGCTGAAAAGCAAAAATCTGCATTGGTGTGATTACGTCACAGAGAAGCATTCCAGTAGAAAATCCCAACTCAATGATGTGGCTGCCGCCAGTGCAGACTTATGTGATCTAAGAAGCAATTTCTCTTCTGAAAAAGAAATAAGAAAAGAAAAATATCATTAGATGCTATAATTGATTGAATATTTTCCCTGCTATTTCTGTGCATAACCACCTAGTGGAGTTTATTTAGCAAAAACTGAGAGAAGAAAAGAAGGAAGAAAATATATGCAGAAAGATACTATAAGGTTATGCCTTCCCTATCAAAAATTGTGTCCTCACAGCATTGTCTGTATTTTGGAGTAGCTAACAACCTGACCCAGCTTTAATAAAAAAAAAATAAAAATGCCAGACTCTAACCTATGTTGTGTGCATTCAGCAACCTCTATGTTTTTTTGAGGTTACTGTCTAGTTCTGCAGAAGTTTAGTTTTCCTTCTTATAGTTTTTAAATATGTTTCTGGCTTTTATGTTGGCATAAAAAATCACAATAATACAAATCATTAACATGATGCAGTGGTATCAACGTGGTCCTGCACAGGGTCTAAAACGATAGTTCTGAGCATTGTGAATGTCTCTCCCAGCTAATACAGTATCTCACCTGAGTGACCGATAACTCTAACAATTTAAATTTCACTATGATTAATTATTTACTGTACTGTCACATCAGGAAAGATCAGAGAGGGACCAGCAGTAGTAAAGAAATAAACTACTGAATACGAATTGATTTTGGTAACAAAACTGGATTGTAGTATAGCAACTTTAAACCCTTTTTTCTCTGTCTTATTTTTGAAATCCACTGGCCTAGAATCACTTTGGGGTTGGGCGGGGGCAGAATGCTTTATTTAACATGTTCAGGAGAAATCAGACATCAGTGAAACTCTTTCCAAGTGGTTTGTAACAATTCTTCCAGCACTAACCTAGTCTGTTCTGGGACAGGGATAACACCAGGTACCTTTTCTCCTAGCTTTCTGCCCACAACCACCACCCCTCAGCTATTTGCAGTCATACATATTTCAGTGTCAAGGCTATGCATAGCTTATTCCATCTTCTCTTCATTGAAAAACAACGAATATTTCTTACATGAAGACTGAGATTCTTAAATTATTGGATTGTTCCGGGAGGTAGCTTTGGAGAAATTTGCCAATTGTTCCCACACTTCCAAAGGAAAAATAAATCTAGACCTACCATGCAGGGACCTAGTTCTCATGGGAGGACAAGCCAGTTCTTTTTGCAGTGTCTACAATATGAGATTTTGCACTGATCAAAGGCTTGCCTAATGGATGGATTTTTTTTTGTACGAGTAGAATGCCAATGATAACACCACCTATTTTCTGTATTACTAAAATGCTTAGAAAAACATGAAGAGATTTTTGGTTTGACATACCAGAAAAAAATGGGGCACTTCTGTCATTCCACAAAACAGACACTTGGCCTTGCATCTTTTATGGTTTGGTAAGTAAACCACTAGTAGTGATTTTGCAGTCACGGAATGATAAAAGCCCTAGGGTAAAGCAGCTTGATTTTCAGCCAATGCTTTAAAATATACAGAATCTATGGGTTTTTCACCTTCAAGAACACAAGAAAGGCCACAATGCATAAATGTTTGAGATTCACTTTCTCCATCAAAGAAGGTATATATAAGGTGATTTTCTATTTAATATATAAAATGCTTTTCATGAGAATCTAGAATAGGTTTCTAAAGCCATTGTGTTAGAAGAAACATGACAAATGAATAGGTATGTCACAATTCTAGATTTTCTTTCTTTCCTAATTGTCTTATAGTAATACTAAAGACAAGTAAATTAATTAGAGGTACCCATTACTATGTCAGAAACAAAGATAAGTATATTGAAACTTGAGTAATTGGTATAAGGTATTAAGCCTTAAAAATCAGAATCAAAAATCATGGTTGAAAGTGGATATGTTTCCTGTGCACCCAGTGTGAACATTAGTGGCCTCTTTTTAACATCTTCCATAAGTTGGAAAGTCTACTGAAGTGATTTGGTTCGCCACCTTAACAACCTCAGGCTCAGGCTTTTGCTTAGGTTGTGATGGGTGTGAGAAAATAACACCACAGAGGTCAATGGGGTCTTTCTAATGACAAACTCAGTGATAAGTATCAGTGCATGAATTACAGACACAAGGTCCTTTTTTCAGGAAGCTAGAAACTAACTACAGAAAGCTGCCTCTTACAATCCAGTATTATTTCCATTCTATCCTCTGAGTCACACTCTTTGGGCCAGTCAAAGAAGAATATTGTAAATCCCTTCAGCTTTTCTGTATTAAAGGTAATGCAACAAAAAATCTTTATTTTCTGCATCACTGAAGTTTTCTGTCTGGAGTGAATACTACTGGAAGTAGTACCATTTTCATGCCAAGAAAAAATCCAAATGAAACCAAGCCTAAAGAATTCCAAACCCTGGTATTGGGAAAAATATAAATGAATCGCAAAAAGCCCTTTCTGATAGGGTAAGGGTCTGCTCATCCCAGAAAAAAGCCCTCTTTTTTGAGACTAATACTGAAAAGAAACATAGATATTTCACAAAGAAATACTCAGAAGGAGAGGGATAATTTCAGAAATAAATATTTTAGCCTCAAAAATATATTAGAAATGTGTGGCTGTGGCTTTTTAAGCAAAAAGAACTCTCTGAGAAGTTCTTTCTTGAGTTTCCTTACTGGTGATAGGGAATTAATTTCTGAAAAGAGGGACTTTAGAAAAGACTTAAGAAAAGAACATAAACTAATTCCGGGGTTGCATTTTTTTTTTCTTTGGGGGAGGAGTGAGTATGGAAAATCTTTAGGATTGCTAGCAATGTTGTAATTCTTTCTGCCCAAAAATACAGGCTAACAATATGTGCCATTGACACAACCAAGTTTTATAGACTTTGTTGCTCAGAGACTATTTTCCAAAATTTTTATATGATTTGGAGTGTAAAGATTCATGCCATCGGTCGTATAAGTATACATTCTGTTTAAGAAGTTTTTTCTTCTATGATCCAGCATACCTCATGTTGGTCTATGTGGATCTGCAAACTTCTTTTTTCATTTCTTGGTCTGAATTTGTTTGAGTATTTCTCTGTCCCTAAAGAAAAGCATGAAAGCAGAGACAGATCTGCTGGAGAAATTCCTTTCATAATTTTCATGCATCAGTGAGTGAAGAGGAAGAGGTTGGTGTACACAAAGAGATGTGGCATCTGCCCTGCTAATTTTATGGCCTTTTTAATTTGAACCTAGAATTTGGATTCTTTGGTAAGTAAATCTCCTGGTGGCCTGCTTTTATCGTTGCTGGAAAGCGTATTTCCTACTTACCAGGATAAAACGTAGCAAACCAGTAGGTCTCAAAGCACAATGTTCTATCATTCTGCTGTTATTAATATAAATAAGAAAAGACACCTTGCGAAGTGTAGGGTAAAAAAATCAGAAGCAGAATTCTAGGGCTATAAGATTACAGTGGCTTCAAAGTTCCAGCAGGTTAGTATTTTAAAAGCAAGATGCTGTTGGATCTCCAAAAGGGAATGTGAATATTCCTGGTGGTTATTTCTGGTAAAGAAATGAAGTCACGAAACTCCAGCATTATATATAACTTCATTAGAAATTATTCCACAGGAAAAAAAAGTCTACATACTTTTAACAATAGTAAAGTAAATTGGGCATTTTTGATTTGTTGGTTTTTCTAACTACATTTCAATCTGCATTTGAATGTAAGACTTTCAAATTGCCTTGGGGAAAAAAAAACATTTGGAATAGATGCTGATTTCAGTTAACACTGCTGTAATCTTTGAAATCAATTAATTACTCCTGATTTAGTGTCACTGAGAATATACAATATATTTTTGTATTTGAATATACAAAAAAAGAAACTAAGAATTTGATCTCTTAGTCATATTTCTGGGTTATTTTCTATTCAGTATGCACAAATGCCCAAATAATACCTTATTTCTGTTAAAGAAAATGTATTGCAGATAAATTTAGGCCTAAGCTTCTACTGAATGCAGTAGAAATAACACTCTCTCACTAAATGTGATGTCTTGACACTGAAACTCCAGTTCTTTTATTTGCTATTGTTCAAACAACACATTTAAAAATTACAAGTTCTCCTGCTGAAGTGATGCTTCTGCTTTGGGAATTAAGAATCCATTTTCTCACAGCTAAGTTCTCAACTAGTGTAAATGGTTTTGCGTAATGATAATTATATTCACTGATTCTTACTGAACTTCATGAGGGATTTACAATAAAAAAAATAACATGATGAGGGAGCATATTGTATTATTTAAATGACTTAATTTTAACTCGGTTTTGGGATTGTTTTTTTCTTCTTTTCTTCAATAACAGTAATATCTTATGGTTTTGTAAAACTCATTGTGGACAATACTCATTTTACTTTAGATATTTTGAACTGCAAGATAGTAATTTGTTATATTTATATTTTTCCGCCCCCATACTCTTTTCAAGTTGCCTTTTTAATAATAATGATAAGCATACAACAGCTCAGTTCTTCAGAGCTTTTTCCTAGCGCAAGTCAAAATGTACAGTCTGTTTCTAATGGAGTACTTTACTGATGATGGCGAAGCTTAATATTTTAAAATTAGTCTGGTTTTTTCCATTCACTCTAGTTGTCTAGGCTACACCAATAAATTAAAAAAAAAACAATAATTCCACTTTGCCTGGAGGATGATGTACAAGGATCATCATGTGTCTGAACCCGAGGCAACAGCACACCCTTTGCAGAAGAGCCACTCCATCATTTGCATCATCTTTCTGAAGTAAAAGGATGCCCATTATTTGTATTTTGTCTTTCAGGTTGAAATGCTTATTTCAACCTAAGTTTTGACATTCTGAAAAATGCAAATAATGTATCAAGACAGAAACAAAAGTAGTGCCTGTAAGACGTGAAGCAAACATCCTGCCCTATTTAGACCTTGTAAGATCTCAGCTGAAATACTGAGTCCAGTCTTGGTTACCATTTCAAGAGATGAATCTAGTGGAAGAGAGCTCAGAGGAAAATAATGAGAATGATCAGCGTTCTGGAACACAAGATCTACATGGAAAAATTGAAGGAACAGTGATCCCAGCCTAAAGAAGAAAGGCAGCAATAATCAGTTTGCAAATAAGTAAAAGTTTCTGCACAAGGGATGATTAGTACTCTCTTATCCAGATATATAATGATTGTGACAAGTGACAGTCTTAAATGGCAACAGAAGGATTTATATATTCGGATACACTGGAGACAAGTGCTGGAATAAATATTTTTTATGAGGTTGTGGAATATCTGTCATTAAAAGTCTTTGAGACCAGGTTAAACATATATTAGGAATTGCATAAATAAAGCTGATCCTACCTCTCCTAATCCCTTGCAGTCCAAATATTCCACAAGTACTTTATATTCTTCAGCTGAGACGTCTACTTGCTTCAGATTTATTGTTGAATTATTGGTCCTCTGATACTACTCTTTGATTTCACCATCGTACTGTAAGTTGCCTGGATATCATATTTTCTGTGTCGGCCCCAAGATGTGAAAGTTATTGCATACGGAATTTGTATCTCAGGGTAATCATGCTCTTTTTAGTATTTCACTACTCCAAAAGTGTGAGGGACCTCTTTTCCTTGAAGAAAATAATTCCTTCTCATTTTAAGTTCACTTCAGGATGGTGCCAACTGCGTTCTATGCTGCATAAGCAAAGCCTTTTTGAAACCTCCACTAGAAATGAAACCTCGAGATGATGGAGATGCAGCAATAACCATGGAAGAAAAGCGTTCCATTCTTGACTTGATTCTGCGATTGGTCTCTATGGCAAGGAATATGAAGGAACCAATGATCTGCAGCCTTGTTTAGCAAAATCCTAATAGGGATCAAATAATAGAGAACTTTCTCACTTCTTTGTTTTATTCTGGGCACAACTGAATTAAAAACTGAGTGATTTCAGCTTGGAGATGTTGCCTAGTCAAAAGAGAACTAATTGCTACAACAGAGAAAATATACTTTCAATATACTTTCTGTTTTGAACACTCAGATGAAGCAATCTACACCTCACTGTCAAACATAAAAATTTACAGATTTTGGGGAGAGAAAATAGCTGTAAAAGTTCATTAAAAGCTGTCATCTATGAGGCATATTAAATCTTCAATGCACATAAAGTACATCCTCTTCTTACCAGTTTATCTCAGAACATATCTGAGGGATCTGAGGGATCTGAGCCTCTGTAAAACACAATACAATGTATTTAAAGTGAAAATAGAATTACTAAATCAGGTAGAGTCTTTCAAACTAGAGACAATTCAAAATTCTCATTGATGGGAAAATACCCTTTCTGAGATGATCAGAGTTTTGCTTCCCTTGGGTTGCCACCTTTCCGACTGACCTGAGAGAGAGGGACTACACCTCAGTCTTCATTGGTGGCAACTCAGTTACACAAGGCTGTACATAGCCTTTGCAGTTGACATGATTTGATGAACATTTATTCCACTAAAATGACACTACATTCTATCATTTGTGATAATTAATTAGAAATAAGTTAATTATGCTTACTGCTTAAAATGTTCATATAGAGACAAAATAGAGGGATACAGAGCAGTGTACCCAATAAGCAGCCATGAAGAAAGCTAAGAGACAAAATTATCTAGAAATTTCATGTTATGTTAATTATCCCTGGTGCTTTACTCAGTTGCTGGAAATAATTATATGAATTGTCTTCAAGCTCTATGCTTAAACAGGTGTGTACTGTTTACAGGCTACATTTAAAGGCTGGATGGATATTATGTATGCAGCAATTGACTCAAGAGATGTAAGTACTGCCAATATTTTAAATTATCTTTTTTGCTTGAGGTCTGTCTATCAACAAGTGTGTCTTTATATATCTTCCAAAAGCAATTAATATCCATAAAATAGAAGGAAATAAAGTTAAATTAACTAATACGAACTTCTGCTGTAACAAATTGTGGAAAACTGGATGCAAACTGCCAGATGCTGTCAGTAATCGATGGAATGGGCAAAATTCATCGATATAAGTGACAGGAGTATTGTCCAAACACAAAATATTAAGTACATGTTGACCAAGGTTACTGCTTGTTCAGTTGAATTTTTCCCATGAAATCTTAGGTATGATATTACACATTTTTTTTCCTTAGGTATTACAGCAACCCAAGTATGAAGACAACCTGTACATGTATTTGTACTTTGTTATCTTTATCATTTTTGGGTCTTTTTTCACCCTGAACCTGTTCATTGGTGTCATTATTGATAACTTCAATCAGCAAAAAAAGAAGATAAGTATTTTTTCATTTCTCTTCTAAAGATATTCTAAAATACTGAATTTTTGCAGGTGCAATGCACACCCAAGGTTTGTTCAAAATTGAAAAAGCTGAGGTATATTCAGATATAAGATCTTACCAATATGTAATATGCATTAATGTCATAACATTTTACATTGTGTTGAATGGGACAACCCCTTCTGTTTCCAATGTCCAGTTTAGTCTTCCTTGGGTCATTTGCTTTTCCATGACTAAGCTTCATGAAATCTTCTTACATAATCAAATCCCTGATTTAGGCCTCTATATTAAAGCACTCATAATTTCTTGATTTTTTTTTTCTGATTGATTTGTAGTGATTTTATCAGCACAGAAAAATAACTACCTGGTTATGAAAAGTAAAGCATTATTTCATTACACTACTACAGATGCTGCTTTAATGATCCAGAGCATTCAAGTTCTATTTTGTGACACTTAACAATCGATACAGAACAGGAGTGTTTTGTAACTACCTCAGGGCTTCTTTTTCAGTGTTTCATAGTGCAGATGTAGATAATCTCAGTGGTAGAGATGGTCTGAGTATCAGATACTCATGCCTGTCCAGTGCACGCATTCCCATGTCTTCAAGCTTCCCAAACACTCGTCCACAAAGGGCTGCATCCAGTCTTACGTGTTCATAGGCATTCCTGGAATTAGATGTCTGCAAGTATCTTTTGTACAGGAAAAAATTATTTTAAGAGGTATGTGGAGTCTGATGGGTTTTCATTCAAGCTGTCTCTACAAGAAAGATACTATGGGCAGTGGATTTTGGTTAGGTTGCCATGAAAGAACCCATAATTCTCTCTTTACTGTCAGACTCCAAAGGTCAGTTCTGGCTTTTGCTAATCAGAACTTCATTGAACATCAAGATAATTAATCAAGATAAAAGAATTAAAAGAGAGCATTTTGCTGTTAACAGTATCAGGAGTGCTTTGATCTTCAGCTCAGTTTCTCCAAAGTCTGATAATCCATCTTCTTGAAAACCTTGAAGAGTTTGAGTCCCAGTGCTAATGTTGGGATTGCTAAACTAGAGATACCTAAAGGACTAACTTATGTACTGAGAACCTGAGTTTGTCTGCTTCCTTTGTTTCACTAAAATCACAGTTCAGAGGTGACAGTACTGAAGCAGCCCAGACTATTTGAGCTTATCGCAGGTGCTGTTTACTGTACCTCTTCCTATAAAAGAAAAGAGGTACTGGAAAGGATTTCTTGTGGTTCAAGGAAAATAACTGTAGAAGAATGCTGCATTACTGTTATTTTGTGAGATGCAATACTGGATGTCCAGACTACTTCTGGACTAAATGCTGGATTGCAGACAGCTGCATTTGATAGCTGTGAGATTTTTTCCCAATTCAGTCTTCTTGATATTCATGAAATAAAAAAATAAATCACATTTCTCTCTAAGAGTTTTTGCAACACTGCATATAAATGTGATTATAACCAATTTTTATTTCATGTTTTTACTTTGGAGGTCAAGACATATTTATGACAGAAGAGCAGAAGAAATACTACAATGCAATGAAAAAGCTGGGATCCAAAAAACCTCAAAAACCTATACCAAGACCGGGGGTAAAATGATTTATATACATCAGACCAATAGCTATTTATGAACAGCTCATATTTTATTGATATAGAGAGAGCAGAAATATGCCCATGTGAAAATTATCATTAACTAGTGTACCAGTCAGCAAAAATGTAAACACAGTAAATAAAACTATTTTTCCCTTGCAACCATTTTATGTATACAAATGACAAAGGGTGAACTAAGCTGTTGTATTCACTTTAATTTGACTACTCTACTTAAGATCACTAGTTAAATTTGTATTGAAGTCTTATAGGCCTAACTGAATGTATTTTTCTTCTGTCTTCTAACAGGAAGACAAAAAACAATTACAGTTTGTATTGGATATTTCTTTTTTTCTTTTCTCCTCAGAACAAATTCCAAGGCATGGTCTTTGATTTTGTGACACAGCAAGTCTTTGACATCAGCATCATGATTCTTATTTGTCTTAACATGGTTACCATGATGGTAGAAACTGATGACCAGAGTAAAGAAATGGAAAATATTTTATACTGGATAAACCTGGTGTTCATTGTCCTTTTCACTGGAGAATGTGTCCTCAAATTAATTTCACTTCGCCATTACTATTTCACTATAGGCTGGAACATTTTTGATTTTGTAGTTGTCATTCTCTCAATAGTAGGTAAGTCTTGTTTATTAAACTAAAAATAGGGTAAAATGATTACAAGGGGAACTTTTACTCAAATAGACCTATATGATTAGCCTTTGCCATTCCAAGGTTTACAATTAAGTCAAGCAACTTTTCATTTTATCTAATAATCTATCTAATCGTACTATCAAAACTGTTCTAATAATTCAACATATATTGCATCTGCAAATACTATGTATAACCAGTATAACAGACTCTACAGAATATCTTTAATTGCTACATAGAACCACCAATTTAAAAACTATTTTTCTAAATTTCTACTATGATATGGATTGTGTTAATGTGTCTTGGTTTTATTTTTTTCTGTTTTAGGTATGTTCTTAGCAGAGATGATTGAGAAATATTTTGTATCCCCCACACTATTCAGAGTGATCCGACTTGCCAGAATCGGTCGAATCCTGCG
>JAOXNO010000078.1:20932401-20963897 GCA_028565335.1 Limnodromus scolopaceus | reverse complement strand
TTCTTCTTTGTCAGCTACATTATCATATCATTTCTGGTAGTGGTGAACATGTACATTGCTGTGATTTTGGAGAACTTCAGTGTTGCTACCGAAGAAAGCGCTGAACCCTTGAGCGAGGATGACTTTGAGATGTTCTACGAAGTCTGGGAGAAGTTTGATCCCGATGCAACACAATTCATAGAATACAGTAAGCTATCAGATTTTGCAGCTTCGTTAGATCCTCCTCTTCTTATAGCAAAACCAAACAAAGTCCAGCTTATTGCAATGGATCTGCCCATGGTAAGCGGCGACAGAATTCACTGCCTTGACATCTTGTTTGCTTTCACAAAGCGTGTTTTGGGGGAAAGTGGGGAGATGGACGCCCTCAGAATACAGATGGAAGATCGGTTTATGGCATCCAATCCTTCAAAAGCTTCCTACGAACCAATTACAACCACATTAAAACGAAAACAGGAGGAAGTATCTGCTGTTATTATTCAACGGGCTTATAGACGTCACCTTTTAAAACGAACAGTAAAACAAGCTTCCTTTATCTATAACAAAAACAAAACTGAAGGAGGGGCTGGTCAGGGTATGAAAGATGAAATCCTTATTGACAAGTTAAATGAAAACTCATTTACAGAGAAAACCGATATAACTGCATCAACAGCAGTTTGTCCACCTTCTTATGATCACGTCACAAGGCCAGACAAAAAAAAGCATGAAAAGGAAGATAAAGGAGGTCAGAAATAAAAGCAAATAGCAAGCAAAATCATCTATGTGCAAAATAGTTCTAGCCTGTAAAGATCACGTGTTTGTGTCAACAGGACTCCTGCTGGAGGTCTATGCCAAACTGACAATTTTTACAAATATACTATACATTAAAGGTCAGTGCCTATTAAAAGACAGTGACCCCTTGTCAGTGACTGTGACTGTGATACGGGGAAACAACCTTGACAGGAGGTTACTGTTCTCACTACCAGCTGACACTGCTGAAGAGGAGAGAAAATATGGCTACTCAGACTGTAGGGACCAGTTAAAGGGATGCAAACGAAGTATTTGTGTGGTTAGCATAAAACAATACAGTAACTGTGTCCACTGTTTGCATTTCAACTGCCACATACATCATATTTTTACAAAATCTGTGTTGGTGGATTCATCTTATTTTTATTCATATGTTGTTTATTATATGTGACTATTTTTGTAAATGGGGCTTCTGTTGGGGAAGGGGATTAAGTACAACTTTACAGGTACAAGGGCCAGGTGTTCTATTATACAACTAATATACACACAGAAATGATTTGCATGAAGGCATGTTGCACTTATAGATCATGCATGAAAATAACATTAAGTCACAAAGAACAACAGATTTTTTTAGCACAGTGTTTCTGGAAAGGAGTAACAGATTTTGAGGTGCTTAATTAATGTATTCATGTTGTATCATGTTCTAACAAGTCTTGGTATGCCTGTAAAGTCCCCTATAACTCACAAGAACAGTAGAGATTGATTATTTTTTGCACAGACCATTAAGTTTTAGAGAGTGCGAACTTCCTTCTAGGCCTGGAGTCACAGATTTTGTCTTCTGCATACGAATACTAAATGAATCTGCCTCAGCCCGCCAAATTGATCAAAAAGATCCCTTTAAAAAGTTGTTCTGCTTTATCCTGCAGTATTGTTTAGCCATCTTCAGCTCTCAGTAAGGCTGATGTTGTTGTACACATTAATGAAAAGCCCTCTGTTCTGTAAATAGTAATTTTTAACCTGTGGTGCATGTTTGAGCAAACAGATAATGACCTAAGCACATTTATTGCATCAAATATGTACCACAATAAGTGTAGTGTGCAAGCGTTCAGCAGGTAAAATTACCTATTATCTACCATTATAGATAGTTTGGATGCTATCGATGCATGTTTATATTGCCTATGCTGCTCTTCCTTTGAATGTCCAGGATTCTTAAATATGGGAAGCCATACATCAGAGCTAAATGAAATAAACTACTCAACAAGACCTCATTCCTCCATACCATTAAGCAATATTTTGCAGCTACTTAGAAGCTTATTTGTTTTACATTTTTGAATTTTCAGTGGAAAGCATATAGTGTATATCCAAACTGTACAGATGTTGAAAACTAATAAACCTGTTGAAAATAAGGTTAGAATTTTATAAGCAAATATAAATACTGTAAAAATCATTTTATTTTATTTTTCAGCATTATGTACATAAAACAAGAACTGAATTTTATCTTCAGGTTAATGTCATACCATTTTTGTTACTTTCTGTCCATAGCACTTTTTCACAGAAGAACTCCAGAGAACAAGATATAACTAAGAGAATGGATAGCTGTAGGTTCTGATTTTTTACAATATTTGCAAACACGTCAATACTTTTTGCAAAATGAGTTCATAATTTGCTTCTGAAAAAATCTAAGTTTTTTTTGCAGTTGGGAAATGGTGTATGTTCAAACTGAATGTCTAAGCAGTGCCTGCATAATAAGTTTTCAGATACAACCTTTCTTTCACAAAATCCTTAATCTTTTCTCATCTTTACTCACAATTTTTTTTTTTTTTTGATTCATGATGCAGTAGAACCGTTCTAAATATTATCTTGGGTCCACAATATTTTTTCACAAAGAGAAAGTAGCAAAATTGTATAATCCAACACATCAGGACATTTTATGTTTCTTACACAGGAAAATCAAATATAGATCACTTTTATTAAAATTATTGACTAATACTGTATTAGTGAACTGCATGCAGGAAAATGCTACTATTACCCTAACTGATGCTAAACAACATTATTAATGCGCCAAAATAATAAAGATTACATTTTTTATTGTATGTTCCTTTTGTCTTCATTATCTTACATTTATATTAAGAAGGCACGCTTCTAAAGGCAGAGAATGAAAGGATACTGAAACCTTTTACAGCCATCTATACTGTTCTCCCACATAAGCAAATCCCTGGGACTTGCTTGTTAGCCACCAACTAGGGATTTCTAGTTCAATGCATGTTAGACCCCGAGCACGATGATCTTGCACGTATCAATGGTATCACCGCCCTGAGTGGCTTCATGAGTTCATGCAGCAGCACCCCGCGGTGGGGTAACCAACCGCCAAATACCACAGCTGTCCCGAGGGGGTCCAGGAGGCTCGGGGCATTCGCAGGAATGAGAACTGAGCATTCAGGAGTTTGCAAAGAGAAAGTGAGGACTGAAAATAGTACCAGATGCATGAAATTGCCCAACTTGGAGTATGAGAACCAGTTTATTCTCGCTAGTACAGTGTTCACAAATAGGCTACGGGACATCTCGCGTTCAAGTGCATTTCTGAAAAAGGTGAATCAGCATTGGAGTGAGTAACCATCGGTCTTTTCCTCAGGAATTTTTAAGAACGTCTCTGGAAGCGCTATGTTCCCAGAAGCTATCGTTTGTGGATACTGGTATGGAAAAATGCAAATGCAGCTGGAAAGCGTGCCTGTCAGTTATTCTTTACCAATTGCTTCAGTGAATTTCTGAAAATGTTCATTTATATGCTTGCATAATTTTATATTGTATTCCTCTACAATTTATATGGAAAACGCTCATCAGTGAGTACTGAACTTAGTATAGAACCAGTTTATGAGCAATTGTAATCTCTATGCCTGCTCAATTGCTAATGCAGAAATAAAATTTCATAGCACTTTCCCTGAAGTTCACCACAAATCTTTCGAGGAGGAAAATGTTTCTCCTTCAAATCATCCTGAAATGCATTATGAAAAAAAAATTTAGAACTTTCCATATAAAAGCGTAAGTATCAAAATGAAAAGAAGCGTGCTTTCAGATTAATATGCAAACAAAATACATCTTAAAAGGCTATCTTAAAAAGTATGTAAATTACCCACAAACTGACAGGAATATTAGACTGCTTCAAAAAGAAGGTAATAAACTGAGTATTTATTGATACTCTATATACAGCTTTGTAAACTTTTGCCTTTCTCAAGGAAAGAGTTTTGAGATAAATGAGAACTATGCCACTGTAACTGCACATGACAGGGCACGGCCACGCAAAAATACTTGTTTCTCATATCCATTTTAGGTTTTCAATCTTACAGAAGCTGAAATGTTACTTCAGAACAAGTAGAGCATCACTTAAACATAACAGAAAATTTTGAGGATCATCTTGGCCATCAAGAACACCTAAATATGCTTTACTCACTACTTCTTTGGCACCTTCCTGACACGGGGGACACGGATTAGTGCCCCGTGTGATGCACTCGTTAGGAAAGCTTACTCTGAGCACTCTCTGCTAGAAGAATCACCTTCTCCTACTAATGCAGTGGAAGGTGGGTTTGCCTCCTTGTACTAAACGGCAATATTGATGGTTTTCATGTTGGAGGGACAGCGCAGCCGCTCCAAAGGAACGCTATTCACCTGCGGTCGGTTGGTTCTGCTGTCCAGGAACGGCAACTAAGAAGGCTTTCACCTCCAGGGGCAAACCTGAACTGTACTAGTCTTCGCAACTCCGTAATTCCCTAGGGGGAAAGAAAAAAAAAGAAAAAGAAAAAAAAGAAAAAGACCTTTATGTATTTGCTTTTACCCCATTGCCATTTAATTTCCTCAGAGAAGCTTCGCATACCTGGAAGCGCTCAGTATTAAGATACATGATGAAATATAAGTAATGTGGGCCACTTAGTCGTACGTCCAGCCAAAAAACCCCAAGAAAATAAATAAATTCTTAAAGCTTTCCATTCAGCATCCAGGTAGCGAGGCTCTAACCGCTGGCAGCGCTGCTGAGGGAGAGCCAGCCCCACCGCCCCTCCCCGCTGCGCCCAGCACCGCCGGACACGAGGCGTTCAAACCCCGCCCCCCCGCCTCTCACCCAATGGTACGGGGTCTCCCGTCTGGGTGGTCCCGCCTCCATCTCCTGAGAAGCCCAATAGGCTGCCAGAGGCGTTCCGGCGTTTTCCATAAGTTTTTCTTCCTGTGTCTCTCCCGCCTCCTTTCCCTTCGAGCCAATGGCAGTGGGCGCTCCTGCAAGCCAGCCAATAGCAGCGTGCGGCTAGGCACGTTTCTTCACCCTTCCGGAGACCCCTTCCTCGGCAGCGCTGGGTAGCAACCATGGACGCTGAGGTGCAACAGGTGGGCGCCGCCGCCGGGCGCCCTCACGCCCCGCTCCTCTCCGCGGGCGTGGGGCCGCGCAAGGGCTGGGGCTGCAGGAGGGGGGCGGTGGAGCCTGGGGCAGGCGGGCGAGCGGCCAGACGGGGCCGGTCCGGTCCTGTCCTGTCTTGTCCGGGGGGCCTCTTGCCGTCCCGGGTGAAGCGTTCGCGCGGGTGACCAGAGGCCGCTTCTCCCGCAGGCCCTGCTCAACTATTACTGCCAAGAAGGCTACTTCCACCACGTCCGGGCTGCGGCGGATGAGGCGCTGGGGCGGCTGGGCAGCCATCCGGTGTTCCTTTTCTACAGGGCTTACGGCGCCCTGAGGGCAGGTAACGTGGGGCTGGGGGTTGTGTCCTGTCCCTCCCCCCCCCCCCTCCCAAAACGCAGGTCTTCCTGGCGCTACAGAATGCAGAATTTAGTCTGCTGCGCAAAAAGAAACTGATATTAGGGAGTCCGAGTGTTCCCATGTTGAGAAGATTACTCGTGTCTCGTGGTCTGCCTCCTACAGACACACACGGTTTGAGTGAAACTGATCTGAAGTGAGAAATAATGAGTATCTCTCTATTTGTTTCCTTTTTTGTTTGTTTGTTTTTGTTTTTAAATGGTTACATGAACGTGGGTCAGGTAAATGGGTTCCTTGGAAGGAATTTGAGCCCTATCCAAATGCCCA
Organism: Limnodromus scolopaceus; assembly: GCA_028565335.1. Lineage (NCBI taxonomy): Eukaryota > Metazoa > Chordata > Aves > Charadriiformes > Scolopacidae > Limnodromus > Limnodromus scolopaceus. The sequence continues at coordinate 20,958,115 of JAOXNO010000078.1, read as the reverse complement.
TTGCATTTTGTCACAAAAGTAATTTTTTTTGTTCCAGCTAGTATTTTTGCCTTTAATGCAGCTGTATCTAACTTTGTTATATCTCTCTGCATCAGAGGGGCTAACAATTCATACCTATTGGGGTGATCATTGTGTATGTTAAACTGTTTTAAGAAGTTTCTTTAGCTAAATCCATATTTCAAGGATGTCACAGAATAATAACAGAATCATAAGTAACCCAAAGTGAGGGAGGGTTGTGGCAGGGGGCTAGGAAGGATTGAAAAGATTTTGAGGTGGCGTGTCTGTTCCCAAACTCCCTGACTTTTTTTTTTTTTGTCTGTTTCACATTCCTGTTTATCAAGTTGTTGTCTCTTCTGTTGATATTCAAAAGATTCACACAAACAAGGGAAAAATCCTGGCTATAAATAGAAACAGCGCCCTGTATAAAACAACTAATAAACACGGTTTTCATCTTCATGGGAGTTGGCAGAACTAGTACATAACTCCTTTTAAGTTTTCAGCATTGAGATGCTTTTTTCTTTCTTGTGTCTGTCTGAAAGACTTGCACAAACAAGTGAAAATGGGTATGTGAATAATGAAGGAAGTTATGAAGAAAGTGTTATCAAAAACAGAAGAAAAAATTGAGGGAAAAATTTAAGTCAGACTGAGGTTTTTGACGCTGATATACCTTGTCTTGAAAAATGTTATAGCCTGTTCTGTACTTGTTTTCACTAGGTGACATCCAAGAGAGTATTCGGCAGTTGGAATCAATTAAAAACAAACAGGAGGTGTCACTTTGTACAATGATGGCTCTGATTTATGCCCATAAAAAGAGCCCTAATCCAGGTATGCTCATTACAACAATACTGCTTTATGCTCTAAACACCGGTGTGTGAAGATCTGAGAGTTGTAGACTAATTCTGACTAATTTAAAAAGGTATACTCCAGCTTTGCATTTGACATGGTACCTGGTACTGAATTGAGTGACATTTGTCAAGATTGTAAACAAAAATATCAAAACATAAAACTCTGAAGAGTAAGACTGAATGTTAAAATAAAACACTAAAAGAAAAAAATAATTTATCTACCATAATGAAAAATTTTTTATGGAAAAAAATTTAAATTAAGCTTCTTGTGATTGTTGTTCTGTCTTGTCTGATGTCAGTACTTTTGAGCAGAACTGCAATTTAAGAAGTCATTGAAGCCGCACCATTTCTGTCTTTCAAGTTACCCTGGCTTTACAAATGAAGAAAATAACTTTGTGAACATTGGTGTTCCTTTCTCCACCTAAAAACTGGGGTGATTTTGCTAAGTATGATATTCTCAAAAACATATTTGCTTTTTCAGATAAACAGGCTTGTCATTAAACTCTTGCCCTTGTATCTTCCAGACTGTGCAGATTTATAATTGTTACTGACGGTTTTGTTAAGCAGGATGATATGAAACAGCTCTGACTCATGACATCACTCTTATTTGAGTCCCTGAGCATTAATGGTGTAGGGCAGCAAAATTAGCATGCATTTTGAGACTGTCTGAGGAAGTCATGGCAATAAGAGTCAGCCATTTGGTTTTAATGGCTCCTGAAGAAGGAGCAGAAGTGAATGTGGGCAAAAGAAAATATTTGGTAGTAAGTCACAGACATCAAATGAAATTTCTATATCGGGTTGACCTGATGAGAGCTACTGACAATAACAATGGCAGAAAATGAGCTTTAGTGTTAGGAAACGCATCATGTTTTCCAGGGATTCTGGAGCTAAATCATCTTGTGTTTAGCATTTTAGGGCTACTCTACAGTTATATGTTTAATTATTTGGCAGACACTGGTATAAGCGTGAACCTTATTGTCAAGTTTCCATTTATCTGGCAGAAGTCTCACCTACTAATCTAAGGTTTAACAAATAGCAGGGTTTTTGCACAATGACGATGTTGAAGGGAACCTTCTTCTATCTTTTATGCCTGTACCCAATTCATATTTTAAATTGGAAGGGATTGCCTGTGCATTTATCAATATGCAATACAGAGAACAATATTTGCTTTGGAAGCCTTTGGCATATGTGCTCCTCTTGTGATATTTTGAGATGCTATCAAAAAAAGCTCTGAACAAAACCTTTTCAGATCGAGCTGCTATTCTAGAGTTGGATGCAAAAATGAAGGAGCAACGTAAAACAGCGGGACAGCAGGCTCTCTACTTCGCTGGCTTATTTTTGTGGCATCTTGGTCGTGAGGACAAAGCCCGTGAATATGTTGATAGAATGATCAAAGTTTCTGGTGGTGGTAAAGAGGTAACTTCTTTTTTTTCTATGTAAAATAGTAGTAGGACCACGTATCCTACAAAGGTAGACTTACTGCACCAATGCTATTTGGAGGCTTCCTTTAACTGTTTTTTTGTTCTAATACTTTCTTTCTTAATACCGTTAGTTCATTTGACAGGGCTGAGTAGAATTCCCATAATTAATTTTTTTGCCCACTAAATATTCATTTTCACTTAAGAAATGAGAGGTCTGTGTTGAGGAATAGAAATAATAAGTAGTTATGCCAGTTTTGCTCCTTTAATACATTGAGTATCATGATTCCTAGCAAAAACGAAATGTGGTAGTCTCACTAGAGGGAGACACCTGTTTTGAAGCTGAAGATTCAAAAATACCCAAAGTATCGGGGATGTAAATTTTCAGCAGTTGTTAAAGGCAAAATTTGCATGGGGTTTTACTGAATGTAATTTATTTTAAAATCTGTTTAAGTGTTGTATGTGACAATGCCTTCTGCATTTATATACAGACATCAAAATTGACCAGGATCTTTAAACAGGTTTGTGAAAACTTACTGTTGTTTTTTTAAAGGAGATATCAGGTTTAATTCAAGGAGAGAAAAAACAAAAGTAACATTTTTTTTTTTGTCAGATGTCTTCAAGGCAGAGCTGTTACTTGAATGCATAATTGTTCTATTATGACATTAATATTAAACATAAATGTTTCTGGATTGTTCCTCTGTGTGGTTCAGTACGTTGCTCAATTTGTAATCTACAGTTTTATGGTTTATATGATATTAACGTGGGTTAGAAGTCTGCAACTATTCTAAATAAACATTAATTTCTGAAATTACATTATGAATTTAAGTAATGTCTTAGCTTTTGAACTGTCACTGATTATTAATTTAAATTGATAGTTATTTTACTGGCTAATTTGTACTAATTAAGCAATAATTAAGAATATAATAAAGCATTAATAAATTAATTTCTAAAAGACTAAGGATATGCCGTTTTGGTAAACTAGCGGTATTTATGACTTTGTTTATTGAAGCTATAGTAGTTAGTTTTTGTTTGCTTGTTTTTGTTTTTAAGAGACACTGTTTGGGAATGTTGCTTAGTAGGAAATATTTCCAGCTGAAGTATTTAATGGATTTGAAATAATTAATTTATTTTTTTTTTACAGAGGGATGTGCCCATACATAAAAATGTACATTAGCACTTAAACATAGAGAAAACAAATAGTTTTCCTTTTTCTGGGTTCACTTATGCTTATCCCTTTTCCTAGTTCGACAATACAAAGTTACATGTACTTAAGACATTTGGGAGGTGGCTAGGGGCGCTTAAACTTTGTGAGAGATGATTTGCTTAGTATATGCAGTTTGTTTTGCTAAGATACTTTATGTACTCCTCATGTACTAGTAAAATACTTTCCATTGTTTTGGAATGCCTAAGTATGTGAATTTCAGCCAGTTTCTTTTGCATAAGAAAATCATGTCCCTGATGGTTAGCGATTACAAAATATGCCTCTCTTACTAACCTTTGAGTTTTAAATGCATGACTCACTTCTTTAGCTTTATGTTGTGAAAGAGCTAGTGATATTTTATAGTTTAAATTTTTGTTTTGATGGCAATTATTATTTGGTTAAATAATGCAGCACTTCAAAATAGATTTTATTTACTTAAGGTATAATTAAATGTCTGGAACACATAAGAGAAAATTCATTAATCACAAGTAATTTCTTCACTGAAAAGACATTTTACTTTTTAAAAGGTCTAAGTACTGTATTTTTTTATAATACTGTTGAGGATTTGGGAAATGTCAGATCTTTGCCCTTCACATATAGGTTTTTCTTTTTAATCTAACAGTAGAAAAAAAAACCAGCACCCCGTATGTTTCTCAGTGTCTTATATAAACAAAATCGTAAGAAAACATTCTGTGGAAATGTTTGCAATCCTGTGCGATCAGTTCTGCAAAGTTGTGTTCTGTCTGTTGAGCATGTTATACTACTTCAGTGCCATTGTGCATATTTGATTAATTTTATGCTGGAATGAGTTACTAATATTTTAGGTTGTGCTGTAGACTGGTTGTAATTTCAAATATATATTTTTAATAGTTAGATAATTCAAGTCCTACTTTATTTTTAGGTTATTTCTACTTATTACTGTATCTAGTATATTATTTTACTGCCTAGTTAGCAAAGAATTCCAATTTATATTTTGTTTACAGGGGTTGATTTTGAAGGCGTGGCTTGATCTCACCTGTGGGAAAGAAACTCACATTAAAAAAGCTGTGAAATACTTTGATGAAGCACTGCAGGAAGGCAACGACGTTTTTGCTCTGCTTGGTAAAGTAAGTTTGCTTCATGATTTTAATGCTTCCTAAATGTCATATTTGTCTTGTAGAGTGATTAGAGAGATGCTGAGAAGAATTGTCTATGATAAGTGAGCTTATCCAGGAGGTAGAAATATAGCTCAGTCATGCTGGTTTTGTTCAGAGGAGAAGGCTAGGTTTTAGCAGAAATTAAGTTTTAATTGATTAATGAATTTTTTTTTTAAGGAATATAGAACAGTTATCACACAAACTTATTACTAGTGCAATAAAAATATGCTGACGGTTCTGTTTCCTGTGGTAGACAGCCCATTTAAAATAGTTTGTTGTTAATTTTAACTAATAGTGGAGATTCATAAGACTTCTCACTTCATCAATTAAGACAAAAGGGCATACCTGGGTTGCAGTAATGTTACACCATGTCTGTTACCATATACTAGTTATGAATTTCCAGGGTATTCTTGTATTATTACATTTCTCTAGTATAAAATATTGCTGCAGTGGGTTAGCGTTTCACTAAATAGAATTTTCACCTTTTTTTTTCTTTCTTTTTTGATGAACTGGAGCTGGTAATTATTTCTTCCTGCACGTCCGTATTTCTTTTTGGTGTTAAAATTATGTGGTTTTCTTTTTTTTTTTTTTTGGACACCCTTGAAAGAAAAGACACCAGCGTAAAAAATAAAAGTATAGATTAGATTAAATACAATTAATCTAGATTTATATTGAGGTTATGATTTTATTATATATACAAGAAAAAAATGTTCTTATTCCTGAATTTATATGTAAGAAATGAGTTTTCAGGTCACCTGAAAATGTAAACTATGTGTGATTTTTCTTTTTATGTGGGATACCTGTCCACATTACAGAATTGCTATGTGCTGTGGCAAAAAAAAAAAAGTAGTTAAACAGTGTACTACGATTGTATATCAACATTGTTAACACTCTTTAAATCATCGTCAGTCTGTTTCAAGTGTTTGTTTTGATTATATTTCATTAAGGGAGTGGCATGAATTGTTTTCTTCACACATTTTTTGTTTCAGAGTATACTACTTGTTTGTATCACAGACATTGCTACTTATTAATATAATGTTTATTTAATATTCTAAAGCTAAATGCAGAAAAGAATTGTTCAATGAAAGTCAGACTAAAATTCAGGGGAGTGTGCACAGTAGTATTTGGTTAGGCGTGTGTGCTTTCCTGTATGTGGACTGTTGAGTTCAATTACCAGTATATCTTAAATTTAGTTACTGCAGTTAAATTTTAGACAGACAATTATCTTGTTATGGCTTAAGAAATTAAATCTCAGAAGACTATGTTTGCAACATTTCTATTTCAAAAATATGAAATAAAATTACATCCACACAGGCACCTAGATTATGGTAAGTAAAATCAGAGCAATATAGAGGATTTAAGCCCTAAATTGATTTTTACTCAAATTCATTTAAAACTATGATACTTGATACTTCTGAAGTAGTTATGTATTTAAAGTGCCCTGTAAGTTGCTTTGCAATTAAAAAAAAAAAAATTAATTCTGGCAACAACAGCAGTGACCTGCTGAGTGTGGGTTTTTAAGTGGTACATATCTCAGGGCTTAAAAAAATTTTTAAATCTGTGGGTTATGTTCAGTATCCTAAAATTGTGAGATGATTTCTACAAAGTTATTTGAAACCTAATAAGACCTTTTTACTCCTTGGTTACATATCTCTGTCTTTTGCTTGCTTGTAACTGAATAGTAATTTGTAATTGCTGAACTGCAATTACCTTTGTGATAGAGTGCTTACTACACACCAGGTTTTACATGTCATCTTTTGCTATTTGATTGTTGCAGTATCTCTAGTTGTGGCTGTTGCTGAAGTAAAATTATCACCTAAAGATTTTTCTCTTACTAGATTTTTATCCTGGTTTCTATATGAAAGAACTCCTGGATCTTCTCACTTATATGAGTGTACAGTCTTTTGATGTAACTTCTCTTCCTTCCATTAGGCACAGTATTTTGAGGTCCGACAGAATTATTCAGGAGCTCTGGAAACTGTGAACCAGATAATTGCAAACTTTCCAAACTTCATTCCTGCTTTCATAAAGAAAATGAAGCTACAACTAGCCTTGCAGGACTGGGAGCAGGCAGTTGAAACAGCACACAGGTTGAGTATGAAGTAGTACATCACTAATTATGTTCTTGCCATGTTTACACTGCAAGAACACTTCAAAACAAAAGTAGGTGGGTTTCCATTAATTTTTAATGAATTTGAATGTTAAATCAGGGTGGGTTTTTTAAAAACACAAATTAGTTTATATTTGAACTCAGCCTTCCAATTCTGTCAGGGTACTACATCAATACCTGAATTCATTTTGGATGGAGGAGGACCTTTTTTGACATATGCATGAAGAAACAAAGCTGTGCTTTCATTTGAGAGCTATGACTTAAAGTGACTGTGCAGTACAAGTTATTTTATTCACAGAATAAACCAGATGATTGGGCAAAGGTTTTGTTTTGGTTTCTTTACGTTCACCTTTTGTTTGGTTTTAGACTATTGCAGAAAGATGCCCTCAATTTAGAAGCCATAAGAATGGAGGCCCTGCATTATCTGTGCAGGGAAGGAAATATCTCTGAGGTGAGTCTTTTAAGTAGCAGATTGTTGAGCAAAACACAGCCTTTGTAGGGACTAGATCCCACATGCACTATCTTCTTTGTCTTATTCTTGTAAACTTTGTCTCGTCCTGTGCTACAGTACTTATCTATGATATATTTGTCTATTCTGACTCAAATGGCTGTTTTAGTTTATTGTTGGGGTGTTTTCTGGATGCCAAGAGAAACATAATTTTTTTACTTTTTTACTTTACCCAGAGAACAGGAATCAAGCCCAGATGTCTCCTTAACTGTCTCTGGACAGTTAATTGAATCATGTTGATCCAAATCATCAAAGTAATCTTTTAGTGTTTAAATGCTCTTTTTATAAAACTTAGAAGATAGTGTAAGCCTTCCGTTAATTTTAAGTATTTTATTAATTGAAGTAAGGGAAATACTGAGGTCTTGTAGTGATAAATTTTTGAAGGCGGTCATAGTCATGTAACAACAGTCTGCGAACGTTATATTGTAGAACCTGTGCTTTGTTCCTTTTTTCTTTTTTTGACAATTTACTGGGTTTTTTTGGCTTTAAGAATTCTGTTTTCCTTCTATTCCCAAGATCCTTTTCTGCACAGGGATGTATGCATGTATTTTATATATATGGTGCTTGTGCCATTCTTCAGGAAATTTTAAAATACATTATCTAAATAATCGCAAAAAATCATTAAATATTTGTTTATATTTTCTTCTTGTTATGCAAAGATGTTGGTATAATTTAAGTGGAGATTTAGTAAAAAAAGTAAAGTGTTTTAAGTGTTTTGTATGGTTTTTTTTTTCCAAGTTCTAGAGGAAAATGTATTTTAGGTTAACACGTTATTATTAATTGCGAAGAACTATTTAGTCATTAGTGTATTTATAATCAAATTTAAGTCTTATGCACAATTGTAGGAAATATGGAGAAACAGTGATAATTGCAGACTCCAGTTCAGTAAAGCTGTCCAGGAATGAAACTTGCTGGGCATGGTAGCATGTAGACAAAAGATTCTGGGGTAAGAAGTCACATGGGACTAAGACTCCCGTCGAGTAAAAAAAATTTAAGAACTGATGAAATGTATCCATGATTCAGTGTCTACATGTAAAATCATATTTAAAAAACCACCATGTATCTTATTCTTGTAACTCCAGAAATATCTGAAGTACCTTAGGGGGTTTGAGAAACTGTGATGTTAAACGTCTAAGCATCTGAAGTGTTTTGGTTTTGAGCACGTATGTCTGTATCGCAGTGAAACTGGAGCAAGATTCACAGATCAGGGATTCCTCAGACTGTCTTGCTTTATGGGACGCTTCCTTTAGATCAGATTTGACTCAAGTCAAATCTTCTCAAGTCTTCCACTTTTTTTTTTTTTAGAGCATGTAAAGAGGACACATGATCTACTTCATTGTCACTTTACTATTCCACAGTATTTTTCTAGGAATTCCAAAATAAATCTAACTCCTAGCCCTGATAACTTCTGAGTTTAAATTTCAAGATATTATTGCATAGTAAAATTGACTAGTTCCTAGTGAAAAGTGTTCAATTGTCCTAGTCTGTTCATTATTTCTATTACTTATTATATTATTCCTGTGTCTCCAAGGCATCAGCAAGACTGGGAGACCTAATTAAGGCACTGGACAAGTTAGAACCACGTAATGCTCAGCTCTTCTGTAAAATGGCTTTAGCTTTCAGTAGAACAGTGAGTATGTTTTTTGTTTGTGGTTTGTGGTTTGTTGTTTTCTTAAGCAGCATACAACTATCTATATATCCTGGGGTTTGTTTTACTTTCGGGTAGACAGATGTTAGATGTCTACTAAAAAGTAGAAGATTGCTGACAATTGAAATTACCTTGTGTATCCTTTGGTAACTACACATTCAATATGAATTACAATATGTAAGCATTCCGAAAATGTTTTCACTGCTTGCTTTTAAATGAGAAACAGATTTCCAATGAAAAGACACTCAAATGTCCACGAACCATATTCTTAATGTAACAAAGTGACCAGGTTAATCACATAGACCTGAAACTGGAGGTTTCTTTAATATTTGTATTTATCTGATTAGTTTTAAGGAAGCATTCAAAGCAACTATCAACTCTTCATTATTGTATGGTATTGTATATTTGTGTTTGAATCCAGCACGCTTCAATGTTGCAATTTTTATAGAGTTACTACAGATTATATTAGTTAGAGATGTTATTGTCTAGACACTACAGCAATATTCAGTGTGGTTTTTTTAAGTGAATCTGAAAAATAAGAAAAACTCAAGATTTAAAGATTATTCTTACCATTAGTGTGGTCGAAACCAACTCATCCTTCAACATACGCAAGCCTTAGTTGAAAGAGCATCTGACTTGGCATCTGACAATGCAGAATTTGCTACAGAACTTGGCTACCAAATGATTTTACAAGGGAAAGTGAAAGAAGCTTTAAAATGGTACAAGACTGCTATGACACTTGATGAAACAAGTGTTTCTGCACTAACTGGTAAGGTCTTATACTTTCTTTGGGTTTTTACTGGTCTTAAGACAGAGATGACACTTTTTTGATTGTCTTCCTACTAGTGCTACTAGGAGAATCTAGAACTATTAGAACAGGACAGCATAACATTAACTGCCCAACAATCTTCCCTGTAGCAACAGTTTCTCCTCACTAGATATATCTTTTGGCTTTCCTTTTGAAAAGTGAAACTGCTCTCCTTTGAACTGGAACTCTCAGAGTAATGGCAAGGACAGAGATGTGACTGTATTTTATTTTTTTTAATTATTATTTTATTTCTGTAGTGCCTGGTAACTCCTAGGTGCTAGAGAAATAAAACATTCAAGGGTGATTGAACAAGCTGTCCATGCCTACGTATGTGTCTAAATTAGATTGAAAAAAATCAAGTCCAAATATCTGATACTTTTGATGTACATGTTACATTCTTTGAGAAAAAATAAACATTGCTTTTGGTAAAATCCAATAGCTGTCAAGAAAATGGAGAGTAAATGTGATATACTTGAATCACAAATATTCCCCTGCATTTTTTTCTCCTTGACTGTGCTATTGCCTTCTGATCTGAAACTTCAAACAGTGTGAAAAATTTAGGGGGTAGGAATGGTTTGTGTGCGTGTTTTGGGGGTTTTTGTGTGTTTTTTTTTTTTTAATTTAATTTTGCTTGTACTTGTTCTGAATTTAGAAGCCAGACTATGTTTTTTCTACTTAGTCTAGAACCAGTTGAATTCACTGTTTTAAACTTTGTAATATAAAGGACGAGATCTTTCATGAAACTGCTTTATGGCATTGCGTATATTAATGTATCAAACATGCATCATCTATCCTAAGTATTTTTAAGTACGTAAAATCTGTATTACCATAAGTCTTGATCTATTTGTTCTTCTTGTGTCCACACTTTATGAAGAGGTTGAGGAGAGGAAAGATTAATTTAGAAAACAAAGCATGTGCTTGACTAGGAAGACAAATCTGCAATAAAATGCTTAAATATGTTACAGGTATTATCCGTTGTCAGCTTATACAAGGGCAATTAGAAGATGCAGAGCAACAGTTGGAGTTTCTTAATGAAATTCAACAGTCCATTGGGAAATCTGGGGTAGGGGATATCTTCCTTCATTAATCCTTTGATTACAATCTGAATTGTGATCTACTGGCTACTTCATGTTCTATATTTCAGTCACTTGAGCAGAGGATTCATAATGGAGTACCATTAAATCGAAATTTCAGTTTTTCTTCCTATTAACCTAAGTTAATGTGTTGCCTGGACTTTGCAACGTAAGGCTGTTTGCTTGCAGAGCGAAAACATCATTGCCTTCCTGCAGAGTTCATCTCTGAATATAAGTTTGAAATGTCAGGAAGGGAGGGATATTAATTATTTTCAGGAGTTTGCGCTCAGGAAAACGTAGAGCTTCTTGCACAAATTAAAGGAATGCATTGATATAATAATAATCAGTGTCAGGTACAGTGAATATACTAAATACCTTACAGTATCCCTAAATATAAAGAAGAAATGGCTAATGTTATTAATTATGTAACATTGTATGACTAACGCGTGAACGTATCTGGAGTATGGAGAATGCTTTTTTTTTTTTCTGTAGGAATTATCTTTCTTGCGTGCAGTCCTAGCTATGAAAAAACATAAGAGACAAGAAGAAGTTCTTGCCTTACTGAATGATGTTCTGGATACTCACTTTTCATCTTTGCATGGTTTTCCTCTTGGTGTGGAATATTTTGAAAAACTAAACCCTGATTTCTTGCTAGAAATCATTAGGGAATATCTTAATTTTTGCCCAGCACAGGTAAGCAGCTGTAGATCATGTCTGTCTGAAAATGGAAATTATTCTTGGATTTAATGTTGAGATCAGTTAATCACAAAGCAAAAGTTAGAAAGTTTTCCCTCTTAAAATGTGAATTTATTTTAAGTAAAAGTGTGTTTCTTTGGTGTGTTGGTAAAAATCAGTAGAATACCACTTTTTTATATGATTGCTAATCCCAAGGAAAAATCTCACTTGGATGGCTGATTTTCTGTGGCTGGATTTGTTTGTACTAGTTTTAGCAACAAAGGCATGTAGAACTTAATAAATTGAATGGGGACCTCACATCTCTAAAGCAGAAGAAACACATTTAAAGTTTCTTTTAAAAAGCGTCTTCCTTAAATAGATTATTTGTCTGAAATAGCTGGGAGATGACTCTTGTTACCCTGTCATTAGCAGATTTCTAGTCTAATTATAGAACCTTCCCATAAATATTTGTTTATGTACAGTTTTAAAATCTAACAGGCAAACAAGTAGTTTTCCATCGTTATGATCCATCCTACCATCTATAACAAAATGGTAATGGTTGAAAGTCTAAAACATCGGTAGTGATGACAATATCATGTCATGGATGGAATAAAATAAGGAGTGTCATTCTGTGAGGTAGTGTCTTGTCTAAAGATATCCTTGGGGTATATTCCAGAAGTATTTGGAATGAAAACTTTTTCCTGTCCATAGAATGATTTGTAAAAGAAAAGATAGGCTTTTCCTGAAGTTTCATTATCTCTTTTTTGCAAAAAGGAGTTTGTGGTATTAGAAAGTGAGGAGTTTCGGCAGGCAGTGGAGGTTTCCAGTTTGATAGTGGAGGATTGCTGCTTCCCCAGGACATGGGTCCTCTGGTAATGTTAGCTGTAAACAGAAGGATCTTTAGATTGCCTTTTCCTTTTTTATATGTAACAGTTAGCAACTATCTAAAGTAACAGAGGGAAATGAACAACACATCTGATAATAAGGAACTAAAATATGCTACGCTGTACTAGCAGTTTACATGAAAGTAGCTATTTCTCAGCTTTGTTGAGAAATAATTTATTGCTGGCAGTAGGGATATGTTCTGTGGTGTGGAACGAGGGTAGGAGGGACAGGACCAGAACCCTTTCTGCTGCCAAATGTTTACGGACTGACTCTTCAGCTTATGTCAGATCTGAAGTGTTTTCTCATCCTAGAAGTCCATGAGGGTGTCTTGTGTTCCTGCTGATATGAACAAGTTGCCCCCTTAAATTTAAAACATATTTTTATATTTCTTCATGATGGCAGCTTTTAGGTTTCTGGGCTGAAGGCAATAATAATGCTTTGCTATTACTCATTTGAGTTTAAAATCAAGTTCAGACTTAAAATGAAATGAAACTCTAAAACCTGTGAACTGCAGTGTTGATTTTTGGTTTTGTTTTTGTCTTTTACTTCTAGCGTGCAAGTCCTGGGCAGTCTCCTTCCCCACTTCTCAAGCACTGTGCTTCTGTTCTTGAAACTGTGGTAAAAACTGTGCCTGGTCTTCAACAAGCTGTCTTTTTAAGTGCAAAAGTAAAATACTTGTCAGGTAAATGTTACATGAGTGCTAGCTATCCCCTTCTTTGCTTTCTTGAATATAAAAAGTTAATTTCATACTTTTAAATGAGTATTTTTCTTTCACTGCAGAATGCTTAATTACAGCTAAGTGAAGAACATTTGCGCTGCCTTTTTTTGTTATTTGTATAAGTGTATCTTAATTGTACAGACACACAAATATTTTTTTTTATCTATTGCTTCCAAAAAAGTCACTTACTGAATGATTTACAGATGGAACACTGGGGAAATATCTTACCTTTGACCTGGTTTTGATTTCATTCCACAGCCACATAATACTTCGTATGTGAGTTTATTCACTAAATGCTCATATTATTTTTAAAAAACAAAAACACAACAAAAAACGCAACCCCCCCAAATTTTAAAATTGGTGGATAATTAATAAAAGCTCTGTACTTAACCTCTGTATTTCATATCAACTGCTCTTTCACTTTCTTTTTTTAACTTCCCAGGGGATATTGAAGCAGCCCAAAGTCATCTGCATTACTGTCTTGAAAGAAATCCTTCATATGCAGATGCACACTTACTGATGGCCCAGGTGTATTTGGCTCAAAACAATACTAAACTATGTTCTCAATCCTTGGAACTCTGTCTGAGCTATAATTTTGAGGTGAGTTTACAAGTTTAATATCTAAATGTTTGTGTGAACATGGTATCTGAATTACATCATTTTGAAATTGTTTCGAAATACGAAAGAAAGTAATGATAGCTTTTCCTCAGATCTTTACATAAATATTGAAAACCTTATGTAAACAATTTTTAATTCCAGACTAACCTCACAAGAGTCTTTAAAAGCCAACACAGAAGGACTTGAAGAGTGATCCAGCATTGTTTCTGGTCTTTTTGCACAGATGTACAATTGCTAATGGATAGATGAACAGGTGCATGAGGGAATCAGAAGGGGTGTGTAGTTACCTCTTGACAATTCATGCTGCTTTAAGCATTCTAAGTGTTAATAGACTAGCCATATGCTATGCTCTTTTCCATTAATGGCACATCTTTGTCCATCATTTTTCTCCCTTCAGGAGCAAATTTATAAATTTATATGGTCCTCACCAGTTTCAGCTCTTGGGGATAATACACTGAAATATGGGATTTTTGATTTGTTAACATCAGTGGAACTTATGTATGATTAACATTCTGCACATCACTCATTAGGTCTGAGTTGTGCTAAGTCTCTTGACCGAGTTTAGCTGAAAAGTAACAAACTACCATTTCCTTGCAAGCATGCTGCCGTCATGGTTCCTGCTTCCCAGCGATGCAAGAAAGCTGCAGATTAACTACCTTAGGAGACACTGAGGCGTTTGCAAATTTGAATACAGTTAATTTCCCTTATTGAAACTTCCTTTTCATATGAAGTATGTTTTAAGAAGGTGGCAAAATGACAGGCAGGACTTGTGCCAAATAATGATTGTATACCTTTTAATTAATAGTGTAATGAAGGGTGCATACAGTAGTGTGAGAGACAGTCAAAATCTCTTAAAATTCAGTCTAGTTTCAAATAATGATCTCTAAGGTCCCTTCCAACCCAAATGATTCTATGATTCTATGATTCTAATGCTGTAATGAATGTTTTTATATCCCAAAGTCTCATCTCATATTTTTTTTTCAAATTAAAAACTTATTAGTTTGTATACTCTTTGAAAATTTTAATATGCTTGTAAGTAACTTGCAGAAATTGAAATTGCATGTATTTGCAGGAATGAAGGGACAGAGGTCAATGTTTGGCTGCTTTTTTTAAAAAAAGTTTCTTTCAGGGAATTTGAATACTATGCATAATGTCAAATTTGGAAACTCCTTATCTTATTATGTTTCTTTAGGTGAGAGAACATCCTGTTTATCACTTAATTAAGGCCCAAACTCAGAAGAATATGGGAGAATTATCAGAAGCTATTAAGACCTTACAGATGGCAAAGAATTTGCCTGGAATGAGAAAACCTACAGCTTCCTCAAAAACTAAAGGAAAGAGGATTGAAATTGATGCAAGCGATCGTGTGTCTGTCTTCCTAGAGCTAGTAGAAGCTCATCGTTTGAATGGAGAACCGGTAAGATGGCAAATTTGTTAAGATATGATACGTACCTGAAAACAATTTCCTGTTCCTATTAACAGATGTATCTATCCTTGTTAATTTAGACCAAAAACCCACCACCTCCTTTACTAAGAGGACTTGCTTGGTAAAATATCCAAGGTGTTAATTGCTGACTTGACAGCTTGTACCTTGAACTGCAGAGGAAAAAAAACCCTAATTGCAGGTGCTCAATTTTGAGTCTGTAAAACTCCTTTTAATTTTGAGGAGGAGATACTGTTGATGTTCGTTTTCCAGTACGTAGTTTCCTGTTTTTCTGTCTAATGCTATTAGAAATATATTTTTATTATATCCATATCTTTGTGTATCATCATCCTCACTGTCGGCTGTATCTTAATAAACAGTAGGACACAACATATGTGTAAGAATACAAGAGAAGCCATATAATGGTGTAGTTGGAAGTTACCTCTGGGGGTCACTCTGCTCAAAGCAGGACTTGTTAGAGCAAAGTGCTAAAGGCATTGTCCAGTTGAATTTTGAGCACCTCTGTGTATATATGCAATGCAAATGTTTTTTTTCTCTACTAAAACTTTTTCTTGTAGTTCATATTACATAAAACTTACTTACGAAATCAAGAGGAAAAAAACACTTTAAATCTTTTAGCAAAACAAATGGATCCTCTGGTTTGGGAGGTTTTGTGGGGTTTTTTGGTTGGTTTGTGTAATGCTCCTAGACATTCATTTGCTGATAATGTCTTTATTGTTGGCTGCTCCACAAAAGGAAATACATTAATTCTATCGATTTTATTATTTGCAGCATGAGGCTGCTATAGTACTGCAAGACGCCATTAATGAATTTTCTGGAACTCCTGAGGAACTAAGAGTCGTGATTGCAAATGCAGATCTGGCAATTGCTCAAGGAGATGTTGAACAAGCCTTGACTATGCTCCGAAATATTACGCCTGAACAGCCTTACTTTGTGCAAGCTAAAGAAAAAATGGCAGATGTTTATCTGCAGTACAGGAAAGATAAGAAGTTATATGCTGGCTGCTATAGGTAAAAGTTTGTGGTGTGTGCTTCTGCATTTTCCTAGATGTTTAATGGTAGCATGGTGAGCTCACTTTTCCCCCTTTCTACTGTAATAAGTCAGAAATATTTAGTGAAATAATTCATTTGAGTAAGCGTTGTAACGTTTAAAACCGTAATTGGAAGGCCTATTTTGGAAAGTTATCTTGAGGGTTTTTGTTTTATTTTCAGAAGTAAAGATAAACTAAAATCTGCAGAGGATAAAATTGTTGTGCCCTATTTATTGTTGTTTCGATACCAGTATTGACATGTTAAATATTGAGCAAGGTTCTGTCTTCTCTTTCTAGAGACCTTGTAGAAAAACTGCCAAGTGCTCATACTTTCCTTCTTCTTGGTGATGCATATATGAATATTCAAGAGGTAAGTGCTTGCTAGACATGAATAAGAATGATTGAGTCATTTGTTGACTTTGGCAAGTTCAGACAATGTAGCATGCTGACTCCTATTGATTGGTAGTTGGCAAACAAAAACTGCTTTAGAATGTAAAAAAACATAATTACTGGCTACAAATGTAACTGTTTTAAGTTCAAAGAAAAAGCTGTAGAAATGCATTTCTTCTGATAGCTGGTCATGAAAGTCAAGGAGATAATTTTATGTGGAAGAACACAGACCCATAAGACTAACAAAAAATCTAAAGTGAGAGCTAAATTAAATTCAGAAAAAAGCTAGAGATGTTTAGAAGAGTTCTGAAGCTTGGCACATTCTGTTTTAGCATGGAAATGTAAGTTTCCATGGGCTTTACATTTCCTGCAGTTTCACAGTGACCATTCTTCTATCAGAAGTATTGTAACTTATGAACCACTAATACTTGTCAGTAATTCCTGGAGGTTGTACCAGATTTTGTTTTCTTCATATGCTTTTTATCTTAATCCTTGACTTCTGTTTTTTTATCTTTTTACTGTTGAAGCCTGATGAAGCCATAGAAGTCTATGAGCAGGCCTTGAAGAAAAATCCAAAAGATCCAGCTTTAGCAAGTAAAATTGGAAAAGCCCTAATCAAAACACATAATTATTCAAAGGTATTCTATAAATAATGTGTTAGGCTAATTAACTATTGTGTTAATTATTGTGAACACATGGACATTGGCTGACTTTGTTTTCAGGTTAAGTAGAAGAAGCATTTAACTTTTAAAGTGCAAAACAGTTTGCAGATCCCCTTCAAAATATCTGGTCAGTTTAAAAATCTTTAAAAATACAAAGAGAGAAGACACCTATCAGATTATGCTGTTATTATTTTTAAACTTTTCATTACATCTTTTATCTGTTTTATTTGAACTTTAAAACTCCAGCTGACTAGAATTATACAACTTCAGCAGCTAATGAAAATGTAGTTTAACTGACAGTCATCTGTCAAAGACAGAATGTTACAATGTGGTTAGGCTATATAAATGCATGTTTATCAAAATGTGGGCTCTAGTTATTCTATTTATCTCTAATTTGGCATTACGTTTTTGGAAGCCTGAACTTGCAACTAAATAACATCTCTTTTAATACAGAATTTATTAGAAATTACTTGTTTACAAAAGCAGTGAAGAAAGTAGAGAAAGCTAGGGCATGTAATTAAATAATTAAGTAGTGAGGTTGTTGTCTTAAATAATACTCAGGTTTTTGTTTCTTCTTTTTAGGCAATCAGTTACTATGAGGCTGCATTGAGAAGTGGTCAACAGAATTTCCTTTGCTATGATTTGGCTGAGCTTTTAATGAAACTGAAACAATATGAAAAGGCAGAAAAAGTACTTCAGCAAGCTTTAGATCATGAGCCTGGTAGGAATGTTATTAATTTACAGCAAAACATACAACTTTTACTGTTGTTTGTGTTTTCTGCATGATTCTAAGGACTGAACAAGTTCCCTATAATTTTTTTTTTAACTGTAAAACACAGGAAACCATTAATCGATAAATGAGAAATGCACTCTGAAAGAAACTTCATTTATATTTAAAGGTGCTTTTGGCAGGACTTTTAAACTTGGAACATTTGCGATAGATGAAGTCAGTAAATACAACAGCAGAGTTCTTTCTCTTCTGTGCTAACAAATGTTCTGATTCTGAATTGATCAAATGAAGATAAGTCATTCCTGCTGTTAGGGAATGGTTGTTCAGGTGGTAAATGCTATCCAGTATCCTTCAAAGCAAAGAGATTGAACTGGTTTGTGATGTCTCTTAGGAACCTCTTTTGCATGTTAGGAATATGCATTTGCAAAGCTAAAACTTTTGGGTTTTTTTCTTTTTTTTTTGTTAAAAGGCAGTTAAGAAGTTTTAAGGTGTTTAGTGTGATCTATTGAGCTATACCCTTAATTAAGGAAATCTTTTTGCAGTGGTTTAATTATATTTGTTAACTTTTGTGGCTACCTGAATAGAGAAACAGTTAGTATTATCAAGTCTTATTGCCAGTCTTTGTAGTCTTATGTCACTATTTTACTGGTCTGTCATATTGTGCAGGGGAATGTTAGTTTTCTGTCTTGTTTATTTCTTGCTGAAAAAGTTCTGTGATCGAATGTTGTATTACTATCTTAGCTAAGCCTTGGAGGATCTGGCTACTTTAATAATTATGCTCAAGACAGCTTGATCTTCCAGTGTGGAAAGATAAATTAGCAGTAAACACTGTTTGCCTCATGTACTTTACAATCTTCTCTTCCATCTTACAACAAAGCAAAAAGTATATAAGCCAATATCCTTTTTATATGTCTTTGATAAACACACATTCTCTGCGTGGAAAAAAAAGTGTATCTTACTGGCTGATTTGGAAAAATATTGAACAGTTTAATATCTTTTTTTAGAAATGCTAAAATATCCTCTGTTTGTGAAAGAAAAATGAAATACAAGAAATGTCCTGGAGGGAATGATCTTACATGGTTGGCTATAGGGTATAATCTCTGATTTAAAATAACATGTCACAATTACAGCATTTTGAAGACAGTTTGCTAATAAAGTATGGTTCAATATACTTTTTTTTTAATTTCTATAAAGATAAAAACATGGATTTTTGTGGCTTTTAAATTTTAATGTGGAACTGTGCTCAAGATACCACTTTGTCAATACATTAAAATGAATACAAGCCAGGGAGAACTTCTACTTTTTGAATATTTTATGCATAAATATTTTAACCATTATTCAAAAGTAGCTTGTCTCTTTTTGAGTAGATACTGAAATATTTAGATAAAATAACTATTTGTATTCATGTCTGCTCCAGAAAGGTAGTTTCTTTAGCATGTCTGCTAAAGAAAGGTAGTTTGAGGTCTGAGTAGAAATTCCATCAAACCACCTTATAGTTTTTGGGTGTACAGTAGCACTCATTGAATCAATTTGGACAATTTTCATTGACTCTGAAGAGGATATAGACAAGAAATGTCAGTGGCTTTATTTCCTGTCCACTTAAATCAAAAGCTTTTCTCTCATATTTCTGAGAATGCAAATGGACTAGGCAGTCTTTTTTTTTTTATTCCTTTTGCATCTTTCAATGTCTTTTCCCTTAAATCTCACTCTGTAGGTTGTGGTGTTTACCCTGCCCACTAACAACACATCAAGCCAAATTCACAATCCTACATATATAAGATTAAGCTCTGAACTTTTCATGTAAGCTCTTGCCTGGAATATGTAGAGAGCTTCATCTTTCTTTGACTTTACCAGGATCAGTTCTTATAAGAATCATGTTTGTTTAATGCAATTCTTATAGTTAATGAACTGTCTTCTCTGATGGAAGATGGACGTTACCATGTGCTTCTGGCAAAAATTTACAGCAAAATGGAGAAGATTGATGAAGCTATTGTTTCATTACAACAGGTAAAGGGGAAAATAAAAAAAAAGCCTATGAAAGCTTGCTATGTCCTACTGTTACCCCTGGTTCCACTTTTATCCCAGATTCTAACCTAAATATTTTTGTGAGGAAAAAGTGTACATGGTAGGTATAAAACACCAGTGACTGGTGTGAAATGTAAAGAACGTAAGTGGTTAGAAAGACTTAAGTTTTCTGTGAGCAGTGTTATCTGAATTTTAGGTTATACTACGCCTTCATTTGTGTGTGGAGCATAGTTTTAGCACAGCAGGTTAAAACAAAATTGGCTTTGGGGATAGGTAGGTTACATATCTTTAGCTGTGCATTGAGCATCACTCGGAACAGCAGCATTCAATGGCTACCTGTCATTTTGTTGTACCACTGTTTATTTTAAATAGCAATAATAAGATCTGTTCATTCTGGGGTTGAATCTTATCACTCAGACTGAGGCTTGAAAGAGCAAAGTTGGAAGCTAGACATAATTTAATCCATTTAGATGCTTTCTCAGTACGAAGGTCAAACAAGAGACTGGGTCAGTACATTCTCTTCTATTATATCTCCACTCTGTTACAGAAACAGTAAGCCGTGATAACTTACTTTTCTTGCTGGTCAGAAGATGCTATGTAGATTGCTTAGAAAGAAAAAAGTACGTTATAATGAAAAAAGTAGTAAGAATTTAACAACACAGTAAATAGCAATATCAGTAGGATTTTAGCTCTTATGTACAATTATCTTTCTCAAAGCTGACCTTTCTTCCCTGTTGATTTTTAGTAAAGAAAAGAGAAGTAGATGGGGAAACTTACTTCTTTAGTTCTTTCAGATCTCATACAATATCACACTTCAAAAGCTTTGTGTTTGTCTCTTTCCCCCTTTTTTTCCTTTTGGTGTTGTTTTTTTTCTGTTATTGCCCTCAAAACTGTGCTTTCTTGTACCTGCTCTCTTTGAAATCTTTTCCTGCTCCTTCTCCTTTTGCTGCCACATTCATTTACACAAAACCACCTATTATTTGATTATTTCAGTAGGACTAACTGCTTGGTCATGTTATTGCCCCTTCTTAAACAAGTTTCTTCCCTTGGTTTTCAGAGTGATGTTAAAAGTTTGCCCCAGATTCTACTTTTAGTTTTACTTCTTCTTCCACGCTAAGCAAAATGGTTGGGGGTGAGAAGGAGCAGAATAATATTAGTGCTTCTTTCTCTTCAACTTGTGAAGTTTAAATGAGTGAAACAGCTCTTCTGAGATTTTACTTCAATGTGAAGATAGTTACAAAACTGCTTGAGCAGGAAGAGGGAATCTCTTGTGTGTTAATTGGCTGGAATTCCAGTTGAAATCAAAGAAAACTGATAAGGCATAGTCAGAATTGGGCATACCTATTTCCTTATCTGCCCTCTTTTGGAGCATCTGCTATTAACAAAGTGCTCTACCTCTGTGCTTCTGCTAGACTTTTCTTAATTACTCCCTAAATCAAGGACCTCAGAAAATAAAAAGTGAAGGTTTATTTGCCATCTTGTTTTTTAATGAGTTTTCTGTGCTTAATAAAGGAGTTGAGTACATACAGCTTGTGGATGATGGCCCTTGAGGTCTTTTTTTTATACGCCTTATCAAAAGCTTAATTTTAAGAAGAACTAAAAAAAAAAGGGAAAAGACATGTAACACTTCCATTTAATATTTTTGAGGTAGTTTTGATGTTGGAAGATAGCTTAGAAAGTAAGGAAGTTCTTAATGGGAACCCATGGATATGATGATAAAATTGTTCTAAGAAAAACTGTAGGGCTTGTGTGCAAAAGCATTGCTTTTGCCTGTATTAATGAGGCTTTGTTCATTGATGTCCTACACCAGCATTTTTTGTGATTACAACTCTGCTAGTAGTTATAAATTGGAACATAACCATTTGAAGTGGGGAAGGTATTAGTTATAAATAATGCAAGGCACAGAAATATGGGGGAAATTTAGACCAATAAAATGCATCATCTTTATTCAAATTAATATATTTGACCTAAATATTCCTTAAATGAGGTATTAAATAAGCTTGTTCCACCATCCTTTTCTTCAAGCATACAAGGGGTAAACTGGATCCCTCCCCAGGTTTTTGCTTTAATGTCCTGTTCCTTAAGTTTCACAAAACACTCTATGTATGACTAACTCAAAATAATGTTCTATGAAGTGTAGATTGTACTTTATTGGATTGGCATGCAGTTGTCATCTTTTAGAAAAGGTATATTGGGATTCCATCTTCTTGACCGTGTTGAACACTAGGTTGCTTTCCAGCAGGTTTTTAATGTGAATTTTCGAACTGCTTTGCTTCCCTAAACAGGTTTTTGAGGGAGAGGTGTTGAGGAGGTTTGCTTTGTTTTGCTTGTTTTCATTGATGTTTTTTATAGTGAAGACATTTGTAAAAAATGCTTTTTTTATTATTTGGGCCTTTTCATCTATAAAATACATAGTGTGCTTATAGAACATTAAAATTTAATTTTTAAAAAGTAGAGAGTATAAAATTAATTCCTTTGGAAATTTTTGACTGTTCACTCCTTTCCCTGCACTAGGCTCGGGAATTACAAGCCAGAGTGCTTAAACGGGCTCAAATAGAACAGCTGGATGCAGTTCCTGCACAGAAACAGTTAGCGGCTGAAATTTGTGCTGAGATTGCAAAACATTCTACAGCCCAGCGGAACTATGAAAAAGCAATTAAATTTTACAAAGAAGCTCTTGTTCACTGTGAAACCGATAAGAAGGTCAGTTCTCCGTCTATTTTGCATTGTTTTTCCATTCATTTTTCCAGTTATCCACAGTGCAGAAGTATATTTGCAATTATTTCTGCTTTATGCTATACATAAAACCTTGAACTTTCTCCCCTTCATTGCTTATGATAAAATAATTGTGTGTACTGCTAATTTCTGTCTCTTGCATAAACTCCTGTTTGAAGTGATGGTCTGCACACGCTCTGAGTTGTCAATTAGATCATATAGTTGAGCCTGTCTTCATGTACCAGTTGAAGATATGCAAGGTATGGCACAGTAATACTAGAGATGTTTTCAATTGTGCTCGTTACCTGTCCTCTGGAATGAAGTCCCAATGATTTTTTTGTTAGTTCAGACAATTTCCATCTCTTCTGTATCTGTTTTAGCACTTTTAGACTTTTATCTGGACTTGATAGGATTCTGATTTTAGTCACAAAATGCTGCTGTTAAGCAGTGATTGTTGCACTGCTTCTCTATTCCCTGCACTTTCTTTTTCCCCAAAGTCTGCCTGTTGATAAAAATAAACTCAAATTTACCAGCATTTAATCCTTTTTCTTCTTTTCTTTCTTCTTCTTCTCCTTTCATGGCCCTGGGTTTTAGAGATGAGGTTAAGAAATTTATGAGCACCAAAATGAAGTGTCAACTTTAGTGGGTTTTTTAGATTAAAAATAATTAAATATAACTTTGGTCAAATTTCCGCTATTTTCTAGCATGTGTTGTATATTGTATATAGGTGTATGTGAAGGCTTATTATTTTGCTGTTTCTTACTGCACAGCTGTGAGATTCACCAGCTGCTAAATTATCAGTGTATCACCTGGTTTTAATACTTAAACTCATAGAATCATTTAGGTTGGAAAAGACCCTTGGGATCGAGTCCAAACATTTACCCTACTCTACAAAGTTCTTCACTATACCATATCCCCCAACACCACATCTAAACGACTCCTGTGTTATGGTTTCAAGAATCTAGGTACTTCCTAAATCTACAACTTCAGCATCTTTGAGACAGGCTTTTCTCAAGGTGTCTTGTAAGAATGATGAAGAAGAAGAAAAATTGGGAGAGGAATAAAAACATCCTTAAAATGTTCAAAGGAGGGTGACTTCCCCATTCTACCATTAAGAGCCAGGAGACAGCCTGACATAGTACAAGTACAGCTATGGCTTTTGTGGTATGCCATCCCGATAATTCAGTATCAAAGCCTTAATCTCTTTTTTGTTTTCACACCAGTATTGAAATACCAGCATGGCATTTCCCTTACAATTCTTGCTAAAAATCATACTATTGAGAGATTCCCATTGTTACAAGATATGATGTGCACTCACATTTGTACTGAATATCTGCTAGATGCACTCACTGAAGATTTTTCCTTTACTCCTTATTTACTAGCAACACAGAATACAATGACATCTTAGAAAATCTAAGACTGAATTTCTGATTAAGAACTTGTTCCCCACTTAGCGTACTCGAAGCAAAATATTTTCGTTACCCACAATTAGTATAAATGTGAGTCATCCCACTATATTTCTATAGTTTCAGTGGATTTGAACTTGTTTTCTTCCCTTTATTTTTAAAAACATTGCTAGTACAAGGTTGGAATTGAATTCTTCTAGATCATAAAATACAAATTTGAGCTGTTAAACAGCCACCTATTTCTTGATGTCTTCACAGAGTTTACTTTCCTTAAAATTAAATATAGAAGTATTGAAAAGTCCTTTGAAGCCATCTATACCTTGTTTCTTCCAAACAAAATCTCCTGTATTCCAGCCCAAAAGCAACCCAAACCAGATTTGAAATGTTGCATCAAACAATGTATTCAGCTAAATGTGATGAGATTGCAGTCCGTGTCATAAGGCTTTTGGGTTGTCTCGTTTCACATAGTTAAATCTGGTAGGTAATACTCTGCCTCATTTCGATGACAAGATAAGAGGCAATGCAGTTTACAGATGCAGACATGAAGTGCATCACAGACTGCATCCAGCATGTCATTTCACAGTATTGTTGTGTTTTGGGTTGAAGCTGAAAATTTAGAGACCACTAGAATTTAGGACATTCCTCTCTGACTTGCCTTAAGACAGGAAGTGTTCCTTGACTAGCAGATTGCTTTTCAGTCTTCCAGTGTGTTATGCACATAAGAACAGTGGCTTGAAGAAAGCTTTCACAGTTAAAATTCTTACATACATGCTATCTCCTTATTTCGATGCTTACCCACTTGCCTTTCTGTTTCAGAACTATACAGTGTATGTTTGCATATGTAAGTAACGGGAAGTAGGAAGAAAACAGTTAAACATTACGCAAGTAGCCTTCATAAACTGAACAGGATGTTAGAAACACTGTTTTGAATCAGAAGCAACTTTCACAAGTGTAACTAGAGAGAGGATTGTGATGCAACTATAAATGCCTCCTTTTTGACAACAAAATCAAAACACCATTTAAAATTAGGCAGGTTATTTGCTTACTATTTGTCTACTGTTAATTTTACTTTGGTTTAACTCCTGTTTGCTTCAATAAGAACTTGATTAAATCTGTGGTAGCTTTTGTGTTTATAAACTTTTCAGTGGCATTTTATTCAGAATAGTCTATGATGAGACTTCAGCCTTAAGGATGCATGCTTATGTACATTTTGGTTTGTTAATATTTTGTCTGTAATTGCTTCTCAGAAGTTGATCCATACACAGTCATAATGGGGTAGGTTTGGAAATGTAAGTAAGAAAACTGTTTCTACTGGAATTTGCTTATACTCCAAAACTAATTGGTGAATGTTAATGAGGTATTTGCTTCTGTCAATGAATTTAAAACTACTTGCACAAACATTTTTTTTCCAAGAAAATTATTCTTACCAAAATACTATAGTTTTAGAGCAATGCTATCTGAGCAGCTCTGTTTTCAATGTACCTCCAGAGTATCCCTCTGGAGTTTTATCTGTTTTAAAGGTGAGGGAATGGAAATAAATGAAATTACTTGACCAAGAGACCTGGACAGGCTGGAGAGCTGGGGAGGAGGAACCTCATGAGGTTCAACAGGGAAAAGTGTAGGGTCCTGCACCTGGGGAAGAAGAATGTCAGGCACCAATACAGGT
>JAOXNO010000078.1:20914113-20932301 GCA_028565335.1 Limnodromus scolopaceus | reverse complement strand
TAGGCAATCCTGCTTTGGCAGGGGAGTTGGACTAGATGATCTCTATGGTCCCTTCCAACTCTAAAAATTCAGTGAAAGAGCCCACAGGAAACAACAGAGAAAAGTGCTGTCTTTAAAAGAGAAACATATTTTTCCCTGAGGCTCTGCAAATTTCAGGTTAATACTCATAGAACTTTCTTAATCTTTGAATTACATATAGTTAAAATTTTAATCCACAGGCGATGTTGGAACTTGCACGTTTGTATCTTGCACAAGATGATACAGATGCCTGTCAACATCAGTGTTCCTTACTGCTAAAGAATGACCAAGATAATGAAGCAGCAACGATGGTATGGGCTATTATACTAATTCTGTATCAGAATTTTTTTGAAGCGTGTCTGCAATATGATGGATGGATAAAATACTATTTAAGAAAGCCTACAGCTTCTGATTTCAAAAATGCGTGTGAAAAATCCATTGCAAGAAAATTATTTTCTGTTATGCTGGATGATGATTCAATATGACGTTTCTAGCAATTGTAGACTTTGTTCTATCTCAGTGCAAAAATGTGTCTTTAAAAGTACCAGTAGAGGAAAAAAGTAGTAGCTGCAAGATTGACCAAAGCGTGGTTTAAAACATGTTCTATTAACGCTTGTGTAATGGTCAGGGAAGAAGTTATTTTTCCAGCTGGGATAGACCTGACTTTCTTACTAGTAGCTGATATAGTGCTTTGCTTTGGATTTGGCATGAAAATAGTGTTGGTAAAACACTGATGGCTTTGGTTGTTGTAAAGCAGTCAAGGTCTTTTCTGTTCCTTGTACTGCCCCACCAGTGAGAAGCTGGGAGTGCACAAAAAAGTTGAAAGGAGACACAACCAGGACAGCTGACCCCAGTTGACCGAAGGAATATTCCCTGCCATATGGCATCATGCTCAGTATATAGAGGTGGGGACAGAAGAAGGAAAGGAGGGGACATTTGAACTTAAGTCATTTGTTTCCTCAAGTAACGTGTGATGGAGCCCTGTTTTCCTGGAGATGGCCTGCCAATGGGAAGCAGTGAATGAATTCCTTGTTTTGCTTTACTTGCCTGCACAGCTTTTGCTCTACCTATTAAACTGTCTTTGTCTCAACCCACAAATTCTTTCTCACTTTTACTCTTCTGATTGTCTCCCCCATCACAACCTGGGGGAGTGAGTGAGTGGCTGGGTGATCCTAGTTGCTGGTTGGGGTTAAACCATGACACCAGCACAGTAGTAGGTCCAGGTGGTGACCAGTAATGAGTGGCGCTCTGCGGGTGTCAGTATTGGGACCAGTGCTGTTTAACATCTTTGCCAGCAACATGGAGAGTAGGATTGAGTGCACCCTCAACAAGTTTCCCAATGACACCAAGCTGTGTGGAGCATTTGACATGCTGGGGGGAAGGGATGCCATCCAGAGGGACCTGAACAGGCTTGAGAGGTAGGCCCATGTGAACCTCATCAAGTTCAAGAAGGCCAAGTGCAAGGTCCTGCACATGGGTCAGGTCAATCCCAAGCAGAAATCCAGGTTGGGTGGAGAATAGATCAAGAGCAGCTCTGAAGGAGTTGGAGGTGTTGGAGGATGAGAAGCTCAACGTGAGCTGGCAACATGTGCTTGCAGAACAGAAGGCCAACTGCATCCTGGGCTGCATCAAAAGAAGTGTGGTCAGCAGCTTGAGGGAGGTAATTCTCCTCTGCTCTACTCTTGTGGGACCCCACCTGGAGTACTGTGTCCAGCTCTGGAGCCCCCAAACATAAGAAGGATGTGGCCCTGTTGGAGTGAGTCCACAGAAGGGCCATGAAGATGATCAGAGGGCAGGGCTGGAGCACCTCTTCTATGAATACAGGCTGAGAGAGTTCGTACTGTTCAGCCTGGAGAAGAGAAGCCTCTGGGGAGACCTTATAGTGGCTTTCCAGTACCTAAAGGGGGCCTATGGGAAAGATGGTGAGGGACTTTTTATCAGGGAGTGTAGTGACAGGGTGAGGGGGAATGATTTTAAACTGAGAAAAGATAGAATTTAGATTAGGTATTAGGAAGGAATTCTTTACGGTGAGGCTGGAATGGGTTGCCCAGAGAGGTGGTAGATGCCCCATCCCTGGAAGTGTTCAAGGCCAGGTTGGATGGGTCTTTGAGCAACCTGGTCTAATGGGAGGTGTCCCTGCATCAAAGTGTTTTATTTTCTTCTAATTTCTACCTGAAGTGAAAAAATGGAGATAGGAGTTTGTACCTCTTTATTCTGATCCTGTGTGTCTGTATATAGAGAGTGTTTATTTTCCAGAGAGTATTGAAATACCCAAATTGGTTTACTACTTGTAGAATTCCTGCAGGACTTTAAAGCTATAGTTTCAGCTCCACACTCAGCAGAACTAGAGTTCATTATAAATCATAATTTGTAGTACTTTGTTTGCTTTTCTCTAAATTGGTCTATATTTGTCTATATTGTAGATGATGGCTGATCTCATGTTCAGGAAGCAAGATTATGAACAAGCTGTCTTCCATTTCCAGCAGCTCCTAGAACGCAAGCCAGGTGAGTATTTAGCAGTGGTATTTTTAATTCTTTCTGATACATAGTTCTAGTGAGATAGAGGAATAAATATCTAAAAAATGAATACATATAAATAAAAAGAATGTGCTATCTATAATGTAACAGATACTAAAACCAAAGATCATTACTGTATATAAAAAACATAAAGCTATTGTAAGGGAGGATGAGAAAATTATTTCTTGTAGGTACAGTAATTTACTTTACTGCAGTGTAATATGCTTTGTTTACCTCAAGCCAAATAGAGCTAGGGTGTTATTCACTGGTAACTGTAAAGCACTTTCTCTTGTGTTTTAAGAGATGAGCGCATGAACACAGAACAAAGCTAGTATTTTATTTCAAGAATAACAAAGGAAAAGTCTCTTGGACAGTAATAAGTTTCTTTTAGCAATTTGTAAGTTACATCCGGAGAGAAAGCTACTATAGTACTATAATGAACGTAAAGCTTTCTAGTTGGCTTTGTGAAAGAAGTCATGACAGTACAGCAAATGTTTTTGTTTGAGTGCTTTGGAAAGTGAAGTACAATTATCTTTATGCAGGGTTTTTATAGAAGTATTGTAAGTATCACTTGATGTCTTTATTCTTGTATCTGTGGTTACTACGTAATATGGCTTATGTATTACGTCATATCTCCTTCTTGTATGTGGAAAAAACCCAAGGCAGGCTTGCTATTTTTTTAAGCTATCCCTGTAGCAAATAACTAGAATTACATTGTCCTAATTATTTGTGTATTTAGATAACTATGCAACCCTCTCACGATTAATTGATCTGTTAAGAAGAGCTGGCAAACTAGAAGAAGTCCCAAGATTTCTTTTAATGGCTGAAAAACATTCTTCTAGAACAAAGCTTGAACCGGGATTTCACTACTGCAAAGGACTGTATCTTTGGTACTTGCAATTATAATTAAGATAAGGTTTATTTGATTATATAGTACATATTTAAATTAACTTCCTTGTCACACAGTATTCAGTGCTATGTGTAGTGTGGTAAGTAAGTGAAAAGTAATATAGCACTACTTTCCTAATTACTTAATGTGCGAGGATTTGAGGAAAGGTCTCCTTTTCTCTTCTGAAATACTTTTCTACTAGCTTCTCTTTAAAATGAAGCTATTTTATCTGTCTCCCATACGTGTTTTGTATTTCCTGCTTGCTAAAAAGGATATTCTTGCTGGTTCAATAACATAATATTACTTATTTTCAAATTTAAAAATTTGTCAGACTGTTTTTAGTCTGCAAAATAATTTCCTTGCAATAGCATGCATGATGTTCAAACCTTGCAGTATCAGTGTGTACGAGTGTGTCATCTGTTTTTAAATAGTCGGGGTTCGTGGGATTTGGGGCAGTGAATTTTACTTGCCCAGCTTTAAGTATTTTAATTATTTGTCTAGGTATACAGGTGAACCAAATGATGCACTCCGGCATTTTAATAAAGCTCGAAAGGACAGTGACTGGGGACAGAACGCAGTCTACAACATGATTGAAATTTGTTTGAACCCAGATAATGAAACTGTGGGTGGTGAAGTCTTTGAAAATCTGGATGCTGATATAGGGTAAGTGAATGAAGTATTACTTGGGTTCTTCTGTCATCTCCTTCCTTTGCCACGCCTTAATAATGTGACTTAAGCTCAAAGTTCTAGCAATTTAAATTATCTAATGCATATTGTGAGAAACCATCCTAGACTGTGTTAAGTCAGTCTCAAGCAGAAAGTATAGAAGATGTTATTGGTCACTTGCAGTGTTAAAAGCAGCTTGTTATGTTGGAACTGCTGTTACAGAGGAGAATCAATGTAGAATGTCTATATAACAGAGCCATCATGTAGAAAATGTCATGCCTTTAGCGTGGACTCAGTACTAACTTGTAATTAGTTTGGTGTATGTTAAAAAAATACACTTTTACAAGTACTTTCTTTCTGATAACAGTAATTCAACAGAGAAGCAGGAGTCTGTTCAGTTGGCTGTAAGAACAGCAGAAAATCTGCTGAAGGAACTCAAGCCTCAGACCATTCAGGGTCACATTCAACTGCGAATCATGGAAAACTATTGTCTTATGGCAACCAAACAAAAATCAAGTGTTGAACGAGCACTGAACACTTTCACTGAAATAGTAATGGTTGAGGTTAGTAACCTGTCTTATTTCCTTAGTCTTCTCTTTCACGCTGACTATGGTTTCTTAACTAGTCTTGCAGTTTACATTCAGGAATAGCGGCATGTGTTAGTGGTATTTGTTTTAAGCTATTTTTTTCCTGTTAAAGAATATTTTTTTTTAAATGCATGCTGAAATAACAACATCTTTGAGAAGTTTTCAATGGATTGCAAATTTATAACTCAACTAAGTGTTAATATTACTGAAATGTAAATAGACTATTTGCTCTTTAGTTCCCAGTCTTGCCACAGCGTGTCTGATGATGTAAGCCCATATAGAGCCTTCATTCTCTAAGCAAAAACAATTAAATATAAGCTGCCTTCATGTACTTCATGGCAACTTGACAGAATTTAGATTCCAGGCAAGATTATCCATCTGCTTAAAATTAATTCTTGAGATGGAAATCTTCATTATTTTTTTATAGCTACGTGTAGTAGCTATAGTATTAGTATAGCTACTAATCCTAACCTTTAGGATTAATAACGGGTACCCTTGTTACCAATACCTCTCAGCAAATTTTATTTAAGCACACGTAGACATACTTAGTGCATCAAAATGCCAAGAAATACTTGTTACTACTACACAATAATCACATGCTAAACTTCTCCTTGGCTGAGTTTAGTATATTGATGCCTATCTTGTGTGTAAGGCAGTTCTGAGACTCACAAACAAGGGATCCCTCTCTCTCCAGTACTGACTTCACAGTCCTGCTCAGAATTGATCCAAGGTCCTGTGAATATATGTTTTTCACATGGTGACACAATTCTAGCAGGAAGAATGCCCCATTCTGTTTAGTCTTCTCTTCCAGGGTGACATAAAATACGCAGTTTAAATCTCTTCAGACTTCAGGGGTTATTGATCCATGCTAAGTGTGACTATTGATGAGGAGGGGGGAGCTCATCGTTACACAGAAGAGGGACTTTTCGTAGGGTCATTATTTTTCAACCCGCTATGGCAAGCCTATTTACAGCACAACCCTACAAAGAGGTGTAGAGGCAGATATGTTATACATATCTTTTGAATACAGGCAGTTTAGACTTACATTTTTAGGAGCTGTACATGTAGTTGTAGGAGTTGGTGTCCCTGTTACTGATATTTGACAGGCACTTCTAAAAGTAGAAAACACCACTTGGAATAGAACTTCAAGTGAGTTCAGCTTCTATCTGAAGTAAATACTTGTGTATCAGAAGGATAGATCTTAATGGTATCAGAATGTTTCTTGTTGAGCTGAAATACCTGTGGATGTTTTAAACGTTTCCTGAGCCTGAAGAATGTTGTTTTGAGTCCAAAATTATATTCAGCCACTTAATTATTTGACGTGGTGTTTATCATGACTAGTTTTACAGAAATAATCATAGCACTAGGTGGAAAATGTGTTTGTAAGATTGAATGTTCTATCTTTATTTCCTGAGATGTAGCTTTCAGTTTAGTTTTCAGATATCTGGTGGAAGTCTAACTTTAAAAGATGCTAAAAGTGAAGTGAAAAAAGTACCAAGTAGTCACTATGCTTTTTACTGCAGAAGGATCACATACCAGCACTTCTGGGAATGGCCACAGCCTACATGATCTTGAAACAGACTCCACGAGCCAGAAGTCAGTTAAAACGGATTTCAAAAATGAGCTGGAATCCCATTGATGCAGAGGAGTTTGAAAAGAGTTGGCTTCTCCTTGCAGATATATATATTCAATCTGCAAAATATGATATGGCAGGTGAATTACTAAAACGATGCCTTCGTCATAACAGGGTAAGTGAATGCACATTAGTAACCTTTGATTTTAATTCAACTAAATGTTGAGTTTTCCTCTGAAAGATGAGTTGAAATGGATTTCCTTGTCCAGTTGCCTGGTATTTCATTTACTAAGAAGTAGATGAAAACAAGCCAGGAAACCAGCAGCTTTACAGTGGGGCATAGTAAAGAAATCTCTGAATGCTTCTTAGTCATTTTTATTCATATTCTGTAATAACTTACACAAGTTTTAGCTGTGGTGCCACTAGAAGCTTAACGTGTGTATGGAATGTCAGAGATGCATTTTACTGAGTCTTGCAAACCTGATGAAGAAAGCTGTAGCCATATAAATTTTGCAGACTTTCTCCATTTATTGAGAGATGTTATCTTCATATCTGAAAATATGTTTGTAAACATCATTTATGTTCATAAGTCTACTACTATACAGGGTTTTCTTTTGTTTAAGTGCTAGCATTAATTCTCTGCTGTGAAGATACTGTCTGCTAGATTGTCCGGGGACAAGCTCTAATGTTTTTAACTCAGGCTTTCTGAGCAGGAAAACTGCCCAATACCCTGCTTTGACTATAGGAAGAAGCATGGCTATTAGTTCTTGTGCTTATTTTTCTTTTTGTGCCTTTTTGCTGATCACATTTTTTCATCTATACACTTCACTTTCCTTCACGTGAGACACATCCAGTAGGCTAGTCTTCCATAAATGCTATGCTGCAGGTTCAGGACACTGTTCGTAGCGCACAGATTTGTTTTAGAAAAGGTCCTGATATTTCTTTTTCTTAATTCATCAGTATAGAAGTTAAGGTTCATTGTTCAGTCACGTTTCAGCAGCCTCCTTGAGAGGTAGACTTTCTTGAACTTGTACTCTTTTTGTTTCTACATATAAAATTAAGAGGCAACTACAACAGTTCTTGGTATAATGGTATCATGTACTTTTGCAGAGATGCTTCTTAAAATAGGATGTACTTAATTTCATTTTGGCAGAAAATGAGTTTGAATTTAAGAAAAAATTCTACCTAAAGGTCAGTTGCACACTTGTCCAGATGGCCAAGGGAAGTTGCAAAATCCGTAGCACTGGAGCATAAACACGAATCATCTCCCAAAATAAGACATATCTTCAAAAGATGGTCTGTTGAGCAGATATAGACTGCAAATGACACTTTGTTGCAGAAATTCCCAAGCAGCTCTGAAAACGTAGCCAACCAAGTAATTTGTTTTCCTCTAAAAAGTTTGAGACCTCTGAGGGACTTAGGTTAACAAACTCTACTTGATAGGAAGGAGGGTGGCAAATTAGAAGTCTGCAACTCAGGTTCCTTAACAAAACAGCACAATAAAGATAGTGACTCTTCTCCAACTGGCATGCAAAGCAGCTAAGCAGGAATTGTACTATACAAATAGATGTTGAATATTTTAGGTCTTAAAATATCTTGTTAATTCATGAGACAGCATTTTGCGTGGTATTCTCCAGTTGGAAGATTTGATTAGATTGAGGAAACATGTTATTGTGATGAATTAGTTTTTAGAATTGTTTTTAGCAGTCAGAATTGAGTGATGTGGATATATATACACACACAGTCTAAGTAAATATATTGAGTGAAAACTTTGTAAAAGCCTAGTATTTTTTAATACAGGTTTGTTTTGAATTTAAAAGGCTTAGATTTGATTAGTGAGATCCTAATGAGCAGACTGTTTCTATGAAATTAGGGTATCTTACTGATTACTTTTCTTGGTTTTTTGAACTTTCTGTTTTGTTTATCACAAATGTGAGGGGGAGTATATTTTTATCCTTATCTTCTAAGCATTCCTATACTACTTATCCCAGTATGCTGTGATTTGAAAGCTTTTCATCACTAGATTTTGGAAGCCTAACTGGAAATAGTGAACTTTAAGATGGAATGTCATTTATATATCAGCATTTCTTTGCTCTGCTTATGTAAAAAAGGTGAATATTTTCATAAAAGTTTCATTTTTCTCTTGAAAATATTTGACCTATTGGCATCATGATAATATAAGCTATTCACAGTAAGGGCATTCAGTAGTTAGGATTTTGCTTATTTTTGTAATTTTTTTTTCCTTCTTTATGTACTAAATATAAGATTTCTGTATGAATTACTGTGTCTTTCATGCTAACTTTTATTATGCAGTTAAATTGATTTATATGTATGTGTAACATAAGCAAGGCTAGTATTTTCATGTACTCAATAATAGTTTTTGGAAACTGTTTTTCAGATGCTTGTAGCTTGCTACTTGGAGTTATACAAAATGAAATATTTAGTGGGTGGTGTTCTCTTCAGGATATTTGTGTCTGTCTTTAGCTTTGTGTAAAATTATTTTGTAAAAACAATTTCCAAAAATATGACTGAAAATACCTTATTAAGAAAGAATGGAACAAGCAATATCTATGGGAGATATAACACTTTCTGGCTGGAGTTGAAATGCGGCTGCTGTAGGATTATTGTTAACAGAAAGAGTTATCTACAGGGTTCCTGAAGGCTCTAAACATTTTTGAAGGAGTAGTTGCAGTGTCCTCTGTGAGGTACTATGTACTTGATTCAGTGTAACACAGGAAGTTGCTGTGCAGAACTCCATATAACTTATTTCCATTACAGATGTTTTAAATCAAGACTATCTCATCATCAAAGTTCGTACAAGTATCACTTATGCTTTCCAGTTGTATTGATTTGAAGTATTTAAGCAATTAAGCTCTTGGCATTATTACATATAAGCTTACATAAATAAAATTTTGAATGAATTTTTATATTTTGCAGTCATGCTGCAAGGCTTATGAATACATGGGATACATAATGGAAAAGGAACAAGCATATAAGGATGCGGCAATAAATTATGAGATGGCCTGGAAATACGGAAACCAAGCAAATCCAACAATAGGTATGTATACATAACTTATACACATGATTTCAGCCACTACAGTCAGAATGAAACAGCTACTACCCTTTACTAGAAAGACTGCTTTTACTTTTACATAGGGGTCAGGTATCACTGGTTTTCCTCACATAAAAACCTCAGATGTTTAAAGGTGTGCCTAACAGTCACTTGGAAAGCCCCCATCACAAGAGGTAGCAGCTTTATGATACTTCAGAAGTTTCTACTTACTATTTTAGTACAAGGTTTGATCTGACACAGTTTTAGTTTGCTCTTTGTGAGCAACTTCCTCTGTAAGTACAGTATTAATTTTTATAGTAATGCAGCATGTACTGTCTATAGTAGAGAACCATTTATAATACCCAATATATATCTGATGGTGACAGATGATTGATTTAATTATTGCATTTTGATAATCAGAACAATTATCTATTTATATGGATAAGGTTTTATATATGTAAGGATTTTAAAAGTGAATTATTTAAATGTCTTTAAATATATCTGGTTTAAGAAAGATGGTTGACTGAAAATGTGGCATACTATTAAAGTTCCAATTTGGGTGGTTAATTGAAGTCTACACTAAACTGTCACATTTTTAGACTAATGTTGGAAACCCTTTGTGGAACAGATACATAGGATAAAATGCCCTTTCTTACTGAACACCTAGAGTCTGTCTGTAGGTCCCGAGGCTGGTGGTTTACACAAATTCTGTTCCAGGTTTTGGTCTATGCTTATGGGCCCTCAAAAATACATACTACTTCTGGTCTTTAATCTGTGGTATTTTCTGTGCCCTAGGTTTTTTTTTAGTGTTAGGGTGAGGTAGCCCTGGGCGTCACTGGAAAACCAGTGGGTTTTTTTACAGAATTGTAACTGTTGTATGAGCTGCCATACATTCTGTTCCTTTAAATCCTGGATTCTGCAATAGTTTGGTTCATGATTTTATCTAATATGATCTGTAGATTAACACAGTGTTTTATTAATGGAACTAAATATTTTATGGTTTAGCTCCTGCTTTTCTAACACAGTAAAAGATATAAAAATGTGCATTCACGGATGGATTGCCAAACACGCGTAACCCTATGTACTGTGAGTCAAAAAATTAGGAGGGTCAAAGCAGAAGGAAAACTTGGATGTCAAAACAGAAATAAAAATGACTGATAGAAATCAGACTTAGGTTATATGGGAAAATCTCTAGATACCTAAGTATGGGTATGCAGTAATTTTACTAGTTGTTCCTGCTCCTGTAGACTGACCTATGAATGTCTTGGCTAAGAGATCACAGTTGTTCATCAAATAAAACATACTAGAAAGAAGAAGTTATAATAGTAAAAAGGTGTGATTTCTTGAGTTTGTAGTGAACACAGATCAAGACTTTTCTTTTGCTATTTTGAAGTCCTCTAGAGGGTAGGAACTGAACAAATTACAGAATCATTTGGTGTCTAGACAGGAGAATGCCTGTGAAATTAAACTGTGGAACAGTCTTGCATACAAAAAATGAGAGTATGATATTGAAGGTACTACGTGCACATTGTTTTTCTAGTTTTGCATACAGAATTGTGAGAATTGTCAAGGATTAAACTAAAATGGTTAAAGCAGCACAAACTGCATCTGGCAAGTAAAACTGTATAAATTGGTATCAGATTCCTCATACTCATTTGCTAGTAAGGATAAGTTCATAAATGAAAGATTTAAAATTTCAAATTTTGGAAATTGGATGCTTATAATCTTTCTTTTTCTTTTTTCCCTCCTCAGTCCTGATCTCTGTCCAGGCTGATACACTTGAGCTACACCTTTTATGTTGAAAGCATCAGCCTGACATGTTGCTATGCGACTTAGCTATTCCATGTGACTTTTCTTGATCAGTGGTCTGCTGACAGTGGAACAGAATAGCATTTTAATTCCCTAGTTTGTTATTGGTCTCCTGATTATTTTTTCATTCTTTCTTCCTTTGATAATGGAATTGCCTTTACAAAGGGGCAGTGTATTGTAGCTCACAGTGGGAAACGCTGTGGGTTACCACAGTAATTGAAAGAGGACAACCATTCTGTATTCTCTGTGGTAACACATGCTCTCCAGAATAACGTCTCCTTTTGATTCAGACACAGCTATGAGTGGTGTAAAGGACTTTTATTTACTACTTGAAGTGACTTTGAGTAGAGATTTTGATCTCTACAGGCTTAGATGAGAGAGTATTACAAGCTTACTGACTTTAGAAAAATATGGTGACCAAAATGAATTTGAATGTGATATTTTCATTATTCAGTACAGAAATGAAAATTGTCGCCTTTTTTCCCCTTCTACTTACAGGATACAAGCTCGCTTTCAATTACCTGAAAGGAAAGAGATATGTTGATGCAATCGATGTTTGTCATAAGGTAGAATTCAAATATGTACTTAATATATGTATACTGTAGCAACATTTCTGTGCATAATAATCCTTTATTTTGTTGAGTTCAAATTTCTGAAATACACGGCTTAATGTCAGAAAAATTCTCTATGTAATGTTTGATTAAATCAAATAGCCTCTACATAATCTGTTTTAACCTAAGCTCCTTCCTGGCCAGCAGGAAAATAAGAGATAGTGGCTGGCTATCATATGTGAAAACATATTCAAGTGGCAGTAGCTTCTTTTGGCCCTGTGGTTGCAGCTTAGTAAATCCATACAGAAGTATAGCTGAGGAAGTTATTCAAATGTCAGTATCAGAAGACATTGTTAGAAAGGAACTTCCAGTATTCATAGAATCATAGAATGGGTTGGGATGGAAGGGACCTTAAAGATCATCGTGTTCCAACACCCCTCCCATGGGCAGGGACACCACCAATAGATGAGGTTGCTCAAAGCCCCATCCAGCCTGGCCTTGAACACTTCCAGGGATGAGGCATCTACCATCTCTGGGCAACCTGTTCCAGTGTCTCACCACCCTCACAGTAAAGAATTTCTTCCCAATATCTAATCTTAAAATCTATCCTCTTTCATTTTAAAACCATTACCCCTCATCCTATTGCTACACTCCTTGATATGAGTCTCTTCCCATCTTTCTGTAGGCCCCTTTTAGGTACTGGAAGGCCATTATAAGGACTCCCCAGCGCCTCCTGTTCAGGCTGAACAACCACAACTCTCTCAGCCTGTTCTCATAGGAGAGGTGCTCCAGCTCTCTGATCATC
Organism: Limnodromus scolopaceus; assembly: GCA_028565335.1. Classification (NCBI taxonomy): domain Eukaryota; kingdom Metazoa; phylum Chordata; class Aves; order Charadriiformes; family Scolopacidae; genus Limnodromus; species Limnodromus scolopaceus. The sequence goes on along the minus strand of JAOXNO010000078.1, from coordinate 20,919,834 downwards.
TTTGCGGCCTCCTCTGGACTCACTCCAACATTCTCAACTGTCATTCTTATGTTGGGGATTCCAGAGATGGATGCAGTGCTCCAGATGGGGTCTCAGGAGAGCAGGGTAGAGGGGCAAAATCATCTCCCTCAACCTGCTGGCCACTCCTCTTTTGATGGAGCCCAGGATACACTAGGCTTTCTGGGCTGAGTGCACATTGCTGGCTCATATTGAGCTTCTCATCTTCTAGCACCTCCAAGTCCTTCAGTTCAGGGCTGCTCTCAATCCATTCTCTGCCCAGCCTGTATTTGTGCTTGGGATTGCATTATCTTTGTGTGGTCCAAGCATAAACAGCGCAGATGCAGAATAAGAAATAGGGCTACTATTACAGAAGCAGTGAATAATTATGAAGTAATTATTAGTATTAATAATGAATTATATTTGCTCTTTTGAGGGGGAAATAAAGATAACTAAAAAGGAAAAATTGAATGGAAGGATAAGAGAGAAGAGGGAATTAAACGGCAAGAAGATGCAGTGAGTAGAGTAAGAAAGAACCTGAGGGAGCGAAAACATAAGAGCAGTTTATCATTGCAGAGAAAGTATATTTAAGACTTTATGCAATGTCTCCAGAGGTGACTGTCAGGAATACATGCATTTCAAGCCACCCATAGGCTTTAGCCCTTGACCCCAGTGTCTTTTGCACCAAGGTGACAGAGCAGTGTGAAAGGGAAGCAAGGCATCTTGTGATAAAGCTGTTCCTGACCTTCATACATGGTAGTTTCTGGCCACAGATAAATTTTTATGCATTCTTAAAACAAACTTGTCATGTTATTTTGGTTTCAGAATGTGTAAGCTTGGTGTTGAGGGGGATAACCAAACACAGTATTCTTTCCTTTCAGACACAGAACTTTTGGGTTGTTTTGTCTTTTGACAGGTCCTTGAAGCACATCCAAACTATCCAAAGATCAGAAAGGAAATACTTGACAAGGCCCGCGCATCACTAAGAGCATGATTTTTTTTTTTTTTTTTTTTGGTGTGGCTCAGACTTGTTTGTTTAATCTGACTTCAGAAACTGTGGATAAAATACTGCAGTGACAGAGACCATATCAGCACAAAACTATTGTGAATATGATTAACTTAATTATACTAGAGATCTGGATTATTTTCCAGACAAATCTGCAGCCCTGAAATAAATTGTATTTATTTGTATTCAAAAGAGAATATGGCTTACATGCATGCTATGTAAAGTGTTATCAACATTGCAGAACAATGTTTTAAAGTATTAGCTCAGTATTTTGTTTTGTCCATTTGACATAGGATAGGCTATTGTTTTGGGTGCTATCTAGCGCAGGTGCATTGTTAAGATGCTGGATTTCAGTTCATGTAAACAGTTTGTTCATAATTACAGTGTAATCTTTATTATTACATGTATATTTCTAAAGTATGGCTTCTTGTTTTACTTTTTTTTTAAAAGCACATTTTATTTTTTGATCTTGAAAAAACGGATATATACATTGTTCTCAGTGAAACTTACATCTTTAATGAAAATTTAATATTTAAAATTAAGACCTTATGTAAATATTCAGTAAAGACTTTTATAGATATACAAGTCTTACACAGAATTTCTTTTCTATTCATGCTATTAGCCATGTGTTAGATTTCCATGAAGAGAAATGTTTGACATTTTTAATTTGAAATGTTTAGTCTTTCAACATTGCATGTGTAGACAGTAGAGTCTTATATGCAGAAGTTGACACTCATTTTGTTTAATCCATATAAAATAACTTTCTGGAGAAATTGTTTTGATTACAGGGGATTAAGGTCTTGTCTTTCATACAGAGTATACCTTTGGATCTTTAAGGGAACAATGGCATGTAAGAAATAAATGAGAGAAAGGAGAAGGATCAGGTTTTTTTTCAGTGATGCAGAAATTTTGAGAAAAATGTCTTACAAAAAACACTGTTACACTGCTGGATTTGGTTTTCATACAGCACTTGGTGTTGTATATATTTGACTAGAAAAGTAATGTTTTTCCATGAAAAGGGAATTCTTAATACTAGTGATTAAGTTCCTTAAAATAACCAATTTTGATTTCTTCCTCAGGTAACTTTATCTTTTCGTGCTGGCACTGTTTAAGTAATTTCATTTGATGTTGGGGTTTCTTTTTTATTACAATTGAATGCTAAGGCTACAAAAGGAAGCCTGCTTACCATCCTATCTAATCTTGCTTATCAATAACTGGGTGCTGTATCTTGGGTAATAACTTTATAGCCTTATTTCCTAAATAGATTGGCGTACATCACTTATGCAGTGATGCTACCTACTGGTGGTTTCCAGGCTCTGCATTCCAGTAACCTTTGAGCTGCTGGTCAGCTGTACTAAAATGAGTAGAGATGTCTCAGGACTGTAACTCTTCCGCAAGATTTTTGTGAATATTAGAATTGAGAAAAGACCCAAATAAACAGCCTGTCCTTCTCTATGGAACCTTGAAACTTACGCTGTAGCCTTATCCCTTCAGTTTGAGCACTGGCAATCAGTGTGTATGGACAGAACTGTACCAGAGACAGCACAGGCTCCCTGGTTTTTGCCTGCAAGTTGTGCAGCGTGGTGGAGCTATGAGGAAGATGATTTAGGAGATGGGTGAAAAAATGGTATGGGAATGGAATGAGGAACATGGAAGGATCTGGAAAACGCTGAGGCTGGGGGAAACTATAAGGGCAGTCAGCAGACTATGAATTCTTAAACTATGCTGCTTTGGTTTTATTCCTACTGCTAAAAGAATAAGTATATAGACTTCCTCAAGGCAGCTTCCAGTAAAACAGCATTTCTTTGTACACAACCCTATTCATGCAGGATCAGTGTGTTTTTGCTTCCTCAGTAGCATTGGAATAACATTTAGCTGAAGTTTAGACTAAAAATAGATGGGTTTACATCAATACATGCAAGATGCTTTCAAAAAAGGCAAGACTAATCTGCATCTACATCTACTTTATTTTGTTTTTATCATGAGCATAAGATGGACATTACCCTTTGATAAGATGGGTAACAGATTAGGTCATGACAATGATAAGATACAGAAATCAGTTGATAGATAAAATTGGGACTTTGAGCTTTTTGTGACTACCTTTTCATGAAGAGCTTTATTCGTATACAATGCAGGTAAAAGATTTTTGAATTCCCTATTAGCCATCTTGAGCGTATCTAGCCATTAGTGCCTTTTTATGGATGAGGTCTTTAAAAGAAGAGTGTAAATGAGGTACATCTTTGGATTTAAAAAAAAAAGTGTCTATAAATTGTTCTAGTGTCTAAAAATAGAAAATATTACTTTAATATAGTATTCCCAGAAGAATTAAATAGCCTTTTTTTTTTGCCTTTGGGTTTATGTAATCCAATTTAAAGTTTTTCTCTCCTTACTAAATCTTTGTTTACTTTCTCAGTAGAAGCAATGGCTTCTTTTCATTTCTCTTTATTCCAACTAATTGAGAGTCTTAATTTCAGCTTTCCTTCAGCTTTTACAGTTTCTTATTTTAAAAATGCATGTCCTGGTAGCTGCTGCTTTTTTTTTTTTTTTTTTTTGGCCCCTTCCTTAATAAATGGTTTTGAATGGAAGAGACTGCTGGGATGGAGGGGAGTCAGTAATGCTAATTTCAAAGAGCTGCAGTCTTTAGTGTGGTGTTGCTTAGCAACCCATCTTCCCGTTTTGCCTGTGGTGAATAAAAGAGGAGGGTGAAGCTGTGGTTTCTATTGATTCATTCACTGAAACTGGGAATCTAAGCATCTTGTAGCTATAGCAACATAAGCCATAGGTGTCTCTTTCTCTCCTGTCTTGCCCCCCTTTCCCCTGCAGGTACGTATTTTCTGGACTACATGTAAACATTTTTGGTAACAGTGTACTAAATACTTTTATTTAAATTCCCTACTGCTCTTTTTTCAGATTTGTGCCAATACTAGAAAGACGATCTAGAAAGTATCATTAAGTAAAATAATTGGTACAATTATCTAAAGTAACTAATCTAGCAAGGCTCTTATAGAAAAATAGACTAGAAATAATTTTCCATTTTTTCCCTGTTTTTGGACTAGGTTTGACTATTGTGGGTCATTTCTCAAATGTGACTACAGCCATTTTTTTAGAAAGGCTCATAAATCAGGCAACTCTGGTTTAGTAACCTAAACCTTAATCTTGTTGATGAGGAGTAGCTTTAGAAACATAATAGTTTAAGCAGAGTTTATAGTGTTAGAGAACTTGTTGAAAACTTTCTGAATGAATTGTTTTTGAAAGTGGTCCAGGAGCCATTTCAGGGAAGTCCCGGTAGCGGGGGTGGATTCTGGCTCTTTGAAAGTGGATCATAAAGAAATCATTAGTGTGTTCCCTATACAATGCTGAACAGGAAAAAAAAAGTAAGAAAAGAAAGGAAGGAAAAATTGCACCATCAATTACTTTTCCATCAGTGACTATGCCACTTTTTAAAGTAAGATCACTGTTTTGTCAGTTTAGGTTCCTTATAACCGTGATTTTGATTCCTGGCTTCTTCACTCTGGTTTTACCTCTTCATCTTGCAGTGAAATCAGAACCTTTTTTCCTTTTTTTTTTTCTTTTTTTTTTTGAAACATTGACATGCCAGAAAATGTTTAGAACTGGACAATTACTGCAAAAATCACATGCTTTTATCTCTGTGAAGACCTGGTTTGGTAATTACGTGACATGGTGCTTACTGAAAGACGAGCTAAGTGAATAGTCTAAAGGGTTGTTCTTTTGCTTTAAAGGAGACTGTATGCCTGTTAATGCAGGCTTTATTCTAGAAAAACAGCAGCTGTTTAAGTGTTCACACTAGAAATTTGCCTGCCTTGATGTTTGAGCTACAAAAAGTTGAGTGTTGGCTACACATCTCGGGTGCTGCAGTACTTGCTGCAGTTCAGGCCTCATCTTTAAAAGGCAAAAGAAGGGTTCTCAGCATGCTAGAAATACCAGAACATATTGATTGTGGTTAATTCTGGTCTAAATCTTAATTCGCCTTCCCCTGCAATACTTAATGAAGTCATAAAATAGTGGTATTGACACTTTTGTCACAGCTGTAGAATCAGGATAACTGTTGCTAACTCCCCAAACATTTGCTGGGTGAATTCAGGTGCCTGCAGCTCAGCATGCTGAGAGAAATTGCGCTGCTGTTATTTGAAAGTAGGAAGAAAAGGAGACTACACTAATCTTAAGGGAAGTTAGAAGCAAACTTTATGCGCTTATTACTTTTTTTTTCCCCATTAAACCATGCTTTTATAGAAAAGTGATTTTACATCTCTCCCTGGGGGAAGCTTCTCGCGGTGAAGGAGGGGAGCCCGGGGTCAGCTCCTCTCCCGAACCCTGGTCTCACCCCCGGGGGATTTTGTGCTCTCTTCCCCAGCAGCCGCGTCACTAAGCACACTTAGGTGATTGGGGAGGGGGGGGGAACAAACCCCAACCCCCGCACCCCGCGGTGATGCTCGAACTGCGCTCTGCCCTGCGGATGCCGGAGCACGCGCCCGTGGCCGTGCCCCGCTGCGGCGCGCATGACGCAACTGTCTAAAAATTACACGTTCCTTGGGGCAGGGGAGGCGAAGGGGGATGAGTAAAGCGTTCCGCTCCCAGGGCCGGCGAGGACTGAGTCCCTCCAGCAGCAGCAGCCCCGGGCCCACTCCCGCGGCCGAGGCCGGTATCTCCTCACCCCGCCTCCCCCGCCGCCGGGGCTCGCGCGCCGCCCCCGCAGCCCG
>JAOXNO010000078.1:20885444-20914013 GCA_028565335.1 Limnodromus scolopaceus | reverse complement strand
AGGCGCAGGGCCCTCTGCCTCCCCCCTGGCCCTGGCCCCGCGCGCACCTGGCGGCCGCTGAGCGGAAGCCGCAGAGCAGCCCGCCCGGCTTCAGCCTCCTGGCGCCGTGGGCGGCCTCCCGGCCGGGGCGGGAGCAGCGCCGGCTTCTCCCTGTGCCTGCTGCCGGTCGTGCGGGCAGCGCCATCGCCTTCCTACCGCCAGACGAGGTGAGTGGGGGGACCGCCGGGCGGGGGGGACCCCGCTGGCCTCAGGAGCCCCCCGCGCGGCTCCGCTCCTCCTTGGTGAGGGGCCGCGGCGGGGCAGCGCCCGGTGCCACTTCTCTCCTCCGTTCACTGCCGACCGTCCGGATGAGCTCGGAGCGGGGCACAACAGGCAGGACGGAGTCCTGACATGAGGGAAAGGTCGTGGGGCGGATGTGGGACTGGAGCCTGCCCGGGGATCCCCCTCAGAGACGCCTCGCTCAGAGACCCCCTCAGGCAGCGCCTCGCACGCGCTGCGCCCCCCTCAAATCCCACCAAGGCAGCCAGCCCCACAGGGGCCTTGCAGGGGGCCGGGGACAGCCCAGCCTTGCGTGCCCCACTCGGGGCAAACGTGAAACCGGGCGAGGAGCTCCGGCGTGCGGAGAAGGGAGCTGCTGCTGCCTGGCAGCTGGGCAAACAGGTCTCCGGGAAGTGCTGGCCACCAGCCGGATGCACTGTCCAAACCAAAAGTATTGACTGAGGGAGGTGTCTCTTGCCACGTACTTACCCCGCCCCAGCATTTGTCCGCAGTACCGCACGGATTTGGTAAAAGTGGGGTGATGGCTTCATTGTGTAAGTGGCTAGCTTCCTCTGGTATATTTCACCATGTATGAAGTGCTTTTAAGTTACTAGATTGTCTGTTCAGCAGTTTGTTAGTCTTACTTCGAGACAGCAGGTGACAGTACTTAGGAATATTTTATTGGCTCTGGAGAACTGACAGGAAAAGTTAATTATAACATAGATAACCTTAATGTCATGGATTTTTTTTTTAACTTTGTGTAAAATATGCTTGTACAAAGAAGTATTTATTAATAAAAGTTTTTATTGGTTAAATGAAAAATAACTTACTGGAAATATGATTTTTATGTATGTACCTCAGTAGTGTTTTATGTGTTAGTCTTGTGTCAAAAACCAACATCGTTTATTTAAAAAATTATAAATTCTATTGATCTATTCAGTCTTGACTAAAGCTAGTGTCATGCTGCTGGGCCGAGCAACAGAGTTCAAGACTGAGACAACAGCCAGCTTAAGGCTTTTGGTTTCTTTTTTTAGCTAGGTTTGCTCAGTGGCCCAGTCAGTTTGGCATCTTCTACTATGGTCTCAAGGCTTGTCAATAACATAGTAAAGTAAAAATTAAGCTAGTTACAGAGAGCCCAAATTACTATTTTTGTGCCACTGTGGGAAGGAGCAGAAGACCAGTTTTCCTCGTAACTACTATTGCCATTTAACTTTGCCCCTTTTTTTGGGTGGGTTAATACCGGCAGCAGCCTGGATATCTTGACTTCTGTCAAAATAGGAACAAGATATAATTGCCCTCTCTGTAACATCTCCCCAAAGCCTGTGGTTCTAGGTGACAGTCTGCGTTGCTTTCAGACAATCCTTTTTGCTTTGCATAAATTTGTTGCCTGGCCTGTCTGTTCTGAGAGCTGATATCTAGTGCAGGGCTTCCCCATTCTTTGGAATCAATGTAGAGAATCGTGTTCGTAATATGAATTGCTGATCAGGTGCTTGCCAGCACCTGATGAGTTTCTCCTCCTTATCTGCTCATTTCTGTGCTTATCCTCTAGAAGATTTTAAAGCACCTCAGGTTTCTAGACCATGAAGTGCTAGATTTTGTCCGCTTGTGTAAAGCACTATTTTAGTCACTTGCTGTCTATCTTACTATTGCCCAATTTTTCCTAAGATTTGCTGATACTACATGCCGTAGAAAATAGGTCTGCTTACAAACAGAAATCACGTTGCAAAACTACTGACAGTAACTTAGTAATTAAATTCTATGATCAAATGACTATTTGTTGTTAGGTGAGATTATTCAGCAGTGAAATGTAGCTGGAAATCAGGTGGGAGAGGAGGAAAACAAAGACAGAAGTCTTTTGGAGATTCTGATAAAGTGTAGTTTATCAGTCACTGATCCAATAAAACTCAGTGTGTCGCAAAAAAATGCATGAGGAGATATGCTTTGCTTTATGCTCGTCATTTAAACCACATAAAATTTAAAGGCCAATTAGGGTGTAAAACTGCAATTTTAAACCTTGCACTGATTATTCAGATGCTTTTGTTATCTTAGAAGCATTGCTGCAATCAGGAAAACAAAACAAAAATTCTCTTGGGTTGAGTCCAGAGATTATTTTTTGGCACTTAAGTGACAATTAGACACTAATCCTGCTAAGTTAAAACAGCACTTTACAGCTGCTATGGTGCTTCCTTGTCATCATGGCATTTTTAGGGACTGTCTAAAATGATTTTAACAGAGGCCCAAACCAATCTGGTCAAGGAAAAAGGAAGCTGCAGAGTTGAGTGAAATTTAAATTTAAGTTGACTTCAGTGCACATTTATAGTCCCAAGACTGTAAAAATAAGGCATAAATATTGTTTATATTATATGGTTACTGTATACTTTTAATATAGTATCTATTGTCACAGGGTGCTATCTATCTCTGCCTATCATGTACAATGCTTTGCTGTAGAAAAATAGTAGTAGTGTACATACTGAAAGAGATATTGGAAGCACTTCTATTAGAATACACAGAAGGAGGGTGGGGTTTTTTTGTATTTATTTATTTAGTCTTGAAGAAATTACTGAAGAAAATAGTTTGAAAGTTGTGTTCTATCTAAGTGTTCTGGGCTGCTGCTGGTCTGAAATTTTTCAGCCTATTATGTTATCATCCAGTTATAGATTCTGATTTTTCTGTACTACTCACTGAAGCAGATTACATCCAGTCTTTGCTAGAGTAATCTATGCCCTTGATGTTTCTAAAACTAAGATTCAGGAACTGAATACGTTCAGTATTCCTATTAAAACTTACTTTTTTGAGGAGTAGAACCACATTTCCACTGGCTTGAGCTTCAAAGAATGTACCCAGAGGAACAGTATCTGGAGTTTGTTAATCTCTATTCCTTTTAAGTATATGTGTCCTCTATCTAGGAGTGTATTCAGTAGGAATTCTTAGTGGAACAGATAGGCGAGTGTCTTTTGTTGCAAATGTAGAGGTAGAAACTGACCAGCTGATCCAGTTTCTCCTTTTGGTGTGAGGCCGTAATCTTCAACTTCTGTGTATTTCATTTTATAAATTGTTCCTTTTTTAAAGCCAAGTGCTAACATTCTTGAAAACAGTAACAACAAAAAAACCCTCAAAAAAACCCTGTGCTACCAAACAGTGGCATAGTTTGGTAAACTTAAGCAACTGTTTTCATTTTGTCCAGGTTCTTTAGTGGTTTTGAATATTCTTGATTTTGTGGAAAGCCTTCGTATTCCATATTTAGCTAAACCTGTATGAAAAGTTCACCTCAAGTTGGACATTTCTCGTCTGTCACAAGAGGTGGCAATGAAAGTAGATGTTCTTCTGGGGTGCGCTTCTAAGAAGTGGAAATGGTTTTTTTCAATTACCCATTTTATTTTTCTGGTAGAAAAATCTCAATTTCCATAGCGGTAGAAGACTAGAATATCATTTACTGAAATAATTATTTCAGTAGCTAGTGTTTTAGTAACATCTACATTGGTATTCATGCAAAGGAAAAAAAAAAAAAGACCTGTCTAGAATTTTAGATTCAGAAGTGGCAGTGGTGAAAGTAGCACTTCTTACAGGTAAAGTATCCCAATGTCTGTAATTACGTATTTTTGGCAGACTTTCTAACATGGTAAGAACAATTGATCATGACTGTCGGGTCTTTTTTTCCTAAAGAATTTGTTAAGTGTATTTATATACCTTAATCAGAAAGCGGGTGTGTAACATTAAGGTCTTGATGAAGGGACTGTATACTTAGATAATAAGAAAAAATAGGCTTTTTAATGAGACTGTGATTCTGGAGTTACAGAAGAAATTAGATTAAGGGTCAAGCAAAGTTGTGTAGTAAAATTGTTATGATTAGAATCATTTTAAGGTTATTTTTTCCTATTTTTCTCATTTTAATTGTTTTTAAAGTATTTTTTTATTTAGTTGGGGGGGTTTATGTTCTATAAGCAACATTCTCAGGAAACATTAGAACCATAATTATCATTCAAATAAAAGAAAAGTCAATTTTAAAAGTTTATTGGAAAAACTGGGATCAAGTATAGATGCTCACCTCAAGAAATTTCTCTTACTGGCATGATCTGAAAGAATTTCTGCTGATTTGTGTTATCTTGACATTTTAATGTTGTGGGTTTTTTTTAAATGGTTGTCTACAGTGTTGTTCAAACCAAGCTAACAAAAAGTCAGAGTTGTCTACATGTTGGCTACTGCAGTGAGGCTTTCTCGTAAGCCAGAGTTTTTGCAGACAGTCTGACATCAGAGTTAGTGGGTGGCAGAATGTAACATAGACTGTGTATTGAATTCACACGCTGCCCAAGTGATGTGGTTTGAAGTAATGTGGCAGCTGCTTTTTGGCACTTCTTAGAAGACTTTTGTAGTACATATTAATTTTCTGGTTATTTTCTTCTTAAAAACAAAACATATCCTAAAATCCAACTTCTGATGTTTAGGGCTAATTATTTCAAAGTGCTGCAAGAATCCAGACTACTATTAGTGAAAATAACACTAATGAATAGAAGATTAAACACTTAACTAAACAGTCACCTCGGGGAGTTTAATCATACCACATATTTCTTGAGCATGTCCTGGAGGATGGAACAGTAGTTTGGTCAGTGCTTACTGACATTGCTATGCCATAAAAATGTGAGGCATTTGTGGGGAATAAAGATTGCATTTCTGACTACAAAATTATCCTTCTAAAAACCCTAAGGAAGGTACAGCTTTCATGACAAAAGTTCTTTGTACAATGTAGTCTATGTTCTGGAAACTGCTACTATTTTGTGTGACAAAGAACACTTCTCTTATTGTAAGCAATAGCCCTATAAGGTATTTTGTCAATAAAACTATGCTCAGCATTTGTCTACATCAAAGAGTTTGCTGTATGTTTGTGGCAAATGAGCCCATGTTTGTCCACTTCATTTCTGCTGCACATACTATCCCAAGGCTATCAGTTGGTCCTTTCTTTTAAAAAAGAAACATCACTTGCACATATTTCTGTGTGCAGCATGCTGCCATGTATGCTACTGGAGTGTATTAATCCATGTTGAAAGGGTTAAGTTGTGTTGCTCTGCTTGTGCGACCTGCTTAACTCAGGTGAGCTGTCTTTTCCTTTCTGGGGACAGACACGTTTCACCTGTGTGTTACAGCAGCATACCTAGTTCAACCTGAGCACCCAAGACAGATGTGTCTAATACAAGGAAATACGTTGTTAAAGAGAAGTCAAAGCATATGCATGAAGAAGTGAATTAAGTTACATAGGAAACCAAATGCTAAATGAATGGCTCTGTGTTCTTGTTTGCTCATTAGGTCTGCTTATTATAGTCTTTAATGATTTCTTTGTCTGAAGACAGGTGTATGCAAAACACAGGTAGCGCAAGAAATATTCTGGATGGATTTTTGATTTTGGTTATTTTGATTTACAGATACCTTGAATATTGTGTTGATCATGAGTATTCTCATGAGTAAACATTTTTATATGCTCAGTTTGTGCAGTAATTTAATTTTAGTTTTTAGTAAAAGGTTTGTACATACATTTGATATTTTGTGAAGAACAGGTTAGTGTGTCAGCATCAAAGCCAACAGCAGCAAAAGTCTGAAGTATGTGCTAAAAATCTATGGAATAAATATTTGGCATTTTCTCATCTATTTCTTTTTTCTTTTTTTTTTTTTTTTGTTGCTTGGAGATAATAAAGGCAAAGTTCATGCAGTACACATGAAACTAGAATATAAAAATTATGATGTAGTGAGCTTAGCATAGGTAAATATTGCTGTGTTAATTGAAATGCTGAAGATGGACAATGGAAATCTGACAACTCGAATTTTAACTCTCTAAAGTAATTGTTAAATCAGTTAAAAGATTTCTCTGGTGCTAAGGCAGATAACAGATACATAGCCATACCGTGTAATTTTTCTACCCTTTTTGATTAGTCTCGTTCCAGCTCATAAAAAGAGACAGTTGTAAATATATATACTCTATACTGATTAAGTTCGCAAATTTAAGCATGATTTCAGTGTAAAACAGTCAATGTTGCTATATAGAATTAACTTTAACCTCTCTTGTCATGACCTATCTTATACCATTGTCTTTATTAGCCTTTCTCTTGTCATAGATGCATGTAAGTCTCTGTACCAAGAGGAAGAGGCCTAGAGGAAGTTGGAGAACATTGTTGCTTGTTTAGTGTTATAAAAGAAATTTGAGGGCAGCGATGTTTGGAAACAAATCAACCAGGGCTAATGATCCCCTCCCCAGGTGTTTGCCTGATTGACTATGCCTAATGACTGCTTGTGAGGTAAAGAAGTTGCCAGACCTCTCTTACAGTATTAAGTACCTCAAAAAAAAAATAGTTTTCTTTCTTCTATTTGAGGAAAATCTATTTATATTGCTTATTGATTCCTAAGCTTTAAGATTTACTAATATCATGTGTGCTTCTGCATGCTGCATTGAGAAATAGCAATGTGATTTTCTTTTCTACAGTGTTACAAAAGCATTTCTGGTTAACAGGTTGAAGAGGCTGTAGACTCAGGTAGAGTCCTTGCAGATTTAACAGTGGTAGATTTATAGATTACAGTCTTCTGCTGTGCTGATCAGTACATACGCTTAGTGTTTTACACAGTGTATTGCATTTACGTGGCAAGGTTGGGAGGCAGAGATGGCTACAGGGGTGGGTTCTGTGAGAAGAGGGCAGGGTCTGCCCCTGTGCTGGACACAGCTGGTTCCAGTCAGCTCTAAAACAGGCCCACTGCTGGCCAAAGCTGTGCCACCCAGTGTAGCAGGTGGTGCTTCTCTGATAACATATGTATGAAAGGGTAAAAAATGCTGCACAGCAGCTGTGAGAGAGAGGAGTGAGAAAAATGTGAAACAACCCTGCAGGCATCAAGGCCAGTGAAGAAGGAGGGGAGAAGGCCACCAGAGCAGCCTGCAGCCTGTGGAGAAGGCAATAGTGAAGCAGATTATCCCGCTGCAGCCCATGGAGAAGACCACAGTGAAGAAGGTATTTCTGTGCAGTACACTGGAGCAGATAGCCACACTGCAGCCTGTGCAGGACTCCATGCCGGAGCAGGTGAATATGCCCTGAAGGAAGCTGAAGCACATGGAGAGACTGTGCAGGAGCAAGAACCTGGCAGAAACTGTGACCTGTGGGTGACCCATGCTGGAGCAGTTTTTGCTGAAGTACTGTACTCTGCGGAGAGGACCCATGTTGGAGCAGGGGATAAGTGTGAAGAGGAAGGAGCGGCAGAGATTAAGTGTTACAAGCTGACCACAACCCTCATTCTCTGTCCCCTCTATACCACTTGGGAGAAAGGAAGTAGAAGAGTTGGGAATGAAGGAGTGAAGTTGAGCCTGGGGAGGTGGTTTTGGTTTTGTCTTTGCTTCTCACCATCCTACTCTATTTTTTAATTGACAATAAATTAAATTCATCGTCCTCGAGTCTGTTTTTCCTGCTACAGTAATCAGTAAGTGATCATGCTGTCCTTATCTTGACCCATGTGCTTTTCCATCTTATTTTCTCCCGGCTGTCATGTTAAGGAGGAGGAATGAGAGTGGCTGGGTGGGAGTCTGGCAGCCAGCCAAGATCAACCCACCAGACACTGTGAGAAAACAAGGCTTTTTTTACGCTGGCAGTTTGGTAAATTGGTTGCAATCCTTTCACCGGGAAAGAAAGTTTTTATTCTTAGTCTTGCAGCATGTAAGTATTGGTATTGTAGTGAAAATTTTTCAGCACTAAAGAAAAATGGGAAAATAATGTGCGCAATAGAAGTGGACTGGATTTTTTTATCGGTTTTCTTGGAAATTTAGTGAGCCTCGTGAAGGATGTTTTTGGTATATTTTAGTATCTATACGGCAATGATGTAATGAGCTTCCCCCCTGCGTTCTTATAACAATAGCTCTATGGTAAAACTTCCGTGGTTTGAATGTATGAGTTTATTTTAAAAAGCTGACATAAGCTTTGAAATATACTCTAATGTGAACAAGTCTGGATGCTTAACTTACCCTGCAAATTCTTGAAGGAAGCCAGGTCAGGGGTTTTTTTCTGTTTTCTGTAAGTTATATCTTTTCTCCAGTATATTTTATTGCAATTAAGAAATGCAGAATCTATTTGTATTTCAAAGGTTGAAATAGGTAGATTTTTGCAATTCTGTGGTCAGTAATTAGCAAGTGGGAATTAACTGTGGCTTTTATTTAGGTGCTGCTTATTTCTTTTCTCAGTTCACATACATGCAACTTACACAAAAATAAAGCTGTGTTTTGAATTCAGGTTGGTTGCTATTTTTCACCTTCTAGTAAACTGCCAATTTTGCAGAGAGATTTTAATTCAAATCACTTGGATTCTGGAAGTCCTCAAATGTTTTTCATAGTTCCCCATCTTTGAAAGCCTCTGAATAATTGCTTGTCTGTGGAAAAAATAGTGGCAAAAGTTCCTGAAAGAAGAGATCTCTTTGACATGTTCTCTTGATGAGTTGCAGCAGCACATGCCAGAAAATGCAGCACAAGTGAATGGAAAAAATATACAGAATGATTACTGGATCCTCAGGCTAAATAAACTTACTCCAAATTACCTGTATTAAATCTGCATTGAACAAGTATACTAGATAACTAGATTAATCTAAAAATTTCTCACTTGGAAGTCTGATTACTTAAGTCTAATCTTGACATGGAATTTAAAAAAAAAAATAAATTGGAAATTTCCAAATTGTTGAAATAAAGTGATTGAGAAGTCCTTCCTGTCTTTATAGTTCACTTCTTATGTGGATTTTTCTTACACGCAACTTGAACTTAGAAGGAAAACAGATGGAATCAATACACTATCTCATCATTGAACTAAACTACCTGTTTTTAGAAGACTTAAAACAACAACACTTTCCTCTAATTTTAAACAACTTAATTTTCAAGACTTGCAAGAAAATTAATGTGAAGTAGTGGTATTGTGTAGAAATAGTATTTTATTCCTGGTGGTATGCCTATTTTCTTGTTCTTTTATTTGAAGTGCGTTTAAAACAAAAACAAAAAGCAAACCCAAGGAAAGTGCATGTTTGGTATCTTATAGATCGGTTTCACCTATCTTCAAGTGATGGATACATACTGACAGTTGGGAGCTGTGAATTAATTCCTGCCTATTAATTTCTTGTGGTTTTACATTGTCGAATATGCTAGCTGTCTGAATTTACACTTTCTGTTTTAATTTACAGGTGTTATAATTTGAAGAAATGCAGTGACGTATTTGAAGAACATCATTCACAAAAACTTTTGTCTTGTGATAAATTTTTAAACCTAAAATGGCTTTGACAAAAACACCTAAAGTATTCAAGAAATTATTTTTTCACTGGAAACTTTGGAAGTTTAGCATTATTGTGTTTGTCTTCCTGGTATTTTTGTTTTTATTACAAAGAGAAGTGGGTGTTCAAGATTTTAAAGATGAAGCAGGGATCGAGCCAGTTGTTAGAAAGAAAAGTCATGTATTAGGTCTTGTGTTAAATGCTATGAACAATATCAAAGGTGCAAAGCCAAAAATGCAGATCAAAGCACCTGTTAGGCAAACTAAGATTCCTGGAGAGAGACGCTGTTTGCCAGGACACTATACTGCTGTGGAACTAAAACCCTTTCTAGATCGACCCCTTCAAGATCCTAATGCTCCTGGAGCTTCTGGTAAAGCATTTAAAACCATTAACTTAAATTCAGAAGAACAGAAAGAAAAACAGCGTGGAGAGGAAAAACACTGTTTTAATGCATTTGCAAGTGATAGGATTTCTTTACACCGAGATCTTGGACCAGACACTCGACCTCCTGAGTATGTTGAAATGTTTATGTCCTGATAGTGTAATAACTTGTCAGAAATGCAGACTGCAAAGTGATTTGAGTTCAGCATTAGGTGATAGTTTAGGAAAGTCTCCTAGCTATACATAATGATTGACTGTACGTAATGATTCGCAGTGCCAAAGCCAAGAATGTTTAGAAAGGCTTACTTCTTTCATGGTTTTGAATTCAAAATATCCATATTTAAATAAGGTTTTCTGCTTTTGCCTTTAAGCTACAATTTCTGAGTGACTTTCTGGAAGCCTGCTAAGTTTTACTTAGAAGAAAAATGAAAATATGGTTTAAACTGCCCTCCCACCATTTTTCTTTTTTTTTTTTTTTTTTAGTGTTCAGTGTTAATAAAGCCACCAGCATAATTTAATTAGGAATTGTAAACTGTTGAACAAGACAATGAAACATATCATCAGTCTTGCATTATTGGTCTTGCATTATTGAGAAATTTTATTAATGAAGACTGTAGGATTCCGGTAGAGGGGAGTTTGGTTATGAGCAATCTCTGTTAGTGTCAGATCATATGTTCTCAGCTATCTGTATCACAAGTGACTAGCCATACTGAGGTGATGCTGGTAGTATGAATATCACATTATGTGTGGGGCAGCTTACAATAAGCTTTGCTAGAGCGTAAGTGGTGGGGGTTTTGCCTGTGTATTTTGTGAGGCAATGGCTGTGATAATTACCCTGTGGAGTCTTCCAGTCTCTAAAGCTGACAGGAAATAAACAGTAAGTGTGCAGCTTATGAATATGTGTTGCCTTGTCATCTTGACTTGCAATTACATTTAAAGTTCTGTTCAGAATACATCAATCTTGAAAAACTGCAGTTTTAAAATTGCTTCCCCTAAATGGGATATGCTGCCCTCTTCTTTGTTCAAAAACAAAATTTTGAAGTTCTGAATTAGACCTGTTTTATTTTTCCTCACAAGCTCTGCATTCTCCTAGTAAATAATCTTCTTTGTATTTTTGTATTTCAACCGTAATGGTGACTTAAAGTCTGATTTTGCAGCTCAGTATCTGCTGCTTTCAGTATAATAAATTTTTTTTTTCTGGTATAGCACCTGGGTGCTACATGAAATGTACTCAAATGTTTGTGAGGCAGAAGCAGAGCCGAGTTGGTTTTTCAAGTGGGATTCTTATTCACCACATTTTAAAAAAATATATTTTTAAAACATATGTGTCTTAGTATATATTTTAGTATATATAATCTAGTACAGCTTCTCCATTTAGACCACCTGCCTTTGCACTCCAAAACTGGGATAGGAAGTGGAGAAGCTGAAATATTTAATGTCCATACTTATAAAGCTTTGTACTAGAAAGAATAGACCTTTTGTTTGAGACAAAACTTTTTATCCATTTTGTAACATCTGACACTTTCTAATCTGTAGATGTATTGAACAAAAGTTTAAGCGTTGCCCGCCATTGCCAACTACAAGTATTATAATAGTTTTTCATAATGAAGCATGGTCCACTCTGCTCAGAACTGTTCACAGCGTGATGTATACGTCTCCTGCGATACTGCTAAAGGAGATTATTTTGGTGGATGATGCCAGTGTAGATGGTAAGAAGACTTTCTATTTTCTTTTGATTTTTATTTTTTTTAAAGACATGTTAGGATTACAGATACATTGGTTAAAAGAGGATATCTCTTTACCACCATTAACATGTATAATGTTATTCTAACTGGCTTTGTTCTTTATTTTTCTTTAAAATATAAAACAATTCTGCCCTATCTTTTTTCATAAGGTACTCAAATATGAAATTCTTGTTCTCTAAAAGGTTTTTAAACCCCATTTCTGATTATTCTAATTCTAGTGCTGCTTAAACTGCATAACTGGTTGCATGACAAATAGCTCTGTAATTTGTGCTTCAAACCTATTACAGTTTGTAGAACAAAGTATCCAAGAATAAAGAGGCTCATGCTTGTACCAATTTGCATTTTATCATAGTGATTGTCTCTGTGCAAATTAATTTCATTAACATGAAAGGAAATGTCTTTCCTAGAAAGTAAAATTATTTTACAGAAAAATAATCTGTGGTACTCAAGCTGACTGAAAATAATTGAATGTGTACTAAATGTGATTACAAATGCAAGTTAAAAAAAACTTTATATACTTAACTTAGCATGAACATGTCTATACTTACATGCTTACATTAATGTATTTATACTTGTTGCAAGTCTATATTTGGTATACTGACACACTCCCATGTGAAGTATGTTCAGTAGTACAGTGTAATGCTAAGGTTGGGCAGAAGAAGGAAGATGATGTAGGATGTTTAATGAGGGATGTGGGGTTGTTTCTCAAATTTCACACATTTAAAGAGTTTTTTGTATACCTTCTGTTGCTGTTGTAAATATTGTAGCCTTTGAAAACTGTATGTAAAATCTGCCGTCATTAAGGGAAAAATGTGCATGTTCTGCAAATAAGTTGAGTAAGTAGGTACGTGATCTATTTGCTCTGAAGAAGGATTTTGAATTGATATTCAAACTGCTAATACCACAGAAGAGGTGTACTTGCACACATCCTTTCTCTTTTAGAATATTTGTAGTGTTCCACCCCCTGTTCTCTGCCAGTCACCTTTTCCTGCACCCCCATATCCAACAAAACTCAACCCCTAAAAATAATGTTCAACAGTCAAGAATTGTTTACAGCTTTGATGTTGAGGTCATTCCTGAGGTTAGTGTGAATTGTTTAGCCTGTTAGTTTAGTAATGTCAAATTTTAGGCAGTGGCATGTATATACACAGACTATGCTGAAGTTTATTTCTCTTTCTAGAGTACTTGCATGATAAACTAGATGAATATGTGAAACAATTTCAAATTGTTAAAGTAGTCCGTCAAAAGGAAAGAAAAGGTCTAATCACAGCACGGTTGTTGGGAGCTTCAGTAGCAACAGGAGAGACCCTTACATTTCTGGATGCTCATTGTAAGTGTAACCTGTAACTATGTCAGACCTGGTTTATAATGCTGTTGTCTTTGATTTAACGTTGCAGATTTTTTTATGAACTATGAAAGTTAACAATTTATCATCTTTCTTATTGCTATTTTATATTATTGAAAGCATAACTAGTAATGCTATTTAAAAGCAATGCATATGGGCTTGCTGTGGGCATGTTAAAATATTCCCTGTGTACTACTTTATAGCCAAGTAAAAATTCAGTGATTCTTCCCATTTTCTCTATAGGTGAATGCTTTTATGGCTGGTTAGAGCCATTATTGGCAAGAATAGCTGAGAACCCTGTCGCTGTTGTAAGCCCTGATATTGCTTCTATAGATCTCAATACTTTTGAGTTCAGTAAACCATCTCCTTATGGGCATAACCACAACAGAGGAAATTTTGATTGGAGTTTGTCATTTGGATGGGAGTCTCTTCCTAAACATGAAAATAAAAGAAGAAAAGATGAAACCTATCCAATTAGGTAAACATAATTCAAATAATATCTCAAATCCTTCAGGTTCTGTGGTGTTTTTTTCATAAATTCAAACAGTTTGTAAATTAACTTGTTCTTTAGATGAGTATGCTCAGAAGACTTAGCATCTTAGATGGTTTTTGTAATACTTTAAAACTACATTGTAAATTTTAAAGCTTTCATAAAAAATATAGCCTCCTTAAGACAGTAATTGCTCTGCATTACCTTTTTTCTACATACACTAGGAACATAAAAAGCAGTTCTTATATATTTTTTTTCACCGGGGGGGAGGGAATAAGGAGGATTATAAACAGTTCTTTTCAGAGACAGTACCACAGCTCATGCTCCTCATTCATCATCCTTGAAAGGATGACAACAGAAGTTCAGAGCACAAAAATACTAGACTATTACAGTGGTGCATTTGATAATTGTGTATGCTTTGGCCTCAGACATGTTACTGGTCTGGAGGAGTAATAACTTTGCTTGATATCCTCCATACGTGGAAAATATGTTATTTTTCCTGATGCTGTCTTTTATACCAGCAGTCATTAGTCTAAACCAGTTGTTAATAAATGACAATAAAACTGTCAAATGAGACTCAGTGTGGGCAGATTTAATTGCTTGAAGTATCATCTATGCCAGGAAAACGTATCAATGTAGTGAAATACTGACAAATGTGTGGAATCTTCCTAGAACAGTTAACTATATTTTTGCATCTATAGTTTAAAAACTCTACCTATTTGGATCCTGTCTTCCACAGTAAATTTCTCTTTTTGCAGAACACCTACTTTTGCTGGAGGTCTCTTCTCGATATCGAAACACTACTTTGAACACATTGGAAGCTATGATGAAGAAATGGAAATATGGGGAGGTGAAAATATAGAAATGTCTTTCAGAGTAAGTTTAGATACTTAATTAGCCATGGTCTCTATACTGACACTGTACAGGATTTTTAAGGACAAATTAGTATTAGATCTTGACTTCTGTGCTGAATCAGCCAATTAGGACATGGAAAATGAATTACTACTGACCTATGAAATAAACTACAAACATGCTCACTGAACTGGTTTTTTTTTTTTTTTCCAAATGTGTTTAGGGTTGGTAGCTGAAATGTACATTTCCAGGGTTTACCTGATTAGGAAATTCACTTATGGTATGCCTGATATATGCACGCTTGCTAGTGGTTTGGGGTTTTTTTTCTGGAGAACAATAACATTACTGAATTTTTTTCCACCCCCTTAATTCTAATTGCAGCACACTTACCCAAAAAATGTTATTATTAGGTATGGCAATGTGGTGGACAGTTGGAGATCATGCCTTGCTCTGTTGTTGGCCATGTCTTTCGCAGCAAGAGTCCCCATACTTTCCCAAAAGGTACTCAAGTGATCACACGTAATCAAGTCCGCCTTGCAGAAGTCTGGATGGATGAATATAAAGAAATATTTTACCGAAGAAACACAGAGGCAGCAAAAATTGTGAAACAAGTAGGTGGTGGTGGTGGTATTAGAAATCACACTTGCTGCGTTGAAAGTTTTGGTGAGCAAAAGTTATTTATTGACAAAGTATGTAAGGCTTCTAGATATTTCAATGAAAAGACAGAGTTTAGTTTGCTTAATGCTGTAGCCCCAGCAAACATGAGAAACTTAAATGTTTGGGTGGTGATACTGTTTTGTGTTGTGGGGTTTTTTGATTGGTAGGATTTTTTCATACATTCTCTGAAATCCTGGGTTTGCATCAAACAGCTAGCAGAAAAGCATGTGAAAAGCTACTGCGCACAAAAAATGCAAACTAACTTAGAGTAAGAAACACAGTGTCTCATTAGTCTCAATTATTTTTACTTAAAGAGCAGGTTTTATTGTGCTTTAGCTCCAGAATAAAACTTATTCAATGATAGGTATTCATCCTGTCTCTATCTGCTTAAAAACTTAAGTTAAATTCAGAGGGTTTGGGTGTTGGTTTATTTATTTTTGTTAGTTTTCTGGAACTTTGGTCTTTCACCAGCTGGAATCTAGTGGTTTCTTCCTTTATATGATACAGTTTTGTGATCATTGTATTACTAGTAGCATTAGATTTCCTAAGCGTGCTTTGCAGCATGACAGCTGAATTTTGTCTGGGAGATTCTGTATTGTACTGAGTACTATGCTAATTATTTAATTAATCCAATTAATTATTTCAGTTCATTCTTTTAAGTGAGGTCAGTTAGCTTTATAGCTGTCATCAGTATGGTCTTGTTTGTACTTTCCCACTTCACGGCACTGTTAGAGCCCTCTGGGGACTAAGGCTACTTCTTTACGTGTTGCAATGTATTTTTCTTGCACATGCTTTGAAATGCTGCAGGCAGGGTATCAGTGGTGTTATGATCATGGAAAAAAAAAAAACAAGCAGCAGTACTTGTAGTAGTATGGTATTAAAAAAATTAAAATCAGCAAATGAAGCTTAAAACTTGTTTAATGCTACAATACAGAATATCATAGATTTATATGTAGAAATTTGATATTAGTGATGTTTAGTATATTTCTTTTCCATCCTTCCTTATTTCTCTTCCTCTAACAGAAAACATTTGGAGACATCTCAAAACGACTTGATTTAAGGCAGCGTCTGCAATGTAAAAATTTTACCTGGTATCTCAATAATGTTTATCCAGAAGCGTATGTCCCAGATCTGAATCCTTTGTTTTCTGGATATGTAAGTTTAATAATTTTCTATAATTTTCCATAATCTGGGAAGTTTGCTAATCTTTTGCGTTACCTTAGCCAGAGCATTTACATTTCGGGTATCATTAATAGCTCAGGGATTTTCTGTCACTGCTCAGAACAAAGAATCTCTTCTGCATGCTTAGCTATTTGAATATTTTATAGTTTTGTCAATAGTGATATGAAATTTAAGCAAAGGTTCTTAATAGCTAACAGTAGCCTTGCTTAATGGAATCTTGCGAGCTGCTAAGATAAGCAACAGTCTGCCTGTCACAAACAGTTAAAATGACACAAAAGTACTAAGCTAGTGATTAGAGATTTCCTGAATTATCAAGGCAAATTTTGACTTATATAGTAAGAAGTCTGAAAGAATTTTTCATTCATGTTGACAAGGAAAACTGGACAGCTGTTTGTTTCTCAGAATTAGGTTTAGGATGAGGAAAATGTGTGTTTATACGCAAATTTTTTTAAAGACCATTGCATTTCCTCTGCCAAATAACTTCTTAGACATTGCATTGCTAAAAACAACAAAATATTAAACAACTGGTAACTCTTAACTTGAGGGGAATGTGAATATTTAGCTATTTTTCCCTTCCTCCAATTTTGAATATTTTATGTGTATCTGTTCAAATTGTAATTTGAGTAACAGTAACCTTGTATACCAGTAGCCTGATAATTCACAGTGGCTGTAGTTAACCATAATGGAGTTACTAGGCTTTTGGTTAGAAAAAATTAACTCTGAGAGACCAGGATTTTTAGATTTGAGCATAGCAGAAAGTGAAAAATTAACTAACAGCTGTGATTGTTGTTAAGCCAAAGGTTAGTTTTCTATGCTAGTGAGACAGTTTAACTTTTTGTCATCCCCACTGAGCTTCTTCATTTTTATTTTTGTTTCTGATAACACCTTTTCTTTAGTTAAAAAACATAGGTAACCGCATGTGTCTGGATGTTGGTGAAAATAACCATGGTGGCAAACCATTGATTATGTATTCTTGTCATGGACTTGGAGGAAATCAGGTAAAATATTCAATACCAGATTTTTATGATCTGTTCAGCTGTAACTTTACTATATTAAAGCTTTTCATTTATTTTAGAGAAACGGACTCATTTTTAATATGCAGTTTTTCTCTTTCTTTTTTTTTTTTCCTTTTGAGCTAATTCTTACATATATTGTTCAAGGAAAATGTCATACTGCTCTTCATGTTGTGTCCTGCTTCTACTGTTTTCTGTTCAGCCTACAGATTCAGATTTTTAACACAATTGAACTGCTTCACTTGATCTCTCCTTTCCATGCAAAACTTACCCTTACTACTTTCCTGTAAGTGTTGTTTTCTTAATTCTTCCTTTCCTTATGCTTCCTCCTATTGCTTCTTTCTCTGCCACCAGGACTCGCACTGTCAAGGAAGATGTTGGTGGGAATCCGGCCAGTGGGAGACCAAGTGGCCAGGCCTGAGCCACCTTCCCTATCATGCTTGCAGCCTCATAGTGTGAGGTCAAAGTGGTCTATACTGTACTGGCTAATGCAAATGAATAACGTGATTAAATTTGTTCAAGAAAAGCTTTCTTTGATGCACAGATCTTGGAGGCAGTAATGGTGCTCTCTTTCTTGTACAACATGACTTGCAATAGATGTTAGATACCAAATCCTTCAGGCACTACTGTAATACTAATAAAACAAATATCTCCTTCCCTGCCCAGAAATGATCACTTTGTTGTTGGCTTAAAGAGTTATTTGAGGAATAAAGTTTATTAACTGTAGATCCTTAATAACTAAAGGTCAACAAAGGTTTAAAAGTTTTTCTTAGAAAATGGTTCTAATTTTTCTCTTTTTAAATAAAATCTTCAATTTAAAAGCCGTGCATTGATGGCCCTGTGAAAACTCAGACACGTGATCCTAGTTAGTTGATGCTTTTCTGATAAATTTTTGTGGGAGGTGGAATACTGTCTAGATTAACAACTCCCCTGTTACGTTAGGTTATTGCAGTATTGAACTTTTGGTTTTTTTCTGTTGTGGATTAATACTATATTAGCCTGTTTGCATTGTCACAGTTACTAATGCAGGAACACTGTACCAAGACATTGTATTAAGAGATCTGCTGTCACCTCTCTTTCTAAGTTATCTTGGACTGTACTAAAATTCTGTGCTTTCCAAGTGCTGTGTTTAATGTTTTTCCTTCTGCCATAAAATAACAGTCTGAGTCCCTTTAAATGCCAGCCTTCAGAGAATTTTAATACACTTTGTGCTGGTAATGCTCAAGACTTACACATATTTGCTTACTTAACCCTTCTCATTACATTACTTTATTTTCGGTTCTAGTATGTTCTTTACCAGACCTTAGCAGTGTAGGCTGCAATTTTCCACGCTGTCTCTTTTGTCCATATGTTTGAGATAGGAGAAGAGAGTGGAAGAGAGAACTAGTTCTCAGACTTGTACTTCAGTTGTTCATCATTCTTCCTTTTTAGAATATTCTGGGGCTGGAAACATGTCCATCGCAATAGCATCTCAATATCCCAAATTAATGAAGTTGTAAACTTAGCTTGCTTTCAAGTTGTATTTTCAGGGCTTGCAGAGATTTTGGAGTTCAAAAGCTAACTCAGAACAGATTAAGTCCGATTAGCAGAGTTAGAGTCTACTGTTATGCCTGAGAGCTAAGTGGCTAAACAGGTCGCTCCCATCAGTGCTGGTTTCTAGGAGTAATGTTGGGCGCAGAGACTTAAGAGTGAGATGCCTCTTTGTCCTCAGTGCTATTCCCATTAATGCCAAGGCAGTGAGGAGGCGGAAGCTGACCAGTTGGACAGATAGTTGAAAGCCACAGGGAGCGAAGTGAGCCTGGTCTTAATAGTCAAAGGAAAGATATGGTGAAGGCAGCTGACATACGGAGCCAAGAAGCAGTGGTAATGGGATGTTCTGATAGGAACTCTGCTGTTTAATGAGGGAGAAAATGAAGAGACCAGAATGGTAGGGTAGGATGAGAGGTATAAAAGGACAGCTGTGTCTGCAACTCTTAGAATTAAATCCCCATTAAGATCTGAATTATAACCTGGGATTCCTGAGCTTTAAAAGTACTCTCCTGTCAGGAAATAATGGTAAAATTCACTCACAAGCTATGTGTTTATATTACTTTTCTAATGGCTATCTCACGAGAGAACATAACAGCATTCTATTGTTAGCATTTATTGTTTAGATCAAGCAACAAAAGCTGATGTATGGCAATCAGTATTGCTCCGTATGAAAAATTTTTGATTTTTGGTTGCTTTAAAAAAACCAGAATCCAGCAACAAAAATAGAATACAATTTTTTAAAGTTAAAAAATGCCAAAATTTAAGTTATCCATGCAGCTATCTCTTCTTCTCAGTTTGTCTCCTTGAATTATTTATGATTCCTGGAGGAGCAAGCAATGAGATCTTGCATCATAACGAATATGCACCAGGTGTCATATGCAATTTATACTTGCAATATATTCCATTGCATTAGTATTAAAAAATGCATTTAGTTTGGTAAACACTTTTAAAGTGTGTATGCTAAAAATCAAATAATTCTGTGTCTCAAATTGTTGAATAACAAAAGAAATCTATTTCTGTATTGGAATATCAAAGGTTTAATTTAGTTTAATACTCGTGTTTGTATTTATTTACTGAAATTTTAAAAAATTATTTAAATAGTACTTTGAATATTCTGCACACCATGAAATTCGACATAATATTCAGAAGGAGCTTTGCCTGCATGCTTCGAAAGGACCTGTGCATCTTCGTGAATGTAACTACAAAGGCCAGAAAACCTTTGCCATTGGAGAAGAGCAATGGCTGCATCAAAAGGTAATGAGACTGTGCAGTGAATCGGCATCTTATCAGTGATCTTTTATATGAGTTATTTTTTGATATCCAATTAAAAAGAAAACACAACAAAATAAAACTGAAACCAAAAAAGTTTATTTCTCGGAGCAAAATGTAGATAATTTCAGTTTTTCAGTTACCAGACCAAAACTTGATGATTTCAGTATTTTAAATCTATATTAGAAATGTCACTTATGAAAACAGTTGATACCCTTTAGTGTGTGTGTCTGGGCATCCATCTGGAAGTCAATCTAAATGATTTATATCTTTTAAAATATTTTTTAAAAAATTCCTAACAAAATAATTTGGCACTGCAGACTACTTGCATTCGTTTGCTAGCCCCTCTGCCTCTGCACTGCCCGTATGGCCTTACTCTTTTTAACAATAATGAAATTGGGGAAAAAAACCCACAAAGAGCGGGGGGAAACAGCATGCTCATTGTTTGTTCACTTTTTTCTTTTTTCTTTTTTTTTCTTTTACCCACTTTAGGATCAAACTCTGTACAATGCAGCTCTGCATATGTGCCTTACTGGAAATGGAGAGCATCCGAGTTTGGCATCCTGTAATCCATCAGACCCCTTTCAGAAGTGGATCTTTGGCCAGAACAATTAAGATTTCATATTTATAGGCCAGAAGCATTTTATTAAAAGAAAAGATCCACTCTAAACTGTGATCATATACTTATACTGCATTTTTAAGTGATGTATACTTTATATGCAAAATGTTTAAATGTATATACAAAATGTTTCTTTCCTCTTTTATTTAAGTTGGATATAAAATGTGTCATCAGAGATTCCCTAGGAGTCTGTTATACCAAAGATGATTGAGGTCCCAATTAAGAAAAATGTTTACAATATTTCTGTGATAAGACTTTATGTGTTGACCACTGATTCATGGATCCTGTAGTCCTCTTTCACCTTGGGGACCGTGTGTATATTATTTCTCCACGTACTTTCAGTACTTCTGAAGAAGACCGGTTTTCTCCATAGAGTTATGAGAAATTATTATATATTGTTTACAAAACAAGATGCTTTATATGTATATTTTTATGCTCAATCAGTTGACTTCTTTTTTTTAATCTTTTACTTTTCTCAGTGAACCTTTCTCAGTATTTTTTAAGTTCCCTCACTTGAAAAATTAAATATTTGATCTTCAGGTTAAAGCCAAATAGGTGAGCATGCTGTGCTCAGCTTTTAGCAAGTCGATTCTCCTTTTGTAGAAGAAAAAAATGTCTCACTGAAATACATATGTGTGATTATTTTAATGGAAAATCTGCTTATTCTGATACTAATTTAGTAAATTTTTAATAGGTTTTTTATAATTCATGAACTTTAAAATTTATGACAAAGTTATATTGTAATAGATTTCTGAGCTGCTTAACACATTTTTTCAGCATTTTGTTCATTATTGCTTTTAAATTACATGTTATCTACTAACCCCACTTTTTTTCTACCTTTTAATGATTTATACAATGTTTACCTAACAGGTTTCTAATGTTATCTGTACATAACTTTTTGTGCAAACGCTTACATGTTGATTTATTATCTTTTTTTGTCGTAGCTCTTTCCCCTTTTATAAAGGACTGATTTCAGTTTTGTCAGTCCAAGTGAGACCTTGGCCTTCCTAACTATTCTGCTACCTCTTTCAATTAAATTCTTGTAAGCATCCACAACTATACTTCAATAGATCATATAGAGCTGTGGCTTCATAAATAGCCTTCCTTTGATTAAGTATTTAAAAACATATATCATAGAATCATAGAAAAGTTTGGGTTGGAAGGTACCTTTAAAGGTCATCTACTACAACCTCTCCTGCAACAAACAAGGACATCTTCAACTAGATCAGATTGCTCAGAGCCCTCTCCATCCTGACCTTGAATGTTTCTAGGGATGGGGCATCGACCACCTCTCTGGGCAACCTATTCCAGTGTTTCACCACCGTCATTGTAAAAAATTTCTTCCTTATAGCTAGTGTAAATCTACACTCTTTTAGTTTAAAAACATTACTTCTTGTCCTGTTGCAACAGACTTTATGAAAAAGCCTGTCCCCATCTTTCTTAGAAGCCCCCATAAAGTGCTGAAAGGCCATTCCCCGGAGCCTTCTCTTCTCCATGCTGAACAACCCCAACTTTTTTAAAGTGGAGACAAAGAAAAATGTTTGGCTGCATGGACAAATATAAAGCTGAGAATAAATGTGAAGGGGTGGGTATTAAAGGTTGAATAGGACAAAATGCAAAATTTGTCCTTTTGTCTTGGTAAGTAAATAATACCCTTACAGATAAATGCTAATTTATCTATAGAGTCTGGTGGATGGACAGATGGATGGATGGATGGTGTTGTGGGCTGATTTTTTTTATTTCTAGTAGAGGGGAGGGAGCCTATCTTTCATTAATTTAACAGTATCTGACTAATGAGTTCAGCTTCTGAAGAAAAGCAAGAAGACATCCTTTCAGTAGTTCTAAGTTATCTAAAAAACAAGTGAATAAGCAAGATCAGCAAGAATATGCCATAAGCATTAACTCAATTTCTTTTTTCTGGCTTGATAATCACGCGTTTGAGTCATGTCTTGGCTTCTCTAAGGCTTTTGGTGATACCTGTGAGAATATCCTATGAAGTTAAATCTGTATCGTTTAAAATACCTTGCTACAGTGTGGACATAAATTGTTGAAAATATTTTCCTGGAAGGGTTATTAATACCACTGTGAAACTAGAAGTCTGTATTGAATGGCATTTTACGAAGGTCTGCCTGTGCCCTCTGATAAATATTTCCACAATTCAGTAATGAAATACAAAGTATTCTTATTACTTTCGCAGATCAAACCAATATCGGAACGGCAACAAATGTTCTTGACAAACTGGAGGAGCTGAGGAAAAATAGGATGCAGGTCAATGAGAAGATTGTTCAACAAACATGAATAGATGATGGGAGATTACATAGATAGCTGCTGTGCTGTGTTGATCCCCCGGGAAACCGAGTGTTCAAGGAACCTGTTCTAGAAGACAAGGTATTTAGCATAACTGTTTAAAAGGACCTGAATTCTTTTAGTTCCTAGTTCGTGTTATACAGCAAATGCATTATTTTTAATACAGCTGAAGGGTAGTCTCTTCGTTTAACCTGCTTCTCTTACAAGCTTGTCAGGTTGGAATTTGCATATATGAAACATCATTTGTGTACTCATTACCAATTTTTCTTTTTAGAGGTAACATTCAGAACTTGCATAGAATTTAAATTGCAAGGATACAAGGGCTCTGTTGCACTTGGAGGTAGGAATCTCTTAGTGAGCAGGAGCTCAGTGCTAGAGGAGCTCCCCTCTCCTTTTTTTTGTTTTTCTAGTTGGTAATCTAGGACCGTATTATAGCAGATATAGCAATATATGTACTTGTCATTCAGTATTCTATGAAGAATAGGTGTAGCAGATCACCTAGTTATTATATTTTGTGTTCAGTTCTAGCTTGTGGAAGGGAAAAATTTATTCTGTGATTGAAAATTGTCTTTAATATTTTCCTTTCATTTTTTGAGACTTCTCTTCTGGCCTAACAGAGCTCAATAACCTTTAATACATAAGACACTTGAACATAGGCTTTTTAACCATTACTGCTATCGCAAACACTCTAATCTTTTTTTTGTAAGTTTACTATCTGTTTTTTAACCTATGAGTGACACTTTAGTCTGCATTTTTGCAGTACTTAGTATGACAGCAGTTCAGTCTTACTTGGACTCCCTGATACCTTCAAGAAAAATGGGAAGCAGTTCCATAAACAGAGGAAGATATTAAGTGACTTTTTTTTTGGATTCTGTTCAGTGATCTGAAATTAACTTCTGTGTCTGCATTGAGTATTGCACTTCCAAGTATGTGTATGTATGTGTGTTTGTATATATAGATATCATACAATTTTAGAAGAGCAATAGTAGATCTGTAAATATGATTGGAGGCTTAGAAAATAGGTTTTTTTATTAAATTACATTTTTTAAAAATTCCTTTTTCAGAAGTAATAACAAAGCGGCAGTAAGAAAAATAGCAAGTGGTTCATGTATTAGTTACTGTGCATCTTCTCTGTGGTTTTCTAGCATCAATTTTTGATTTTTTCTGAAAAGTAAACTATTTCACAGATTTTTTAGAGGGCAGAAGCAGATGTTATCCTTGGCCTAACTTGTCCCTCCAGCATGACTCTCTTGAGTAATTATGATGCGTTCTACAATGCAGTACTAGCTTTTTTGTACTTTATGTTTTGCTGCATATATTTCTTTAAATATGTCAATTACTGTAACTGAGAAATATGTGAAACTGAAAGAACTTGTGGACACTATTTCCTTTTAAAGAATAATCTTCCACGTTTTGGGAATGAGACTTGAATAATCTTAGGCATCTGATCAAGATTATAATATTAGATTGAGATGTAGGGGGCTTGATTTCACTGGCTGAGTTGTCAGAACTATAGCCAGTCCTTTGAACTTCTTGAGCACAGATCTCCTTTAGGATTGTACTTTCTATCATATGTTCCAAGGAAGGAACACGTAATCTCTTCTATATTTTAATGTACCTCCTGAATTCTTCAATTAGGGATTTCATTGCTAAAAGATATTGTCCCAAACTGCAGTTTTGTCAATAGCACAGTAAAAAAAATCATGAATTTTTATTAAAAAGCTTTGCTGCATTATAAACAATAACCCTTCATTTTATGTTGCCCTCTTAAAAGTTTTTGAAAAGTATATTTTTAAAGTTAAATCTACAATATCTGATTCTGTCCTTTATAATGTAAATGTTCATATGACTGTATTTTATAAGCAATGATACAAATGGTTGCTAGTAGTATGTTTTTACTGTTAGACTGTTCCAAAGTATGTAGAGAGGGATGAGGATTAAGTAGTTCCTCTTTGAATGTGACTATCCCGCTAGCTTTTTCTTCCTCCCTCCTGACAGTCCCTTTAACCTCCCAACTTTTAAGTGGACATCATCGTCTCTGCCGCCTTCTCTTTACCATGAGCAATCTTAATCATCCACCTATTTCAAGGCAAAGGGAAGCCACTGCTATAACCAGGATGGTTTTTATGCTGGTTTATCTCAGTTTAAATGCAAAGATACCCTGATTTTTAGATTCTCAGTATTTATTTTCCCTTAACTCTGTTCAGGAAGTCGTCCAGAATGTTGGTGCTACTGGACATATGCAGTAGCATAATTTCAAAGTGTTTGTTTTTTGGGTTTTGTTTTGTTGGGTTTTTTTTGCAAAAGTAGGAGCTTATTGAAGATAAGACAACTAGACCGGGTTTGGGGGACTCAACAGCCATCAGTTAATACCTATGTGACACTTTGAGGGGTTTGGGGCTTGTTAGAATTTACTTTCTTATGACAACACTTTTCTGAATAAAATTTGTAAAATTTCTCCTGGAAATGCCCATTTTTAATTTTGAAACAATTTTTTTTTTTTTAACTGGAGTCAATCGGGCGTCTGCTCTGTTTCTGGTTCCCCAGGATTCCTTCACCTGGTTTTTGTATTTCTAGGAAGCCTGGATCCTTTAAGACCACCCACTGAAAGGTACCAAGACCCCTGTCCCTAGTTAGCATAGTTAATGGAATTACTCTGCAGATATTAAAAATCTCAGCTCTTTAATAAACATATATGGTTAATTAGCAAGATGTTCTTTCCACTGATCTTACTGATTTTTTTCTACTTATGTTTCACTGAATGTTCTCTGAGGCCAGTAAAATTTCTGTAAAAATGCTTTGGTTTTAACAAGTCATTATTCTTTCACTCTCGTCGTTCTTGAGCAAATCTAGCTATTGTGTCAAGATAAGGCACAGATTCTTAATCAATAGTGATTATTGGTTTTTTTTTTCAGGCCTACAGAATGGAATACTTTATGTGCTGTTACAATTTTTATGTGCTGTTATAATTTTGTTCCTAATACTAATAGACTCCAAAGACAGCTGAAGGTAAATTACTTGCCTGTAATGTCTTAAATATTGATAGTCAGTGTTGAACTTCCAGAAGGGAGTATCTGATGCTTAGGTTCATGAAGGAGAAATACATATGATAATGTCTGGTTCAAGAAGGGAATGCCTGCAGTAGTATGAAGGACTGGGTGACTGAAAGGATAACAGCAAAGAGAACAGAATTTGTCCAGGACAAAGGCTTAGGGAGAGGGCAGAAATTAAATGGAAGAAAACTCAGGTCCTAAAGTGGGAACCTGGGGGGTATTCCTCCCCAGTCTTCTGCTATCACTAATTTTGTTTCCCTTCTTTTCTTAGTTCTCTTTTTTTTTTTTCTTTTTTTTTTGGCTCAAAATAAGCAGAAAGGTGTAAGTATAGCAGTCTGACATGCAGTATGAGAGATGTACAGCCCAACGTGTAGTAGTCCAGTATAAACCAATAGTACAGTTGGTAATGTCCTGGCAATGCAGGTGCAGAAAGGATGATCTACTTGGGTGAATTTGTCGTTTGTGAAACTTTGCAGTGCTACAGCTGTATGTAGTCAAATTTCCATCCATATTCAGTCAGTATGACTGCAACTAGCAGTTAAGTCCTGGGAAACGTGTAGGAGATAAAGAAACATTTAAAACCGGTGAATGACTAAAGTGAAAATAACATAGTAACTTGCATGATGCAATATAAACAGTTTGTGCAGTCTGCAAATGGCTAGTGATGGCAGCTGCAGAAGAAAGGTAGGTTATACCTAGCAGGTGTTAACTTGTATATAAGGAAGAGAAAGTAATTCAGGCACATTCAAATCTCAAGGGGCCTTCTGTGCATCTGATAGGAGAAACTGATGGAGCCTGAAGGACCAGAACATACCTTTGGGAAGCAGTGACAAAGACAGAATTGAATCAAGGACTGAGTGGACTTGGAAACATGACTAGGAGAAATGCTAGGGAGAAAGAAGAGATGGGGGAAGAAAAACAAGGAAAATAGGGGGTCAGGTTCCTCTAGGAGTGAGACAGCAGTGCAAGCGAAGGGCAGTGAGAGTTTGAGGAAAAGACAGAAAAGTGAAATAGCAAGGAATCTGGAATCTGTTGTGGGAAGAATATTGTCAGAAATGGCATTCACATAGGAAATACATGTAAGCATTTTAAGAAAGAACTCCAAGGTTAGAATCATAAAGTGCTGCTGAGGTTTCTTAATGATGGTTTTCACCAAAGTTCACTGAATTAGTGATTCTTTTGGAGTGCTTCAGTACCTCCTGGATTATATAGGTCTGAAAAGTCTAGATGCTTTCTTCTCCATGTGGCTAAACCTTCTATACTTCAAACGTGCAGTGCTGTCAGGGAAAAGGTAAGTGGTTGACAATGAGAAATAATCACATGCCTTATGACTGATAACTGGTCTGTTGACAGGCTGCCAGCTACTGGATCCATTGCTAAGGAAGACATTTATATATGTTTTTGTCACTTATTGGTATAATTGCTTCTGAAGGCTATTCAGTAAAATAACATTTATCCACCTAGATTACCTTGCATCTAAATAAAAATCTTTGCTTCAATATTAAACTTTACTTTGAAATTAAATTATTTCTATGTAATAGTTAAGATTTGTAAGTTAACGGGGAATAGCAGTTTACAGTGACACAGCACACTTGCCTAAATGTTGAACTGTGCTACTCTAGGATGAGGAAACATTCACTGAATATAGTTACCTGACTCTTAATCCAAGCGCTCTTGTGTATATTTTCAAAAGGGATTGGAATGTCTAACGAGGGAGGAAAAAGGAGTAAGGGAAAGAGAAAGCTAGTGAGCTCAGGACAAATCATGGTTACTACCCTCTGTCTAGATAACTGGAAATGAAGAGCTGAAGGCCACCTATTGACTCATACAAGGCCTGTGGCTAAAGTGTAGACTTGCAATGTTTTTGCTGGCTGTGGAACAAAAATTGGTTTCTGTGGGTTGGCTGGGCCTTACTAAAAGCTGGGCTTCTGCTTTAGCTCTGCCGTGAGCTAAAGCCAGAGCAGCCCTAATTGTTGGCAACAACTTGGAGCAAGAAAGAGGGGATTTGCAGAAAAATTAAGCCACGCAAAGGCCAAGCGAGATGAGCCTGCGCCTTTGATGGAAAAGGGAAGGAAGAGGCAGAGGTGTGGCCAAAAAAGGTAACTGTGGCTCCCGTGTGCATTGCCAATACTTGCTTGGGACTAGAGTCAAAAGCCCAAGGGAAATGCTAGAATAAATAGAACTAAAAATGCTTTTTGCGTGGCTATTTCCAGTATAAATGGAAGAGCTCTTCTGCAAAGGCTGGTTTGCCATTATCTGCAGCTTGTAGTTAAACAGTAAACCAGTTAAACACAAATGCAGAAGTGTTTTGTGCAGTCTGCCTATGTAGCAGACTTTGTGGTGCGCATATAAAACTAAGCCATACAAACAAAAGCTTGTGCAAGCTAAATCCCATTTTAGTATCAGAAATCAAGACATATTTGTTGCATATTCCCAGAACACCCTTTAGTAATGACATAATAGAGAAATAATTCATTTATAGTGAAAAATATAGTGAAAGTAGTCCAGGGTGCTATGCCATCACACCTTTCACTGAATTTCACTGAATTTTTAGAGTTGGAAGGGACCATAGAGATCATCTAGTCCAACTCCCCTGCCAAA
>JAOXNO010000078.1:20863470-20885344 GCA_028565335.1 Limnodromus scolopaceus | reverse complement strand
TGTTGCCCTTCGCTGGACTCTTTCCAGTAGCTCCCTGTCCCTCTTGAACTGGGGAGCCCAGAACTGGATGCAGTATAATTTAACCATCTTAAAATCTGTTGAATTTTCCTTTGGGCTACACTCCACTTTGCATCATGTCACCCTCCTTCCAGAACTCCATTCTCTCTCCTTAGCACAAAATTTCTGCTGAAATGTCTATTGAAAATATTTAGCTTTGTTCCTTCAGCAAATTTCTTCATTTGTCCTGCAGACATCATAGCCATAGTACACACTGAAACATGTAAATCATATGCCTTTTCTCTCCTCTAAGCTAATAAATCAAATTGAAGTATTTTATTTCTTTTTAATGCTGTATTACATGTCTAAAATCCAACTAAAACATCTTCAAGTGCTTCACATTATCTACAGCTCTTCTGGATGCTATTAACATTCACGTAAGTGGAATGCTGAAGACCGGAGTTTGTTGCAGGGGGTTCTCTGGCTCTTTTAATGCCTTTTTTTTTCAATTTAAAGCACTTTTAGCAATGGCATTATGCTCTTCTCTTCCCCCATGGAGGGGTAAAAAAGAGATGCTATTAGGTATGCAGCATGTACAAATTCGTATGTCAGTCAGATGGCTATGTAAACTACTGAAGGTTACTAGAAAAGCTAGTATTAAGTGTTAACCTCCATCTCACCATTCTCTCTTATACATACAGGAAAGTAATCACACGTGCTGAAGAAGGCCTGATTTCGGACGAGGACAGCTCAGCCTTACTCCCAGCAGGACAAAACAGGTTCTAAATGTTCTGGGACTTCAAAGCCTGTGGCTCTGGGCAGCTCTCACCCCTGAACAAGAGGCCCCGCTGGTCCTTTGTGACTCTACCTGCTTATGACACCAATAACTGCAGTGGGATTTCGCTGGCTTACCATACCCGAGAATTTTGTTTCATCACCCTCAGGAGTAATTGCTGATTGACAGTAGCGTGAGTATAAAATTACGTGAGTACTATTAATACACCAACTTACAACTGAACCTTTGTGTTAAGTCGTCTTACTTCTAAACTGGCATCCTGATGTCTTACATTGGAAAACTAGTATTGAAAGTTGTTTTACAAAATTTTTTGTATCAATATGTCTTAGCAAGCCCTGGAGCATCACTGTTAACCATAGTTCATGGCAATGCAAAAACCAGTCTGATAGCAGATGTTAATCTATTCCATTCTGTATTAACTTCCTAACAAAGACAAATGCTACCTTAAATCCTGCGAGA
This sequence comes from Limnodromus scolopaceus, assembly GCA_028565335.1. NCBI lineage: Eukaryota > Metazoa > Chordata > Aves > Charadriiformes > Scolopacidae > Limnodromus > Limnodromus scolopaceus. Next base: position 20,884,092 of record JAOXNO010000078.1, on the reverse strand, counting down.
GCATTTTTTTAATAATCTAAGAGAACATCTGATCTTCATTAGGTTTTGTAAATACAAATTATTTAGCTATATGTAATTTGTTATTAATGAGCACTTAAGGACAACTCACCTTTTCAAGTGTACAGCTCAATTTTAATAAATACCAGAATAAAGAGATGGAAGAGATCTGTGACTTAATTATTTTCATAATGAAGGAATGTTGATCAGCAGTTTTCAAAATAATTAAGGCAGTTGTCCTGAGATTTAACAGTATGCTTTATATGCCATTGTAGCCATTGAAATGTTTTGTTGTATAAAATTACTGCACATTGTCCACTAGAGAGAGCTGTTGCAAAATTTTTTCCCAACAGCTCTTGAAAACTATTCTTTCATTAACTTATAACCAAAATTATTAAATTCCCCATGATAGGTGCAGATGAATCATGTAATAAACATATATTCCAAATAAAGTGTAGGCAGTAGTATCATTAAAGGGCAAATGGATATACCTAACAAGGCATTTCTATATTTATATGATAATTAAAAAAAAAAAAAAGAACCAGCAACACTTAAACAAAAAACCCCTCAAACAGAAACTGTTTCTCCTTACACTATCAGACTATGAGGAATGGGAGAAATGCTTGAAATTTCACAGAGCGTCTTTAGAGGCTCTGGAGGAGAAGGTGCAGCACTAATTCTGGCTCTGTTAGACAAGAGAGGGATGTCTAGTGACTGCAGAGTAGAAATAAGATGCACGATGCACTGGCAGCCATGATGTAACGTAGAAACCTGTTTTACTTCATTGCAAACAAATGGACAATATATATTGTACAATATATAATAAAAATACAGCCGATACAAGTGCCACTAATTAACAAAAAACCTAATGTTAAGACTTAAAAATGCTCGTTTTTGTAATATATACACTGCAGTAATAAGCCACAATAAATACATCAAATTCCATATCATTCATAATAAATACCGAAAATATAAATACAGAAGAATACAGTTAATTTGAATAAATTATTACAACATAAGGTCTAAGTTAAGTTCTGTTGAATATTATTGTAGCTTATATTACCCTTTGGCATCTTTGATGTTACAACTTGTTTTAAAAAACCGGAAAGGAAATTAAGGAAATGTGTAGTTCATGAAGCTTAAAATTATTTCCATGTACAGATTTTAAGATGAACTTTCTTTCCCTTTGCTTCTTCAAACAGTTTAAAAGCAGCAGTCCAATTAAATATGTTGCTTTATTGTTGAGATCTCCACAATTTTTGTATGCAAGATCATCTGCAATGGAAAATGGTAAGTACTTAACATAATTATTTTTCTCCAAAAATTAGCAAAATTAGAAGTAATGTACAAATTTTAAACAAATGGCTGCAATTACACCACAATTTACTAGTCCCATTTGAATGGATTACACGTCTGAAAGATCATCAAGTTAAGAGCTTTTGAATCCATGCCGTGGTGCATTATTTACAACTTCCCTAAATAAATTTCAAAAGCAGTTTTATATTCCTATGGGGGGGGGTGTATATATATATATATATATATATATATATATATATATATATATATATATATATATATATATACATACACACACGGAGATGAACCTTCTAAAAGACAGGGCTGGACTAGACAGTGTAAATGTTACATACTTTGCATTTGTTAAAAAAATTAAACACTTAAAACAATGTAGTAAGTGTTGGTTTTGTGGGTTTTTTTTGCAAAATTGTTATATACTAGCTGTAGATAGAAACAAATAAAATAATAACCATTGCCATGTTTTATGTTAACAGGTATTAAGCAGTACATAAGTATTAATAATTTTATTTGTAAAAGGTTATTACACCAGAATGCAATTAAACTTAAAAGACCAACTTTACCAAGACAATATTACAGGCTGAGGCTCTTAGGAATGGATTTGTAATCTACAGATTTTGACTATTTTTGCACTGTTAAATGTCTAGCGCTTATTTTACATCAAACACTTTTTTTTAACATGTTTCACAAACTACACTTCAGACGTATTTCCATAGAAGTGCCTACAATCAGTCAATTAAAAGAAGGGCCCAGTTGTTAAGCACTGTTTACGTGGGCATTGTTATGCGAGAACTGAAGTGGTGGTATCTCTGTGAAATGGTTTTAAAAAAAGAGCATGCTTGCTTCTGGTTTTGTTTTAAGAGAACCAGCTGCCAGTGCACACGATGATGTAATCTTTTCCAGAAGCTGAAAACTCGTGTTCAGTCTGTTTATCAGAGACTCACAAAGGGATAGGTGGTTCTTTACAGTGATCGCCAGTACCACAGCAAGGCTGGCCTTCACCCATATGCCAACCCAGAAGTTCGTCCTTAAGAACATCTTTAAAAAGTGTAAGACAGAGAACACTGGAAGAATTAGCTGCCACAATGTACTAAGTCTCATCCCAATGAAAATCCCAAACTCTAATGCTAATAAAAAGGACACCTATTACTTCTTTCCTTTAGCTGAGAAACACTTTATATTAGAACATGTGCTTTGGACCAGAGGTAACAAAAATGATACTGAACATGACTTTTCAGTTGACGTAGACAAATGAAAGACATGGCAGCAATGCTTCCAGGGTGTTGCTTTGCTTTGTAGTTTTTACCCCATGCTTTTGGATAAGTCTTTTATTTAATGTCTGCCTGTATACAACTGTTACGGAAAAATTACATTTCCTGTTTGCACCGAGTTCACGCGGTTTTTAAAAAATATATTAAATAAGAGAATTAGTATTATGATCTAATGTGGCCAAGCTTGTAGTGAACATGCATCATCCTTGCTCTGGGGATAGCTTAATTTCCTTTTTTCCTTCCTTTTCTTTTATATATAATGTTTTCTTTTGCCCTTTTGAAGAAAAAAACTGTCCTCATCAATCTACCTCTAACCTTCATCCTTCTTGACATCTAAATTGCCCTTTCTATTCTCCACTCACTCACTCCAGGGTGTATCCACCTGTGCCTCAAGGCGAAGGATTATCTTGAACCTTTTGTTAGAACAGTGATGTTCATTTGTATCTTCTGCCATTTCTCCTCTCCATCAAGAAAAGCTAATCCAGTCTTCGTGGCTTGTTGGAAAAGTGCACAGTTAGAAAATGTACACAAGGCAAACTTCTTTGACTGGGTTCTATTTAACATTAATTCATAAAATACCTAAGTAAAACAAAAGTGTCATTGCTAAGATCCAAATTAAAATAACTGAGTAAATAGATGAATGAATGAAATTTGCCTTCTGACTTTTTTTTTTTTTCCCCTCAGCCCTGAATGAAGGACTATCATCTTCTCAACTGGCAATACAGAGCATCGTGAATATGGTTCTTCAGTCAGTGGGACCTTCTGTGTACTGGGTACCATCCTATACAGCAGTAGAGTAATACTTTTAACTTTTCCTTTTTAGCATCTAATTCACTTCTATTTTATAAAAGGGTGCTTTGAATTTATTATTTATTACTTATATTAAAGGAAAGAAAAAAAATCGTATCAGTAGTTTGAAGGAAACTTTTTGTTCCCCTAAATTACAGTTTTCTGCTTTCCCTAACCTTGGATTTTCATCCTGTACTGGGGACCATGCTGTATGAAGAATGAGACTCTTCCCCTGGATCTACAGGCCTCAGGAGACAAGGATCCCCTACCACATCTCTGCAGCCTGCGGGGGAGTTTTCCTTCCGATTTGTTTGTGCGTATGGACAAGTCTCTATGTGCGTCTCGACCCCCACTGGCATCACTTAAGAGTCAATGTGGGGGCTATATTTCACCACAGTTCTGGTCTATCTACATGCTAATGTTAAGTGAAAAACAAAATGAAGTCTTTTAGCAAAACAAAGGATAGATAGCACAGAAGACACGAAGAGTTACCCTTGTGCTTGATTTTCATCAAAAGCCTTACTGTAAACATACCTTTCCCAAACACAAAGATGAATGGAGGAAGGAAGAAAAAAGGAAAAAAGCTGCAAAACAGGTGTTTCATGAATTGGATGTTCTTACAAAAAGGAAAAGTCCTTGGTACCATCCACTAGGATAGCAGAAAGTTCTCAAGGATGTTGTAACTTTCCTCCTTAAATGAAACCAATACTCTGGCACATTTATTAGCAATAAAATTAAAAGCCACCTCTGATTCCGGAGTGGGAAGAGACAGTGAACATGAAGCATTTATGAAGAACTCAAGCATGTGTTGACTCAAGATATCTTTACAACTAAATCACACTTGTTCATCACTTTACAATGTTCGTGCTTTGGACTTCACACTTCTTGGAGAAAATGGACAATTCGTAATTTGCACATGGACAGCAAGTACAGAAAACAACAAAATTAAGGAATATTAAAAAAACTGGAAACACTGAAAAAGCAAATGTTGAGATTTCTCATACCAAGGAACATGTTAATGAACTAGACTCTGTTTTGAAAATAACAGTAGATTTCTACCATTTTAAAAAAATAGTAATCAGATTTAGTATTTTAGAAATAAATTCTATAGAATATATTCTCTGAGTTAATTCTAGTTTTTCTAAGTATTTTACATCAAATGTTCTGCAACCGTAATAAAGTAGATGATAGAATTGCGCTTTAGTCCCAGTGGGAAAGTGTAACACCCCTAAACACTTAAGGATTTCCCAGATCATCCTCTTCTGTCCCCTCTTCCTGACTGCTTCAGGAAAATAAACAACTGGCACAATGAACACGAGTGTACACGGGAGTTTCTTATTTAGTGAATGCCTTTTAAAATAATACCATGGGTCTCTCTTACTTTAGCTCTGAGTAAGGGCACCTGCTTCGCTACAGGAGCAGCGAGGACAAGGAGTTTCAACTGAGAGAATTCAGCTGGAGGAAGAAGACAACGTGCAGTGGAATGAGACTGCCTGTTGCTGCCAAGTACGGTGTTGCAGGCAAACCGCAGTCCTGCTGCTCAAATGGTAAGCACTGCACAGGTAAATATTGTATAGTCAACACAGCTTTTATTCTCATTTTCACTGTGAAATTTATCATTAAGTTTTTGCTCATTAATCCAGTTCAAAAAAACTTGCTTTTGCTCTTTGAATTTATTTTCATTTCTGAGCTGAGTAGGGCTTTATTGGGAAACTGACTTAGTTAGCAGTATAAAACTTTAGCTATGATGCCAAAAAAAGAGGGGGAAAAACCAGTATTTTGCCCGTTTTATAGAACTATTATTATCACATTACCTCTGAGTACCTCAAAAACCATAGCACAGAAAATGGAAGTGAAATAGCAGGACAAAGGCAAAGCCAACAGAACCCAGGTCTCCTCTGTCTGAGCCCAATACTCTCTATGTGGTATGTCACATTTCTATCAAAGAGTCGGGAACACCTGAAATATCAAAAACCATAATGCATGCAAATGTACGTATACAATCTTTAACAAACTAGCTGTGACGATATCCTCTCGATTGTGAGGCAGGGGATGCTACATGATCAGTTTGTTAGCACGTTTACTGAAATACAACACCCAGATAAGATTAGAAACTGGATCTGGGTCATTTAGCAATGCAGTGAGTAACACCACCATGAATACTACAGGCAGTTTCTGCAGCAACTGTGACAAAAGGCAGGATCATTTGTTAACTGACTCAGTTAACAGATCAGTGAGCTGGCTGAACCATATTTATAGCGAGTGATGGTTATTAGCATAGTGTAATCAATGGCCTTAAAATAGATAAATGTCAGCTCAAATTATGATTCACTAGCAAGAACTTACGTAAATGAAAAACATTAAAACTTTACAAATCTAGAATTATCTGATGAAAATGGCATAGCGCTCATCAAAGAATTAATTATATTTTTTTAAAAAGGAAAGAAATATTAGAAACTTTTACTGAGCAGCTTTTATTTTTTTAAAGAATGGTCCAGTGGGCATGAGTTATAGGACTTACGAAACAATTGCAATTGCTGCAATTTTGCCAGAAAAGCTCTAATTCTGTCTGAGTTTATATATATATATATGAAAAACTTTAACAATGCATTTTTTCCAGGAGGCAAAATTCACATTATAGGCAAAAAGGCACCCAGTTTTAGGTGCTGTTCCAGTGATGATCTGTGTGAAAATTCTGTTTTAACAGAGGGGAATGTTTTTGTTATGATTCATTTTTTTCTGCACTACATAGTGTAATCATAAACTACCTAGCAATTTAGTATCTGGCTGCTTTGGAGTGATTATCAGTAGCCAGGGATCTTGGGAAATGAGGCTGATACAGCTATCAGTAAAGTAAACATTTCCACAAATGATACAGTTATCAATACAGAAGCAAATACTGCTGTTTATCATTTAGTAACCTAATACTTTTAGCAGGCAGAAATAAGATTACCCAAAATGAAAGAACTGTTTATCAACATGAATTCATTCTATGAATATTAACCAACTGGGAAATGGGACACATCATATATTATTATAACATCAAAACGTTTTCCATCCCATGATTTATCTTTCCTTATATGAAGGGCACTTTTTTTCTTCTAAACTAAACGTGGAAGTCTAATCAAGGGGTGGGAATGTTGCCTTTCATCTGATTTCTATAGCCTACTCTGGATGTCACAATTAAATTAACCTATCTGTTTTGGTCATGGCTGTGCCTTTGGTTTTTTGGTTTTTTTCACTCTAGTCAACTTGTATGTGCTAGAAAAGGCCTTGGCTTTGTTATCTGCTGGTATGGAATTGTCTGGGGAACAGGTTTACCCTATATTGAAAAAAGAGGTTTCTGGATTTTTTCTCTCTGTTTTTAGGCCTGTTGATATTATTAGTATAGCTACCAGGAAATCTCCATGAATTACGAACAGACTTGACTTTGTAACTTGTTGCAAGAACTAAACAAGATTTGTTTGCTTTGTGTCCTGAGATCAGATCTTGATCACAAAACACCAGATTGGATCAAAAGAAAGGTATTTCTATCTATATTATCACCAGGTAGTTAAGAATATTTTTTCAACATAAATCTTTATTCCACACATTTTACTCTGTGACTCCCAGGAACTGGCTACTTTAAGCAAGCTCTTTATATAATCACGGCCTTCTCTACCCTGTCACAAGCTGGTGCTTGCCATCCTATGCTGCAAGCTTTAGAGAACTCAGCTGCACTCACCACTGATGCCTCAATGGTATGGAACATATACATCAAAGTACTCAGAAATTTATACAGATGCTAATATTAAGGAGGCCTGGGGTCTGTAGCCTGTGCCAATGGAGATATTAAACAACTATCATCTCAGTAGTTTAAAGGCAGCCGAGATGTATTTTATAAAGTCAATCACTTACTGTGCTTGCTAACATTATTAAAGATATTTTTTCATAGGAAAGCACAGGGGCCAAGAAAATAATTGCTTATTGCTCAGTAAGGGAGTGAGTAATGAAAAAAAAAAAAGTCATTTAATTTTCCCCTGAGAGAAATACCCTGGTAAAATGTGCATGATCCAACACGCTCTGAGGTTAAAAAGCTGCTATAATTCACAGCTACCGTCCCAGCTCAAGTAGAAGGGATTTGTGCTTTTGGTGCTGGTGTTGAGTGAGAGTGCCAGATTTCAGCCTGTTGTTAATGCAAGATGCGTATATACACAGAGGTGTTACATTTGCCCATAGAATATCCTGAACAGAATAATATTATTCTTATTCTTAGATACAGAACTTTTTTTGAGCTAACATGTTTCCCTTTAAAAATAAAGCTGGGTATTTGCTGTGTGGAATTGGAGAATACCAGTGCTTACCTGGCTACTCGGCCTTTAGAGAAAGACTAGAGAGTTCTGTGACCAAGAGGACGAGAGGCTAAAGAACTGCTGAGCCAGATAACCAACGTGACTGCGCTTTCCCAGGAGATGGAATATGTTGCAAGTGTGGAATCCAATCCCTAGAGAATTAGGGCTTTTTGATGCAGTTCATATAAAACATGTAGGACTTCTTGTGGAAACAAGTAAATAAAAAACCTTTCCAGCTACTACATGGAGTAAAAATATTTTGCTAATTTAGCATAAAAATGAGAAATCACTTTGCCCAGATTTCATATAAAAACATGAAGAAGTCAACTTATTTTTTTAAAAAGCATATTTTAAACCTGGCAGGTTTTCTACTGGAGTACTGTACATGATGTTTTAAAGAGCTTCTAACCAGAAGTCACAGTTACAGAGCTAAAATTTACACTGTGTTTACATGCATACTGTTAACCATCTAGATTTGACACAGATAAAAACTAAGATGCTGATCCTTATTTTGACAAACAAGAGAGGACTACATTTCAACCCACTTGATGTATAATAAATAAAATTTCTGTATTTGAAGAACAAAAATCATAAATAGACTTTGAAATCAAAATAAGACAGTGCAGGATTATCAGTGTACAGAAAAGCAGGTATAAAAATACCTCCCTTTCTAGAAGAAAGCAAGGTTGGTTATTAAATTAAAGGTTGAGATACAGCAGGTATTTTAATTCCCGTTTCATTTAAAAACAAATGGTGTAAAAAGTAACGGATATCCATGTGATGCACGTGCTATTTTGCTTGCAAACTTTAGCAGATACAAAATTTCTGAAGCTCTTTCCTCACTGAATTCACTGGTTCCTAATTAGATCAAATGACTCTGTACATTTGAGATACAATCAGAAGTCCACAAAAGCCAGTCTCGTATTTCATAAAAACTGCTAAATATTTAGGAAATCTAGACACTTCCACATTTTTTTTCCATGCTTCATTTAAACTTTGATCAGCAAGACTCTGCTTTTATAAATTACCTACTGACATACTCATAAACTGGCTTGGGAAAAACATACAGGTTTTGTTACAATGAATTTTAAGATCTTACATACACCTCAGAGTCTGGAGCTATGGCATTTCTCCAAAGTAATTCACAGTTCCCGCAGTTAATACAGTACTACAAAAATGGCACTAAAGTGCATAAATATATGAATGTTGGGCTAAAAAAGGTGCTGTGCAAGCTTAAGCTACTGCTTTGCCATTATATACAACATAATTTTTCTTTGGGGAGGGGGGTACTAGTTCTGGAATGCCACTGATTTTAATTTTAATGGAGGATTGTCTACCTTTCACCTTTCTAGAAGATGTAAATGCCCCCTTTCTGACTCTGCTGTTTGTCAAGAACAGTAAAAGAGAAAATAGTACACTCTAAAAATGCATTTCAATATAATGTAACAGAAATAGTATTTTTAAAAAAGTATGAATACATGGTACTCCAGATGAAAAGTGGACATGCTCTTTGTAACTAGATACGGATCTTCTGCTCAAATGAACGTGCTGTTCATTTTTATCAAAACAAGAGTACTAAACTACCATAAATAAAATACATACAGTACAGAACAATTAAAACTTTTTTGTACAGTAGTTACTTTTACATTAAACTTACCACCTTTTCAGATATGTTGAAAATTAGGACTCTAAACATGATTATTTCAAAGTATCATTTTTAACAATCTTGCACAGGCCCGACAATCAAAAACACGAAGCTTTGATTCAGATAGCTTGGCAGGTTTCACATACTTTGACAGGTAGGCTACTTTGAAATATGTTGGGTGTGTTTTTCACTTACGTGTTTTTATTTTTATCAAAAGACAGTTTGATTACTTTTATTTAAATCTTTACATGAACTTTTTTTGTGCAATACCGCTGCCAGTGTAGCTTGAGAAAACAAAATGTGTCTGGAACATGACTACAGTCCAAATGTTGTCTGCTTCTTAAAAAAGTAAGATTCTAGGAAATCCAATGTGAGTGCATTTTAATACAGGCAGTCAGTCCTAGAATAATTTTAATATTAAACAGGTACCGTTTCTACCACTGGTGATTTGATGCACTCTTCGTGCAGTCTGCTCTTTTCTGGGAGGTTTAGTGAATTCTCAGCAGGGTGCTCTTGTACACAGCTGTCGCCATTCAAAGTTGAAACAAAGCCATCTTGAGAAGGACCTTTCAAGTATGAGTGAAATTCCACTTGAGGGTGACTTGGCCTATGCTCAGTGTATAAACTGTTACATGGAGCACTGCTATCACCTTCAGAAGATGAGCAGCAAACAATCACTGAGGGATTTGCAGAAGGGTAATGAGGGCTGCTAAAAGTTTCCTCTGATTGCCGCGTGTAGTCAACAAACTGTTCTGAAGTCACGTTGTAAGGCACCAGAGAAAGACTACCATTCTTGACAGCATCCCTTTCTGAATAAGACTCACCAATCTGGTTAGCAGTGCCAGCAACATGGTTCTCTATTTGGTAATACAGATTTGAAGAGTTAGTATAGTATGAGGCGGTTTTAGAGTGGTTTTCATGCACAGCAGTTCCATCAGAGTAGCAAAGGACAGAAGGAAGAGGCACCATATCAGCATGGGAACCCATGCTTTCTACAAAGTCATCTGCTTTTTCTTCCTCATCATCTTCCTCCTCATCTTCCTCTTCCTCTTCATCATCATCTGATTCACTAGGGGCTAAACTCTGCGTGCTAGAATCTGTAACTCCACTACAAAAGCTACTCCCGTCTTCCTCTTCCTCCTCTTCCCCTGGGCAGCCCAAGTCCTCGGCTGCCTGAGAATGGATAACTGCAGCCGGAGGTTCAGTCTCAATCTCAAAATTTTCTGCAATTGAATATTCAGCTGGATGGGGTCCTGGGCTCATAGAACTAGTGTGTGCACTTAGCTCACTGTGGCAGCCATTTAGTGCTGGAACTTGCTGCTCTCTGTTTTTCTCCAATTCAAGTTTCATTATTGTGTGCAAAAAGTGAGTCCGTACACGGATAGGATTAAATTCAATTCTACCTGCTGTATTGCTACACCCTTCTTTAGTGCAACCGCATGGAAAAGACATACGATCCACCTTTTAAGAAAAAGAATACAGATTAACAATACACAGCTTAAACCTGGTGCTATGACAGAACCTAGGCAGCCTAGAGAAATACAGTGGGATTCACCTTGAGAAGTATTTGTAGGAACAGTCAAAGCTAACAACAATTCAGAGGGTTGGCCCTGGAATTTAGCACTGATGGGAACAATAAGGGACCCATACATGCACCAACGTTGCAGAGTAGGAAAAATATGTTTCTGTTCCCTAGGTGAAAGCAGCATGCAGTGGAACAAAAAATTGGTAGTTTTTCTGTTTATGGATCTGCTACAGCTTTTCTTCACGTTGTGCTCAAATCCAGGCAAAAGCATAACCAGAAAGAGTCTTAAAATTTGGTAAAAATCATGGAAACTATAAACCTATTGAAACAAAATGAATTATGTATAAAAACCTTTATAAAGGTGTTGCTAATGGTGACACCTGACCACAGAAAGTAGGAATAAAAAAACTCAAGTACATTTTAAAAGATATTCCAGTCAATTGCAGATGCAATATTGTGAACTCAACAGACTGTGGGCAAAACTTCTGTATCTAATGATAGCCATCCTAAATTTATAAAAATGTGACTGAGTCCACAAGTGGGATAGCTCAATTCGATAGCTTAAGGTCTATGATTTTCATCTACACTATAATAACCTAAACATCAAATACAATGCAGAGGAAAACTATATAATACAACACAGTATATCTTCCACGCGTGAAGATGAAAACAGGAACAGCAAAGACAATATATTATTTAAACTAGCAGAGAAAGTTTAGCTTGGATTTAAGAAATGATGAAAAATGCATTCAGGAAGAAATCAACTCAGTTGCGTAACAGTGACTCCGGATAATTAGTGGAAACATCTTTTAGGGAACATTTTGGGACATTTACAGCTGTAGGTAGGACACTACGTAAATGTACAATATGAAATACCTTTGCAGTCTGCAGAGGAAAAACTACCTGCTGTATCAGCAGATGTATTTCTTATTGCCTACATGCAAGTTTATCATGCACACATATTAAGTATCATGCATGTTAAATACGGGATGGTACCACAGAGTTTCACTTATTGTTTCTCACTGAGTTTAGAATATAATTCCCATTTGAACAGTATGTATGTGAATTGTCTCTAAAATAAAAGGCAATTTCCCTTCTGAAATCTGCAGGCTACTGGTTCTTCTGTTGTCTGCATTTGCATATTTAGATAAAGGCCAAAGAGGAATACGAGGAGCAGAATATTTATATAAGAGCAAAAAACCTCCCCAAAAATAAACAATGTATGTGCCTAAACCAATCATACAATAAATAAAGATGTTTAGAGATTGTTTGTACTGCACACTATATACTCTTATCTGGGCCTTAAAAAAACTGCCTTGAGATCTGTAAGTGTTCTCATTGAATAATTAACCTAATTAATTTCCAGTAGTTTTAACTTTAGCAACAAAAAGTACACACATGTGCATGCACACACACCCTCCCCCCTCCTTGATAATTAAATAACGTCAATAATGCAGACATTTACCTGACATTTTATGCCCGCAAGGCTGCAAGTGCAAGTTTCTGGATCGCAGAACACACGGCAGTCACAGCCACAATCCTCTCTGGACAGGCGGATGGCCCGCAGCTCGTGTTTTTCTTCCACATCAATCTTCTTCACCCCAGAAGCTCGCAGCAACGCCCTTCGCTTTTTTGTCGGCAGGGGTTGTAGAAAGAAGTACTCATCTACTTCAGTGTTGTCTAGATCAATATCATCATCAGAAATATCATCCAGTGTCAGGGTATTAGCTTCTTCAGATTCCACTGTACCATTCTTTGTCATCTGTTGCACAGACCAATTAACAAAGTCCTTAAACTATACCCACATATACACATATATATGTGTAATGCATTATGAATGTGGAAAGCTGTATGTAAAAATGCTGCATGACTGCCAGTAAGTTCCAGAATATGATTACGGATGGGATGAAAAGGCAGTTCTTTCCTATTTAACATGTGAATTAAATACACGTTTTCAGTTTCATGTTTATCATGAAGCTAATTTTTTTTGTTAGTTTCTAATTTCTTATCTGTTCTTTATGTCCTTTATATGCCCTTCTAAAATTCTAGTCTTTTCTATATTGTTTCCTAAGATAATTTTTGAGCCCTTAATTGATTCTACTTCCTGTCTCTGGGCTCCTTAAAATTCTTCAGTATCCCTTCTGAGACAGTAATTACACTACCAACACTGTTTCAGGTTACAACTCATCACCGATTTCTAAAATAGTGTATGTTATGTACTATTTGCCATCCTGTGCCTCCGTAGCCTGACAAGTTATTTGCTGTTTGTACAGCTGAGGTCACAAAGCCGTATTTCCGCTTGATCGTTTGGGCAGATGTCTGTGTTTGCTTCTTGAGTTGACAACTTTAAGCCTGGAAGTCACTTAAATTTGCCCCTTTCTAGTTACATTACTTCATGTTTATTTGCAATATATTTCACAGCGTTGATGCACACAGCTCCTTCCAGTCCTCTTCGGTCCTGAAACTAACACAGTTAGCTTTGAATTGTCACCCATTTTAGTACTTCATTAACCAGTCCATACTATTCTTAGGTAGTTAATGAATGAATAAACTTAGAAAAAAAAAAAATTGTTAACCTCTTATGGAGGATCTTGAGAGAAATTTTTAGAGGATTCCTGCTCTTTTTCTAGGGATATGAATTTTTGAGCCTCTGTAGATACAAGTATCCCGGCACAATATTATTATCTATGTATAGTCTAGCTCTCAAACCTTTCAAAAATTGTTTTAAAATTAAACAGCCATGAACATCAAACACAAACATCCAGTGCCACTTCCATAAGACAGCGTGGTTCTCTACCATGGTCCTGTAACTCATCTCATATAGAAAGGGGTGTGTATGTTCAAGGAGAAAAGAAAAAAAAATTACTGCACTGAAGGCAGGTTAATTTTCCCATCCGTGGTAGAGCTCACTGGTTATAGCTGCCAGATAACACAACTACAGGGTTTATAAATGCTCTTCTACAGAGAAAATTGCTTGAGAATCAAAATAATATCAAATGCTTAAAAAAAAGATGAGCAAGTGTATTTATATGATTTATTTTGTCACATAAGAAATCCCTTTTCTTTTACTATTGTTCTATGAAGTAATTTTGCTTAAAATGGAAAAACAAACAAAAAACCCCAGAGTCCTAAGGTTCACCCTGCTCTACGTAATATTCTCAATTGATGAGGCTGCTGATTTACACTAGCCGAGAACCTGGTCTCATACTTTTGTGACTAAAACATGGTCCAACTATGTGATAATTATACACTGATGAGGTCTCAGGTGTTAATTGCACTAACGGTATCATCACGGGCACCATTATGACCTCAAAAAAATGGTCCCCGGTGAATGTAATTTGAATGTTTCTTACCTATAGAAAAATAGCCATTCAAATTCTTTCTCTGTTTTCCCTTATTTACTTGCAGAAAATTTCAGCTTGGTTTGTTATTCCAAATAAATTTTTAGACACTAGTTTTAAATAAATTTGAAGTCATAACTACTGTTACTTGTTTCTTGCGCATTTCAATCTTCAGGCATTCAATAATTATCACTGTAAAGGTAACGCCCCATTTTTCTGCTACTAAATCCTGTCACCTCCATCTAGGTATGCTTTTTATGTGCAAGAAAGCAGTCCCGAGTCTTACCCATTCCACTATTTCAGATTTTATTATATTCCCAACTTTTTAGTTTTCCCATTTATAGTAACAGTTTGTCCTTTCCACAGTCTTTTGGATTGTAACTGTCATTTATGGCATATATTTGATGGTCAGCTGCTACTAACTGCTTACTCTTTTTCGTAATTGCTGGTTTGTGTTTATAACTGTGCAAGACAATTACAGGAAAAAAAAAAACCCTAATTATTCCTGACCTGTAAAGTCAGGTTAAAAGCAATACTCTTGCCTTGGAAGGAGAAGAGTCTCAGTGTCACGGCTGGCAGTCCCTGCCTGCGGTGCACGTGTACACATTACACCGCACAAAGAAAAGTTCCCCTGCCATCAGTCATCATCCCTTCTTGGCGATTCAGCACCGTATTCACCTCCTGCCGAGGTGTCCTCCCACTTCCTCAACTCCTCTTTACAGGCTTGTTGTTTCCTTCTCTTTTCAATGTATTCTCAATCCTTCCCCATAACTGCTGCCTCTGGAGTTCGTGCATTCCTTTTATTTCATGTTTCAGTTTACTTACCATGTCCGTTAGCCCTATAAGATTCAAATCACTTTATGCGCATATACTTCCAGCTCTTCACCTTAAACACAGGTGTTTTCAATATGTCCTCAAACTCCTTCAGATTATTTTGTTACTCTGTTTTCTACTGTTCATTTCACTTCACAGTGGCTAGGAGAAGAGGGGGTAGTAGCTCCCTGATCAGTTCTGCCTGGCCCCGGGGCAACGGAGAGATTATTTACACCAGGTATTTCGATGAATTGGTTCAGTAAGGTAGGAAAGACAATGTTAGAAGTCACCCTTTTTCTATATAATCTACAGTGAGAGACAGGTATATCCACAGAGTAATTAAGTGCATCTTGAATTAGCTGTCTGAAACTAGTGGGAGGGAATACTCCACTGTACATGCAACTCAGCCTGAGTTCCAGAATGGCATCCTTGATCTTTTTTTTATATTTTTCATTTTTTCGGTCTATTTTTGCTGCCTTGCTTGCCTTTTTTTTTTTTTTTTTAAATATAACAGGAGAATGACCTACCTAAGAATTCTGACTTCTTCAACTTTAAATACACAAGACTCAAAGCACTCCTTAAGCAGATCCCTGTTATTTAACTTCCTGACAGAATCTAAGTTTGAAATTGGGGAAGGGGGAGAATTCTAATCCCTGCTTCTGTAATTATTTTAGTATTTTATTCAACTACTATTTAATAAAAATGAAGTTTCAGGGCTCTTACCCATGAGGTGAATGCTGTAAATGCTCATCTTACACAGGTTCCTATAGAACCATAGGAAGCCTGTCAGGTATTTCTCCTCCTGCAAATGTTAATTTATTTGCTGCACAGCGGTAGAGCACTAAGGAAGGGGCTCCAGTCCCGTGCTGAATAAATACCGCAGGCATCCAGCAGGCTGGGGAGCCCGACACCTGGGCATCACGTGGCATCAGACACCAGTTTGCCATTTCAAAGCACCTTAGCTCCTGACTCCTTTGCTGGATGACTTCCTTGCTGTTTCCTCTGATATTTTTCTCAATGTTGGCACACAAAGAACAAATGAATTAAGGAAATGAAAGATTCCAACATTTCTCAGACAAATAATTGGGTAGCTACAAAGGGAGGAAGATTATCAAGAGCCATCAAATACATTTTGCAATACAGAACTTCAGGGGAACATTAAGTTCTCTTGATTGTCATAATATTGCTCATCCGAATTAAACTTGGTATGTAGATGGGTAAAATTTCTCTCATAAAGCTAAAGGTTAATGTCATAACAACGGAACAAGGCAAGGGCCAAAGAATACATGAAGCCTTTGGGTGAAATTCACTTCAACTCTGTAAAATGTGAAAAATTCAGGTTAGACACTTCTGCCTGCACTAGCAATTGCTTAAGATTTCACAAAGGAAACCAACTGTGTCCACAGACCTGGGAGCCTTAACGTCACTAGGGTCATGCTAATCGTTTTAATAGAACTTAATTTGAGGAGACATTATGAGTGAACAATGTCACTCCTCCAGCCTATTTATGGTGCTTACTCATAGTGTTTTCTCAAATGACAACATATTAAAACAAAACCTACCTTGTACCTTTCATCTTGAAAAAATGGCTTTTATGTCCAGATTGCCATTAGAATTTTCACACTCTGCTGCTAACGAGTGTTTACGGCACTGTCAGCAGTGTTTACACCAAAGTGCTGGTGCTAAACGGCTAAAGTGACTAGAAGATAATTGTACAGTCTTTATGTGCTTTTAATTAAGAGAAGTTTTGGCTCTTCACTTTTAGCAAGTAAAATAATAAATGGTACCTAGTATTATAATAATCAATTCCAATAAATTCTTGTATTTCTCATTTTTTTTTAACAAATTCTACAACACAGAATGCATTCTACCGACAGACTTGCATATTTTAATCCAATGCAAAAAATTTTAAAACAGGGAAAAAAATTTAAAAGCCACACTGAAAATGTTACTTTCTGTTTGCATAATGGTTTTCAAACAGAAAACCCTTTTTGAGCAAACTTTCCCCTACTTCATTTTCTTCATTTTTCCGTGCAGATGCACAGTAATTTTGATGCAAATCCTGATTAGTACATTTTCATTAAATATCGTAATTGCTGACACTGTCACCTTAAAACTCTACAGCATCTCCATTTTGTGTTCATTTAGAAACCACATGAATGACCAAGCAGCTCTTCCACCTCTATAATGGGAAATCAGCAACACCCAGTTGTCTTAAGCAAATAAAACATGCTCAATGCTTTACAGTGATTCTTCACTAATTCAGTGACTCCTGGATTTGCTTATGGGAGACAAAGTGCTTTTATTTTATTTTTTTGCCCCAAGTGTATAATCAGGAATGCAACTATGCTCGAGTTTAATGGACTAGTTAAAAAAGGAAGTTTTCTGTTCCCTATGTTTTTGTACATCCTCTAGAGTGAAGAGAAATATTTTAGTCTAGTAAATGATTTAACACTAGTAAAATGTTACCGTTTTTACACCACGCTCAGGATTCTGAAGGCCTAACCAGAATTTCTTAATATTTAAATTGAAACTTCGGAGTCAGGTTACCAGTCTCAGAACATGCTAGTAAGCTATTCCCATATCAGCTGCTGAGGATTAATGAAGAAAGAATCCCACCACTGCTGAATTAAGTGTAAGGGAAAGGACTTTTCCATTTGGTAAAGGAAACAATTAAAATTAAAACAGAGGGAGAAACGCAAATCAGGCTTTCATTACTCACTGAATGCTTATGAAGAGATTTTGCTGGAACTTAACAGTCACAGTAAAGATTATTGTCCATTCAAACAAGTGACTGGGGAGATGGAAGAACACGCTGTATTTGGAAGAGGAGCAGAAAGTAGAGTCTATGTCCCAAAAAAGGAGTGGGCTGGAGTGAAGTAAGTTAGTTAATGAAGAAATGAGATCCATGCCAGCCAAGAGGCAAATCATGAAAGCACGAAGAGCCAAGCTCTACTCCATACAGATGAAGGCTAAAAGGCCTAAACGGGATCTGTGATGTTTCTTGACTTACTTTCTAGCTATAAAAAAGACAAGGGAAAGTGAAGTATTTGCATGCTTTACTATTCTTCACTCGCTCCACTGGGGATTCCTCTCTTTGAGCTGATTCCTGGAAGTCAGCCAAGGGATCTCCACAGAGTCACTGACTACACTGACACAGCTCGATTCACACTTGATGATCTGAAGATCCTGTGATGTGACATGTTCAGAGGTATCATCTCTATCTAGTGATAAGTCAGTAACGCTCTAAGGCTTTGGTTTCCAACCTGTACAAATATCTGTTTTTAATATGCCTTCCTCCTGAGTGGTTTTATGTTTGTTTGTTTTCATTATGACAGTTCACACTTCATGAACTATTTAAGAATCTATTTAGCTATTAAAATAAAAAACAGTTAAGAGACTGAAAAAAATAATTACAATAGTAAGGGTCATATATAATTCTTCAGGAGTTCAGACACAGAACTCATGAACATAGTTAATTCTATGGGAAAAATGCTGAAAGGCATTTCTTTTACTTATAGGGTGCCAGTTTGCTCTGGACAACTGTTAGTAGTATCTGGAACAGAGATATAATATCACAAAAGAAGGTGCTATGGAGAACAGCAGTTCGGTTACAATTCTAAATATTGTTCAATTTTACACAGAGAATTCATCTGAAAAAGAGCCCAAAATACATATAACACAAGCCATTGCACAGGAAGTCTTTCATCCACTACAAAACCGTAACAAAACCAGAAGTTTTGCCACCAGTTTTAAAGAGGCAGAAGGGACGCTTCCAAGAGCACAACCGCCTTCTCTACTCTCCTCTGCTCAACTTCACAGTTTCTCTCCTCTCCTATGCTATATTTAAAAAGACAGCTTCAAAACTGCCGCCAAGACTTGTTCTGACTAGCTAAACTGACAGAGCTGGTTAATTTGTCTGACATATTTCTTCTTTAACAGACATCCTTTAGTGAATTATTAAAGACACACAATCACATAAATGGGTACACTGAAGAAAGAAAACATTTTTAGTATTACTGTTTCTTACTTATTGCCAAATCCGCCCAAGTCGGCCAAGAAAATAAGTTGTTTCACTTTCTGTATTTATGATGTTATCGTTCCCTTGTCTAAGAGGGCACTGTGCAAGGGCCCAGGAGACTCATTCTCCTCCTGGCACTTCCAGACTTCTGGTGGACACCCTGGTCAAGGCCAATTTACACCCCCCTCTGCCTTCGCCTTCCTCTCTGTAGAAAACAGGGAGTAAAGAACAACCTCCCTGTAAAGCACTTTGAAGTACACATCAGTAAAAGCTACAGCAGTACTTGGTAATATCAAACATGTCTTCAGTAAAATAAAATTAAAAAACGAAAAGAAAAATGCCATTGTTTTGATTGAAAATGGAGTTGATAGAAGATAAAAAGTTGATAGGAAGAAATGTTTAACACCCACGCATTGGGCCTGTATAGCTCTGACACCGCTCATTTAAATAAATAAGGCAGGGATCAAAGACTTGAACAAATTTTACCTTTAGTTTTAGAGAATTGAGTTTTTCCTCCCTTAGATGCTCCCTTAACATCTCTCGGTGCAGCCTCTCCTGTTCCATCGCAAACTCTCCCAGCGTGTATTGGCGCACGCTGTTGTGGCGAGTAGACATTCCCAGTGTGCTTCCCCCTTGGCTGGGAACACTGGTGAAGCCTTGCCTTCTCGTGAAGTAATACACAGTAACACAGTTAAAATGGACATTTTTTGTTCTCTTCCGCTTCTCCCTCTTCAGGATTGAAGAAGCTGGAACAGATGCAGATTACAGTATGAATGATAACGTGTAGCCATAGAGCAGATTTGCCACTTGTGTAGTTCCATTTACCTTAACAATTCCTGACTATGTACACACTAAAGTTCTGAGATGTGCAGTCTACATGAGAAGATAACGTTAGAAATATATACCGTACACACAAACCTAGAAGCCATTGCAAACTGCTACAATCATCAACACTATTGTCTACTTCAGAACAGAAATTTTTGGCCAGGACAGTTGTGTTTTCCCATAGCGTTATAAAAATATTTTATCCTTTTACCAAGGAAGCAAATAAATCCCAGCAAAAGGAACTTCTTTCACAGTGTCACCTCAAAGACGGTGATCCACCAACTTGCTCCGCTTCAAAACCCTGCAAACAAAGCAACGCTGCGTATGACAGCAGCGAGGAGAACAGCAGACCCAGTCTCTCACAGGTCTCCATACGCTGTTACTACTCTGTCAGCGAGGCTTAGCTCTAGAGGTCTGTAAATGCATCCTTAAAGCATTGGATCACATTGGCAGAAAAATTCCTACCTCTTAGAATCTAAAATGTGAGAAATTAGTGTTAGAAAAACCATAAAGGCAGCGTGCATAGTGTTTCAGACTGTCTCAGAAATTCATGCCATCATCATCACAGAATAATACAAGAATAATGCTAATTAACAATCAGGTCTACTTCCTTTTTCCTTACCTTCATCATCCTTTCTGTTGCCATCTGCTGAACACACGTGTATCTGTGTGTACATATTTCACTGAATTTCACTGAATTTTTAGAGTTGGAAGGGACCATAGAGATCATCTAGTCCAACTCCCCTGCCA
>JAOXNO010000078.1:20835592-20854330 GCA_028565335.1 Limnodromus scolopaceus | reverse complement strand
AACTGGGGAGGCCAGAACTGGATGCAGTATTCCAGTTGTGGCCTCACCAGTGCAGAGTAGAGGGGGAGAATGACTTCCCTCAACTTACTCCCTAACCTGGTTGTTAAGCCTGGAGAAAAGGAGGCTGAGGGGAGACTTTATTGCTCTCTACAACTACCTGAAAGTATTTTATTTTAAAATCAAACCCAAGAATCTCTCAACCTGTTTGTATTACCTAATGCAAGTCAACCAATAATTTCAAGAATGTATTCTCATTAATAAGGAAATTCCAAGCCTGGTTGCAGGCAATATAAATAATTGCACGATGCCATGAAAAAAGAATGCCTGCATTTAGCTACAGCATCACACTTTAATCCATTTAGATTTCTATCACTAACCAGCAATTTAACATCCAGCTTAAGCTCAAAGCTCAGGGTAATGCCTTGTGCTACTTAACTCACACCAAATAAAACTTTTATCTTTCACATAAAGATAATTTAAGAGAAGCTAGGCCTTCCTATGGATTTCAAAAGTTTTGATACCTTCTTCCAAGTTCTGCATGGCCGCTGAGATGAGGCATACTCAATATGCTAGTGACTCTAGAATACTCAAACCGGTACTTTTAAAGGCCTATGGAAAGAAGTGCAATAGGGATGTATTTGTATTTTCAAATTCCTTGTTATCTTTAGTGGTAAAATCGAAATGGAGAGACCATTTAAAAGAGACTGAAGGTTTTTCTCAGAACCCTCACTCACCAGCCACAAGGTCAATTCACAATGACCCTAAGGCATCCCATACTCTTAAATCTTAATTAGCACAATGACAGGACCTTTGATTATGACTGGCTGAAGGATCACCTTATTAATGACAGTGATAATGTTTATGGCAAGATACAGATAATTGATGGAGGATATCAACTAGACTGTGTGATGGTTCAACCTCCTTTTGATCACCTTGTCAGATCAGTTGGTGCTGGAGAAGAGAACCCTCTGCAATAAAGGCATTACTCTGAAAGTTTCAGCTACACTACACTGAACTTGCAATGGCAGAGAAAATCAGTAGCTCCTCAAAATATGTTTCTTATGAGACGCATCTGTGATTAATGTGGTATGGGGAGTTTTTACCAGCACCCAAGTGCAAAAGACAGGACTTGATATGAGGTCTTCCCAGGTCTTTCAATTGCGTGCAATTCTGCAACTCAAATTTGGATACTTTTCTTACCAGAAAAATAGATCAAGCATTTAGGGGCAGGTACTTCTACAAGGCTGGAAGAATCCACCACACCTGAGATGGAGAGTGGAACCCTGCATCCCTCAGCACACGCAATTGCAGGAGCTGTCAGGGTGTTGTACTTGCATCCTTCACAGCAATTCCAAAGACAACGTGCTGTGGAGCTGATGAAACACAGCAGCGGGTGCCCTAGCTCAACAGGGCAATTTAAAGGAGCTGAAATGGCATTCAGTGTGCTCCCGCCCTGTATTCCATGCACCTCTAAGCAACAAGGGAAAAATATTTTTAGTCCTTACTAATACTGTATATGCATGCTTGCACTGCTACTTGGAGATGAACACCCCTCTTTCCAATAGGAAGGAGCGGCCGTGGAATGGGTCAGGTACGTGGACAGGTTAGCAATATGTTTTGGCATCCATTAGGGTAAATCTGCTGTGTGACTAATGGCCTGCTGAATCAAATTGAAATTACGTCAATAGACTGAGAAAAGTAAGTAAAAAAGATGGCAGGGTGATATCTGCCAGTGGTAATGAAGGCACTCCATCACCATTTGATAAGAGATTTAAAAATAGGCAGATGTATATGCAAACATACCTAACCAAGAAAACACTACAATTTTTTTTCTTTTGGTTATGAACCCAGTAACAGTCGTCTATGCTTTATGGACTCTAATTTCATTTACTGACTCAGAAAAAAAAACGCCTGTAACTTAGGCTAGGGATTTTTGTTATTGTTGTCGCTGTCTTGATTTATTGAAATGGATATATTGTTAAAGAAACTCTGTACTTATCCCTATGCAGTCGTCACAACGGAGGGCACTCAGGGACATCTCAGTCATGTATTTTCTGCCATCACATTACAGGGTTAATTGTTCAGATGAAAGCTATCCTCTGGTTGTTCTGATCACCTGAATGATCCACAGCAGCTGTGCACCTCATTTACCTGGCAGGTTAAACTGACCTTAAGGGTAATGGGGCAGGAGAGCTGAACGGTTCTTGTTTATCTGACCCAATACATATTGTTTCAAGGATTGTGTAAACAACTGAGGTGCATTAGCTATTCTAGAGAGATTTATACACAAACTGCCTGCTTGCTGAAGCACTAAAAGAGTTGTAGCTACAAGTGATTAAAAAAAATTATCCCTTTGCCAGGTCAATTAGAAAGGAAAATAAGACTTAGAAGACCATGTTAGGCTTTTTTAAGAGCTCAGTTAAAGAATTAACGTATAGATCTTAATGTTGATTACAGGTCACCCACAACCCACACATTTCCAGTCAGTAAAAGAGAGTTTTTACTGAACTTCAGATTTACTTACATGAAAACGGACTGTAAGGAAGACAGTATACGCGATCTGACAGTGTATCACAAAATAGAAAAGAAAATGGTACAAAATGCCGGGAAACCACTTAGAAAGATAACCTCCATCAAGGAGGTACTCAGGCATGTAACAAAGGCGAGGAATCTGGCCAGCCTTTCTTCTGCACTGGCTCTTTTCAGCCTGTTTACTGAAAAAGTCTCTCAGAGCCCTTCCTTGCCATATGTCCTTAAAAGCACAGATTCAAAATACTCAACATAGGAAAGCCCTTGTATTTGGGGAGATGAATGTGTTTAAAGTATGAACAAAACACCTTTCAATGCACACTGTTAACAGTTTTGTTATTGTACAACGCATCTGCATGTAGTGAGCATCACTTAGTATCTCTGTAGGACACCTGTACTCTTGAGACAATGGGTATCCTGAGATACTCATTGACAATTTCCACATATTCTGCTTTGACAAGACAGGGCCAAGTACCTCAGTAGGATCAGTTAATTTTTTTATCACTTCCTAGAACTCAAACTATGCTTTTTCAAATAATATTGTTTTAAAAATGTAGAAGTTTAAAAAAATAAATATCTAAGAACATACAAAGAAAAGTGCTCCTGCCCTGAAGAGCATCCAACATCACACACACAACCGATGTCAACCGATACAAACCAAAATGAAAAACCTTTGTTTCACAATTTCATCAATTGTCAAATTAAAACATTTTTTTCAGAATCAAAGCAGATGAAGACTCAAGAAAATGTGCAAAGAATAAAAAAAAATAAAAATCCAATCTCAACAAAAAATCTGTTTTTTCTAGAGGTAGTCAGTTATCAAGTTGAAACATCTTCCAGCATTCATGAGGTGTCTTTACGCCTTTTCATTTCTTTTAAATATAAACATGATTCATTTTTAGTGCAAACACAAATTAACTTTTACTATCATACGTCATCACTAAGACTCACCTTTTCGGTGCAGAGTTGCTCTTATATATAGCAGATGTGCCTAAGGCTAGCTAAGTGATTTTTCCAACACTGCTCAACAGGTAGATGTTGATTGTGTAAAAACAGAAGTAACTGCTACACTTTAATATTAAGAAAGAAGAAGAAAGTGTAAAACCTCACTTGCAGCATTTTAACAATAAATCAACAAAATCTGAATTCCCCATCAGATGCAACATGAAGTGTCCTTGGTAAAGTTACAAAATAATGATGCACACTGGAAAAGAGTATGGATACAAGATGCAAGTAATTAGGTAGGGATAAAATCACCTTCCCATTCTATACTTCAACTGAGCTTCAAACCCACTATTTTCTTAGCAACAAAAAATTATCACCTTTATCAAGTTCCTGCAAGTGTGCTGCATTACAGCAAGAGCAAAGCAGAATGGCAGACACTGAAAGATGCCAAGTTCCAGTGGCATAGAAATTAGTCTCCAAAACTCTTGGCCTTGAGGACCTTGAGATTCACCTATTCAAATGCAGCACCACCTGTTCAATTATTTTCTTCCCAAACCAGCCTTACATAATACTGGGATTATTCTGTACTGATTTCTTGGAATTTAGGCTGCTATATATACAAATGTTATTAACAAATGTTATTAAAAAACTAAATTATTTATTGTGTCAACTACAATCAAAGTTTACTGTTACATGCATCTATTACAATTTCCAAGCTTCTCCCCTAAATTATGAGTCTTCTTTGTATTATCTGTGTATTCAAAATAAAATTGCCATGCCCTATGTGCGTGGCAATGACTGTTTGATGTAAAAGGACTGCTTTGAGTCCATGATGAATAATCAGCTAAGTCCTTAAACAGATGCAAAAGTTAAAAGATTAGCCTGCGGATAATATTTTCACCAAGCTATTTCTTAATACTACCAAAGAGATTTACTGGGTCACTTACTCTTTTGTGGCCTCTACTAGTACTGCATCTTAAACATAATATACCACATGAAGACTGCTACATGTAAACACATTTGAAAAGTTGTGCCTGTGTAACCCTTTGCAGAGGAGCGTTGCACACCAGAGCAAAGAGGATTCGGACCCTCACATCCAAACCCCAGCTCAAACTGTGCAGCAGCACTTCTTAAACAAATGAGTTATAAAAACATTCATATCACATGCTACAAACATGATTTCTAGGCACAACCTAAACCAGATAGTTGTAATGATCACATTGTGTTTGGGACGTGATGAGGAGCCTCACCTACTCCTTGACACACAGTCTTAAGAAAACTTATAGCCTTTAACTCCAGTGGGGAGACCTACATGCAGAGTTGAAGGAGGCAAACCCCTGCTTTTTAAGGCAGCAGTTCACTATTAAAACAGTGTAACCACCTAAAACAAATATCATAAACTACAAATATAAACCATAAATTCATTCTTCCTATATGTATGTATGTTGTCCATATAGCTTTGCTAACTTAAAACCTAATTCTTTACACAAAACATTGCCTAGTACAGAGATACCCTCCCCTACGCAAAGAACAGAAACTATTGCAATAATGTGTCCCATACACAACGTTCCTCAATTCCAAATAAAAGGAAGCTTATTTTCTTTGTAGAAGAACGCTCACCAATACAATACTGCAGAGAGCTGCAATACACTTATCTAAGGAAAATAAACAAACTTACCTAAAGCACGCTCCCTACAGTACCTGTTTGAAATACCTTAACTCTGGACGCTAACTACAAACAGCTACGTAATCAAATAGCAAATAGGTGGGGACCTCTAAGTGATTTCAAATTTCTACAATGACAAATAGTTTTATGTAGTTTGCCAAGTCATTACGATCAAGTCACAAACTGAACAGCACAGTCTATTTTATCATCATTGTTCAATTTAAAGTCATCGTGTTTATCTAAACATAAAATTTATATTATTTTGAGGAACAAGAAGAATTCTTTAGATACACTGCTTTAGTACTTACGAGTAAAATGATTAGAAGTGGATGGATTGACGCTATCCCCACTGTCAGCACTTTCACTGCTAGAAATGTCATCATCTGATTCCCGCACAGAGGAACAAGGTGAGGAGCCATCAACTTCTTCAAACTTCCTCTTTAAAATCCCGCTCATTGCTGCAATGCTGTCACATGCACCTGTAACGGGGACAGAGGCAAGGAGGCACTGAAACACCGAAGTGCAGAATATGCAGTCATAGTCTCCAAAGTAATCTTTACTTAGAAGTACCACATCCACGTCCAGTCTTGAATAACCATTTAGTACAAAATTAGATATAATTAATAAGGAGACAATGAAGCCATAGGAAAGAAAAAAACCATCAAAAGTCATACATGTATGGAGATGATTATTTTGCTATAATAATGTGTAACAGATCTCTTTCAGGAAGTGTATTTCCCATTTTGATGTCAACAGAATCCCTGATTTCTAAGTTATGTTTTGA
Organism: Limnodromus scolopaceus; assembly: GCA_028565335.1. NCBI lineage: Eukaryota > Metazoa > Chordata > Aves > Charadriiformes > Scolopacidae > Limnodromus > Limnodromus scolopaceus. The sequence goes on along the minus strand of JAOXNO010000078.1, from coordinate 20,848,406 downwards.
AGTTTCAAACAAGGGGAAAAATGGGAGTTTCTTTTCAAACACCCTCACTTGGTCCCTCGCTTGGCTGCCATGGGACGAAGAAACGTTCACAATCAGAGATGAAATTCAATAAGAAGAAATAATTCTGAACACTACAGTTCCCATTGCCAAACCTATGTGATCTAATTAGTGTCAACATTACCCCTATAAGAAATCTATCTGATAATTCCAATATTATGAACAGATAAAATACAATGAAGTCACAAAGACTATATAAAAATATATTGCTAAATAAACGCCTGGAATTCAGAAATTCCCCAGTCAGAGACACAAACTGTCTCCAAAACTCCCTCCTTCCTACATTAAGAAATTAGACACCTAATATACTCCTGAGGTTGAGTAGATTATAAAGCGAAGTATTCAAGCAGAAATTTAGCAGCTGATGTAGAAATATAACACAAATTACACATAATTAAGGAGAAAGTGAACCCTTAACTAACTGAGAAGAGATCAAGGACAGCCGGAGCTTGCTCAGAGGACACGCAGCTGCCACCATGCCGCCCGCAGCACTGCAGAGGCAAGCAGTGCTGATACATATCCAGGCAAAAAGTTTGTCTAGGATTGATGACACACTCAATTCACCGAGTAGGACACACAACCTAGTGCTACAGACTTACCACAGGGTTCTTCCAAATCCCACTGAAAGCAAGAAAAAAAAAAAATAAACTGCATTCCTCACTGAAACGGAAATTTTTACATCCCTGCAGTTACCTTTAGGACTTATTAATTTCAAGCCATCTGTGTTCCACTCCATCCAGGAAGTTGGACTAGATAACCCTCAGAGCCCTCTTCCAACCAACATTTCTATGCTTATACGTTTAAAAAAAATGATCTGTCAGGAAGCTAACATATGTTGAGCTAAATGACTACTAGTAAGCGAGACAAGGTTAAAGTAGAGACTCCAGTACTGACCATACTGTTTAACAATTAGCACATTTCAGAGTTTTGGCCCAGGCCACCTCACACTCTCCTGGACAACACAGGATGAAGCAGGTGCCAGAACCATTCCCAGCAGGCAGGCTGGATGAGGGCAGCTGGGTTTTAGCAGAGGGCTGGCAGCTTAGCCACTGCGGACGAGTGCTGCCACTTGGCAGCGGAATCCAGAGAACACTGTCCTTAGCCTGCACCTTTTTTATCTTTTTAATTAACACGGAGGTAGTCTCAGTGATGTAGCTGCTATGTTCTGACTCTGTAAGAACAGCACTTCAGTAGATCCTCTGGTATCTTTACTCACGCCTGGTTTAGTACCAAGTAGCTTCAATGTTTCCTATGCATCTTACAGCTCTCTTCAAGCCCTAACACCAGTTTCCTTCCTGGAAAAAACAAAGTGACAGTGTGAAGAGGTTTGCAACCAACTTTTGGCCTGATATGAAGCCAGAACAGGATAGGTGTGGGTATATAAAGCTGAGAGCTATAAAAAAAAAAATTTAAATATTTATGGGCTCACCAGGTTACAGGATCTCTAGGACTAATTCAAAATCACAATTTGGCAAATGTTGCAGTCTGTCTATAGGAAATCCTGGGACTGAGGTGGCAAGAATGTCATGGTTTCATCCCAGTGTAACAGAAAGTTAGTTCTAATTACTTGTTTTGCTTTGCTGACAAAGCATTTTACATTGCCTGCCAGCTCCTAAGCACAGCAGGAGGGAGTTATGGGCAGGTTTAAACTTGCCTTTGTAAGTCAAAACTAGAAATTAGAGATATATGACATTTTTATGATATGATTTAATTACAAGAACTAGAACAGAAGTTTTATAACAAGGGAGTTCATTCACCTCTCAGGAAGCAAAAGCTCTCAGAAGCACGTACATGACTGCACCAGGTTTAATATCCTGTCTCCAGCAGTAGTCAGTATTTAGCGCTTCAGCGGAAAGCAATGGGATGAGAAATCCAGCCACGGCCACTGCAGATACATGGCTCTGCTTCCTCATCCTTGCAGTCAATTTCCCCTAAGCATAAGGCTGAAATGTTGCTATACGACAGTGCACAGCCTCCTACAAATTCCTTTGACTTGCTCTCCTGAGGCAACAAGTTTCATATTAGTTTATTGGGGGAAAAAACCCACACCGAAACACCCCTCCTGAAACTACAGCCACAGACCCTTCAAAATTACAGCATTTTCAGTCTTTATGATCTTTTGGACAGTAAACAGCAGCAGAAGCATGCCAGTACTAGACAGAACTCCACACAGACAGGCACTCCCCGCGAAGTGGAAATAGCTGAAGAGAAGTCACTGAGGTCTTCTTGCTGTTTTATAGTGATATTTCAGTTTCAATCCCCCAACAGCGGTTCTATGACAAGGGAGGTGGGGTGCATCTGCCGATCCTGTACGGAATCGGGAAATGCCTGTGTACTTGGGAGGGTGCGCAGGGAGGGAATGGCGATGGAGAGGGAAATGGAACTGCAGCATCGAGTTACTCCTCCCAAAGCTGGGGAGAGTCCGTCCGACTGCTGCAGTCACCGGAAAGCACCCGGCGTGTTACCGCCTGCGCTTGCTCTCTCACAGCTCTGCAGCCTCTGGGGAAGCCCCCAAAGCAGCACAGCCTCCTGCTGACACTACTCCACTTTTAATATGGCAACCGAAGCGTTCATCTGACAGACCAAGGAAGAGAAAGCGGGCAAAAAACTGTGCAGGTCTGAAGACACTTGTGCACTCAGTTACTGTTCAAACAGATTCTTCCCCAATTCTGAGTTAATGATTCCCTGAACAAGACATAGGTTCCCATCAGAAGGTATCCAACTCTTGACAGCAACATACCAGGAGCACTGGTCCCTGATACAGTCATCTTGAGTCTGCTTTAGGAACTGGTGCCAGATTCCCCAGGGCGAGAAAACAAAAGCAGGGGGGTGATGTGTGGTCTTGAAAGGTACACATTGCCACGCAACACAGTACAGCCACCACCAGCTGCAGTTACACCTGCTCAATCTACCCCCTGCAAGGGCACAGGGGCATACAAATGGTTGATTACTGCCTGTTGATCGAGAAACAGCTGGTTTCAATTGAGAAACCGGTAACTTTTAAATGACTCCAATGACCTCGTCTTCCACCGGTCCTCAGATCAAAACCCCTTTCCTAGATGGCTCTGCCCATCTGTCAATAACTGTCTTCTTCAAAGGCACGTGAGCTTTTTCAGGGTCTCACTTTCTCACTTTGAAGTTCCCCAGGCATAAAGGCCACTTCTGCACATACCCAGAAGTTACAGAGATTTGAAATGCCTGAATAACTTCATGTCCATGTCTCCCTGGGAGCCTGAAACTTGGTGTTCTTCCAAGGAAGATGTCTAAGAACAAAAGGAAAACGGAGTATGAGTGCAGGGCATGTTGAGAAGGAAAAGGGATCGAAAGGTTGGGCCAGGCCCAAAGCCAGGAGTGATTATGTACCCAAAGGCTGGTAAATACAGTACAGCATTTGGCACACTACCTGTGCACACTCTTTTTGGACTATCAATCTCGGCATTATTTTCTATACAGTGAAATGGCCTCCACCTAAGCAGAGGACTAGGGTGCGCTCCGCTAAGCTATAGCTTAGAGGCAGCAATTACTGAACAACATATTCAGCGTCCTGGTGAGGTCCTTAGCTGCTAAAGTACTGTGTAAATTACAGCAAACCCATTCAGCAGCAGATCTTTACAAGAAAGATGTTTAAGAGAAAGAGTGACCCATGCCCTGTTCTTGAAAGGGAAGGTTTATGCGTCTGCCTTCAGGAGAGGGCACTGGGCTGTGACGGTGGAGCACAGGGAGCTTCGATAGCAAACAGCTGAGCTGTGGTTCCACACTGAAGGGTAACTACCCAGACGCTGGGGATAAAACTTTTAACTCTCAAGTACCTAACCTCTAATTTCCTTGCTGCTTATTTCATTAAAGGGACATGACTTTGGGACTAATCCGGAAACCTTTACTCAGACGTAAAGTACCTGCAGTCCTCAATAACCACAGCCTATCCTCACTAGATAAAAAAAAAACCAACAAAAAAAGTAGTTCAGCTCAAAGAGAGTCGCTGGAAGGACAGGGTATTTTACAGCCATCTTGATGCTGCCAGGGAACACACGCTCCTCCCCACAGTATGTTACTGGACCTCTGCATCAGTGAACAAGCTCTGCTGGCACTGTGATTTTGCCTTGTCTTCAAACACAGTGGGATTCTGATCAATTCTAAAACACTTTAAAAGAAAATATTTGAAAAACAAAACAGATGTATTAAATAATAGGATCTCTGGGGGAATGATAGCTTGGCCTGTTCATTTTCAAAATTCTTTTTCTGAACGCTGATCCCTCTCCCCTTCAATAAAAGGAAACTGGATTCCTTTAACTTTTCTTCTGGCCACCTTAAAATCAACCCGACTCTCTTAACACCCTTAATTACATCTTTAAAACATTATGTTTCCATATCACAGTTAAAATAATGTCAAGATTACAATTTAAATATTTAGACAAAACTTCCCTATGAGGAAATACACCTTATACTACACAATGCTTGCTTTAACTGAGAATGCATTAACACTTGGAATTACAGTGACACAGTATTTAGTTGTAGCCTACATGCTTTCTTTCAAAAATATTTCCAGTCATTATGACTTCAAACACGGAGGAAGTGAAGTGTAAGTGTCAACAATGAGACTGCCAAGGGGATGGTCAAAAGAAATGGCTACAACAATCTAAATGGCTAAATAAATATAGGCTAAAAGTCAAGTCAAGGGCAAAGATATAAATTCATACTGCCTCTGGCAGGAATCAATTACGCTGGCTATTCTGACCTCTAAATATGTTCTTCTGGAAAAGGGAACATGAAGATCTTGCTCTTACTCTCTTTTTGCCATTTTCTCTCATCTCATTTGCAAGCTTCATACATACCTTCATGTATGTTTAAACTTTGCAAAAATATTTAAAAAGTGAAAAGGGACAAACTCTCTTATCTATGTTAAAAATAATAATAATTAAAAGAAATCTTGCAACTACAGTGGCTGAAAAGCACTCTCACTCCCAAGAACTTTAAGGAAAAGACTTGACATTTTTAGTGGAGACCTCTCAAATGTCAAAGAACACATGAAAATTGGCCTAAATTAGTCAGTTTTGAGAATGACAGTAAGGACTGAATAAGCACAATGGAAGAGGTGAAATTGGGGAGAGAAAATAAAAAAGATGAGATGGGATCAAAGGTTTAAGTAAAAGGTTGTAAAAAAACCTCATTTCCTACAGAAATTGACTCCGATCCAAAAAGTTCAAGTTTCCTTCACTGTTTAAGTGAAATATAAATGAAACAGCAAAGCTATACACCGTCATGATCACTGGAGGCCAGTTTTAAAGGAAAAGGTAAACAAAGCAGAAATAAAAAAATATGGTTGTCCTCTAAGTGAAGTGTTATCATGCAGCAGGTATTTTCACCTGTGCTACGCATCTGAACATATAGCTAAGGATTTGCATTAGCTCAGCTCACTTTGAAGAAGCCAGCAAAACCAGCAGAAGCAGATCAGTTGTACTAATGCACCCAGCTTCTCAGCAGAACTAATTTGTGAAGCAGAATGCTGCCCTAATACAGTCACAATTTGCAGTAGTCTTGTGAAATGTATTCTTAGCTTCAACAGCCATCCCTGAAGTGTAAACACATATTGTTTTGGATATCAAAATAAACACACAGTAAAGGGTCATATGATTGCAAAAATTATGCTATTTGCCAATTATGCATTGCTTAGCTCTGCAAATTTTGTTGCTCTACTATCAAAACTGTGCTTTCTTTTGTCACACACTGCTAATATTGAATTATACATACATGTTTAATATGCCTTAACAAATATTGTTAGTAAGAATTCATCACAAAGGTAGCATGAAAAAATGGTCTTAGCTTATTATGAACCAAATTCTGAGATACTAAAGAACTGCCTGTGCACAGCCAGCAGCCATTTGCGTTTTAGTATTGCTGCAGCGTTATACAATAGACATGCTCAGCACGTTCCCTAATGGAGACTGTTTCATCTTTCCTCTCTGTAATTCAGCATCAAAATTCCAGCTTGGCAGATGATTTTGTCCAACCCGATGCCTTTGTCTTATCACATCCACCCAAGAAAAGGCACAGCTGCAGGAATACCTTCTCCTGTGCCTATGCAAGCAATGATATGGATCTGGGAGCTCCAGAAGCCTCCGGATTCTCAGTGAGGGAGAACAGAGAAATGTGTGGAGCCCCTGATATTACAATGGTCAGATCACATTCTTCCAACTTCAATAACAAGTCCTTCACAACTTAAGATTTGCCGTTGATGAGCTTTTTATTCCTTCCTTTTTCTTTTCTCTTTTTTTAAACACCAAAACCACAAAAACCTCCCGTAATATCTTTGTTTTATCTTTGTAATAAATGTTACAATTGGAAAGAACATCCCTAACCCGATTCTCTAACACCCTCACAGGGCTGTGCACATTTTAAGACACCAAATAAATATTTGGCACCGCTATTAGTAGCAACTTGGTGATAAACTGGCATGTCTGGTAGCTCCAAACACTTGAAAAGGTTGATCTGTTGCTTTTTTCTATTGGGCAGATGAAAGATAATAGTAGAAACTAAACAGCAACTCAAAAATACCAGAAAACCTATAGTTTGCTTTAGCATTTGAGGTAGAGCATACAAAACAGGTGCCTATAAACAAAACCAATTTTGGTCAGCAGGAGCCAACATTCAATTGCCACCAATGAAACGAATATAGCTCCATGGCATAAGAGTAAAATCATTACTTCATTCCAGGCTTGGCCTCAAATGAAGCCAAAATTAGTAAAAAGATGTTTAAGTGCTTCTTTCTCCCTGGAGAATAGAGTCAATAAAACTATTCGTACTGGAAAATATAAATTATTAATATCTACTGGAAGGCTGTGATGTTTTGAAACTACTATCTTCAAAAATAACTTTATGGCAATAATAATTCAAGCTTTCTATCTAAATCAAGGACAATGCCCAACGTACAATCTGCAGGTTTAATGCACACCCAAGACAGTCCTAAGTAGGCATTCAGGCTCATAAAAAAGGACACTTAAAAATAAAGACATAAAATTAAAATTTGCTTCTGTTATTTGCTTTTTGGTTTTTCTCCATACATGGTATATCTATTCAACCAGGAAAATCAATATGTTTATTTAAAAAACCCTGAAGATTTTTAGTAACAATATTATTTCAATAATAAACACTGATGGGGGAAATTCACCAAAAAACCCACACCCTAATATGCACAACAAATTACTGAATACAGGAAATAATGAATTTATAAAATACAATAACTGATAAGATTTCTCCTGCCACTGACACATATATATGTAGAGTGTTGACAATTCACCTTCTCTTCTAAGAATAGCACAAGGTGAAAACAACCCACTCGGTTATCAGCTAGAAAATACAAGTGGAATTTAATTTCAAGTTTACAAAAACAAATGGAAATTGATTCATTATAGATTTGTGTCTTCTGGATGGGATAACCTGAGGCACAGTAGGGGGTCTGGTTCACTGATGATCTTCCCCAGGGTTGTGGCGTTTAATGCATTCCTCTATGTGGTCACTTTGATAACCAGGGATTTAGTCATTGCGCAATTTTTTTTTCACTGCTGAAAACTACCAATCTCTCTCTTTTCCATCTTACCCCTTATTTGCACAATACTTGAAGATGATCTACTACTTCTCTTTCAAGCTCAGCTGAAATGAGGTAATGGGTTAAAAAAAATAATAAGGAAAATACAACAGACATATCGGACAATACGACAGGCATAGAGAAAACGTAACTGCATAAGCGTAATTTCCTTAAGAAATCAACCCAAAAGATCAACTACACTAAGATTTCAAATTCCCAAATTTAGTGACCACAGCATCACAAAATGAGACGGATGATTTTTATGAAGGGGGACAAAACATGCAAGACATGCATACTAAAACATTTCTCTGTAAGCTAGTAGTTTTCTCAGTGATTTCAATACCTAACAACCTCAAAAAGGTAGGATTTTTAAAGTGCATATTCAATTACAGCTGATCTTTCCAATAGAACTTCCTACTTTTGGCCAGCAAAAATTACACATAGCTCCTTACCTGCCTGTGAGTGTGTACCTTTGTATACTCAACACAAAGGCACACGAAGGAAGAGTATATGCTGTTATCACAACATGAACATGTAAAGCTACAGACCACAATAAGCCTGACTATGAGACTATGATTCTATGACCTAAAATTATATCCCAATTGTGTTAAAATTGAATATTGACTCTCTTCTCATTTTTGTAATGCTGAAGAAAATCTGGAGTTTATGGCTGTAGTGACTTGGCATCATAATAAACATGTTGAAAAATCCCTTTCAGTTCACTTTATAATTCAAAGCTGAAAACTGTTCCAGAAGGCTGACAGAAGAGCTGCGGGTCTAATAACAAGTATGTACCCATCCAATTCCCAAGGCACTCTTGTCACCGAGACAGTGATGAATAGAAACTAAGCAGCCAGCCCATTCCCATAGCACTGCCTGACTTGCAAGCACCTTATGACCATTCAACGACATCTCAGCTAGAGGACTCTGCTGGGACAAAATTAATCATCTGCCCTCTGCTCTCCTAAAAAGCACTGCTGTGAAGGTATGTGGCTTACGCTTTCAACCTGCGGTATTTTTTTTTTATTTGATACATTTTATGATATTTTGCTTTATCAGATCTCTGATTACTTAGTCTTTTCCAGGGGAGCGGGGATGAGAAGGTTAATACTTTGCGATTCTCACTTTTCCATTTTATCGTTAAAAGATGTTTGTTCAGAAATAAAAGTGGGTGAGGAGGGCATAATGGTAAACAACCGAGCGACTTAATTGAAAGCTACAAAGTTAAACCTTGAGCTACTCGGAAAGTGAAGGGTTCAATAGAGACTGGCACTACAAGAGAGCGGAACAATGGCAACTCTGGAAGCACTCCGTCCCCCGGAGCCATGGGGTTTCCCTCCTCCCCAGAAGAAAATACTTGAAGGCAAAAACGTTTTCTTGAGAATAGCCTGATCAGCTGTCACAGTTCATGCTGGAAGTAAGCAGTCCTATCATTTGTTGTCCACACTAAAAACAATTAATAAATCCATTTTGTGGCTTTCAACATTTTTTTTATACCCTTTCATCCACACACAAGTGGCATTTACTAGAGATCGAAGTACAACTGAAAACATCTACAATCCAGCTTACTTTTTTAACATATTCATGCTACATTAAAAGGAGACTTTGTTCAATTATAGTAAAGAACAGGTTTTTAATCACTGAGAAGTTCATTATGAAATCCAGATCCCTATTTAAAAAAGCCCAACCTCCTCCTGATGTCACCGCAACGCCAGCCTGTTTCATCCTCCCAGAAGCACCAGACAGTGGCTCCTCAGGTGGGAGATGCCCACGGGCACCAGAGGAGCCCCAGCCCCGGCTCAGAGGCCACCCAGGGAGATGGGTTTGAAGGAGGAGCCCTCTTCCCCCAGCTGAGACCCCCACCAGGGAGACATAAGCCCCAGTGCTGGTCTGTCAGCCTGTCCTTCCCCAGCTCATGTGGTTGTGTGACAGCGGTTGCAGACATCACAGCAGCTCCTACTGCTTTCAGCAGACAGCACCTTCATTGCAGGGGGCTACAGATAGCCCCATGGCTAGCTAGCCCAGGTACTGACACCAGAACAGCTGCAGCAGCACAGAGCTCAGAACATTTATCCTGATTTGCAGCACGGATGAAAAACGTTACTTATTTATAGGCATACACAGAAATTATTTACCAGGATGAAATAAATAAATGTAACATGACCCCAAATTGCTCTCGCTACCCTCGAAGGGACAGCATGCTAATGAAAGCTACAATTACCACGGAGGCTTATTTACTTTTCATAACAGTATCACTTGATTGCATTTCCTCATCAAAATCCAAGGACTATGCAGGATGGTGAAGCTACACTCGGTAAATGATATTCTAGTTCCTGCCCACATCCCTCAGAAAGACCGATGAGGGTTAGGCTCCATACCATTTAGCCCATATTTCCTACTTTACACTAGACAATAAAATAAATATGCAAATTCCTATTGCTTATGAAAGAGCAGGATACTAACCAGCCCCAAACTGAATCAGGACATCAAGTTAAATACTTCATTAAATGATTTATGAAGTAGTAACTAAAAGCCATCTAACTTTTCACCAGAAAGCCTAAATGCAAGTGGTCCAATACATTTTGATGTTATAAGAAATATTATTTTTTATATTTTTGCATTTAAATGTACAATAGCCCAAAAAACTCAAGCAGTTCCTCTTCCTTTTATCCCTAATTTTGCTTTTAGACAACTTACATATTAAGCGTATTTTCCAACAATTTTTTATGGCGATACTCATTTGTGTTCCTTTTCCCATTTTCCCTATTTCATTGTTCAAAAAAAAAGATATGAAGCGAATGAGAACTTTTTTGGAGGGTGGCGGATAAGACTAAAGAAAGGGGAGTTGTTGGAGAGCATTCTATATAAATCTGAATGAGGAAAAAGCCAACAATTTTCCAGATTATTTTTTTGTTAGCAATTATTCACAACTCCAACTTATTACAGATTTCATTAGAATACTGTACAAATTAGAATTTGTAGAGAGATGGAGAAATTAAAGCCATGCTATTTATCCCAGAGCTGTTTTAATCTAGTAAATATTTTTTGCTTGTATGCATTTGTAGATGAATCATATCTGTCTTTTATCCATATTCAATCCCTTTTTCAGGGTCAAAAAAAGCTACAAAAGAGCAATGAAACAATAGTGATCAAAACTCACTGGTAAGACTTCAAATACCATCAACATTTTAAAGATGTGATAGTGTTTGGTGATGTTTTACTGAGGGAATAGCATGTTTATAAGCCAGTTTTTCTCAGCATCATAACTAGTTTAGAGCAAGGACAAAGACAGATACTGACAGACTACATGTAAATTTATCCTTCAGACAGCTTTACCAATCTTGCAATAGATTATACCCGCCTTGCTTCAGCCTGACCCTCCATCTGCTTGTTCAGGGGTTCAGATGCAGTTACTAAAAGAACCTTTTTAAGATCAAGTAAGAGTTTCAGATAGCAGAATCATCTTTTGCTAATTCAGGGAAAATACTTAAGCTCTGGAATAAATTTCCCAACAATTACCATTATGTACCCTAAACCATGACTTACATGTTGTCAATTAATATTAAACTTAAACTTTATTATTCAACTATTACATCTATCAAAATCAATGCATTTTTCAAAAAAAGCAAATTATTCTTTCCAATAAAAAAATGAGACCAAAAATCTAAGATACACAATAAACACTGTGCACACTCAAACCAAAACATTACATGTCAGGCTCAGGAGTCTCAGATCTAGAAGTAAATTAAGACTAGTAGAATTAACACTGAATTTCAGTAATACAGGCGAACAGAATCACATCTCTGACTCCAAGATGTCTGATGCATTCAGAAAGGCATGGTTCTATTTACGACACTTAAAGGAGCTCAACACCCAGCATTCAAATTGCAGCACCAAGGGATTATATAAATCATAGTTTCTACTGGAGTTTAGATGGGGGAAAAAGTGTATTTCCCCATATTCCCACAATTACCAGAACTTGGTAGCAACACTAAACACCTGTTTGCTTCAGGAATTCTTTGGATTTTTTCTTTAAAGTTCTTTAAATAACTTAATACCAGGAGCATTTTAGAATATGAAGTGCCCGATCCACAGGAAGAACGTTTGAATTTTTGTTTCTTGCATGCATATATGGAAAGGGCAGGTGTATTTCAAAGTTGTGATTCCATTAAAACAGTGGGAATAGCATTCCAGAGGGACGTTCCTATTGTTATTTTTGTGCACAGTTAATTTTATCTATGTACGTACTTACTCCAAGTACCTAACTGCCTCATAAATCTAAACTTAAAATCCACTGTACTCATTTTAGACAAATACGGTAATTATATGATAATTGCATGACTATATGCTGCTTTATTTTCTCCATTTACATTAGCGTAGAGCGGCAAGTTCAGTGCATCTCGTCCGATCCGATGATAAATACCGCAGGTGTTACTACGATTTTACCAGTGATCTCCGTGAAACAAGCTGCGTACGAGAAATATGATGAACCGAACGCTTTAACGCTCCCCCTTGAAAGCCATTGTCTGAAACACCAACAAGCCTGTTTTCAGAGACAGCAAGCTACAGCTGAGAGCTACTTTCTACAGGAGGAATGTTTTAATGCAGCGATTGCAAAGCAGCTTCACTCGGTTTTAGCAATAGTCATTTAACCGGAAAATTCTGCACTGGAAGACACGCCACATTTCTGAATCTAAGCGAGCGTGGGGTACCCAGCCCCCTGCCGGGGGGGGAGGGGGGGGTAAATACGCCGGTGTTTATTTGCAAGGGCAGTTCTCGCTTCGCGCGGCTCCGCACCGCTCCTCGCAAAGCCCGAACCACGGCGTTCCGCCACCGACCACCGTTTGGACCGAGTGACGGCGCGAAGCGGATGGGCCGCCGCCGCCAGGGCACCCCGCAAACGCCGCGCTCCCCGCGCCCGCCGCCCTCGGACCCGGGGCAGCTCCGGCCGAAGGGGCTCCGCCGCCCCCGCCCCCTCGTTTGCATGTTCCCGCCCCCGCCGCAGGGCATGCCGGGCACAGCGCGGCCGGGGCCGTGGGCCCCCACCCGTGCCCGGCTGGTACCGCCGCCCCCCGCCCCACAAGGGGCGAGAGCCAGCCCGCCGCCGCCGTTTCCAAGGAGATCCACATCCCCTCGCCCCCCCGGCTCTGCAGCCGGGCTTCCTTTTCCTCACGC